>OX459029.1:38634511-39834511 GCA_949775025.1 Tricholauxania praeusta | reverse complement strand
GAGTGATGAATACGAAATCGCGATGAACGTGAAAGTTTATTTTCAACATAAGAGTGATGCCACGCCAGTATTTTTTTAAATTAAAATACATCACTATTACGACTCAGCAAAATAATTTTCCAAAACTTTACAACTGCAATACATTTTTTTGAATAATTTTTTTTTTCATGCAATTGCCTTAAATTGGCATATCATGCAGCATAAGCAAAAGAACAAAAAAAAATATCTATAAATTGAACGGATAAATCAATAGAAATGAAAATGCATGAAAAAAGCAACAACAACTACAACAAATAGTAATAATGATTTGTGGTTTTTATTGCACTCGACCAAACAGCAAAAACGAAGTGGGTGACGTTACAGGAAAATTCAGTAGGGAGAAACTGTGGATGTTACATCAGTGGCATCGCAAGAATGAGGTAGCAATAATATTCCATTTTATTAGTGTTTTGTCTACATAAGGGCTGTTCGCATCGTTAAACGGTATGGGTGACATCAGTGGCGAATTGAAAGATTTTTGGATACAGTCCGTAAGGAGGCAGATGGAATGACTCTTATAGACAACTAAGAAGTAAAATATTTTTCATTAGATTTCAAAGTAATGAAAAATTCTGTGCAAATACATTATGCAACCTCACTTGTTTGCAAAATAGGCAGAATACTTTTTCTTACTTTACTTAGCTTGAACAATATATTCTTCGAAAATAGCAGCCCCTAAATCTTACCGCACTTGTCAGCAGCCTATTAAAATCATACACATCCTTAGGGATCTTCCAAAAATTTGTCCCGGATGACATTCACAAGCAACACCACTGGACGGCAAGAGAAAAAAGGAAAAATGTAGAAAATTGGCACTTTAATTGGCCATTGAAAAATCAACAGTAGAAACAACAATTACAGAAAAAAATATTGGAAAAAAAACAATGAGAATAAAGTGGCTGCAAAGGACAAACACATGCAACATTTGCTGCTGTTGATCGTACAGTGTGTGTGAAGCACACATTGGAAAAGTTGCAAGAAAAAACCTACTCACTTGTAGTGAAAAGTTACGTACTACGCATACACATGCATACGCACACGCTCTTTTATACCCAGCAAACATTTTTCATCGCAGAGGAAAAATACTTCAATCGCCGAGACGAAGATTTCGATCGCATGCGAGCTCATATTCTGATGCCAAGATTGGGACTCGCCAATGAGTCATAAGGAAGAGCTTTAAAGCGATAGGTGTTAAAAACGTAAGAAAATATATATTGCGTCATCGAACTCGTTGATATTAGCCGTGTCTTATTCGCTTTGGTTAAACCTAAAAGTGAATAAAACGCATAAGTTTAACCTTCTATAATTCTGCATTTGACCAATAGGTGGCATGACAGTGTTGGACTGAAATTCTATTTTAGAATCAGAGCCGGCTTTATGGTCGTGTGGTTGAACGGGGCCTAGCGTGGTAAGGGGCCTCACGTATCAGTACATATTTTTTTTTCAAATTATTTCTATCAAATGATTTCAAACTGTTTTTATAGTGTCGCAGACAGTTTTATTTTCGTTTTCTGTTGTTTCGTCACTGTTTTTATTTGTTGTTTCTTTTTTAATATTTGGGCCTAGCACTGACTGGATGCACAAGGCCTCGCGTAACCTAAGTACGCTTCTTCAAAATTCCAGCAAAGTTGCCATATATTTTTGATTATTTAAGCTTTGTGTCTACAGCTAATACAATGAGCTTTAAACTTTAGCAAAAACAAAAAAAAAAAGTCCAATTAATTGAACTAGAAATTGAGCTGGTTCACACATTTGTAAGAGGTTTTGGTTTAACCAAAATGAATAAAATACGGCTTATGAAGTTTTGACTTAACCAAAATAAATAAAACACGGCTATTGTTTCATTTTATCTACGTTACTTGTTTGAATATTTTGTAGATTTTGTCTTCTGTGACGTTTCATTATTTAGAATTGAAAATTAATACACAAAACTATAATATGCTATGACCAAATATTGATATTTAATGTCGTATATTGGTGATGCAAATAACAAAAAAGTTTTGTCGAGTCATAATTCATTTAAATAAATGAAATTCACAAGATTTCTTATATGCAAATGTAATTATTCAGTGTTTGCTGGGCATGCAAACAGGTGTATAAGCGAACAAACACTCACCAACAATTGTAATCAATTTAAAAATTGTTTTTCTTCTTCATATGCAGTACTATTTTCTTGATTTGCCCAGTTAGAAATTTTATATATAAACATTATAAACTGCAATTGGACGGCAAAATTTATTGCATTCTTCTATATAATCTTCTCTTAGTAATTTTAAAAATTCCAACGTTTCAGTATAGACCAGTTCCAATATCTCTGCTTCCATGCCACTCCTTTGTTTAGGTTATTAAACGTATGCAGAGCAGGTTCCATTATTATCAAAAAAACTGGGTTATCAGTTCTTTAAATCCAAGCAAAGCCTTTGGAGCCATTAGTTAAGACTTTCAATGATATTTTCTCGAATCGAAAATCAAAAATATAAAAATACGATCAAAGTTACCGCGGGAATGTTAGGGAGCCATAAAAGTATTATTTGATGTTCGTGCCACTTATTGAAAATAATAAAGAATTTATACGCCAGAAGAGTAATAATGCAAAAAACATATGTCTTCACCATTGAACAACGAATATATCTTTTTAAGCCCCAAAACTAAGCAACATTTTGGGCGACTCAGAATATTTTCAACTGGGTCATCATGACACATCAAATTCTCGCCTAGTTTTTGTTGCAGTCTTTTTGTTCTTCCTCCCTTCCGGTCAATTTTATTTGCAATTTTGTTTTTGATTTGTGGCATGTGAATTTTTTTTTGTTTATTTTGCAGCTGAGTAGCTGCCGCTGTAAAACATTTGAGTAGCCATATTAATTGTGTGCACTTTTTCATACGGACATTTTTTGGCAAAATGAAATTTCGCAATAAAATTGGCTGCAATCTTGTTACAGGATTGCAAACATGAGAATAACGACGTTGTTGTTGTAGTTGTCGTAACTAAAATTGGTGACGATTTGTTGGGTTAATGGGTTTCTGTATGCTCAGTGTGCTAGAGCAAATGTATGGGTGGGAGTATCTAATGTATGCGTGACTTCAAGTACCAAGTTTATGATTTGAAATATTACTGCAAGCAATTAATTTTACTTTAGAATTGCGCACAATTTGGCTGCCAAAACGAAGCACTTGAAATTTTGCTAGCATATGGTGCGACTTACAGAATTTCATGAACTTAAAAAAATTTTATTATATGTAATAAGTTATTTTTAATTGAAAAATTATTAAATTGCCTAACAGTATTAATATAGTAATACTGCCGTACTAAGCGAAAAAGACGTATCTCAAAAAAATTCATTTCGAGATAATTGATGATTTGTTTATGTCAATTTGTTGAAATACCTGTAAAATTTAGATAGAGGAAATTTTCTTAGTAGATTTTTTATATGATTAAACTAAGATGCCGACATTTGAAGTATTTCATTAGACGCGTAATTTCTTAAGCTATCCGGTGCCATAAGAATCTCGGATATTTTTTTTTTTTTGAGATATCTACGTCTTTTTCGCTTAGTACGGCAGAATAGTTCTTTAAAGCTAATACAGTCGTTGTCTAGTATAACGAATGATATAATACTTGAGTTCGTTCACTATAATGAAAGTGTTCATTATATCCAGTAATGTTCACTACTCAAACTCACGATAAGCATGTGTTGGTGATTCTGTATAAGTGCACGCTTTTCCACGTTCTTTATTGGGTATACCTTCAGAATTTTTAAGAAATAGAATTTGTGTTTTTGTTCATAATTTGAATGCATGATATGCTAAAAATATACTGAAGAAGGACAAAGCGAAACATTAAATATTTATGGAGTTACTGTCAAGAACGTCAGAGTCCGCACAATTGGAATTTTGATTAAACACCCTTTATAAATTTTACTTATTAAGTTTCTTATAATTTTATAGGTTTGTCCTTCCCTTAAAAATATTAGTAACCGAAAAAAGAAAACTTTTTTTTTAAGATACTTAAATAGAAAAATTTTTACAGCTTCTGCAGTTTACGATGCCTCTGAAAAGATACACTGAAAAGTTACTCTGTAAAAAAAATTCATGTTTCCAACACTTTAATACTGTAATGAAGAGTTGTTAAATTTAAAAATAATCCAATTATTTTATCACTTTGAAAAATTTTTATAAAAATGACTAATCTTACCATGCCTAAAACAATCACCCCCCTTAAGCGGCTGCTTGTTTTCATTTTTTATAACATTTATTGCATTTTTTACATCTGTCTATGTCCTTATATAAAATTTTATTCAATTTAGTGAAGCTAATTATCAAATACTTTGCGGAAAAATTAAGTTTCCAAAAAAAAAACTAACATAAAGTAGCACATCATTTGAAAAGACATAAAAAGTGCTTTCTGAATGGATTTATAAAAATATATGCCAATTACAGATTTTTTGCGAAAAATTAGTCTGAAAACGAAAAGAATTGTCCTATCTCGAAAATTAAGTATAGCACGGATTTCAAACTTTAATAAACAAATGTTATGTATGGTATTATTCAATTTCCTTTCGTATGACACCTTTATTTTGATTATTCCAGAGATTTTCAACTTACATTGAATTTTTTAAAAGTAACAGTCATAGCTCAGGGACTATGGGCACCTCCAAATTCTAATTACACTTTAATTATACTCTATACCATGCGGCCAAATTGCTTGAAGAAATAATAAGAAAAATGGAGAGGGTCTACTGAAGTAAACCTGTGCAAAACTTTCATAACTGTTACCTCTTTCAAATAGGTATGACAGACATTTTTGGCAGAGTGTGTGTTATCATACCAAGTTTTTCTGAAAAAATATAAAATCGTGTAAATTGCACTAATTGAAATCAAATTCTGAGGAACTATTTTCAAATACAGAGTATGAAAACAAACAGAAAAGAACTTTGCAATTGCGATTACATATTTTATGAGTTCTTATGTCAATAACTCATGTGCTCGTTGCATCGCATAGCAAAGTTGCGAGCGTTTGCTATTCAGAAAGACTAATGCAGTTCTAAAAAGCGCTCGTTTTATCGCAAATCCGTTATATCGGATTTCGTTATACTACTGTAAATGTCTGCTGTATTGTAGAAAAAAAAAAATTTAAGTGGACAAAAAAGTGTAATATTCAAAAACAAAATAGCAACTTTCCACACATAAATTCAAAATAATTAATATATATATTTTTTTATTTCAGCGCTTTCGAATTGTACATTTCCTGCACGCTGGGAGGGTTCATGGTTTCTATCTGGCTATCAGCAATCAATACACATCAAGGGTTCACAGTTTAGCTATCGTGGTAAATGCGCTGCATCGGATGGTAACAAATATTTGATTGTTGATGAGTAAGTACAGCATTTTTCGAAAATAATAATTTTATTTTTTATTTGAAATAACTTTATGTGTGAACAAGAAGTAAAGCAGTTAAAAAAATATTTTTATTTTCCTGAGTCCTGTTTGTGTATATGTTAATCCGAGTTCCAGCTATATGTATGTACATGCTTACATTGTGAGCTCGCAAAGTGAACTTTAGCTAGGGGAAAAAATTATCCTAATACTTAAAATGAAGCAAATTACTTAAGATTAAATCTTAACCCTTAGCGGCACCACTTTAATGTTGTAACAATCCGGTCTTTCACGACCCCACGTTAAAAAAAAAAAATAATTAAAAAAACTCAATTTTCGATTCCAGGCTTCAAAGCTGTGGACGAGTGTTGAGATGACTCTACTCTATGAAATTCAATGAATATTAGGGATATTTTTCCAAAAAATGTTTTTGCTACATGAAGCTTAACTTGAGTATTTATTAGTTCGAAAAATGATTTCGACATTTTCGTGGAGTCGATCACGAACACATGGTCCCGCTAAGGGTTAAATCAGATTTTTCAATCAATACATATGTAAAGAATCACAAAAAAATTATTAACTTTAAAAATTTTAATCAAAGCAAATAGAAAATACATATTTTTCTACATTGGAGTCACAAATTTTTAATCCAAATATGCTAAAAATCGAAAATCAGAACGAAATTTTTCAGGAAATATTCAACTGCAGTGCGCGACTTCAGGAAGATATTGTAGAATTCATTCATTCACTCATTCATTCTTGAAGAGAATACTACAATGTATATTGGTTCAACATTTGCACATACAGGGCTTGTTAAGTTCCAAAAAAAGTTTTTGCACTCCGCCCTATTATACTTATCTTATATATGAAATCAAAAACGTGTGAATGCTTTACGTTGATTTTGTTTCATATTTTTTCGAAAATAAGAAACAATTAATTAATGATATTCAAAAAATTTAATAAAATGCAAAATTCTATCAAAAATTCAAAAAATTCCAAATTTAATGAAACACAAATTATTTTGCATCTCTACTTTTTACTTTCGTTTTTGATGTTTTACCTTCAATTTATTTATTTGAGAGCTTTTTTAAACAAAATACTTTCATTTCATTTCAAAATATAAGTTGCGAATGTTGTGAGTTATTAAAAAACAAAAAACCTCTTTAAATTGTAGCAAAGGATGCGAATTTTATATATCAAAATTTTTCTTCTATTTAAAGTAATAAATGTCGTCTTTATACTATGCATATATATTTTTTTATTTAAATGAAATCCAAGTTTTTCAAAATTTAATGCCGCAAAAACACTGAACTATGATTTAAGTGCATTTAAAAACTATAAAATTTGAAAGTTTTTCCTTTAAGTATTTAGTTCTTTCCCAATATTTTAGAACAAAATGTAAGATGTTTTCTATATTACTTTTGTTTTTTTTATAATGTTCTTTAACTTTTAATTTACAATGAAGTAAACATTTTTTTTTTTTTTCTACAGAAAATCATTGATAAGACCTGATTAATTTATGTGTTTTAAGTAATTTTCAAATTATTTTTTTATATAAATATAAGGATTTTATGGAAATGAAACTTGAGCAACGACCCAATATTTACTTATTTTATACTTATAGATTTATGTAGCAAAAAAAAAAAATCAAGCTTTATTGTGCTACATAAAATTGCAATTTTGATATACATACATACATATGTACCTATGCCACTCATGTTTCATAACCTTATATTATTTTTTCTTTCTTTCTATCTATTTTAAAACAATTTATTTTATCTCTTATTTATGATAATTATTTTACAAGAATTTTTAAAATAAAATTATATCTAGTCATTTTTATCCTAATCATAATAAAGCAAAATCAATTAAAATAAAAATTCTAGGAAAGGATGTCATCGGTGCCTGGTTATCTATGAGAAGCACAAAAATGTTCTTCAATATAAAGAAAGTGAGTGCGAAGGTGATAGCATGTATTTGCATCAATCGAATCCATCTGCAATGGCGATGCGTAGCGTATTGAAACAAAATGGTGATCACTCTAGGGGGGGAGCTCATCCCAATTCAAACGGGCATTCACGACTATCCTCATCGGATCAGTATATAATGAGATCCAATGATGATATGAATGATTGTAAGCATTCAATTTAGTCAAATTTTTTTATTCTTTTTCTTTTTTTTATGTTTTTTTTCTTCTTTTTTATCTATTTTAATTATAATATTTTCCCTTTCATACGTTAAAATTTTTATTTCTGAACAGTTTTATTTTATTTTGTTTAATTTCTAATTTTTCTAAAGTAATTTTTTATTAATTTTAATTTTGACATATTATCTAATTTTGTTTGGAATACTCAAATCTAAGTGAAAATGAACTACAAAATGATTAAAACACGTATTTTTTTTTTTCAAATATCAACAAAATTCATATTGAAAGTAAAACAAAATATACAAAACAACAATAACTTTTCTTATAAGTAATCGTAATATTCATAACTGAATTTATATATATTTTAAAGTTTTTACTTATTCGAATATAACGCTGCCCCCAAAAACAGAAAAAAAGATCCCTGTTTATACTTTTACCTATATATTTTCATAACTCCTAAATCATATGAAGTATATTTTTGATTTAATATTAAAACATTAATCTTTTTATGATTTCTTTTGTTTGTTATATCTTTTCATTTTGTTACTTACTTCATCTGCGCTATATCATCATATACCCATCATTTATAATCTTAATATATAATTTACCGGTATGATTTTATTTTTATCTCTTTTACTTAATTTTAAATAAGGTGTGGAATTTGAACTTAATGCCTATTGATTTGAAGCGAAATAAAAAGTTTTTGGAAAAAAATGGCTTACAAATCCTCATATCTAGTAAGCGATACTACTTTTGAAAGGATGAAATGAGGCGTTCGATGCTTTATAACTCTTCTAGCATGCTTCTTCCGAGCTGCGCATCTTCTTTCGAGGCATATGGTTATACTATTTGTTATTGTGTATACACTTGTTATTGTGTATTCTGTCTTGAATCTTTGTAAGCACTTGAAGGCTATCATCAGAGGTGTTTTATTTATTTTATATGCATACAGTGTCCGATCATCTATTCATTTGAAAAGATTACCTGATGCAGATAATCAAAGGTGGAGGCTCAACTTTCACTTAAACAAAATTCTATAAGTCCCTAAGCGCAGTATTTGAATTTCCTTAACCATTCGATATAATTTTAAGCTACAGACTTAAAATGCGATTTCTGTCCAAGAATGATAATATTTTGCTTTCCAGTGTTCAAATTTTGATTGAATGTCCTTTGTTTTGTAATACCAAATTGATAAGTGCAAAAACCATGTGTGATCGTCTACGCGAAATCAAACACCATTTTGTTATTGCATTTCTAAATTGTTTTCAATTTTTTTTCATCAAGTCTTAATGTGTGATATCAAATAATCCAAGCGGTCAACATGCATCCAAATTGCAAAAAAAATCATGTGAATTTCGAGTTGATTCAAAGAAACTTTAGCGAATTTAGTGAATCTCCAAAATTTGCAAGCGCTGCTCTGATATTAAACCATTCCACTATGATTTAATAGAAAAATGTACTTCTTAATGTATCACCCGGTATTTAATGATCGATTTTATTAATAAAATTTTTTACTGTTATTTATTTACTAAATTTGAGCTTAGTTTTATTCAAGTTTTCAATGTTCATGCTTTTAGTAATCCGTGCTGCAAAATATTCAGAATCGGTATTTTGAATAACAGAGGAGTTTTTCTATACTGAGAGTTAGAAAGTATCAAAGAACATTATGAAGAAGTCAGTTAGAGTAGAACATTGTCAACTAATGCTGTATAGTATCGAAAAAGTCGATGCAAGGCAGTTAGTAGCAAAGAGGTCGAAATAAGCTGAAAATTATTGGGACGTGTCAAATAATATCAATAATGTTCGAAAACTGTCGAATTATTTTGAAAATATCAAAGATATCAAAAATTATCAATAGATATTGAAAATTATTAAAGAAGTTGATAATAATTGACGCACGATCCGATATATAGAACTGAGAAAGTCGAGAAACGATACGATAATTCAAAAAATATCGTATCGTGCTTGTAGTGGCGCCAAGCTTATCGTCTCGAACTTGATCTCGTACGAGAAATTTTGGAGCTATTTATGTATATCGTTCTCCTTTCGCTGTTGGCTCGTTGTTGTCGATTTCTCTTGTTTATTCTCCTTTTCATTTATATATTTAATGGCAGCTAGACCAGCGGCTTTGCTCGTGAACTGTCAGTTCTACAACTCTGACCTAAGTTTTACGCAGTCCTACTTCAGACTTCAGACAATTGGGTCCATGTAACAAAATTAACATTTTCGTTTCAGTATCAAGAACAGCAATTTAAGGGTTTTGTTGTATGAGAGGAGCCAAGACCCATTGTCCTGATCACATTTTGCAAGTTGCTTTACACAAACAATGCAAAGTTATGCATCAAGTTTCACAACTGTAGCTGCCATTGTAGGTGTTTTTGCTATATAATAGATGTCACATCTCGTTCTCTTATTCCGTCCACATTTTATGAGGTGCTTACATAAACAATATATATCCCAGCACCTAACTCCAAATTGCGGCCTTTTTTCCCACATTTTGCTCAAAAATGAGATAAATGATGAACATGTTCTCTTGTTTCCCCCTCAAAGGCACCTTCTTTATTTTATACGCTCACATACTGTAGAAGTATTGACTTTATGTCATTTTAAGTACATATGTTTCAAAAAATTTATATACATATATTCTTAATTCCACACCTTAAAGAACTTTAACATACAACATTTTTATTTATTTCATTTAACAAAACGAACGCCGTTTTCGCTGCAAATAAATTAAAATTGTAAATATTAAAAAATTAAAAAAGAAAAAAACCAAATTGTGCAAAGCATTGAATTTTTCATATATTTTCAAAATTTTTATATATTTTTATTTCTTTAAACAAAGGGTCCTCTCTCGCTTTGTCTAATTTTTGTGCTCGCTCGCGCAATCATAGCTAAAAAAAAAAACAGAAATTCAGAGAATGAAAACAAAAAAAAACGCTTAAAAATTGTCACAAATGTGTGAAAAAAGAAGAGGCATTACCGGAAAAGCAGATTAACCCGTCCCAACTTTTTGTATAAATATTTGTTTATTAAAAATTTAACAGTGAAAGAAAAGAAAAACCAAATCGTAAATTTTAAATAAAATATTTATTTTTTGTTTACCCTTTGTTTTGGTATGATTTAAATTAAAAATAAAAAACAAACAATTTTTGATTTAGTTAACCTGTAAATAATTAAAATTTTTGTAAATAAAATATTTTTCTTTCATTAAAATTCAATATTTACATATAAATTTATTCAATATTTAAGCAAATAAAATACATTTCTGTTACTCTTTGCTCTTTTGTGTGCTAAAAAGATCAGTTGTTATTATTACAAGTTTTTTTAACGCACTAACTAACACGAACGTCTCAAAAAAAATCTTGAAAAGTTTAAATAATTTTTGTTAAAATAAAAAAACTCAAAGAATAATTCCCTTCCAGTACCAATCTATAAATGAGTTTAAGAAAAATTAAATACGAAAAACACTAACAACAATGAAATATCGGGCTCATCTTTTTCATATGTAAATATTCCATTTTTTTTAATTTAACATTTCAATCAGCGACAACTTTTTATGTATAAAACCAACAAAAATAATTATTTCATATTATATTACGTGTAAAATAATAATTATTTGTTTTACACAGATTTTTGTTTTTTATTTTTCTTGCACGCCTAAAAATATGCTATTTTTTCATTTATAATAATTTCTTTCAAAACTCTTGTACAGTTTTATATTATACTTTTTTATTTTTGTACAAAAAAACTTAAGAAATTTTATTTAAATTTATATTTACTTGGTTTATATATTTTTAATGTGTGTGTTTCCTTGTGTGTGTCGTCTTAACCCAGCCAAAAGTTATAATTTTCAATTTTATTTAAAAAAAAAAAAAAAATTTAATATCTAATACTTCAGTAAAGTATGCGGGTATTTTGTAAATAATTTAATAAGTTGTAAAGTTTTTAGTTTTTAATTATTTTATCGTTTAAAAACTTTTAATCCTAATAAAGGTAGGTCCAAGAACTTACATATTTGACCTTTCGTTAAGTTCATGTAAAGCAGTGGAGCGATTTGCTGTAGAAAACATTTAAATATAAGTGATATATCGTCCACATATTAAAAAAAAAGAAAGAAAACACAAGCAAAATAGATCTTTTGTATTCTTTTTTTTTTCATAAATTCAATCAAAACTTACATCAAATTAGTTATTTTATTTTATATTTTAGATGATAAATAGATATTTTATTTTATTTGAGAAAAAATTAATTTTCCATTCGGCTTTGACTCGAATACACAAAGTGAATTCAAGATTTATTGAACGGACCTTAAAAAACCAAGTGGGGTAATACAAACAAATGAAGACAGACAATGTGTAAACTACCGACATGACGTCCACAATTGCTTATGATAACTTCACGTCTTGTCAATACTATACTGAGTGTTATAATTAAATGCACTACTTAAATATACAATATAAACAAAAACTTATGTTTTAATTGCAATTTTACAAAATCAAAGTTCAAGCAAATATCCTCCTATTTTGGTTTCACTTTAATTTTAATATTCATGAGATGTTAAGATAACATTTTCTTACCAGAGAATCTAAAGCAGTTGGCTGTGATTAGCATTAATTGATATAAAATTCAGAAAAAAGAGGAAAATTTAAGCTGCGCATTTCTTTCATGAAAGGATTTTTTTATCTGATGATTCCTAAGACGAATTTCAAGTTATTCGTTGCCATAAGCTCCACACTTCATTTTGACATCCATCTATGAGTAACTTAACTTTTTGCTTTACAAAAATTTGCTTATGCTACATTAGGAAATATTAAGATCCACAAAACACAAAATTTGCTTCCAGTTGAAACTTGAAAGGCTCTTATTACTCTGAAAGAAAAAAACTTATGATGTTAAAACTCCAAAGCATTGGGGATACTATTTGAGGTCTAATCAATCTATTTTCTATATCCCAGCGGCAAATCGATGAAGTTCTCTGAATTTTCATGTATGAAAAGCTATACCCGTATGTTTCACAAATTAAATTTTTACTGTGATATTTTGTTTATTTGTTTGCTGGCTGCCTGCTTTGTATATAGTAATAGTCAATCTTCTGCTGTAAGAGTCAATCTTCTACTCTGCTTTATTTTCGATTCACAAAAACTAAGGCTAGATACACAAAACATTTCTTAACGTTATAAGTTTATTTTATCGCATGCAATTGCTATGTCAGCAGTCTTTAGCATGGCAATTGCATACGTTGATATAGTATTACATTTTATGGAATCATGTATGACGCGCTACACTATTTGAGTGGGTCATACATGATTATGTAGATTCATATGTGGTACTCTACGTTAGTGAAAGGGACCACATATGACTCCACCATCCCTGGATTCAACAGTCCCTGTTGAAGTAGGATTTAACTTAAGTTCTACATTAATATTATTTTCCTTATTATTTTTACAAGTTCGAAAAATATAATGTAATACAAATATTGATACTAATATAAATAAAATGGTCAGTACAATATTCAAACCATAACTTACATTTCTATGGAATTTCAATTCCTTAATTTCTCTTATATTTTGGAATTGGTTAAGTTTTATTTCCTCAAAATTAATTGTTTCTTGAAAACTTACATCTTCGGATTCATTTTTTGGATAGTAAAATTTCTCTTGTGCAATAGCCCTTTCATTATAAAATGTTTTGTTTAGCAATGATACTTCACAATTGTAAAAGCTTATTAAATAATTTCTATTTAGTGTGATTTTTCTTTCGTCACAATTTTGCTTAAGTTTTATTTTAAATGCATTTTTCATAATAATTAGGTCATCATCCATGACTTCTACACTAGTTTCATTATTATGTTTTAGCTTGCAATTTCGAAGGTATACGCAATTTCTACTTTCTTGTAATTCTCTTAAGCTTGAATTTTCTTCATATAAATAGCTAATGTTATTTACTGTCACAACAAGTTCGTTATTTTCGTCAATTTCAAGAAATTTTTCGTTAGGAACTGGAGTTATAATTTTTAATTCTGTCGATATATAGGCTGTAGGAATTTTTATTGCTATAATAAGTGAATCGTTTTTGTATGTCATTATTCCCATTCTTATGAGTTTTAATTTATAAAAATCTATTTCAAACTTTTCAATTTCCTCAGCAGACAATACACCAGGGTGTATTATATTGTTTTTTGCAGAAGCTATATTCTCTTGAATCTGTGTTATCTTGTTTTCAAGAGACTTAAGTTTTAACATTTGGTCAGAATATAGCAGTCTTCTCGCAATTTCATTATGCCTAGTTTTGATGTCTTTAAGAGATCCCTCTATATTTTGTCTATCATTATTTATTGCTTTCCTAAGTATTTCTATCGACTCGTTAAAGTGCGTATTTATTAAAATTTGTTTATTTATTGTTTCGATCGCGTTGTGACTATTTTTGTCAGTAACTCTAAGATGTTCCAATATCTCTTCTCTATCCTCATTATCCATGACCCCAAAGAGCCATTTGTAGGTGGTACCCACAATATTTATTAATCCCCTTTTGTTTCTATTTATCCTATTTGGCATTATAGTTTTTACTTTAGATTTGAGTAACTTGATTTCTAGTTTTAAAATATCCTTATTGTCTATGTCTAGTTCCTCAATATTATTTCCAATAATGTTAATTACCTCTAAAATATCTGTTGGATTAATGATGTGCAATACAGTAATTGTAGAATTGACAATTTCTACTTTCCTTAGCCGTATTACCGCGAAGCCGGAATTTTCCTCAATTTTGTTGACTTGTAGAAGTCCCTGAACTGACAAAGCTATAAGTGCTGTTATTACAATCGTGATTTTCATCTTGGTTGTTCAGATTCTCCTGAAATATTTAGTTTCACATGATATTAATTTGTATTATTTTGATATTTAAATTTTCGCCTAACTTGAGTTTTATAAATTTTTTTAAATTTATTGTCTGCACTGACTAGGTGATTACCCTCCTTCCTATAATTTGCAATTTTTTTATATTTAGGTTGCGATTTACTGACTCTGTTATTTTGAACGAATTCATTGTCAAACGGGTGATCGCTTATTATACCTCTCCTTTGATTAGTTTTACTAATTCTAGATTCTTTTTCTTGGGTCAGTTTTTGTGAAAAAATTTCTAAGTCTTCCCTAGACAAAAGGTTGTTTAGAAAGTCAATTGGTCGTTTATTAGTCGCAGTATGTATAGTATTATTGTAAAAAGTTATTGCTTTAGATACTTTTTCTTTTAGGTCATCCTTATTATCTTCGTCAGCATTAAAAAGCCTTATATGTTCATTTAGTGTAGAATGAAGTCTTTCAACATCTGCATTCCCCGTTTTTAGATAAGTAGTGGTGAAGTGAATTTCAATATTATTATCCCTCAAATATGTGTTTATCATAGCCGTGTTAAATTCGCTGTCAGCAACTATCCGTTTCGGTTTGCCTAAGTATCGTATACGTTCTTTCAAACCCCCTATTATTGATACCCAAGTCCGATCTTCCAACTCGTGCGTAGTGGCATATTTTGTAAGTCTATCAATACTAGTTAAAAACATTTTGTTTCTCTGGGGAAACCAAATATCGACATGGATAATATCATTTTGTTTTCCAGGTGTTTCAGTCAAGTTCAAAGGGTATTTTATTGGTTGTCTATCAAACTTCGCTCTATTGCAAATTTCACAATTATTTACATATTTATGTACTTCCTTTTGCAGATCAGGGAAATAAAATAATTTCTTAATCTCCTCCGTTACCTCATTAATGCCTCTATGGTTATTTTCTAAGTGCTTGTCTTCTATTATTTGCAAAAGTCTACCCCTGTCTACAATATCTTCCAATAGTATGTGCGATCTTAATATTTTCAGGTTTTTATTCCTCGAAAAATATGATATATAAAGGTTTTGGAATTTCAAGAACAGTTCGTTATCCGAACAGAGGACTGCTAAAAGTCCTTTTTGCGGCAAGTTGTCTCTCATAATTTCTAAGATATTGCTATCTGCTGTTACATTGATAATAGTCCTTATTTTCTTTTGGTAAATTATTTTCTTGGTCAAAGATTGCTTCTCGGAAAACTTCAAAATTAATTGATTTTTAAAAATATTAATAGCGTTTTCTGTAATTCTTATCGAGTCAATACCGTCAGTTTCTGCACTGTGAACAGTATCGTCATCGTCGTCTTCTATCGATTCCCTTAATTCGTTTAAAACTTCCTCTGTTGTCATAGCGTTTACGTAATGAAAAATGTCGGTATCTTTATCGAACAATTCATTAAGATTAATAGATACTGGTTTGTCTGGTTCTGTAAAGATTCGACTTAGACAATCAGCGATTACGTTTTCCTTCCCTTTAATGTATTCGATGTCGAAGTCAAACTCGTTTAGTTTGATTTTCCACCTTTGCAACTTTAAGTTTGGTTCCTTTAAATTGTTCAACCATATAAGTGGGCGATGATCCGTCTTAACCGTAAATTTTCTTCCGAAAAGATAGGGTCGAAAATATTTCGTAGCCCATACTATAGCTAAGAGCTCTTTCTCAATAGTACTATAGTTCTTTTCGTGCCCATTAAGGGATCTACTAGCATAACAAATAGCTCTACTATCTTGCATTAAAACGGCTCCCAGAGCGTAATTGCTAGCATCGGTTACCAACGTAAATTTTTTGGAAAAGTCAGGGTGAACCAATATTGGATCTGCTTTTATTAATTTCTTTAATTTTTCGAATGCCCCAATATAATCTTTGTCTCTTACATTAATTTTGGCATTCTTTTTCAAATATTTGACCATAGGATGTGCCACCTTTGAGTAGTCCTTTATAAATCTCCTATAGTAGCCAGTTATACCGAGGAACGATTTTATTTCTTTTTGACTTTTTGGAAGTTGAATCTTATTTATTACTTCAGTTTTAGCTGGGTTTGGCTTGATCCCCCTATCAGTGATTAAATGTCCTAAAAATTCTGTTTCCCTAGCAAGAAATTTACATTTACTTAATTGGATTTTGAGGTTATGTTCGTTTAAACAGTTTAGGATCTTATTTAGTGAGTCTAGGTGTTCCTCAATACTTGTTGAAAAAACAAGGATGTCATCCATATAAACTACACATATTTTCCCAATGAATTCTTTAAGAACAGAATTCATTAGTCTCTGGAAAGTTGAAGGTGCGTTTTTCAAGCCAAATGGCATACGTAAAAATTCGTAATGGCCATCTGCTGTTGAAAATGCAGTCTTATGAATGTCCCTTGCATCCATTTGTATTTGGTGAAAGCCCTGGACTAAATCGAGAGTTGTGAAATATTGGCATCTTCCCAATTTGTCAAATATATCATCTATATTTGGAATTGGAAACTTGTCCTCGACAGTGATGCTATTCAGTTTTCTATAGTCGATTACAAGGCGCCATTTTTGTACGTTTGACGCATCAAGCTTCTTTGGAACAATCCAAATTGGGCTGTTGTAAGGACTAGAAGACTCTCGTATTATACCCTGTTCGAGCATTTCTTCTATTTGTCTATTAATCTCGTTTTTATGAATCTCCGGGTATCTGTAGAGCTTTGAATACACAGGGATTTCATTTTGGGTGTTAATTCTATGCTTTACTGTGCTTGTAAACGTAAGGCCCTCATTATCCTGATTATAAAAAACCCTTTTATGTTTTCTTAAATTTGTCAGCAATCTATTCTTATCTGCATTAATCAAATGATTTGTATCAACATACTCCGTAATGTCTTTATTTTTTACTTCATTGCTAAAAATTTCTACCACGTTTTCATGATAGCAATTTTTCCCATAATCTTCCTCTTCCTTATTCATGTAAAACTGTATTGTGGTATTGTCCGTTCTCAACATTCTGTTTGGGTAGTCTATTACGCAATTTAATTTTGTCAGAATATTGTTCCCTATCAGTCCGTCGAAATTTTTATTAAAATTGAATTCTAAAAATTCACTCATATAATTATCTTCTTTAAATTCTCCAAAAATCGGGAATTTACAGAGTGTTTTTACTCTAAATTTTTTACCTAATGCTATGATATCGATATTTGTGTCGGTTTTCCATTTTGGGTTGCAAATGTCTTCATTTATCAAACTGAACTCCGCTCCAGTATCGATAATGAAGTATAATTGCCTTATTGGAGTTTCAACTACTATATAGGGTAATTGCTTACCTGGTTTGTGGGAAAATTTGCCCCTGAACTACCAATGTCCATTGGTGTGTTATTACCCGAATGATTTCCCGAATTATTACCAGAATCACCTGAACTGTTGTTCTGGTTACCCCAATTGTTTCTTGAATTACCGGAATGATTTCCCGAATTATTACCAGAATCACCTGAACTGTTATTCTGGTTACCCCAATTGTTTCTTGAATTACCGGAATGATTTCCGGAGTTACCTGAACGGTTATTCTGATTACCCCAATTGTTTTTTGAATTACCCGAATGATTTCCTGAGTTATTTGACCTGTTTCCCTGGTATCCCCAATTATTTCTTGAGTTACCTGAATTGTTTCTTTGACTACTCCAATTGTTTCTCGAATTACTGGGCTGATTTCCTGAGTTACCTAAACGGTTTTTCTGATTACCCCAATTGTTTCTTACCTCATCGCTAAAGTTTGTTCTAATTGAAGAATCGTTAAAATTTCTTCTGAAACCGGTGGCTGTATAGCCTTGGTGTCTAGCTTCTACTACTATTTTAAAAGCCATCTCCAAATTTGCCGGGTTCCTAGCATAAATTAAAGTTTTAGTTGGTTCTGGTAGCTTCTCCTTAAAAACCTGCAGCGAAATTCTATTAATTTCTGCTGTCGTGAAACCTTCGTTTCCATGTGTTAGGAGCCTATTGTGTAACCTATTTCTGAATTTATTTATGCTATAATGGAGTTTTTCTATAGTGGAGTCCAATCCACATGTTTTTAACTTATCCATTAATTCTACACTGGATTCTTTTTCCCCGAAGTTTTGTAATAGGACTGTCTTTAACTGGTCCCAGTCCCCTACTTCCGCACTTCTGTGTATTGCCTGCCTAGTGCGGCCGGTACACTTATTCTTTAAATATGTAAATAGTATTCTCTTATTGTTATTATCAAACATATTTAGAGACGGGAGCACACTTTCGACTTGCTCAATAAAGTCAGGTAATTGGTTAATATCCGACCCATCAAATTCAGAAATTTCCTTTATGCAGGTTAAAACTAATTGAAACGATTGTATTAAGTTGGGATCCATGTTAGTATTTTTCCCTAATTTTTTTTTTCAATAAAATTTTATCCTCACCAATCGATTTACAAGAAAGCACAAAAACCGCGTTTGACTCTTCGAATTGTATTTAAGACGATAATGATTTATATTTTTCTTTCAAAAATTCGTTACAATTCTCACCCTTCTTTTTTTTTACCCTTATTGTTGTGGTCCTTGTTGAACGAAATTTTCCTCGATGTCCAACGCCGGTTGCCTTGTGACAAAGAAAATGTTGTCTTATTCGTTGCTGGTTTTAATGTTGATGTTAAGTGTTGCTTCGGTGAGTTGATCTTCCAAACTTTGCGGACAAAAAAATTTTTTTTTTTTTGGTATAACTGCAATACAGCCTGTCGGTCACTGTTGTTGACTGCCAGGAGGCTTCTCGCCTTTGCTGGTTACCCTGGTCTTTATATTATTAAATTTATAGTATTTAATAAATACTATTTATGTTAAGAAAACTCCTTTATGTTAATGTTTTATGTAACATAACTTTTTGTTTTCCAAAACTTTCACTTGATCGATTTTTTTTGTAGTTGCTTATTTTTTATATTTTATTTTATTTTATTTTATTTTATTTTATTTTATACCCTTTTTGGGTTGTTGAGTAAATTTTTATTTTATGGTTAAAACTTTTTCTCGTAGTTAAATTTTTTTTTCGCTTGAAAATAAAATTTTTTTTAAATGTTTTCCGTCGTAGTTAAATTTTTTTTTCGCTTGAAAATAAAATTTTTTAAATGTTTTCCCTCGTCGCCAGTAATAGTCAATCTTCTGCTGTAAGAGTCAATCTTCTACTCTGCTTTATTTTCGATTCACAAAAACTAAGGCTAGATACACAAAACATTTCTTAACGTTATAAGTTTATTTTATCGCATGCAATTGCTATGTCAGCAGTCTTTAGCATGGCAATTGCATACGTTGATATAGTATTACATTTTATGGAATCATGTATGACGCGCTACACTATTTGAGTGGGTCATACATGATTATGTAGATTCATATGTGGTACTCTACGTTAGTGAAAGGGACCACATATGACTATATGGAGCTGAAGGCAGTCCGATTGCTAGCTGTCTGCTTTGTATATAGAGTTGTAGGCAGTTTGTTTGTTGGCTGCCTGCATTGTAAATGGAGTTGTAGGCAGTCTGTCTGTTTGTTGTCTAATTTGTATATGGAGATGTAAGGGGCTTTGCCTGTTGGCTGCATACTTTGTATGTGGAGATGTAGGCAACTCGGTAAACTATACAGGCACTTAGTAAGCGATGTTTTAAGGGAATCTGCCGTTCCCTTGCTACACATTTTATATAGAGATGTAGGCAAGCTGCCTACAAAGCGGACATCGCTTTGTAAAAAGCATTTACAGTTGTAACTGGGGTTGTGAGCATTACTGCCTACAATGAGTATAGCTATTCATCGATGTTGTGTATAACATATTTGCCGCTGGGATACTGAAAAAGCTTTCTAACAGGAAACTAAAATAAATTTTACTATTTTTTTTTTTTTTGTGATTGAAAAATTGACCAATTTTATGGAAATTAAAGTTGTTTTACAATAATTATTGATAAAAAATTTTATATTAATTGCTAACAACTAGAATAAGTTCAGATATTTTGGGCACCTTTATACTTTGGTGTTACTTAGTTTCTGCCAATGTAGTGGTAGTAGGTGAATTCCGTTAATTTATTTACATAAATTAGTCCACAGTTTATACTTTTTTTATTGCTGATAAGCTAAAATTTTGATATTTTTAAGCGTAAGGAAAAAAAACTGCAACTACTTTAAAAACAGATGAAAAGAAAAATGAAAACATTGCCCATGTGGACTACTATATCTACTACAATTACTATTTTATTAATTAAAAGTTACAGTAAAATAAAAAAGTTACGATGAATTAACAGAAGCAAAACAAAACAAATAAACGAGTAATGTGGGCAACTATTTAGATGTGTGGACTACTACTTCACATTATCCGCATTCGGAATGTTCACATTAGCCGACTATATAACTTGTTAAAAATAACATTGAAATACATATGGGGCATTCTATGCCAAATTACCGAGGTTTTGGACCGATCCTCTTCGATTTCGCTAATTTTTTGATATGTTTTAGTACGTATTAAAAGCAATAAGCACACCAGCCTATTATTTGAAACCGTTCTTGAGTAATCGGTTTTTTTAAATTTTAAGGCAAAACATTTTCAATTAACGATAGACTAGTAATAAATATCGATATCAATAAGAAGTATAGTATAATTTTTTCGTCTTTGGATGTAGTTTTAGAGATAAAATAAAAAAAAAATTATTCAAAGTAATTATCACTTAGTTATTAACGTTTAAATATTAAAATTGGCATTTTCAAGAAGTCCGACCCCTTCGATTTTATTTAAAAATTTTCCCATATTTTACTCTATATTACGCAATTTTTAAGCTGCAGTTGGAGATGTGATCACAATATTTTCTATTTCTATATTTTTTTCGAATTTTGAAAATTTTCTACTTTTTTTGTGACTGAATTATTTATATCACAAGCTAACGCAAAAAAATATTTGGTTTTCCACATACTTTTTAATGTATTTTGGGTCATAAATTCCAAAAATGAACAACTATTTTTTCTCTTAAGAATCGTTTTTGAGTTATCCCACAAAAATCAGATTTTTTGCACTTTTTTCAATTAGTTGGCCATATTTTCATCAACCTTTTTTCGAACTAAGTTAGTTGCTCTAACAGAATTTTTAAAGTGAAAACTTCTTATGGCAACATGTGCGGCTGAGGAATAAAATATAAACTCGCGACACCGACCGTCATCGGGATTCCCCGTCATGAATGCGATAGTAAAATTTGAATGTTCTTTGAAGACCTGGGAAACGAACTCGATTTTGGAATTTTGAAGACTTGGGAAACGAACTCGATTTCAAAAAATTTAAAAAACGTTGCCTACTTTTAGGCGCTGTTAAAAATTTGCCCCTAAAAGTATGCAACACTCTCTGAAAAATTTCAAAATAGTGCCTAGAAGTTGGCAACGATTTTGAAAATTTCAGATAATGTTGCCTAATTTTAAGCGATTTTTTTCAAATTTGTCAGAAAGTGTTACATATTTTTTTAGGGGTAAATTATCAGAAGCTCCTAAAAGTAGGCAACGTTTTTTGAAAATATTGGCAGTATGCAATTTTTTGGAAAAAATTTTTAAATTTGTAGCATACATATGTTGACTTCCGGTTAGCTGTTGCTCAGTCTGCAAATTTTTCTCTGCAAGCGCAGCCGAAAGCAGCCCAAAGCAGAGAAAAATCTGAAATACCAGGCCACCATGAACCAGCAGCAAGCAAATTTGGTTTTTTGAAAAACTTTAAAACATTATATCTCGGCTATTACTAAACCGTTTAAGACAAATGAGGTGTAATAGTTTTTTTAAGAACAAGCAGATTTTTTTGAAGTCCTTTGTGTTTTGATAAACTGTCACTAGATGGCGTTTTAAGCAGTTTGAATATTCTAACAGCCATAACTCGGCAACGAATAAGTCGATTTTGATAAATGTGGTGTCATAGTGTCTGTAGGAAGAAGCAGATTTTTAAGTTAAGTTTTAGAAAAATTATGTTTAAGCTATTTATTCACAGGTCCAGGTACTTTCTTTACTTGATTTTTTCTTATACTTACATAGTTCGCGATGATGTTTCTTACTGCAATCAGAATAAATTTTTTTTCTCAAACATAAGGAATACTTAGCTCAAATTTAATTATTCACAGTTGAGGCTACTGAGCCGAATATACTTGTTCCAGCAATTTTTGAAGTGAAAACTTCTTATGGCACGTTGTGCGGCTGAGGAAAAAAGTATAAACTCGCGACACCGACCGTCATCGGGATTCCCCGTCATGAATGCGATAGTAAAATTTGAATGTTCTATTGTTTCTTTTAAATAAATATTCCAATTGGAAGACAAAAAGCAAAGCAGACACAATAACTGACACATTCCATTCTCATTCAACGATTGTTATGCTTACATGTTTGTTTCTTTCAAATTCCGCGTTGTTGCGTTGACAAATTGAGAATGAGAGCCAGAGTAAAATTTGAATACATATTCCGTTTTTGTCTTCCATTGCATTGCCATAAAAAAAGAAAACGCACACATACCAACTAACACACTAACTTGCCATTGAACGATCTGTTTTCACTTCTGTCGGCACTCCCGGAGTGCAACCCGCCGTTTTTTTTTTCATATATAGCAAATTTGCTGACTCAATCAATGATCGCCGTTGTATTTTGTATGCTCGCTACTTTACATAATTCCATCATAAAAAAAATATATAAAATTTTTTGAAATATTTTGAAATGTTTTACAAAAAAAATGATTGAAAATACTAAATTTTCCAAAATTAACGTAGATTGCAGATTCAGAAAATTTTCAGGATCTTTATGATTAAGTGATTCATCGAATCGTATAACTTTGCTATGAATTTCAAAGTTGAACCAAATAGAATGACAGCGGATTAAAAAACAACTCACTCTCACGGTCTCGAAATGGCTATTTTTTTTCTTAGTAAATTTTATAAAATTTTTGTAAATAATTTTAGTAAATTTTGCAACATGCGTAAAGAATAAAAAAATCGATAGATTTTTGCAGTTTTTTTGTTATTTTTTTTAAATAAAAGTTGCTGAAAAATCTAATTACCTTTTTTTGAGTTATTTTTCAGTATATTTTGGTGAACACGACAAAAAAGTACATTCGCCCTCAAAAAAGTAATTTTTCGATTCAGTAAATTTCAATAAAACCCATATGACACCACTAACGCACCATACGGCAGTTTAAATGCCACATTATCCACAACCGCAATCTATAACCGCCAATTGAAGAAAAGAAACGTTAAAGCAAGATCTTTAAGCCCTCCAATTGGACATTTGGGGTCATCTAGAAGAACTGGCCTATGCTGTCAATACCGCCTTGGTTTGATTTATATCACACTAAGTTGATATTTGAAACTTCGACGAAAAACTTTCTTGATGATATTTTTTTTTTTTTAAATACTGAAATACTAAATGCTTACATAAAAGTAAAAGTTAACATTGCAACACAATTAAATTATTACTTTTAAAGTTTTATGCCATTCCGATCTTCGACATAGCTTTTTCACTGCGATCTTTGTGAATCGTTATTACAGAAAGGCGTGGATATACAGTATAATATCGATATTGAGTATGAAAATGAGAAGTTTTTTATAGCAGTTTACTACTCTACCTATTCTAATAAAATACAATTATGAACAATATATTTATATTGAAAACTTGTTGTTGAAAATTAACAAAAGTGGTAAAATCAATCTCCCTTCTTCTCGTACCTTTGTACTTCTGCAAGTGACCTACTCTTTGCTTATTGTAAATTTGTTGTTAAATCAAATACAGTGGCTTTCCATTCGGAGGCTTTAGTTGATCCACTCATAATGGACCAAGAAGACGACAAAAACCACTGTGTATGGGCCTAGTTGTGCTATCTGCTTATCAAAACGATTTTGATTCACACGCTTGTTTCATGTGTGGTGAACTTACCACAGTTCAGCAGTCATTTTTACAATTTACGAAGATAAAAAATAATAAAGAATGAAGAAAAAAAAAAGCACAAGAAAAAAAAGGAGTCTTAATTTTTTTATAAAGTTTTTTACGCTTGTTTTTATTTTTTTTTTAATTTTTTTACGGTTCCTGGATATTGAAGGAGCTTTTAACAATGTTGACCCAGGTATTATTATCAATGAACTGCAGAAACTGGGTATCAACAGTTCCATAGTTGAGCTGATTAAAAAGCTACTGACAAACAGAGCCATTACCTCAAATCTTGGCATTTCCGAAGCTAACAGGTTTGTCCGCAGAGGAACGCCGCAGGGTGGAGTGCTTTCTCCTCATCTGTGGAATCTGGCAATAAATAAGATGCTCATGTCACTGAAAAGGCTTGGCTGTAAAGCTATTGCCTATGCCGACGATGTAGCATTAATTGCATGTGGTAAATTCCCAAACACACTGTGTGAAATTCTTCAGAATGCTTTAAACAGACTCGTCTCATGGATAGATGAGGCTGGCTTAGGCGTAAATCCGAACAAAACTGAACTAGTACTCTTTACTAGGAGTCACAAACTTCCAATTATAGTACCACCTTCGCTAAAGGGCGTTAGACTTGTCTTAAAAAGTAGTGCAAGGTATCTTGGTCTGATATTGGATAGGAAATTAAGTTGGAAAATAAATGTTGTTGATAGAGTTAGGAAAGCAACTGTAGCACTATACTCTTGTAAAAAAGCTGTGGGGAGAAGATGGAAGCTATCACCTCGTATCATTCAATGGCTCTACACAGCGGTAATTCGACCGATTCTGTTATATGGCATTGTATTGTGGTGGCCTGTCTTAGACAAGGTCACCTATTACAGACAATTGCAGAAGGTTCAAAGTGCTGCTTCCATGTGCATCAGTGGTACACTGAGGACCACACCGACTGATGCCTTGGAGGTCCTCTTTCATCTCGTTCCCCTTGACCTGTTTGGTAAACGAATGGCAGCATGTACTGCCATTAGACTCAGGGAAACTGCTTGCTGGTCCGAGGGAAGTACAGGACACTCAACTATCCTTAATACTTAGCTTGAATTCCGTACCCTCTAAATTGGACTACACTATTCCAGTAATCTCATTCAAGAGAGATTACGTAACTCATATCCCATCTAGGGATGACTGGAAGGGAGGAATCCCGGGGAGAAGGAACCATATTAATTTCTACACAGATGGCTCCAAGTTAAATAACTTAATAATCTGGCCGGAATGGAACGCTAAGCGATCTCTAGAACTGATATCCCGCACTAGACACAGTGTCTCGTCAGTTGTTGCAGTAATAACTGGCCACTAGCTTATCGGCAGACATGCGGAGAGATTAGGTATTCGGTCTTTCGACTACTGTAGAAGTTGTGGGGATGTGGAGGAGGAGGAAAACATTAAACATTTTCTTTGCTCCTGCCCTGCACTTGCTAGAAAATGCCACAAAACACTTGGTTCGTTTTTGTTTGATGACCTGGAGGACCTTAGACATGTTAGCATAGGTCAGTTATTTAGTTTCATTACGAAATCTGGATGGTTCAATGAGAGGGTATAGTCAAGTACCCTGTTGTATCACAATGGACCAAACTTGGTCTAAGTGAGTCGGTTTTTGTAACTGACTGCCACTCCTACCTAACCTACCTACGGTGTAGACGAATTCGGTGCAGCACAATAGTTACCCGTTCACATGCTTCCAGCTCTACATTCGATTCAGAAATTGAGCAGTTTTTTTGTGTTGTGTATGTCGGCCGAAATCTCTATGTTCACAAGTAACTTGCCTGTTCTGATTCCGACTTAGTTCGGATGTGAAATTGAAGTCCGAATTTGGATGTAAATAGCTGTTCTTAATCTAATGGTAGAAACTTCAAATAGAATTTTGTTTTGACCAACGAACTTGACCTATTATATTTTCGGGAATGGGACGGTTTTCCTTTTTCTATGTATGAATCTGAAATAAACTTCGAACTTCAGTTAAGTTTCCGAAGAAAATCCGAAATGGAATCAGAGTAGTCCTAAATGTGTTCTTGTTTCCGCTATACTGAAGAGTCTTTAATATGCAAAAAATGCATGTTATTGCAAATCGAACAAAACTTATTAATATTAAATTATCTATGTATATTATTGAACGGATTTATCAAAAAAGGCTATGTTTTAAAATAACTTTTGACGGACATAGAAGACATTTTTTGAAAGACTTAAGTTATTTAAAGGTGGTGACAATAAAATTATTTGAAAGATTTCGTTACTTTGCAATGGAATGCAAAAAGACAGCACCACAAACTTCTTGTTGACGGTATATTTGTGTTAATTCTTAAGTTACTTCTTAAAAGTTATGATAATTTTTACCTTTATTTAATTATCAGGTACGTACTTTATAATATCCTTTGGTAAGAAAGTATGATTATTTTTTATTTTTTTTTTTAACAATCAATAGTTATAAACTTACGAAAAGATATGGATGCATTGTTATTTAACATAAATCTCCACACACAAGATATAATATCTTAAGCAATATATTTATGTTTAAAAAACAACACATATATTTTTTTGTTTTTTTAAATAAATTATGTGCTCAACTAATGTAGACTCCTACTTGCAGGGAGAGACATTTTTAAGCAAACAATAATCTAACGTCAACAATTTGAATAATAAAATTACGTTTTCTCACCATCAGCGATATAACATGATGAATCAAAAATTACGTTTAATTTTAATGTTACTTACTAACTTATTTTTAGCAGCCCCTTTTCTATTAAAAAGCTCCACTCACTTTACTGCACTGCAATTTTTTTTTATATCATTAATTTAAAGTTAGCGTACAAAATCACAATAGCTTAGTGATTAAAACACAAAAACACCTTAAACAAATTTGAACGCACAAAAGTTACAACGATTGGCAAACTACTTATATTATAAATTTTAATTAGTGAAAATTAGTTTTAAATAAAATACATTTTCTGCGACGGGTTACATGTGCTTTTTACGTATTTCCGAGATGGAAAAAATCTTTAAAAAATTTCATAAGCAATTTCAAAAAGTAAAATCATAGTATAATAATCACTAAAGTAAAAAAAGCGAGTTTTTTGTTTCTTCTTTTTGTTTTTCTTAGTTCCGCTTAGTTTGGATATCTTGAATTTGTAATTTTTATGTTTTTCCTGTGATTTGTACCAACGGCTGAGGAAGCACATTGAAATAAAAAATTAAATAAACATTTTAACATAGTGTTATTATTAAATTGTCAGCATTAATTTTTACAGATTCACTGAAATTGTTTAAATAATTTAATTTTGTAAAAAATTTTATTTTGTAAATTTTTTTTACTGATAAAAAAAGTTTTCATAATCACTTTGCATAGTCTGTCAAAATCATAAAAACACAAATTTTATTATTTGAAACTTTACTATTTAACTTGATCGAACAAACAAAAATGTTTAACTGTATGAACTTTAATATTAATGTAAAAAAACAAAAATATTCGAATTTGTTTATTTTGTTTTTGCTTAAAAAAATTTCATTTATATGCAGCGTGAATTTTGCTTGCTTGAAAGAAATATTTTAAATTTAATTAAAATATTGCGTGGTAAATATTTTAGTTGAACTTTTTTCATATCAAAATCATCAGTTTTAAAATTTCAACATTACTTTCTGTACACAATTCAATGATCTAAGAAAAAAATAAAAAAAAAATATGCTGTAAATATATTATTGAAATTTATGCCAATCATATTTCTCCATTTTTATTAATGTTTATTGTATATATAAAAAATATAGTTTTGTTGTATTTTTCCTTCACTAATTTCTGTTTACTAAGTTTTTGTTTATTAATAAAAAATTTTAATTAGAAGATGTGAAAATAATAATTTCGTCAGTTAAAAATTACAAAATAAATTAAAAATAATAATAGTTTTCATTTTTTTTTTTTTTTTTTTTCAATTAAAAAATTAAATGTGGTAGCATCAACAGCAAAAAATGACAACAAAGTTTTTAATTACAAAAAAAAAAAAGAAAAAAATGTTGGGATGGGCTGCCCGGTGACCGCTAAAATAATTTTATTAAAGTTTTTATCACAATATTTTCTTATTAACAATATTAACTACAACAACAACAACCAAAATAACCCTATATTAAAACTTATGAACAACAATTTCTGTTTTTTTTTATTATTATTAATTTTTTGTTTTAATTGAAATTTTCAATGTTTATTTTGTGTGTGTGACTTCCGTTCTAGTTGGTGTTGTGTAGTATTGTCATCTCTTTTTTCACTATATTTTCCTCTTTTTTACGCTGTCACAATTTTATTTTATCTCAAATTAAGTATATTTTCTTGTTTTTCTTTGGGTGTAAAGTATTTTGTAAACTCTCTCACTCTTTAACGCTCTCGCTCTCCTCTCTATTGAAAATTTGTTTCCTGTAGTGTTGTAGAATTTGGTTGTTTACCTATGCTTTTTGTGTGTTTTGGTGATGTGTGCGTGTAAATCATTCGTAACTTGATTACTCGTGACGTTTATGTATTGATGAGTACGAGTACAACTTGAAAATTAAGATGTACTCAAAAGTTTTTTTCGTGAGCTTTTTTTTTTAAAAAAAATATGTTTTAGTTAACTTTAAATTTATACAATTTAAAAATTTTGCTTGCTTGTGTATCCTAGTATATAAGATTAATGAAATTTTTGTCTGCTAAAAAGAAGAAAGTAACGAGAGGACCCTTTTGAAGAATCAGTGCTTCAAAAAATATTTTAAATTATTTTATACGATCTTTTCAGTTTTATGATATTTAGTAACAACTACAATCAATCCTTATACTTCAAAAAATTCAATAAATACTATTTGCTTTGTTTTTAAAATGCATAATTTTTTTATATATTAATATGTATGTTTTCTGAATGCTGGTGACAGTTTTTAAGTCCCATTTTAATTATTTTTAGTATATTTGTGTATGTATTTTCATTTTGAAATATTGTAATTACATAAGCTTCTTTATAATATACAAATATATTTAAATATACTTTATAAACTAAAGTGTGTCTCACATACATACAACGTAACTGCATTTTCCGATATCGACTCATATGGCTTGTTATCATAAACAGCCAATATAAATAGCACCGCACGACGCAATTTGCCTTTTTTCTGATATTTCAAAAATACCTATTTTGTTATATTATACATTTGAAAAATTTCTGTTTAACGTCAAAATTTTGACAAACTGTTTTTTGCATAAAAAGAATCTACAAAAAAATTGTAGGTTTCATTTAAGTGTTGGAAAATGTAAAGGTAGTCTATTACAGCACCGGTAATAACACACATCGGGATCGGTTTAGTTTTTTTACGCCATATTTCATTATTTTCATGTGGAGTTTTTACAGGAGTAAAATAATGCCAACAGAATAAAGAAGCTATGTACTTCTTTCAACTATATGAAAAAACTAAAGTTATGATTTGCCTAAGCTTCAAGTATTGCTAATGAATAGCTTAGAATATAACATATGTGTTTTGATCCTTAAAATCACGTTTGGCATTGAGTAAACGAGTATAATTTGTGGCACAAAAATAATATTTTTCAAATGAGTAACGTATCAATATTATCAAGAAAAAATACTATAGAATGGAACACTTTTTTGATACAGCGAAACCATCTCATTCCTTTAGCTCAATAACCATAAAGCGCCCAGTAATATTAGGAATTTTTGTTCAACAAATACTTATAAGCCCCCTTGGGGTATATCTTGTCCGCATTTTCAGCCACACGAAAAATGTGGGCATGGTTTAACAAAAATGGGTGACATCTTCCATTCAACTAAAAAACATAAACCGCTTTATCTTGGCACCTGAGACAGACTTATTCTACGTTTGAGCAAGGTGGTTTTTTCGTAAAATTTCAACGAATTCGAACATAAACTATGTCCGCGTCGCTTACAGGTTTGAGCTAGAAAGCTTAAATATTGGGACAATTATTTTTAAGCCTGAAGCTAAATACGTTATTCCAATATTGATATGTGGTACATATTTCAAGATATTGAAGGATTTAATTGTTAGATAATATAACATTATATACTCTAAAAGGCAATGGAGTAGTTGATCACCATTAATTTCTCAAGAAATAAATACTTCGCGATATTGGTCGTAAACCGATTTTAGTTTCACCTAATAAGTATAGAGTGATTCATATAGCGGTAATTTTTTCAGTAGGGATTTTATGACAGATCGCGCGTGAGTCGTGTCAAACTGTCACAATATTTTTGTTCAGTATTGTTGGACATTTCATCATGGTTATACTTACGCTAGAACAGCTCATGCAAGTTGTGGAAATTTACTCAATTCTTTAAAATTCGCACGATTTCTTGCAATTATGAAATCAACTGTACCCCCAGTTTATGTGATAGCACATTTACAGGCTACGTAAAGTCCAAAGTTAACATGGGAAAGTGTGCTACGATTGAAGAATTGGTACATTACCAGATACCACACGAAATGCTTGGAGACGTCATCGAAAATTGAAACTTTTGAAAGGACCATACTAGCCACAGTTATGGCCGACATTTTAAAGAAATTATCTATAAAAAATAAATGTAAAGAGTGGTTTTCATGTACGATAATATAAGCGTGTATTGCAAAAAGTTCCTTAAAACTAATAACGAAATTATGTTAAAGTTGAGCCGAAATGAATGACATCTTGAGAATACATATTTGCCAGCTATACAGTAGTACAAAAAAAAACGTTAGTAAAGCACAAAACTTCAGCGTCTTGAAGTTTCTTGTAAGCTTTTCACATAATCGTTGTTAGAATTTTGCATCTCATTGGATTCTGAGACATTATTTTTTTAAAGGAAAAAAAATATCATATTAAGAAAATAGACACACAAAACACAAACCCGTTGTCAATATTTCTTGTTTCTTCCGAATTTACGAAATAAGTTTGTTTCTTTTAGAAAATCTAAGCAAATATTTATAACTAGCAGATGCCCGCGACTTTGTACGCGTAGCCTGTTTTCCTGCGAAGGCAAACAATTTACCTTTTTTAAATAGAACTACAGTCAATTTTTGATTCTTCTTCACAGATCTAGAGTTCTTGTTGTTTTCTCATCCAAAAATATTCCATTGCATTTCCATGTGAAAGACAAAAACAAAGCACACACACAAACTAACACATTAAATTAGCCTAGTACACATTATAACACATGTTGTCCAACATCAATGTTCGATAATGTGAACTCTTGGAACGACCGCTTGACACACATGTTGAATGGATTTCAAAAATTGTTGATTTTCCTGCTGGCTTGTCCAACCATACAACTTGTGTGAACTGACTGTCAAGCCTAGTGAACATTTTTCATTTTAAATAGGATTTCATGCAGTTCACTTCGATGTGGACAATTGATGTTTGATGGCATGCACTAAAATGTGAACGCAAAGCAATATTGACAGTCACACATGTTGTCAAGCCATTTTAATTCTATGTTGGGATCAAGGGTCTAAGAAAGATGACTAAAAAAATTTGATCAAAATTGATTCAGTAGATTTTGCGTGAATCCTGTTCATCGAAAACGGCTATCATTTTATTTTTATAGATATTTTAAAGTTTCACCCCAAAACGTTTCTTTCAGCAAAGATGTGGTGATTGAAAGAGAGCTTAAAACAGTAGATAAATAACCCTACATCAAAAAGTTTCAGTTTTTATCCAGGCGAATTTCTCGTGAACAACAAGACCGAAGACTCACTTTCGACAAGAACGGAACAATTTTCCAGTCCAGTGGTGATAATTTCTTTTTCAGACACCGTTTTTTATTCAGAAAATAGTTTGATCTGTATTTTCATGAACAAATTTGGAAACCTTTAGTGATCATCCTTAAAACCTGTGATATTTCATAAACATACTTTGCAACATATTATTTATCCATATGAATTGTAACAGAAAACAAACTGTTTGCGCCGTTGATTGGTTTAATATAGAAAGCTGAAATTTCAGCAGAATGTTCTTCAAACCAAAATTTTTATTTTAGAATGTAGGGTGTAGAAATAAACCACTCAACAAACTCGTTAACTCTCCTATCCATAAAACAACGTAAACAACAGTTTATGCATACATATGAATACAAAAAATGGAATGTTGTAAAATATTTTTGACTCACATATTTAATATAAAATATTTTCAATTCAAAATAAATCCTAGCATTTCTTTGCAAAAATCCTTCGAAATATTCATCTTTTACAATCCTCAAAGATGTTCGTAAAAATGTATCTGGAATTTTTCTCTTAGGTATATTTAAATAAAGAAATCTCTTCATACTTTTCTGGTGCCATTCCAGTCATTTAATTTGAAATTATTGAAATATTTAACTTTAACTTCGTCTTCGTTTACACGTGTTGTCTTTTGTATGAATGTATAGAAAAATATACCAACAAACATCTCACACCATCTATAAAGTCACCAATTCCAGTTGTTATTATTTTCTTAATCTGCATTTTGCCCAGCAAATGTTTTAATTTTCAGAAGTTTTTTTATATCAATAGCTAAAGAAGGACCCCAAGCATAAGGTCGTCAGATAAAAACAGTTTTCGGTAGCGATTCGCTAAATTGATACGCGTATGAATCATAAGGAAAATATTCATATTTATTGTAATTCAAATTTGGAAATCGTATAGCCAACATTGGCTTCGCTAGCCACAGTAGTTCTACGAGAAAAGATGCATATGTAATAAAGTTATTTAATAGCTTTCTATTTCGTGAATGAAATAAGACCCAAAAATTGTCTGCTATTTAATTTATTTGTTTTGGAACTATTTCTTGTATTTTTTAGAAATTACTTTTTTTCTTTACGTTGGGTCCTGTTTCATATTTAATTAATAATATCTATTGATACCTATTCGTGGCATTTTCAGAACATTTGCACTTTTTTCAGTACATTTTCGTTGTGAAAATTACGCTTTAGTACATTCGACACACTTTCGGTACATGCGGTAGCGTATCGACTGCAACTATTGGCACTCATAAGGAAATTTTGACTTGCAACATGTATCAATCATTAAATTTTGATGAGAACATTCTCGGTGTAACTTTATCAAATTTTTTGATATATTCTTTGTCATATGGAATTTAAAACACGTTGATATGATGTGTATTCGTATTTTGAGAAAGAAAATGAAAAATGTCTCTTAAATATTACAATTATTGGCACCTGAGTATAATTATTGGCATATTCAAGTCTACAATTATTGGCCCCGGCCTACAATTATTGGCCCTTCAAAAACCACAATTATTGGCATATTACCATAATTATTGGCACACACACAAACGTAATTATTGGCACAGTGGAATTCCAAATCAATTAAGGATCCATTTTAATTTTTTTAATTCAGAGCCCACTTTAGCTAGCTAGCCAGAAGAATAAAACATACTTATTTCATTCAAAAACAGTTTATTTATTACATAGCTATTAACTATAGCTATATATGGTAATATAATTTCCACAAAAAACTCAAAATTATTTTAAAAGGCGCTAAAAATAAAGCACAAGAAAAAGGAACATAATATCTCATTTAAAACATAAAATAAAAAAAAAAATAATTCATGAAAAGAAAATATAGGTAGCAAACTATTTCATGTAACTATCAGTATGTCCACTGTTTCTAGGAAATCTTTCACCGCATGCATCACGTCTTCCTTTCTCTTCCGGAAACCTTTCTGCTGGCAAACTTTTACCCAGTCCACAATAGCCTCTTCTTCTGTGGCACTTAAGATGGTTGATGGACCTGGACGAATTTTGGAAAATTTGGGACCTAAACGAAATTGAAGCGTTGGCCGTGGTATCCCATATATTTTGGCTGCAGTTTTTTTTGAAATTTTGCCATTTTTAATTCCTGTGAGAGCCTTCTGCAGAAGACTTTCATCATATGAGTTCAGGTTTTTGGGCATTTCCAAGATTCTGAAAAAATAGAATGTGTAATTATTGGCACTCAAAAAAGGTACAATGACTGGCAGTGCCAATAATTGTAGTAACATAAATTTCAGTTATTGGCACCACCCTGCCAATAATAGAATTTATAGTTTTTTGGAGCCAATTGTTGGCACCCACGTTTTATTAAAATATTATGGTAAAAGTATAAAATTAAAGACAAATATATAATACTGAATGTTTTATAATTAAAACAACCCAAACAGCCAAGTTCAAAATCTATAAATATAAAAGGAACAGTACTCACCAAATTTCAGTTTGCTACTGATATCAACACTGTACACTTGATACAAAACTTACACCAGAAATACACTTACAGCTCAGAAGATTATAAGCAACTGAACTGCTTAATGTTATTGACAATTCGTAAATAAGAGAGGAAAGAAACCACAGAATGAGAAATAAACAGTTCATAACTAAAGGGAAATAATGAGTCTAATAATAAATGCTATTCCAGTAAAGGGTGCCAATAGTTGGCGCAAAATTTGATGGTGCCAATAGTTATAGTCGGTACGCTACATTTGGCACATTTTCAGTACAATTCAAAATCATTTTTTTTTTTTTTGTAATTTAATTTGCTGAAATATGCGCAAACAAATTTGAGTGAGCTTGTTTTTATAGTAAATTTTCAAATTCTTTTAAAAAATTTTAAAAGATTTGCCCTTTAAAAAAACATTCCAAGTCTTAGTTCAGTACATTTCCACAAGACCCAAATGCCATCATAGAGCTTGAAACAATTTATTAAAAAACAGAATACCTTAAAATATGTATCAAAAATATGATACATATGAACAGAATGATATTTCAAATAAAAAACATTGCATTCCTAAATGCAATAGATAAGTACATACTTATGTACATGTATGTATGTACAAGAAAACAATTGTGGTATTTCAGCTGTTGAAGTTAAAATTGCAGCAAAATAGTAAATAAATTGCTGAAATAATTTTCATTTAATATTTGAATTCTTGTATTTTTAAGCTCTTTGTTTTAGATAGCTATGTGAGAGCCAATGCTTTTGTGTTGCAAATTTGGTACATGTGTGCATTGAGGTGTACGTACAAAACTATTTTCGAATTTTGTTTACGACAACCCACAGTTTGGTTGAAAAAATAAATTATGAAAGGTTCCAGCCCAATTGACAAATACTTACACGAGCCAGTAATAATTCCACATTCCAAATAAAATACGTTGCGAAATAATTTATAAGCGTCAGGTTATTTCTAGTTTTTTCTAAACAAAACTTTTACTGGTCCGATATTTCTCCAGTTTAAGCCATACTGCAAAATAGCACTTAAAAAAGAAAATATTTTTAAAATTATCAAAATGGCAAATGCTCAGAAATGGAGCATGGAAATGCATTAAACTGCATGAACTTTTCAAAAATCAAAGTTCTATGTTATACTCGTAGTTAGCAAAAATTGAAGAGTTTGGTGATCTGGTAGATTCATTTGACAAACTGAAATAGATTTGAAGTTTTTTAAAATAAGTAAATTTTTGAAATTTTTTTTTTTTTAAACTAGAAATTTTAATTAATTAATTTTGCGTGCTAATTTTATTCAATCGAACTCATATTTTTTGTTATTACAACCAAACAAGAAACCTTATTATAAAAATAAATGTTCCCAATGCAACATACGGACAATCGAATGTGCATTGATGTGTATCGAATATTTATTTTCAATTAAAGATTATTTTTGAAGAGTAGATATTCATTTTTGAATTATTGCATTTAAAATGAAATTTAATAAAAAATTAGAAAATATAGAAAACATTGAAATGAATAATAAAAGCAAACTTAAAGGAAATATTTTGTCAACTCGTCCATATCCATAGAGTTCAAACTTTAATGAGTAAAAATCTCCTAGACCACCTCAATCTCTTTTGATTTACTTTCAAATAAGCGCAGAATGAGCTGGACCTAAACTTTAGGTGACTGTGCGCTTTCGAGATAGCATTTGTTTACTTGCAACATTCGCTATGTGCGTGTTCAATCAAATATAAATAATTTTATATAAATATTTCTTTTACGCATTCATCCGACCACAAACATACAAAAGAGAATTTTGCATAAGCGAGCAGTGTTCCCTGCCTTATATTCTCATTGCTGTCAACAGTAACTACAACAATAAAAACTGTCAACATACTGAAATTTAATAACAAAACCTTTGGTTGCTCTCAAAAAAAAAAAAAAAATTTTATATTTTATTTAAGCACACCGTACAAAAATTAAAAAAAAAAAAATAAATTTAGCATTCGCATCAATTTTTCCACGCTCGTTGGCACTCACATTCTGTAGCTTGCAAATTAAATTCATTTGTTTATTTTGTTTTCTACTTCGTGGCTGGCAATAAATTTTGTATTGCCGCCTTTTAGGTGACAAAGCACATCATATCAAAAACAACCAACAATAACATGAAATTTTCTCTTTTGCAGCGGTTAGTGTGCATGCGTTTGAAACATTGTATTTATTATATTTGTAATTGAAATAGCAAAACTCACACATACAAAAACAAAAACACAGACTAAAGGGATTCATGCTGTTGTATCAGTGCAAATATTTTATTTTAATTTGCACGAATTGTGAAAATATTTGTTTTTCCTTAAATGTGTGCCATCAAATACCGAATTCACGCAATAATTTGGTTAAATTTTAGGAACATTGTTGCAAAATAATTCGTCGCGCAGCAACCATGGAAAATCATGCATTTAAATGAAATGTTCACAGTACTACAGCCTTACAATGTAGAATAAAATGTAACACTTTTAGCCTAATATATAGGGTGTTTTTTTTAGAGGTTTGTTTTTCGAATAGAGATAAAACTGGCATTTTATGGTCAAATCTGGCAACTCTAATGTCATTTATGTTCAGTTTGGTTTGCCATTTCATCATGAACAGGTTGACAAAAGAACAACGCTTGCAAATCGTGCAAATTTATTTCGAAAATAATGGTTCAGTTCGCGAAGTTTACCGCAAGCTCCGTCCATTTTATGGTCGACATAATCGTCCATCAGAGCAATTAATTCGGTTAACCATGGGTCGTTTTCGCACTACGTTTACTCTATGTGATAATACGCATCCGCAGAGACGTCGAACAATGCGCACCGAAGAAACAATTGCCGCTGTAGAGCAAAATGTTGAAGAGGACCCGAATGAATCGATTCGCCACCGTGCACAGCAATTGGAGCTTTGTCCATCAACTTATGGAAGATTTTGCGCAAAGATCTTGGCTTGCGACCCTACAAGATCCAGCTTGTGCAAGAATTAAAGCCGCGAGATCATGCAATGCGTCGTGATTTTGGTGTATGGGCCGAAAATGGGATTGATCTCGATGCTGATTTTCATCGCAAAATTTTGTTCAGTGATGAGGCTCATTCGTCAACAAGCAAAATTGCCGCATTTGGAGTGAATAGAATCCACATGAGACCCTTGAGACGCCATTACATCCACAAAAACTGACTGTTTGGTGTGCTCTATGGGCTGGTGGAGTCATTGGGCCATACTTCTTCCGAAATAATGCTGGAGAGTCAGTTACCGTTAACGGAGACCGGTATAGAGCCATGATAACCGACTACTGTGTTCCCGAATTGGATGGCATGAATGTGGATGAGTTGTGGTTCCAACAAGACGGCGCTACATGCCACACTGCTCACGTCACAATCAATTTATTGAAGGAAACATTCGATGAGCGCATAATTTCGCGGAATGGACCTGTCAATTGGCCACCAAGATCGTGTGATTTGACACCATTGGATTATTTTCTTTGGGGATATGTGAAGTCGCTCGTCTACGCCAACAAACCAGAAACGTTAGAGGACACATGCCCGAAATCATATTTAAACATTAATGGCATAAAATTATCCTTCCAATAAAGCCAAATTGATGGACATTAAAACGATTTTCTTGTGTTTTATTTCAATTCGAAGCTCTATACCTCTAAAAAAAACACCCTGTACATATTTATTGGCTATTGCAATTGGGTGTGCAAATTAACGAAATACAATTGCGTTCCAGTTCTGGCCTTTTTATATACGAAAAATTACCTAAATTATTTACTTTGCTATAATAGATAAAAATTTTCCAAGAACAAAAATAAAAGGAAAATCCACCACAAAATATTAAGATAACTGATTTAAAGTGATAAGCATTGAAATTCAACAATCATTTTGGAAAAAATTTTCTGGTTTCCAATATTTTTGTTTTTCGCGAAATTGATATTATTAAATTGACTTTTTTGCGATAAGGAAATATTTGTTTTTCGATATTATATGGTTTGCTTGTTACTAACAATTACAAAAAATAAGCTTGATTCACTATACTATATTACAGTCATTTGGTTATAGAAAAAGACATTACCTGGAAAGTTTTCCGTTAATTTTGAAAATGTGTAATTTTATAGATTTTGATGTGCTCTTTCCGAATTTCAACTTTGCCATCTCATATTGTTGCCGCTTGCGCTGCTATATTAGAAAAATGGCGCCCAAAAGCAGTTTTTTGACAATATCTCCTTTCTGACTCATTTTACTATAAAAACATCTGTATACAAAATGAATATAGAGGAAATTGTCTACAGTTTATGTTATCGCCTTTTTTTCGTGAAATCAATAGTTTTGGTGTACGAATGCTATAGAAGCATTTAATTTTTATTACTAATTTTTCAATATTTTTTAAATTTTTTAAAAAGAAAAAAATATCCAATGGCATTATCGTCTATGACGGAAGTACACTTTACGGCGCTCGTACGCCAAAACTAATGATTTTACGAAAAAAAAGGTTATAACATAAATTGTAGGCAATTTCCTCTAGTTTTATTCTGTGTATTAATATTTTTATCGTAAAATTAAAGTCACTATTTAAAAGTGTATAGTTAAGATTCTTAACTTAAGAGTCTGCAAGGCATAAAATACACCAGATAATTCATTCTGAATAAAAAAATTTATTAAAAGTTGAAAAATATGGCAAGTTACTTGGTTTTTAAAGCTCAGCTCAATTTATATAATTAATAACTAGTTATGCACCAAATTCTTTCTCGTAGCCTGAAGTTAGCAGAATTCAGAGATGTTTGAAATTTTTTTGAAAATTTTAGTCAGATAAATTTTTCTTTTTAAAAATAAATACTTTCTTTTAACAGAAAATAGTAAATTAAATTCCATTAGAAATATCCATTTAATATTTAGTGGTAGAAAAAGATTTAATCCAATAGCAATAAATGCTTAGTCATAAAATATTTTGTATGCCCCTTAACATTTAGTGAAGCAGCTAGTTGATTTATTGAGTGCTGAGTGGTAAAAGTTTCAACTTAATATATTAAGATGTTCTTAAAGATTTTGAATCAAAATTCGAATATTTTGTTTTTAAAGTTTCAATTTTATTTTAATAAATTTTATATTGCAAAATTTTATATTTCGCACGAAAGTCGATTTTGAAAAAATCAACGATGTTTGGCGTACTTTCCGAGTAACCCACCAAAAAATTAAAACATTACTTGATTACCCAGACAACGTTTGAAAGATTCCTAAGCCTTCCATTTCGCAGGCGATGATTTTGAAGAGTTAATTTTAATTTATTTCAAAGTTTTATGATTCGATACTACTACTTCGTTACTTTCGCTATACGTCTATGACATCCAATGAAAATGTATGATTAGAAACAAATTACTGTGTGTGTGTGTTGCCAGGGTGGCTATCTGTTTCAAATATATTTTTGTGTAATCAGATTCAGTTTATCTTACAATGTAGTAAGTACATATATGTCGAATATTCTTCAATAAAAACTACAATTTTCCCAATGAAAAATATTTGTTGTACAATGGCATGTCACTCTTAAAAACTGTCTTTTGCTACCAAAATACTATAAAATTTAGCCTACTTTGTTTCTGCAACTACCCTAGTCAATATAGCTACATAATACCAACGTTGAAGAGCAAAAAACAGCTACTGTGTAAAAATTTAAAGTATACTTTAGTGTAATCTTAACGTGTACTTCATTTCGGCTAATATTAAGTGTCAATATACAATATATTTTATTTCTTCTATTAACTTACTACCCCTACGAAGGGTTGCAACCCAACAATATTAGCCAGCGGGTTTCAAATTCATGTCACCTTGAAATGGCTGTAACTTTGCAAGGAAACATCACAAATCATCACTTGAAAGCTCATTTTAAAGGGCAAGTACGGTACTAAATGATGCTTTTGTCAAAAATAAGCTGATCAACTTGCTTTGAATCCTATACATGGCCTCGAAAGTAGACAAAAGTCATCATGTCTTTGGTACTTAACCTCAAATATTTCAGGATTCTGACATGATGGGTCAATTCTGAGATCTGATTCGGATGCAGCGCAAAAACGTCTTAATACGACCCTTTTCAGCTCAACAACATTAATCACCTATTCATTTAGATACCTTTTTAGTTAAAAATTATTTTTCCATACAATTTACATGTAAAACTAACAGGCTTCGGCGCCACCTTATAAAATTGAGGTACAGAGCTGAATTTTCGTGAATTTTTCTTCATATCATAAACTTACTTTAACTTTATACATATGTAACATTTCATGTTTTTTTTTAACTTAAATGTAATTTTAACTATGTCTCCCTTTAAATTTTTATTGTTCCTCCTTGAATATCAATTCAAAATAGACTTTACTTCAAGAAAAACCATGTTTGAAGAGTCTGCTCCAAAAAAAAAAAATAACAAAATAAATCGAAATTGACATCTTAGCTCGACCATGGCTTCGATTTATTTTTTTGGAGCAAACTTTTCAATCATGGTTTTTCTTGAAGTTAAGACTATTTTGAATTAATATTCAAGGAGGAACAATTAAAATTCAAAGGAACACATAGTTAAAATTGCATTTAAGTTAAAAAAAAACATGAAAAGTTACATACAAAGTCAAATAAAAAAAATAGCTATCTGAATTTTAATTGAACAACATTGAATATTAATTCACGACAGCCTTGGCTTCAAGAAAAACTATGGCTGAAAGATGTACTCCAAAAAAAAAAAAAAACCAGGCCAGCTAAAAGGCCAAATCTGATGGATTTGCACATATGGGCAATTCTCTAGAACCTTTTATTTACGATATTTCAATTAATAAAAATTCAAGTCTGTGGCGCAGCTACATATTCATTATTTTTATGTTTATTTTGGCTCAATAATACATATTTTCATGTTGAATATTGAAATTTTCAATGCCCCCGATTCCATAGAGATTCATTCTAAACATTTTCAAATTTCTTATACTTTTTATATCAAAATAGTTTTTTTCTTGACAATGAATGAACAAAATAGCACATAAAATATAATCTACAGTTGGTTTGTTAAATATTATTAGCAAATTACACCTAAAACTTGAACATAAGTCATTCGTATGATCTATATCTCAACCAGACTTCGTAGACTTAACGATATTTCTCAAAAATATTTGCCCTTGGCGTAATTCGACGAATATATACTTTAGTTGTTCAGGCTTTCTGTTTCATGTCTTTATTATTATGTTGAAGGTAACGCCCTGAAACGTAAATGCTCTTAGTTATTGCTTTGATCAATAGCTATTTTTTTAACACGATATCATTGAATTGCCATTAAGTGCCAGAAAAAAAAAATCAAATCCAAACACTTGAAAAGATGTTTTGAAGAAAAATATTAGTACCTTTATTATTATTACAAGTTATTATTATCAACAATGTTTCTAAAATTATTCATTAAATGTTGACTTCCATTAAGTATGCAAATGCAGTAAGATTTCCAAAATTGCACTTTTCAACTTTGAAAGTTATTAGTTTTTACTGTCTTTTATTCGACTGATAATGACTTGAATTCTGACTAACATCAACTGACACTTACTACGGCCCTAATTAACTTCAATCTTAAAATGATTGAGTTTTCTACAACAGGCTTTTGATGTTGACATCGGTTTTGAATGACTACCACTGACTTTGTTCTTTTCAGTACATTTTGGTTCTACTCTGAACATTTTTGCGCTCAATTCTATACACGTATGTAATATTCGAAGAGATCATAATGACACATTTTTATGCACTGATCCAAATTTCTTACATAAATAATATGTATGGCTTTTGTTATGGATTGCACACGTCGACTTCTTATTAAATAAATCATTTCTGATTATTTTCTTGTTTAAATTGATTTCGTAGCTTATTTTTTCTTTAAATTCATAGTTAGTCAAATATCGAATGATAATTTACATAACAACCCTGGCAGATGATCTACTCTTTGAATGAAATAATAATTTCCAAAAACTTTTATAATTTTAAAACGCACTGCGCTTTTTAAACATTTTTGTTTAACTTTTTCGCTAAATAAAATTATAATAAAAATTTAATTAATTAATCTGCAGCAAATTAGTTATTGAAACAAACATTTTTTTTACATAAATTATAACAATAAAATGTACAAGAATGGAAAAACAAATAATTATTAAATAAATATTTAAGACAGCCGGTTAAATAAAAAAAAAAAAAACAATAATCAAAAATACCAACAATAATAAATCAAAACCAAAAATAAACTCTGTTCTAAATAAATTTATTGCATGCAAATTTAATTAAAATCGCATACCACATAATGAGTTTTTTCTGATTTTACTATTCCGTGCAGTTTTCAATAAAACAGACAGAACTGTTTTGAAAATTGAATTAAATTTTAAATTGCATAAAATTTGTGCTGCATACAATTAGGAGCGTATAACAATACACCCAACTACAAGCATAATTAGTAACAAGAACAACAACGACAATGCGAACAGAATACTCCACGAACATACATACAATCAGAATGTAATTGTATATTAGACTGTCCGTTATTTGCAAAGTTTCTTACTTCGATGAGATCGGTGTATCAATGATTTTCATTTTAAAAATTAATTAATTTTTCTACAAACTTAAAAAAATAAATGAAATAGACGAAAAAAATATTTTTCACGATTTTTTCAGAAATTTTTTTTAAAGCTCAAAACCAGCAGTGAATTACAAAAAAATAAACATAAATTTTTTCGTTTGCTCAGTTTTTCATAGGCTTTAGCTAACAAATTTTTAAGTAAAAATTTTTATCAAAAAAAATACATACTATAAATGTTCCGCCACAAGCTACACTGGGCTAAGTGGAAAAATTTTTTGGCAAAAACTTATTTTTTTTTTGCACAAAATTTTTAAAATACCGTGCGTTGGTTAAAAAATATATTTGAGAAATAACTGACAGTCTATTGTATATTAACTCAAACATACTGAAAATCATTCATGGCCAGACAAATGCAAACAATTATGCCAATGACAACAACAAAAGTGGCAACAATAACAATTGCAACAAAAACCCAATCAACTGCAAAAGAATATTGATTTAATATATTAATACCCAACGCGTATTTTTACTATAATGCAATACAAAATGTACAACAACAGCAGCAGAAACAACAAATTTGAGTATTTTTTTTATTTGTTTTCAACAATGCAATTGTGTGGGTATGTGTGTAAAAATAAACAAAAAATTTAAAATCACAGTCGAATGAAATTCATTTACGTTGCTGTAGGTATTATGGGCTTTTGTTGATGTTCTTGTTGCTGTTGAAAGTTCTTTTGTTGCTGTTGTTTTTGTTGTTGTTGTATTTGCGTAATTAAAAACCGTGAAAGTATTCACAAAAACATTTGTCTCCACATACACAAAAATGGGTTGTATGTGCGAGTACTCATCGCGAAATGACATGGCATGGATGCATACGCATAAACAGTATGCCTGAGTTGAAATATGCAACGATTTTTTGTACCCTTCCCTATATAGATCACAATAACAGTAAAATCAAACCAAAAAAAATAAGACTTTATCCAAAAACGAATGGATGAAATTAAGTTTCATGCAGCGCCATAACTCATTTTAATTTAACCACGAAACTCAACCCCACTGTTGCATGCAATTGCAGCTTGCGTTATTGCGTTACGCGTCATCTCATAAAAAGGCACGCACAACACGCATAATACGCGCATAACACATGTTCACCCACACGCTTTGTATTATCCTTGAATTGAACGCAATTCGTAATGGAAATGGAATGCTTTCATACGTCGTTGGCTTATTTTTATCCTTCGGTTATTTTAAGCTTTTCGAAAAAATTTTATTTAAATTTTTTATTTTATTTTTCCTTTAATATTTTTTTTTTTTCTCGTTTCCCTATTAATTAAAAAGAAATTTTTTTATTATTGAACACTACCATCTTTGTTGTGCTTGTATGCGGGCAATACTTGCGTGTACAGAGATATGTTGTTATGAAATGGGATAACTACTGCTCACACTAGTGTTATATGTGTACCTAAAAGAAAATTCATTAATGACAGATATATGATTTCCTCATGAAGATGCGTTAAATATTTCCATAAAAAATTTATTATGTCGAAAAAATTGGACCCACATGGTAATGTCAGCTATGATTTACAGGATTGATCCTTTTATATTAAATGACTAGTTGCACGCGTACGAACCCTTTTTGTTCATATAAAAATAATACAAAAAATATTTTGCACGAGACAGTACAATGATCAGTAATAAGGCTTTTACGTTCAGACTCTAAGTATAATATCGCCTTATATGATATATATAATACTAGCATTACCCTGTGCGCATCGCTTCACCTCAACCGTGGTGTAGATTCGATGTGCGGTCTGCGTGAAAATGCTATTTAAGGACCACCCTTAGTATGCACCTAAAATAAAATTTTTACAACCTAAGCAGTGCCTCAATTAGGCGATCTTAGAGAAAATGATATTTAAAAATATTTTTGTGTGAGGGCCACGCTAATAAAAGTTTTGTAGCCTAAGTTATGCATATTAACATAAGAGCTACGCGGTGCAAATTTGGTGTGAATCGACTAACCTGTCTACGTGAAAATGATATTTAAAAATATTTTTGTATGTGGGTCACCCTAAGTATGCACCCTAAATACAATTTTTACAATCTTGTCTGTGTTTCTTCACATAAAAGCAATGTGGTGTAAGTTACATGAGAATCGATTTAGCGGACTTCGAGAAAATGAGAGTATTTAAAATATATTTTTATGTGAGGGCCACCCCAAATGAAAGCTTTGTAGCCTAAGCTATGCTTCTTAACATTAGAGATACGTAGTGTAAATTCGGTGTGAATCGATTTATTTGTCTTCGTGAAAATGATATTTAAAAATATATTTGTATGAGGGCCACTCTTCAACAGCTTTGTTTAAACTTGAATAACTTCGAAACTAATTCACCGATTTGAATGAAAAAAACGTCATTTTATTGCTTACGAGTTGATAAAGAGAATGAAAAACTGTTAAGTTTTGAAAACTGTCACCAGATGGCAGTTTAAGCAGTTTGAATAGTTTTAACTACTTCAAATGAAAACTCGCGGGCTCGAAATTCATTGAAGTCATATGATGTAGTGGACTTTTTTGCTTAAAATTAGACGAACTTTCAGAAAAATAGAGTTTCCGGACTAAAAAATATTTCTCCATACAATTTAATCCGCCCTAGTAACTATCCTTTATATTTCATATCAGGTCTTTAAAATATATCATGAACTTTAAGTACGTCTGATTTTATGTCTGAAATTTTATGAATTTGTCTTGCGAGGTGTAGTTTCTTAGAATTCACATTTCAAATGATACATATTGCACGTATTCAAGACAGTTTTCGAGATGTGTGGGTGGGTATAGAAAAAATGTCTATGGTGAAAATAAAAATTGAGTAAAATTGAGGTATCGTTTATGTTACTTAGTAAATTACATCAATGAAACCCACCCTAGTCTTGAACCCTTACGTAATGTTCCATCCACTTTGTAAAAAAAATTTTAGTGGCTTGAATTAACAAGTGATAAGTACTAAGCTGAATTTATATAGCTTAATATGTAAATCATGTTAATGGACATCAATACATACAAATCTTAAACTTTGATTTTAGACAATTTAGTTTCACAAGACCAATGTGCATAAAGAGCGCTCTTATACTCAGTCTTTCCTTTCACATCACAGTTTTGAGTAAAGATGCACTACAGCTAAGAGTAATAGATTGTAACCTTACGCCCCTTAACCCTGCTGTTAGGTTAGGACCATTTTGGCCAAATTTTCGCAAATTTTCTTTATAACTTTTGAACGGTACAACATACTGACTTGAATCGTCAGCTCATGTGGTATTTTTATGAAAACAGTTCACTATCTAAAAATCAAGTGTCTAACATAAAACGGGAGGGAGGAAAATAAAAAGTTACAAATCTTAGGTTTGTGACCATTTAGGTCCTTAGAATATTTTTCATTGACTAGAGACAATATAGAAAACATTTCTTTAGTAGTTATTTAGAATAAATAGGTTTTAATTGTTTTGTTGCAAATTACTCTCATTATAGAATAAGCAAATAATTTTTCGGTTGGGCTTGCAAATAAATTTGCCGCAAATAGTACACTTATTGTCGGTTCTTGAATTGCACAACTGCAAATTTCACGCTTTCTAGCTGATGAATTTGTTGTAGAACTGCCTGGAGATGCTAGAAAAACTGAGGATGGTGCTCTTATCGCAGCTAATACCTGTGCTGAAAACTGTTGTGTAGGTATTCTAGAACGTTTCATCACATATTCATTAGCTAAAGAAAGTGCTAATTGTCGTAAAAATTCTGGCCTCCTACGATTTCTATCACCTGGTGCCCACGAAACATCAATTTCAGAAAAAATTATAAACGCATTCAATGCTGATATATCTATGACATTTGCGAATACAACATTCGGCCATCGATTTGTCTTTCGTTTGGTACTGTAGTAGCCAATCATTTGGTCGGCAGTATCTACGCCCTCTAAGAGAGAACATAAAATAAGAAATTGTAGACCAACACAAAATGACATACATAAATTACAAACCTTTTGTGGAATTGTAATAGGACTCAATCTCAGGTTTCTTTTTGCTCCATTGACATCGACTTCTGCTGTCTTGTGCATCGTACTTATCAAAATAGTACCTTTATTTTTATGGCTTATGTATGAAACCAAAGTTGCAATTTCATTGAAGGCAAATGTTGAATTATATAAGGGAACTTTTTTGAATATAAGCAATTGCGGTGGAATAAATGTTTTATTTTTGCGAACTGTTCCCACATATGTTAGTTTCCTCTCAAGAAGCTTTTTTGTCAAATCAATTGAGGAAAAAAAATTATCGGCCGTGATATTTTGCCCTTTCAAACCTTCCGTCAAGTCCAATATAACGCGCTCTCCTTGGTTTTTTTCCGGCTGTTCGTTTCTTGGTTTTCCGAGATACGGTTGTATCTTCCATACATAGCCTAATTTGGAGTCGACAGACAACCAAAATTTTAATCGATATTTGGCAGGTTTTGAGGGCATATATTGCCTAAAAGAGCATCTCCCTCTATAAGCTACCAACAACTGATTTGATTGCATGACGAAATGCAGTTAGGAGAATCACAAAAATAATTTTGAGTCTTACAACTCATTTGCTGTTAGCTTTCAAATAACATGTGGTAACAGACATTTTTCAATTCTTAGCAAATAATTGTTGAGCATACAAAATTGTTTTTTTTTTTTTGCTCCAATATTGTCTTAACGAAATATTTAAGCATAATTGTTATAAAAAATAAGTTAAATTTATTTTTTTTTATGAAAAATGTAGTATGGACCAAAATGGTCATCAACCTATGATTCGTTAGTTTTTTTTAACCTAACAGCAGGGTTAAAAATTTATAAACCTGAATTAAACACTGCACCTAATTAAAGATACATAGATATTTCATAAACTTTTTGAGTGTCAATCTTTGTGTATACATATTTGACATGAAAAAACAAAATTAGTGCAAGCAACTAAATGTTATTTTAAATAAAAACAATTAAATAAGCCACAAATACTGTCTTAGCTTATATCAAATAAATAAAAAACCAAGCCACATTTTTTCGTACTTTCATTCAAAGGCATTTAAGCCAAATACATGCTGTTATTCTCCTCTAGAATGTATTTAAACAAACATTATATTTATACCCACAACAACCGCCTGCTACACCTTTTTTTAATTGGGCAACATTTTTGTGGCTGCAACTGCAAGTGCTGAGCGGTAAAATATTAAAATACACTTCCACACAAGCCAAAAAAAATGCTCACATTCCCAACCAATAATAATAAAGTACCAAAATAAAGTAAATATTTAACAGAAAAAAAGACAACAAAGTACAAGTAAAAAATGGTTATCCTCTTATTACAAAGCAAAAACGAAAACCTGCAGTAAAGACTCATTTAATTGTGCAGCAAACCTTGCAGCACAAACGCAAATAACCAGTAAAAACAACAAAAACCAAAAAAAAAACACAATTTCGTTTCAACTGCTGTAGAAAAACAAAAGTGAAAAAACATTGCATACTTTTGTGAGCATGAGTTTAATATGCATTTTAATGAATATTTTTAATTTTATATTTACTGTTATAGTACTACATTATTGATTTTTTTTGTTTTTTTTTTTTGTTAACCATGAGCTATGCTTTACATGTTGTGATTTATATACATAAGTATGTTTTATTTATTCCTACTTGGGCTTGGGGAAACAGGAATCTTTTGGTAGGGGCAGCGTGCGTTATGGTAAGCCATTAATTTTTTTCTCTCTTGTATTTAATAAACATACATTTTTTGCTCAGAAATTTTTTTCATTTTAACATTTATTGAAAACAGAAATTGTTGTCTTTGTAAGCAGTTATGCATTTTTTTTTTTTTAATTTTGCTGCCAATTGCGTAGCCATCGCGTGTTTTAATATTGCAGTTTGTATTCGCTTAAACAACATTTTGAGAAAAAATAAATATATAAATTAATATATTTTTTCAATATGTTGTTTGTTTTTCTTTTGTTTGTTTTTGTGTATTTTACCAGTTCAAATTAAACACTGTGCATTAATCTATTACATTTTGTTTTTCTCTTCCGCCAACTTTTCTCTTCTACGTAATTTTTCAAAATTTATGTCCCTCAGATTTCTGCAAGGGACGTGAAACCCTACAAAATCTTTGTGATCAGATTCCAGGCGATGCGCTTTTATATTCGCTGTTTCGTGAGAGCGCTGAACCTGTTAAGTGCCCACTGAAAGGTAAGTGCAATGTTTTTTTTAAAATGAAAACTTTTTTTGAATAAAGTTTTTTTGAAGTATTTTTGAAACGTTTTATATTTGGTTCGTTAATTAAATAACTATATTATTTTGAGAGAGATTTTTTACATGAATAATTTATAACGTGAATAAGAGAATTTCAAGCAAGCGTGGCACTAAACTTTGAAACTACGAGTACCATTGGAAAACGTTATCATTTCACAACACTCTCTTTTTAAATATTTTTTCTCAAATATCATCATCTCGTGATATTCAACTTGGAATGTTAAAATTTTTCTTTTATATATATTTTAATATTATTTTTCCTTTTTTTATTTCAAGGACCCTTTGTTTTTACTTACAATCGTGGTCATGGTGAATGCAAAAGTCCTGTTTCAAATATTGACAGCTGTACGGAAGACAGTCGGCTACTGCTAAGTTTTCAAGCTTGTCCAGATGTGCAGGGCACTGAAAGCACGGGTAAGTTGTTCAAAACATAACATATTACATATGCTTATTTAAGTATTATTAAAAAAGTTTTGCTTTTTACAATATGAACATTTTATACTCAAAATTCACTCATCCAAAATATAAATGAAAACTTTTGATTGCGCTTAATTTTTCTACCTACAGTTGAAGAACTGACCTGCCTTGCAACATGGAAAGACGGAAATTCACGTTATCTGGTTGGCCTTGTTTCACATCACCATGCCATCTCAAATGAAGAACGCTATCGCTGTTTTGTATACGAAAAAATCTCCTCATTAATGGGTGAGTAAAATAATACAAAAAAAAATCCGGAATGTAATCGACAAAAGCAAACGTTTGGCTAAAAGAACACACAGCAGCAGCAACTGCACCTGACTTTCCACATTTTGATTGCTTTTATCGGATAATGCTGCAGTTGCTGCTGTCCGAGCTTGTCATTATGTCAAATGGTGCAAAGGCAATACATTTTTAAAAGGACTTAAATAAGGTTTTTTTTTTTTAAATTTCTCGGTTTGTTTTTTTTTAATTTATTTGCATTTTTTTAACTTTCCTCTTTTAATTTTCTTACAAAAGGTGGACCTGGTATAACCAGCTTAAAGGATGCTGAATATAAATTAGCACAATCGGGCGATGCAACGTGTAACGGTCTGGATAGCGCCGAGGTAAGTAAATACATATTATACAGATTGTTAAAATTTGAGGTATTTTTTTAAATTTTAAATTGGAGACATAACATAAATTGTGTAAATTCTTTATTTGATTTAATTGGGAATTTAAGTTCATACATTGGTTCCTATTTTCAATGAAAAGGAATGTCGTTCAGTTGTCAAATTCATCCCAAAATTTAAAGCAAAGAAATGGGAAATCACGTCAAAAGAAATCGTAAATATTATATGAAAAAATCGATATCTCGCTTGGTTTTCGAGATATCGATATTTAAAAATGATAGCCTTGTACGCCAGTGTACGTAATGACCAATTACTCAAAATCCTCTTATAGGAATTCGTTGTTCCCATTAGGACTTTTGATCAAGATGCTAGAAACTAGCACTCTGCAAAAAGAAATTGGAGAATTTAGTTGAAACCAGCATTATTTTTAAGCGATCTTAACCCAGATAGCGGTTTTTTATATAGTTGTTCTTTATTACAAAGCTTAGGTCTCTTGACGCTTTTTTTTCGTATATGCTATAGTTTTTTCAATCTAATCTGATCCAATCTGACCCAATCTTGAAAAAAAATTTATGTGCATAACATCACTTTTCTTTCATCTATGATGGAGTTTTTGGTGTCCTTTTTGAAGTACGGTGGCGCATTCTGGGTTAGTGTGATGAAATTATTTTTTGATAATTATATGAAGCAAAATTAACTTGAAAGTTTTTCCGCGCTAGCCTTGAAAATATATGGCATGAAAAATTACCTGCACTTTCCATCGAAGCTTAAGCTTTCTTTGCTCACCCTGAGATTGTGTTAATGGAGAGCGTGAAAAAATAAAGTGTGATTTTCAAAAAAAGCAAAATAATCAGTGAAAATTTTCGCTTAGCCCTGTAATTTAGAAATTTCATGGGGAACTGCGAGATTTCCATTCTGAAAACGTTGTATAGACAGCGAAAATACAGTAAAAATATGCAAAGTAGCTTAAAAAAAAACAAAAAAAATGTTTCCCAAATATTGAAAGAAAAGTTCGTGAAAACTTTTTCCTTAAAGGTGTATTAAATGATATGTGAATTTCACTATGAATGCAACTCCAAAAATTTGATATCGCTCTAACAGAAGATTTTTTGAGCAAATATACTTCGTGGCAATTGCCAAAGCACTCTCTTTATGTCAGGGTTTTTTATCGATTTGGTTGCTTTCAGAAAATTAAACTAGTGCAATATTAAAAATCTGACTTCCTCTCGACATATCTAAACTCTAATACCAATTACAAAAATGCAGAGTTCAGCTTAGTATTTAAAAATAAGCACCCAACCCAGCTTCATTTCTTAGTCGCACAAGCTATAACCACCTTCATAAGGGCAACCAAGTTGAAATCAATGAATTAACTCCCATTACATGCAACTAACGGCTTGACCGCGTCAAAAACGGCCACTTGGCAACCCTGACCCTCCTCCATATATGTTACTCTAAAAGGCGAGTAATGAAAATATTTATTTTTTACAGAATTTTCAACTCGTTTTCATAGATGCATTCGTCTAATTCACAGTCCTTCCACAGTCCACTACTACTTATTCCTGTTTTTGGCTAATTAAAACTTTTTTTATTTTTTAACGTATTTTTCCATTGCATACTTACGTGCGCTCTACACAAAATGCGACTTTCACTTCAGTGCAATTTGAATGTATTTGCGTAGCTGCATGCAAACGAACAGATTCGAATTCAATTTTTTTTTTATTTCGTTTTACTTGAATTCTATATTCAACGAAAATGGGAGCTCACGAGTTTTTGTATTAAGGCCAAAAGCAGCAGGGTTCAAACTGTGAAATACTAAAATGTTATAATGAAGAAAAACAGAACGTTGAAAAAAGAAAATAAACTGCAACTAGCAGAAAATTTCTAATGAAATGTTTTTCTTTGCCAAACAGACTGAGCTGTTTTTGTTTCTGTTCTTTTTTTTCTTATCCTTACTTATAGTATTTTTTTTTTGCATTTATCTTTGAAATTAAGCAATAGAAAATGCTTACAAATTTTGCATTCCAGTTGAGGCAAATTATAAGGAGAACTTTAAATAGTGCACCAAGCGAGCGATGGGTTGAACTCTTTGCTGTATGTACAGCCAAAAAACCTTTTATCCTTTTTTATGAAAAGAAGTTTTATGGAAATCTAAATAAATATATGTATATAAAAACAACATTCTGTGCTCGTAACAGCTACAGCATCTGCAATAAAATTTTAAATTAAAAAAAAAAAAAATAATAATAATGCATTTGCAAGGCACTTAAAACCAAAGAGAAAATTAAAGGTTAAATAATTTTAATTCAATTTTCGTAGGGCAATGTTGCCTTCGCTTAGTGGCTATGAGCGTTGTAGTTGCGGTAAAGGTGAGCAAAGGCTATTTAGTGAACACTTAATTAAATAAAATTTATGTAATATGGAAAGTATATATGTACAATCGAAGAAAAGCCATCTTATCTCTTCATAGTGCCACATTCTTAAAAATCAAAAGTGAAAAGAAGCTCGTATTTAGAGTTCTTAGTATTTAAAATAACAAGATTTAAATAGTTATGTGCTATTAAAGATCGGAGATGAAGAATCGTTGCCAAATAAGTAAGGGTTTTCTTACCGTCATAACTTTGTAAAATCTCAACATTGCCTCTTATGACATTGAACGACTTGATTTCACCCTTATGAAAATTTTCTCTGGAAAATGAGAAAAATCGCATCACATTATGCGAATTTCTCTGAAAACTTTTCAAAACAAAACTTTCGCTCAGCATGTAAAATAATAAAAATTACCTAAGATACGATCCATTTAAAAAATTACGACTAATCTGATCTTGGCTTCGCTTTTGTGCTCTTTGTGTAAGGTTTTCTCGGTTAAACAAAGAGCATATCTTCCCCGTTTGGTTAGTTGTATCGGTACCATTCTAGGCTGCTTGGCAAGTAAGACGTATCGATGGTTTTGACAGCGTTGCCAGAAGTAAAAGAGAGAATGCATTTCGTGGATCTCTGGTTATGGTTCTATTAGATATTTGATTTTTGTGAATCTAACACCAATTTCATGTAGGAAGTTCTTACGACATTGCTTTTGAAATTTTTTTAGCCAATTTGGATCTATTGTTGAGTATATCAGGCGAATAATGCATTTTGCTCTGAACAATGGTACATTTATTTTTCATTTTTACATATGTATGAAATCAAAGCAGTATTTTCAGTGAAGGCGGATGTAGATTGGAGTAGTGGATGCTTTTTCTCGATAAGAAGCTTAAGCGGAATGCTACGCTTGTTTTTTCGCAATATGCCTGCCAGAGTCAAATTTTTGTAAAGAAAATTCTGACCCAAGTCGTATGAATAGAAAAAACTATCCATTGTAATGTTTTGACCTTTGTGCTCCTCAACTAAATCAAGAACCATCCGCTCACCCTGATTTAGTTCCGGTGCAGCTCCAGCAAGTTTCCTCAAATATAGTTGCATATTTCATACCTATGAAGTTTTGGCACAAGTGAGAAGCCAAAATTTCAGACCGTACTTCTCAGGCTTAGTTGGCGTGTATTGTCTAAACGAGCACCGCCAATGGTAAACCAGAAGTTGCTTGCCAAAAGTGACACATTCACTTGGATTGAAGAAAAGTGGAATCAATTCAACCCATTTGTCCCATAATTCTCGTATTGGTGCGAATTTGCCCTAAGCCGTGAGACTAAGTTCGTTTTGTTCGATGTCACATTTCGTTAAATTGCATTGTGTATCGATGCAATTCACTGTTATACAAACATAACACACAACCAACTCAGAACTCGGACATCATGAGATGCGATCGAATGAGACGAACAACGAGCGAACTGAACTTGAGTTGGGTCAAACGAAGCGAGTTGTTCGAGCTTGACTCGTTGCGTATGGGCGAACTTCGAACATGTTCGATCATCTCGTTGCACAACCTTAGTAAACACTGAACTGTGATTAACTTTTTAAGCCGATAAAAAGAACAAAAACATGCCTTAACATAAAAAAACTAGTACGGGTCGAAAACGACCCGAATGACGAAAAAGTCCAAAAGTTGAAAAAAACTTAGGGAAAATTATCAATAAACTCTGACACTACATGTTTTCATTCACAACATACCTACTGATAAAGTCACGAAGACACAGACCCACACACCTGACAGTTTTCGAAATATTTGAAATGAAAAAAAAAAATTTGGTCGAAAACGACCCTAGGATCGGTCTACGGTTAAAAGAAAAATCACAAAAACGTAAGGCTTATATGTTTTTATAGATTGTCCAAATTCAAAATTCAAAATTTTTTAAAAAAAAAAATTAATAATTGCAATAAATGTGATGTATAGTAATGCCCCAAAATCACTGAATGAAATTATCCAAAGATACTTTACTTTTTTGAAATTAGGGCTTTGATTTGTATGAAAATGACAAATAATTTTTGTACGATAACTTAAGTTTTTTGATGCAATTTTTATTGTCTGCAGAGTTTTCGTAAGCACATATGGCTCAAAGGTACTTCTGATATCACTTCCAACAGAACATACTTTCAAAACATACATAATTTTTAATCTTACTGTAAGTTATTGGTGACAGGTCGTCTACACTCTAAATAGCTTTCACTTGGATCTGATTTTCTATTCAAAGTAATTCAGTTGTTGGTAAATTGACAAATGAAATACATAAGTTGGTATAAAAACCAAAATTTGATTATAGATTGACATATACGATATGTTCTCAAAATTCTGGTTTCTCAAGAACTGTTTTTAGTATCGAAAATATGTTTTTTTTTTGCGTACATAAGATACGAGTATAAATAATATTTTAAAATAAATAATGCGTGTAATGCAAAAACGCTAATTTTTGGTACATTTAAAATGTTTACTTCTCTAAAATCAAAAATTGAACTTATAAAGTGTCAAGTTTTCGTATTTTTTCAATTCTGTTCAGATTCTGAAAGTTTAGAAAAAATGTTGAGACAGCTGTAACTTCAGTGATAATATTAACAAATTAATTTTGTAAGCACCGTTTAAAATATAAAGCTTCGTCATTTTAAAATATTTATGTAAATTTAAAAATTGTTTCATTGCGGTAAATTGAATTTGTGTAAAAATTCTAGTCCATTAATTTTGTTTTTATTTTTTTTGGCTTTTCCATACCAGATTTTTAATATTTTATTCCTTCAAATTGTTTGCGCGAGAAAAACTGTAAAATATATTTCTTTCGTATATTTTGTATATAAAAACTTTTGTGTCGATAACAAATCAATCCAAACGAATTAAAGGCTGCTATTTCCAGAAAACAATTTTTTTTCGGCTTAAACTTAATTTTTGTGAAAGCAAAAATTTAACTGTCGTTAAATGGCCCATTGAAGACGAATTTGCTAGTACGTTAACTTTTATTCAGGTCATGGTCACACTGAAAATATTTATTTTTGAACTTTTTGAAGAAACTTTTTAGTACAAAGAACCCTTCCAAATATACTGAAATCCTTGAAAGATCCTTTCTTCCTTATTGATAACATATATGATATACAACAACGCAATATTTACTTAAATACTACAGTTATAAGTATATCCTACCTATTGCAAAACTCAATTTATATTTATTGGAAACATTGAAGAGGAAAACGTTATCACTTTTCTTTGACCAGATATGAACTCCACTTCCGTGAGTTTTATCTAGTAAGCAACATTGTAACTTGCTTAAGGACGGCAACATTGTAACTTGTTTAAGGACGGCAACATTGTTAGCTTGTTTCCCATTAGCTCAAAGCAACGACAAAGTGACTTAACAAACAATGTCGCAGCACTTACAAAGTCAAACTGCTGCAATGTTGTGACAACATAGTTCAAAAAATATAAGTTTTTAGTTTAGCAAAAATTTTCAAAGAATAATTGTGCAAAATAGTATTTTAGAAAAGCGAAGAAAAACCTAGAAACTTATGGGCGCTAAGATTGAACTAACATATGTAGAAATTTTGAGTCTTATATTGATTTTTACTTGACAGCATAATATTAGGAAAAACTTTCAGAATATAACATGCACGACCATACAAAAAAAAAAAAAAAAACGCCTGCAAAATTGTATCTAAATTTCGTTAGTATTTTCACGAAAATTATGGTAGACATGAACATTATGGTGATAAAAACCTAAGATTTTGTGCAAAAAATTGTTTATTTTCTCCTCTTGCACATTTTTAACTATTATAAATTTTTTATATTGAATATTAGTACAATCATTTGATAGTTTTGCCTGGAAAGTTTTCCGGTAGCTTTGAAAATAAGTAATTTTATAGATTTCGATGTGTTGTTGCCGCTCGCTCCTCCATATTGGAAAAATGGCGCCTAAAAGCAGTTTTTTAACAATATCTCCTTTCTGACTCATTTTAAGATAAATATATATATACAAAATGAAACTATTAACAAAATGAAAATTGCCTATATTTTATGTTATCACCTTTTTTTTCGTAAAATCAATAGTTTTATCGTACGAGCGCCGCAAAGTGTACTTCCGTCAAATACGATAATGCCATTGGATGTTTTTTTCTTGTTAAAAAAATAAAAAAAGATTGAAAATTTAGTGATAAAAATTATGTTATAGAAGTATTCATACGCCAAAACTATTGATGGAGCTAGAAATCATGAGTAAAGATATTTTTTTGAGTGGGCGGTGACACGCCTCTACTAAGAAAAAAAATTTTCACTGCTAAACCGGATTAAATGGACCGACTTGATGAAATTTGGTTAGGATCTAATTGGTCCCTTAATTAAGATGTGTCAAAATATTTTTCAATTGGGGCGTGTCACCGTCCCATTTAAACAAATATCTTTAGTCAGGATTCAATCTAGCCATACCAAATTTCATCAAAGTTGAAGAAGCAGCTCAGTCGAGACAGAGTTTTTTCCTTTAAAGGGCGGTGCCACGCCCTATTTAAGAACTCAGAGCTTCTAGTTACCTTTCTTAGGGTTCAGTCTATCTCCAGAGCAAGTTTTATTAAAATCGGTCAATTATTTTCCCGTTCTTTCCCAATTCGCAATATTAATTTGAAAAACGGGACTCTTGAACCATGAAAAAACGCCCAAATGGTGCGCATGACTCTGCAAGTGTGCTTGAATTCATGTATTTGTGGTGCAGATGAATGTCTGCATGAATGTCGGTGTGCATCAGAGACCGTAAGGACAATTTTAGGCTCGAAATTCGCGGTAAAAATGTTGAAAAACAGGCCCTTTTGGGAGCTCGATAGCGCATCCGGAGAGTCTTTCCCAAACTCCATACTTCTGGACCCTCTTTGGGGTTATAAAAGACCAATTTTAAGCTATCTTAGCGTAAAAAAAAATTTAGATAGAACGGAGATATAACCAGTTCAAAATGTTAAAAAAACGCGAATTTCGAAAAAATGGCCATTTGAAAAGTGCTGTCACTCGGGTACCTTGAGGAATTTTTCAACTTTATAGGTCGGATTTTAAAGGGCTGAAAAAGCCAAAAAAAAATAAGTTCAAGAAAAATTAATTTTATCAAAATTTGACTACTTGGCGTCACTTTCAAAAGGAGATGTTTTTCCGTTTCGATGATTTTGAGAAATGAGATGGCAAATAATTTTCCAAGAGCGAAAGCATTCTGAACTTTTTTTTATCAAAAAGTTGAATAAATACCAAAAACCTGAGATCAATAAAGTTGAATTTGGAGCTAAAGTTCCCGAGATACAGATATTCGAATATAGTTAGGGCAAAAAACGTAAATTTTTGAGTTTTAAAAATTCATATCTTTGCACCAGGGGCATTTGAAGGGCCAATCATATTGGCATCGTAGTTTTATATAATATACTTCAATATTCCAAAATTTGAACAAAATTGGAGAACCCACTGCGGACGGTTTTTCCGAAAAGTAATGGAACTGCTCATATACATATATATATTTTGAGGAAAAATGTAATTTTATTGCACATTTAAAAACGATTTAACTAAGCTAAATGTAATAAGATATATGATGTTTGAACAAAAAATCGAGAACTTAATAAATTTTTTTGATTTGAGACATACTTTTTGTAACTTTAACCACAAAAGAAATACAGATATGACCTCTCTAAATTTTACTTCCCCACACTAAGTCAAATATTTCTTCCTTGGAAAAACTTCTCCGACAAACATATGTCTAAAAAGTCCTTATTCATTTAACTATCAAGAAAATAAGAACTGGAAAATTTTGTGCTGCTGCTCATTGCAGAACAAGAAAATGGAAGATAAAATTTTTGTTCTATATTTAATTAAGAAAAGCCAAGCCAGCAACACACACTCATCACGAAAAGAACAATCAGCAGAAGATGTACGTTAGTACATAGACAAAAGTTCAAACATCCAGTACCAAAGCAACTAAATACATAGTATGTATGTGTGTCTGTGTGCATGTCTCTCAGTAATTTTTTTTTTCGTGTGTTATTTGACACACCCACTTCAAAGTTGCTGTTTTAATTTATTATTTTGTTGCTGTAGCAATAGCAATTTGGAGTTCACTTCGAGGATCTACAGTTGGCAAAACCTTCAGCAGCAAGTGACAATCTTTGCTTTGAAATGCAAGAGTTTTGCCTTGCTGTGCTGTTGTTACTTGTTCTATTTTTTTACGTTTCATTGACACTTCGAATTTTTTTACTTTTATTTCTCTCCTTTTTTTTTGTCTTCCTTTAAAAGCGTGCAGTGCTGCAGAGCATCTAACATTTTATTTCGACTGTCAACATCTTTCACATATAGTATATTGTTGCAACTTTGCTGTGCAGTCCACTTCATTGTGCACTTAAGTTTTTTTTCCTACATCTTATACAATTCACCTACTCTTAACAACTTTACAAAATCTTGAGGAATTCCTTAATTCCCGTTAAGAAATGCGTTGTTTTCGTGAAAAATCTTCATTAAGAGTAATAATTGTGAACAATCGATTAAGATTATTTTATGGGTTTATGAATCAGAATTGGGTATGTATATATGATGGGCAATCAAGTCAAAAAAAAAAAAACTTTTAAATTTAGGTTCCCCTGTCCTCGATAATAATTCATGAGAAGTTAATGCCATCATCACGTGTCATTGCTTGGTCAGTTAGAGTGATTGTGCCGTACCCAAAAATACTTCACTTCACTTTTTTTAAAAATATCGGTCTCAGTCTCTGCACTTAAAGCAAATGTTCTTCGTTTTAGACATAATTCGTAAATATAAGAAAAAGAACATGTACTACTTATATTTAGTTATGCCATGCGTTACTCATAGTATAAGTAAATGTGCCTCTTATGATAGAAAAATAATTATTTTGGCAATTTACTCAAATGTATAATACACATATATTGTTCATTATATAATATACTTAAAATTTTAATTTCGGATCTATGTACATTTATTTGGAATATTGATGAATTAAAGTACTTAGACAAAGTGCAACACGTATGTGCTTCAATTCATTTCATGTTGAAATTCCGATTTGAAATAATTATATCACTTATCTACAAGAAAAACAATTTATATTGAGAATCTGATTTCATATTTCAGAAATTGTGACCCAGAGATTTTTGTTCGCCAATATACTTGCTCAATTTAAAGTTCAATAAAATAAATTGAAAATGCATTAAAAAGTAAAACAAGCTGTTTAGAATTGCTCCGAAAAATCTGTCAGTACTGCGCTTTTCTACATACATATAAAAAAAGAAGACAACAAATATCACAGGAAAAGCAAATCCATACAAATCATCCTTTAATAGAGAAACAGACTTGCTTTGTATCATAAAATTAAGACCATACTCTATTAAGGAAACTAACCTGTTTAAAATAAAGTTTTCGTTAAGCAAAATATGCATTTAGACAAAGAAAATATTTAATATATTAGAAACATTTTCCACAAACATATACTTTTTTACCTTTTCCCAATGACAAATTTACTTTACTGTATGATAATTGGACTCAAAATGATAAGTTGTAGTAGAAGCTTTATGACCAAACTAACATATTTTTCAAATAATAATTAGAATTCACAGCATATTGCAACAGTTATCGATTTATTTTTAATAAGTGACTTAGACACTATTGTGCAGATATCATCTACTTATCACGTGTACAAAACAGCAATGTTTCAAAACACTAATGGATTTTGGTTCTGATCCATAGTGTTACTTCGCAAAAGTGCTGTCTTCCTCCTTCGACTCTTTTGCTGCAGTTACATATTATGAAGAACCACAAGTGTGTGCACAGAATAGATGATTGCTGATAATATACTTGAGTGAGAAATTTTATTCTTACCACCAAGTATTTTTGCCGCAATGACAAAAAAATTCCTAGTGGGCTTTGATTTTATTTTGTTATTTTGTATACAATTTGATATCAATTCGTTGAAAGTTTTCAGTTTGTTGCCTTTAAGAAACATGATACATTTTTATTGTATTCCTGCAATTGTAGTTGGACTCATTGACAATAACTGTAAGACAGATTAAAGGATCAAATTGTTTCCAAAGAATAAATTAGATTTACGAAAAGTTGGTCAACATCAGATGAATAAAAACTGAAAGTCTGCAAGCGCATTATGTTACTTTCAGCAGTTTCTTTAAATAGGGGTTCTATTGAATAACAGCCCCAAAAGTATTAAACTCAAATACTTCTTAAAAATATACTGAATATAGGAATTAAAATTAACATATTATGTCTTATAGAAACTTGAAATAATCATATTAATTTGCTTATCTATTTTTATCTCACACACACTTCTATTCATTTCTTATTTTCTAGGTCGGCTCTCGCATTATGTCATTGCGTAAACCACCACCGGCAGAGCGTTGCGACTTTCCTGCTTGGTTTAAAGGACCTCGACATTGGCACGCGCTCATGGGCAACGCTGTCTACAATTACCATACAAAGTAAGTACATAGTAGTAGCATATAATACACAAAAGTGTGAAAAATGTCACGTAGATGTGCCGCGACGCATCTTGTTTTATTTATATGCTAATTTTTCCATTTGGCAAATGACAGCTTTCAAAGAAGTAAAACAGGCAGAAGATGTGTTGCCTAGACGAAAGAGAACACTAAAATATAAGGAATTTTGTAAAAAAATTATTCGAAAGACTAAAAAATTTAATACTGCAGTAAATTGAGATTATGCGGTTGAAAAATTGTGCTCGTATTTAATTTCCGGATTTTTGAAAAATAGAAAAAAATGGATTCTGGATGCCTAGAACCATTTAATAGTAGAACCATTATCGATATTTTTTTTAACGAATCAATCGCTTGGCTAAGGTCGGAATAGAATTTGGACATAATTTTAGGTTTTCCTATATTTAGAAAGTACCATTTTGGAACCATATACGGAGCAGTTTATTTTGCTCCAATCGATGAGAAATGATCGAAAATCGATTTTTAAACATTTCATTACATCGTACTTCGGAAGGGAGCATTTTTAGCCTTAGTCTAAAAAAAAGAATTTTCACCATTCGATGGAAAGGATCAAGTACGGACATTCTTTTGGGGCGCATCGCACGCTGCTGTAGGCGAATAATTTGGGCCCATATCTAAAAAATGTTCTTATACCAAACGATTTGGATGCGTCCGCAAGGATTTTTTAATGATGCATGGGTCGCCATCAGATAAGACTATTTTGGGATAATTTTTATAAACAACTCGAACTGAAACAAAATTTCAACCTGCTGCAACTTTTCGAATCTGACGACTGTGCTCGATATGTTAAAGCTAATACAGTCATTGTATTTTCACCTTTTGAGCTACGTCTACTTAATTGTAGACCTCATTGATTTTCTGGTTGAATTTGTTTTTTTATCAATATCTTCGCATGCAAATCCACCAACGAACCACTGCCCAATACTAGAGTTCTAAAGGCATAACAAGTTTAATATAGTAATACTTTGATCTTTCGAGAGTGGAGTTTTGAGTTCAAAAGTTTCGTTACTCGGAAGCTATAATTGTTTTCTAAAATAAACTATCTGGCGAGCATTACTAAGATATTGTTTTTGTGTTCCAGAAAGAGAATGGATATTGGTTGGTTTTTAGAAAATATGTAATTTGCTTTGCCCTCATCAATCGCTAGTTTCACTCGCTTCACTTGTTCTCAAAAAAAGATTTCGCACAAGATTGCAGGGAGACAGTAATATCATCTGCGTACTCTACGTTGCAAAGTTTTGCCCTAAAAGTCTCTAGGGGCTGCTATGCAACCACAGTCCTCGAAACTTGGCTTAATACAGAAGGATAGCCACAATGTCTATTTTATGTATAATAGCCTTGGTCCTTAAGAATTTAAAAATTTTTGCTTCAATTTCCTATAAGCGAACTCTTTTATTTTATTTAAAATTTATTACATGACAAAACAAAGATATTTTTTTAGTAAAACTACACATTCCTTAAATATGAGTTTTTTTACGCAGTCATTGTGCCTTTTTCTTTGTATTTGCTTTTTTTTTTGAAATTGAAGCGCTGCATTACTTTTATTTTTATGACAATAACAACAAAAAAAAAAGTGACGATAACAGCGCAATTTAAAAATAAAAAAAAGGATACCCACTAGGCATAAACATTGTTTACATTTTGTTTTTGTTGTTCTAGACAAAAGACAAAAAACATTAAGTATAGAAAAATGCAGGAAAACAAAAAAGCACAAAAGGAAGCTTTAGAAAAAACTCAATAAAAAAAAAAAAACAACAAAATACTTCACTCAGAAACCCAGTGAACTTTACTAGTGACACCTGCCACCAGGCACAACAGCATCCCTACATCGTTGCGGAGTCCTATCCCGCAGGGTTGCCAGGTTTATATAAATATCAACACACAATGGGTGCGCAAATCCCTCACTGTCACTAAAGTTGTGATCAGACCAAGACAAGACACCCGCTTATCTCAGGCTGTTGAATGATGCCATACATACATACATACATATGGATATGGCAGCAGGCGACGAGGGCATAGTACTGCAATGGGCGTGGCACAATGCTTAGCAATGCCGCTTTCGTTGTTTTCTGTATGATAATAATAAAAATAAAACACGCGTGTAGAAAATAGAAAATAAGGTTTGGCAGATAACGTCAACACGTTCTATCGATGTATGCGTTTGTGCCGGGGTACATGTGCATGTGTGTGATATTGTAACCATGTATTTGTCAACCATTTTCGCGACATTGCGTCTATTTTTCGTTGTTGGTGGTTTTTTTTTTTTGTTTGGGGTAATACACTTTCTTGTGGTTCTTTTTTTTTCTATCTTAGCCTGCTTACGTTAGCAAACAACATTTATGTTTTTTTTTTCGACCTGACTCACCCACATTTTTACGCTCTGTTTACGTTGTGACAAAGTCTACATTATTTTTAACACGTAACAGCGTGTCAGCGAGGGACAACCAGCAAGCATTCAAAAGGAGTACACAGGAATCATAAAAAGTGGGACACTACACTGCGGTATAAAAAGCGTAAAGTAGTTACGTTGCTGTAAGTAGGGATCGTATGCTTAAAGTGATAGAAAGTTTGTTTTGGGATTTTTCTGCAGTGAAATGGAACAGCAATAGAAAAAAAATGAAAATATTGAGCATGCAAAATGTAATTAAAAAGTTTGGGGAAAATTATATTTGTAAAAAGTTCGAATTTTATTTAAGATAATTTTCCTTGTTTCAATATGAACTTAGAAATCAGGCAAATTGAAAGATTTACTTGGGTTGCATAAGATACTAACAGCTTTTCATAAAATACATTGCTTTTGAAGGAGACCGATTTGATGGCGGCGTATCTAAGTCTATGTTGAAAGTTATCTGGTGTGGCAATTTGGTATATGGAATATTTGGCATATTGTTTCCATCTATTGATTGTACCGATTAGTTTTTTTTAATGGAAATTCATGCAGTAGCATTGACAGTTTCAAATTATAGTGTACTAAGATGAATGGAGTGAAAACAACGAAGAATTTGAGCTGATACACCAGAAACACCAAAACTCTAATCGCGGAGAGATCAGTGTGTTTTTCCTTATATGTACACTCAATTCTATTTTTATGCGAATTTTTCTTATGCGATTGCAAAAATATGCGGTTTTTCTGTGAGAATTTTTTCATGGAATTTATAAGTAGTTTTCATTTATGGGGGAGCAAACTCAAATAAAAAAGATTGATAAATTTTTCTGAATTTTTAGATCATTTGTAATCGAAGATAAGTCTTTAACCGTCGCAAAGCGCTAAATGACCTTTCACAGGAAGCTGTTGTCATTATTAAATTGACCAGTCGATAAACTTGATCTAGAAAGTGCTTCGTTGTGTGAGGTTTCAACGATTTCAGGACAGCACGTTGGTTTGTTGCCAGGCATGTTTTTCAATATATGGAATTGAGGACGGAGGTTGGTCAATTCAAAATCATTTGAGAAAATGCCCAGTTTTGACTCCAAAATTTCTTCAGTGGGTACATTTTCTTTGTATGCATCAAATAATATATTTTCTACCGACTCTAAAGCATCCAGATCTAAAAAAATTACAACTGAATTATCATCGTTATCAGTGCAACAGTATTTAAAAAAAAAGATTATATACAGATCTTTCGCTAACCTCTTGCGCTGTATACCAAAGAAACGTTGAGCAGATCGTAATATGAAAAGTAGTACCTTTTTGATCAAATCTTCTTTCCAATTCGTTTGAGAGAAGATCCAACACTTCAAAGTTGTCTTTCCGAAATCGATCTTTTGATGATAATCTTACTTCAGGAGTGGAACAATCGGTTCATTCTTAGCATCGAGGGATTTTTCTGGTTCTGTGCGCAGAAGAATATTCAAGTTCAAACTTATCAGCTTCTTTTATGGCCTCCTTAAAAATTCCTTCAAATTCTGTATCGGAACGGAGTCTTTGAATTGTTTCGACCAAAAGTCTTGCTGACTGTTAATCTTGGATTTTGAAGAGCTTGAGCAAGTTGTTCGCAAGAACCGAAAATTTCAATACTCAGATGTAAGAAAAAAATGGTGTTAAACTTATTCAGTTATTGCAAATATCCTCCTGGTTCGTCAACGACTGCTTTCAGTGCTTCCTCAATTCTAGGAAACTGCTGCTTGAATCGGACCAATGAAGCTTATATACTCTGTTCATATACTCTTTCTCAAATGTTCATTTTGTCACATTTCGATAGACTCAAGATGTGAGATAATCATATTAGTAAAAAGATTTGCTGATTCCTAAAAATGTTGATCGAATTATAATATAACTTATTTCCGAGTAGGGGGGCAAAATGAATACACTGCCCCCTGCAAAAATTCCTGAGGGCAGCCACCCCCCCTTGCCCAACCCCCTGGTTGATATGCCCCTGGATTGCACAATTTGCTTAGTATTTAATGATATACGCATTTCAATATTGTTGAATTAGGTCTTCAAATTTGCTGAAATTTAGATGCACATTTTCTTAATAATGACCCGAATTCTGAAACGGCATTCAAATTCCAACGTAAGCTGAGTTATTGCATTTCTTGGTAACTGGAACTTCATAAGAACCTTATAAAGTTTAATAACTGATTTTCTTGTCAAGACAACAGACCTTTTAGCAGTTGATATTAACTGATGAAGAAGTAATCTCGTCACATAATGCACTGACCATCTATAACAGTAGTGATAGTGATTTGGAACCAGTTCACAAATGGTTGCGGGTATTATTAGAAAGTGAAGATATGGATCGAATACATATGAATAATTTTCTATCTTTAAAATATGTAAAGTGAAATAATTATATAAGCTAACCACCACGTTAATTTATGATGTATTGATTTCGACTTTTATAAGAAATTTCTTGGTTTTACGAGCTCTTCGAAAAACATGGAACGTATCCCCATTTATACAATGTTTGTTTTTTTTTATGCGATTGTTCATGCATTTCCAATATTTTGAAATATTACTTGGCAGCCCCAAAAATAAATTCAATGTATATTTTTAAAAAGAAATATTGTTCAGCTATTTCATAAATAAAATACTAACGCATTTTATGAAATAAGACTTAATTTTGAAGAAATATCTGCCAAATTTTCGTTTCCTGCAGAGTTTCTTTAGTGACTTTTAAAGCAAAGGCTCCTATTTGTTTGTCATAATTGCATTAAAACTTTTTTATTTGTCTTACAAAGAAGTCATTGCGTTCTCGCATACTTAGTTTAGTGAAGCAGCAATGTGCACTTTTTCTTTACTGCACTGTATGTACGCTCAAAAAGGCGTCAATACTAACAGTAGCAGAAACAGCAGGAACACAAAGTAAAAAAAAGTAAAAGCATTTGAAGGGCGTTAACAAAAACAGCAAAAGGAGCAGCAAATGCTGCACTAACTTCTATTATGCACTTTGCTGCATTCATAAGTGCATATATCAAACACTCAAAACATTTTTTATGGCGCTGCAGTTTTATTTGAAAAAAAAAAAACGCTGTTAAAATTATGCTGTAGCACTTTGCTGTTTCCTAGCCATGCTCTACTGTACAGCACAAGTGCAAAACAACACAGTTGTAGCGACTCAGTGAACTGAAAAAATTTTTGTGATTCCTCGCAGAAGGCTTGATTTGCAACAAAAAAAAATGGCAGAATGTTTCATGCTACATATTTTGATCAATGTTGCTTTACTTAAAAAACAAAAACTTAAATAGGAAAATAAAAAATTGAAAAAAAAATATTTGCTTAAACTTTGAAAGCAAGCAATTTCATTGCTTTCTGCTGTTTAGTTTTTCAAACTTAACTCAAAATTTGCTTTTAAGTTTGTCATGAACTTTTGTAGTTCATGCAAAGTAATACCATTGGGCGGGTGGTGGAAAGTTTGTAAAAGAAGAAGTGTTGTTTTTTTTTTTTAATTTTCTTTCGCTGTTGTTGTTGTTGTTTTTGTACTTGTAAAAAGAAAAAAGCAAAGGTATATAGCAAAAAGTATTTGAAAACTTTGCAAATCAGACGCTTAAAAGTTTTCTGCGTACAACAAAAAGTAAAATAAAGTGCGTTTAATGGAGTGCTGTCAAATGAGGTGGTAAGGGGAGCCAAGACTTCCACTTGTAAGTAAAAGTTATGGTAAAATGTACGCGCGTTAGCATCTTTTTCTTACTGACTGGCTGCAATTTGTAAAGTTGAGTTTTTAAGGTCAATGCGCTTCTAGTTTTAATGATGATGGCGAAAGTATTCAAACAGAAAGACTTAAAAAATGCTTAAGTTAGCAAAAGTTTATTAAGCTGTGACTTAAGGAAATTAATATATTTTTTTAAATTAATTCGAATGGAGTTCTAGTCAGCGCTAAGCAAAACATTACATTTCCTTACTCGTCAAATATTTTTCTTGAGTGGACTCTAGCACTTCGAATTTAAATATTTATTATTTTTAAAATGTAATAATTGGTTAACAGATACTTTACTGTATTACGCCATTTGTAGAATTTTAGTAAATCCTTCTGACACATTTAAAATATTATTACTATCACAAGTTTTTCACCTCTAGAGTTAACTATAGAGTCAGAATACGCGAAACCGACATGTCTGAAATGTTTTTCAAAGTTTTTTATATAAATCAGTAGCTGCAAGTGGTAGAAATTAGTATACGGAAAAATTTTTTAAAAAAATTGTTGTTGCATTAACTATTGCTATTCAAAGTTTTCATTAACCTTTTTTTTAAAATGCTTTAAGTTTTGAACTGCTTGACTGATCGTGACGAAATTTTTTAGTTTCTGTAGATAATAAGTTGAACTTATGTATTAAAGTTGCAAAAATTTTGCATTTTTGTTGTTAATTAGCAATTTTTCTATCAACAATTGAATTTTAATGACTTGCTCCGCCTCGAAAAAATCTGAAAAAAAATTACAGAGATGCATTCGTCAAAAAAATCGTTGAGCCTCAATTAGTTTTTACGGTATAAATATTGTAGTGGTACCGGGCGGACGAAAAATGCATAAAAATTTTGTTGTTTTTCAAAAAAATCAATAACACTAGTTTACAAGAAAAAGGTTCAGGTTTCTCATAGACTTTTTCCATGTATTTTGGGACGTAGTTTCCAAAAATTGCAACCATTTTTTTTTTTCTTAAGAATCGTTTTCGAGATATCCCCAAAAAACCTCTTTTTCGGCCCTTTTTTCATATATTTGGCTATATCTCGATTAATTTTTTTTTCGACTCAAAAACGCTTTTCAGCACTCCAAAGATATTTTTACTCCCTTTTTAACGGTATGCTGTTTCCTTGAATCGAATAAGATTTGATGAAGTTACAAGCGCTCAAAGTTCAAAAAAACTGACTTTTTTAAAAATCACAAAATTTCAACTGCTCCATTTAAATGAAAAATTGTTTTTTTCCATATTTTTAGAATTAAAAATAAAAGGCTATTCTTTTTTAATTATTTTAAGTATAATTTTGCGGATATCGGACAAAAAATGTAGAAGTTAATCGAGAAAACAGTGAAAAACTTGCAATAAAATTATATAAAAAACATATGTATTTTCGACCAGTTTGGATCGAAAAAAAAATCTGCACTTCGGGATTGTTCGAAATATGAACATATCCTAATACACTTTGAAAGTGCAAAGATAAAGTATAATGTAGGTGGTACTCTCTTCTGTCATGAGATGAACTAATAGTTAATTTTCAGACTACGAAATTGTTGTACAGTTTTTCATGCAGATAAACTTTAAAATCTTATAGCGTCCAAATGTCTAGAGTGTAATGGAATTCCTTCGAACAATACAGTCAGGCCGCTATCAAATTCCTTAGCTTTACCTCTTGCAACTCTTCTGCTTTCGCTAGATGCCAGATAACCGGACATTGCGATGCTGAGACATGTTCAAAAAAAAATGTCATGTTCTAGAATACTTCAAGAACACTCGATTTTCAAAAATTTATTTAAATTCGAGTATTTCCGCATTTAAAAAAATAAACAAAAAATAATCCTATAGCTGCTACCAGAGCTGCAAAATTTTAATTTTTTTGGAATTTGGCCAAAAAATGATGAAAACATAATTTTTTTCTTATATATAATATTTTTTTTTAAATATTTTTTCGATTTTCCTTATGAACACATAAGGATGTATCGAAAAACAAATTTTGAATTTACCTTAATACACTATAATTTGAAATTGTCAATGGCACATTTCCATTTTTGGAAAAAAATATTGAAAGTAAATCCCAGGCGCACGCACACTCTTGTTGAATGAACAATGCGCATTGAATCTGGATGACGCTGGACTATAAGTGACCAAAAAATATAGCTTTTACAAGGCCGGATATTAAATGGAACATTGTAGGCGTTTGGATATTCCCTACATTTACTTCCATAAAAGCTTTTGCTATGAAATTGAGGAATTATGTATTATTAACGTTCTCTGTAAATATTCCGAAATCGATTCAAAGGATACTTTTTCAATAATAAAGATGATAAAATCAACACTAGAATATGTAAACTCCTCTTATTTGCTAGAGAATCTAGCGGAGCAGTCCGTTTCTTTTTGATATCACCAAATAATATCTCTGGCTTATGTGTATCTGTAAATAAGTTGATTGAACAGTCGGCCAATCGAACATATCGTAGATAAATCTGGACTTGAATCATGATGTAATTGCTCTGAAGGAAACTATTCCTTATTTATGAGATATCCTTTGTCATTAATGTATATGTTATCATGTCACGTAAATTTTCTCCAGTTTCAACGAAACTGAGACTCATGACTTTAGGATTTAAGAGCTGATATTGTAAGAAAATCTAATGAAAACGAGCAAATTGGAAGAGGTTTTGATCGTTTCAGTGTACTTATTGTGTGAAATGCTTCATTGCAAATGTCGTTATTGATTTTGAAAGCTAAATTTGTTGCTCTTGTTTCTATTATAACTTGTCATTGTGAAAAAATGGGTCATTTGACTTAGTGCCCTAGTACGGAGTTAGAGCTGGTTTCTGAAAAAAATATATGTTTAGCCTTTGAAGCAAGCATTACCATACCGCTGTCATATCGCATAAATTAGGCTTTTCATAAAATACACCGTTTATCTAAATAGCAAAAAGTTAAACAACGAAGACAGAAAACAAGATCTTAAAAAATAAAAGCTCAAAAAAAATGTCTAACTAATCGAATAAAGCCTTTTATTTTCAAAAGCTATACAAGGTGAGAATTTGACAAAAACAATCTTCATAAAAAAAGATAAGCAAAAATTGTCAAGCTTCTTATCCCAGTTTTATGCAAAAGAAAAATGTAGGAAAGTAAAATGATGCGAGGCGAAAAACATGGGTGCTAACAAGCACATTCACTTGCACGCTTAAAAATTAGATAAATTTCAAAAGATAATTCAGTCAAATTTTGCTGATTGAGAGAAAAAACAACATATATGTACTTGACACATACAAGTACACACAAAAAAAAATGGAGACGGAAAACACGGAAAAGGTTTCACATATAAAACCCGCATGAAAGTGGCTTATTGGTTTTATGATACGAGAGCATACTAAACAAACACACGCACTTAAAAACATACAAGGTTTACCAATGCGAATAACCATACATATAACTACATATAGAAAAATAAACTCGCTTAACTAAAACTTTATGTAGCAAGGGCTATAATCAGAAAAGTTTAGAAAGGGTGCAAAGGACTGCTTGAGTGGTTATGACTAGGGCAATCAAATATTGCCCAACGGAAGCCTTCAACAAACTTGTACACCTGGTTCATGCTTATAAGTATATTCATTAAAACAGCCGCGTCCTGTAATGCGATCCGGCTCAGAGAAGCTGGCTGTTGGGTAGCGAAGCAATGCGGAAATCGCTCCATCCTCGAAACACTGCAAAATGATCAGGCTAATTTTTCAATTGATTACATTTGCCTCACACTCAAATTTGATAAAAAATTTGAAGTGAAGTTTCCAAAGGTTGTTCAATGGGGGATGATAGCACTACCAATCTAAATTTTGAACCCACCGATGAGTCAAAGATGGACTGTGGGGGTCTACTCAAAATACAAAGTTATTTTTCAATCTTGTTGCTTAGCTAACTAAGTTAGAGTCTTCCACGCAGAAGTCTGCAGATTAATAGACAATTCTAATATGTGAAGGCGAGCAATATTAATCGATTGTCAGGTCATGATGAATCCAAATTCAAATTAGTATAATAATTCAGAAGGGAACTAACTAGGCTAGAGAGTCAGCTCGATATAACTCTCATAACATTGAGAGTAGTAAAAAAGCTGATGCATTAGCAAGGTACAGTTCCTCTCTTGACAAAACTGCAGCTTTGGAGCACGGTATAGTTAAGAGAAATGCCACTTCGTTTTTTTCTTTCTGAGGCAGCAAAGGGCTGAAGGACCCTAAAAACCTTTAAAACATAACAATTCAAAAATCACCGATCAATTGTTCAAGAGCCGCAGTGACATGGCACATAGAAGGGAATGACATGGAATCACCACAACTTGCACTGGGAACTGGACTATTGACAAACATGCTGGAAAATTATGTATTCTATTCAACCCTTTTTGCCGCAGCTGTCTGAATGTAACCGAGAAAGAATCGGTTTAGCACTTCCTTTGCAACTGTCCAGCACTTTGCCAGAATCGGTCCAAGATATATAGGACAAGCCTTTTTCAACAATCTCAGCAAATTGGCTGAAAACGACTGAATATAGTTTGTATCGCTGCTAAAGGTTTATGGATTCTTTAACTAACCGTCTTTACCAGTTTTTTGGGTCACGTAAGTGATATGAAAGTGGCACAACTAGTACCATTAAAGTCTTCTAGCATGTTTTCTAAGTCACCGCTCTAACATATCTATTTTATATAGTATCCTTGAGATTTTCTCTTCCTGGCTCCCTGCAGTATTTTTTGTTTAGGAAAAAAGTTCAATATGAAAGAATAAGACTTTGGAAGAAGGAAAAATAAGCTTTTTTTAGCCTTCAGGAGAATCAAAAGTGCTCCATTGGTTTTTCTCTTCTTTATAGATAATTTCTCTGATGTCTTCACATGCTCCTATTATTTGATGTAGATAATTCTTTCTGTGTCAATACAAGCAAATAATGAAAATTACAACCACATGGATATCATGTGCATATCTATTTGCAATGTGTTAGTGTTAGTGTTTTTTTTTTTTTTTTTTTTTTGTGAGTGTGAGCATAATTTGTAGCCAAAGTAGGTATTTTGGTATTATTTTTTGTTGGTGCTTTTTTATCTCATTTCTCTTTTTTGCTTTGTTTTTTATACGTTTTCTTTTTTCATTTTCCATAAAATAAGTTTCTTGCGGCAAATAAGGGTGACGTTGTGGGGGTGTTGTGTTGTTCACAGTATGTGTGCTTGGGGACTGACGTGGTTTTCTGTTGGTGCGTTGGCTTGACGCAATACTTAACCCCAATTTATGTTTTTTTTTCTGTACGTAAGCATAAAGAAGTGTTTTGTTTTTGCTGTGGTATGGTGTTAGATGTTGCTAAAGTTTTAAGCAGGATATACGCAAAAAATTTAGCACAGACGCTAGAATGTATATAAAGTATTTAAGTGTATACTTAAATTATTTGCAAAAAACTTAAATTTTTAAGACTTTAATATTATAAAGGGTGATTCATTCTTCTTAAGGATAGGATTTAAATTTGCCAATACTCTTACCATTCAAAAATTAATAGCCAAAATATGAAATTTGGTATTGCTAAGTACTGACGTTTTTCATATGGTAGCGATATTGAACCGATTCAAGCATTTTAAACGTTAAAATTTGTCTCAAAAATGCAGAAAATTTAGAAAAGATTTTCGGGAATTGCGAAAATCATTAAAGTTCATCTTGTGTCGTTGTTAAAAAACTAATCAAAAAATTGCCTTCTAAGTTCGTGTAATGTCACGTCGCAAAATTTTTTTTTTCTGGAATTACGGAAAAAAAAGTTATATGCCATTGATCCCAAAACAATCCAAGTGTTAAAAAACTACAAGACTGCCATAGTATGGAGACTGGAAATTCAATGAAAAGTAATGAAAAACTTCATTGAAGCGCGATCTTACAGACTACGTTATCTTTGTGTAATGATAATGTTTCAACATCATATCTCAAAAAAGTCACCAGTTTGACACAATTCAATGAGATTTATTTCACTTTAAAGTTGAAACCTTATTAACCAATTAAATCATCTTATACATGCACATATGTATGTATATCATTTAAGGTTACAAAAGTTACCCAAAATCTTTGACAAAAGTGACAATTTAACATTATTTTTAATTAACCCATTAGTTGCCTTGTGTGTTAATTAAAGAAAAAGAATTGAACTATTTGTAAGTTCACATGAACGTTGGTATTTCTTAATGACTGTAGATTAGTTAAAACTAAAGGTAAGGTTACTTACAAAAACTATTATTTAAATAAGAGAAAACATAACAGTTTCATCCCCTTAACCCTTTCAGAACCAATGCTGCCTAAAGGTCTATAGGCAACATTGTCTTCACTTGTCAAAATTACCGTTTAGGTTTTTATTTTCTGCAATTGTCTTGCTTTTGTCATATCGGCAGTTCTGTTGTCAGTAAGGAAGAACCAGGATACCGAGGACATAAAAATTGATATAACTTAATCTTTGTGATCATATTAATAAGAGCATGAACTTAAATATTTTTTTTCCTCTCATTTTAATTCGGTCATGAAAGGGTTAACTGGTATAACTTAAGATCATCGATTAATTTTTTTTATTGAAAATTTTATGAACAGAAAAATGCGTTTCCACAGCTCAAACCGATTTTCATGAAACTTGATACAGAGATACATATATTGAACCATAAGGAACTTAAAAAATAGGGAAAGGTATTAAAGACTAGTTTTTCTTTTAGTAGACGTGGCATCGCCCAGGGTTTGAAAAACTCGTGTCTTGGCTGAGCCGCTATATCGATTTTGATGAAATTTGGTAAGGAGATACTTAAATTGATTCCTGAGGAGATTTAGTTGTTTTAAAGTATGTATGTGGCTCGTCGCTAACAAAAAACACAATTTCAATGCAAAACCAATGAAGCGATTTTGATGAAATTCGGTAAAGAGATATGTAGATTAAATGTTGAAGAAATATATTTGTTTTAACCTAACAAGAAAATATGTTTTCACAGCTTTTTTAATGGACCGATTTTCATGTAATTTGATGTGGAGATAGATTGAACGAACCATTAGGAACTAATAGAGATAGATCAACATGATACCATAATTTCTATATGACACAATAAAAATTATTTATTATTTCAATTTTCCAATGAGCAAAATTCAAATTTCATTTAAGACACGAAATTGTACTGCTTTGAAAAATAATGTCAATTGACGAATTTTACATTTGCACTTTATTCACTTCGGTATTACATCACTACGCTGAGTATTACTTTACCTAACCGAGAATACTTCACAATTTCTTATCAAAAGACACATTGGATGATTCTTGCCATTTTTATTTGAGGTTAATTTTTGTGCATCTACATAAATAAAATGATAGCCGTTTTCGATGAACGGGATTCACGTAAAATCTACTGAATCAATTTTGAACAAATTTTTAAGTCATCTTTCTTAGACGCTTGGTCCCAACATAGAATTAAAATTATCACGATATTCCTGTTAAATATCAAAATATTAAAGTTTTAAAAATGCTAAATAAAATAAATTCACACATAAAAAGAAGCATAACAAAACGTTTAATGGCAAGTTAGTGTGTGTGCGTTTCGTTTTTATATGTCAATGCAATGGAAGAGAATATTCAAATTTTACTCTCGCTCTCGCTCTCATTCTCAATTTGTCAACGCAGCAACGCGGAATTTGTGAACAATAAAAAAAAATTACAGTACGTTCACACATAGAAGACACACATGCTGTCCTAAATGGCTTGACAACATGTGTGACTGTCAATATTGCTTTGCGTTCATATTTTCGTGCATGCCATTGAACATCAATTGCAGAACAATTTATGAGCGTCCACATCGAAGTGAACTGCATGAAATCCTATTTAAAATGAAAAATGTTCACTAGGCTTGACAGTCAGTTCACACAGGTTGTATGGTTTGACACTGCCAGCAGAAAAATCAACAATTTTTTAAATCCATCCAACATGTGTGTCAAGCGGTCGTTCCTAGAGTTCACATTATCGAACATTGATGTTGGACAACATGTGTGATAATGGGTACTAGGCTAATTGAATGTGTTAGTTTGTGTGTGTGCTTTGTTTTTGTTTTTCACATGGAATTGCAATGGAATATTTACGGAAGAGAAATCAACAAGAACTCTAGATCTGTGAAGAAGAATCCTAAATTGACTATAGTTCTATTTAAAAAAAGTAAATTGTTTGCCTTCGCAGAAAAACAGGCTACGGGTACAAATTCGCGGGCATCTGCTAGTTTTTTTTATAAAATTTTGTGAGCCACTACTTTCTTACACCTAATTTTTTAATCAACACAAGTTTCAAAATAGTTCTTTTATTTTTTTGTTGTTTTTCTGAGTGTACCAAATTATAATCAAGATAAAAAACAAGAACAATAGGAGAACAAAAAAAAAATATAAATTTGCCAACGGAAGTTAGTTTTGTGTTCGTATATAATACGATATTTGTATGGACATGTGTGCGTGCATGTTTGCTTAAATCCCTACATCAAAAGGAGTTCTAATTTGTTGCTTGTTGTTGCTTTTGTTATTTATTTTTTTTTTTTGGTCTTATTACTACGGTGTTTCCTTAATATTAAATTTCTTTAACTTCGGCTTTTATTTTTTCCTATGTGCGTATGCAGCCTGTATCTTTGCGTATTTGCCTTTGCGTGTATTTATTTATTATTTGTGCTTATCATGCAATTCTAATCGTTGCTGTTGTTTCTTTAATTCCCTTGCTTTTTGTATTTTTTTCTGAATTTTGATATTGTAATTAAATTAACGTATTTCTTTTTTCACGCTTCTTTGCATCGTGCGTATGTGTACGTAACGTATGCTGGTATTTGTGCAGTAAATTGAAAACATACTACGACAGGCATCACGCATCGCCACAAATCGTTAGGGTAGATAAAAATATTTACACCGCATTTATTGTATTTTATTGTATTAATGCTTTTGTTTTCGTTTTTGTGCGCTTTGTTTTACTACTTTTGGGCCAACAAAGAAAGGAAAAAACATTACTAGGATAGTGTAGATTTTATGTCTTTCAATGAAATTTTCTTAATTTTGGCGATAATCTAAGGGTGAAATAAAATTCGCATTATTCTTTTGATGGGTGTAGGTAAAATAACATTAAAACGAGAGTAACTACCAACCAGAAATTATGGAAAATCATCAAAACTTTAATATTTCTGGAAGAATATTTTTTAAGGCAATTTTCCTAAATAGTTGCGTCTTTGTAATTTCACATCACAAAAATGCTGGGAGAACTTAAAATGTCATTTGAGTACATAAACATATATTATATAAGATAAACGTATGATAGATTTCTATTTTATTACAAATTTATTACAAATATTGATCCGTTTCGATACCACAGCGTAATTTACCCTTTGAGGACCATAAACTTTTGAAAAGTGATCCAATGAAATTAAAGCATGAGTATGTCCTATTGGGCTGTTATTAAGACAAAAAAATGCGAAAATTATAAAATATGATTTTTAGATTTCGAGAAATTTTATGGGACATATGTGGCCCTATGAGCCGGCAGAGAGTCCAATTAATATAATCAAACTAAAATAAGTCATTGTGATCATTGTGATTGATTTATTTCGAATTAGCGTTAAGGGAGTTAAATATATTTGAAAATATTTGAAAATTATTTTCTATTGTTACATAAATAATTAATATCTTATTTAAAACTAAAAATAAACCAAAATAAACCATTATAATTCACTTTAATGTCGAACTTAAGTTAAAAATGTTCAAAAGTAGACATTTCTGCTTGCTTTTCTAACATAATTAAAATGATTTCGTGTTAAACCTTTTTTTGAAGAATATTTTGGTTTTTGGGACACATGCGTCCCTTGTTTCTCAAAGGGTTAAATATACCCAATCATTGAGCCAACCAGATTTTATAGTTGAAGTAAGTATACTAAGATATCAAAGGCCTTCAAATTAAAACTAACCATCTCTACAACTTCACCAGAAGTCAAAAGACCGAGCACCTAATATGCCGTGTGTCTGGCGATTAAGAAGTTGAAAGTTATGACCGCAACAACTGATGAAGCACTATGTCTAGTGCGAGATATCGTTTCAAAAGAGCGGGCAGCACGCCTTTTTGGGCCAGATTTGTCTTGTAATGTTGCAAATTGACCCATGAGTTCATTTTGCTTCAGAATTTTTCAAAATTACTTCCTTCAGCAGCAACCAGCAGGAATTATGTGGCATTCCAACACCTTTCTTGTCCTGAGGACAACCTTTTGAAGAATAAAAATTAATGTTTCATATGGAAAAAGACATAATTAAAAATATTACATCATGGAGACAGGATAGAAGTAGACTATAATAAATATTTGCTAAAAAATCATTCATTCAAAAAATCTTCCATGAAAGGGTATATTAAATTCTCCGTAGAAAATCTCTTCCAAAAATGAATCGCTCTTTTTCAGTAAATTTTTAAGTTTTCTTAATTCCTTAGATCATTTTGTCAAAAAATTATTTATAAAATTTCCTTTGGCTCGTGAACGATTTCTTATTTTATATTTAGGCTTTAGGCTTGGAACATTTATTTTAATTTCGATTTCACTCAAATGCGATCATTAAATAGAGTTTAAGACTTCAACTGCAACAGTCAATTAACACAAGTTAATAAGTTCTGTCTACGATTTGTCGATGGTTATCAAACTTGACTTCTCATTATATGAATAAATGTCTTAGATAAAGAGATTAGTCAAGAATTTTCCTTTAGGTTTGACACAAAGTTGTGTAAATCAATTAGAACAAAGCGTTTAAAAATATTGGTCTATAATACTTACACCACTTTTAAGAATATTGAAAAGGGCACTTTTCCATTGTTCTTCTGATCGTTCTTTATGCAATTTGAACTATATTTTCACTTTTTTATCAAATTTCTCAAATATTTTTCATCTTATTGAAGCGTAAAGTTAAAAAAAAAAAACATTTTAAATAAATCGAAATGTCAAATTTTATATAAATTCAATTTGGATTCACTTACCCACAGTGATTTTAAATGTTTGTTATCTTTTATCAATTTTGTTCAAAATTTCAACAGATTTTCACATGACTCTTTGTTCACCTTCAGCTTTCAACGCGTAAAAAGCGCACAATCAAACGCTCACACGTTGGAAATTTAATTCAATGAAGCGCAAATAAAAAGTGTTGAAGCACAGTGGTAGCAAAAACAGCAGCGCATCACACGATAAGCAATGGCGTTCTACAGCTTTTAGGTGCTGCTTGCTGCAATTCAGTTTTTATTTTATTTTTGTTGCTGCCAAAGATAAAAGTAAAATCATATAAAAAAACTAACAACAAAGATAGCGCAAACACACACAAGCTCAGTAGCAGTCATAGCAGAAATGGCGCAAAAACAATAAATTTTGGTTACGTACTTTCGTCCTAGGCGTTTTGCACAAAAATGTGTGTGTGTATTCTGATACACACTAAAAATGTGGTGGCGACTAAGAGAGAGAAGTTGAATCCTCAAACAGCTTAACAGATCACATATTCCCCCATCCACGAAAATAAGTTTTGAATTTTGCCAAGAGATTTCAACGAAAGTCCATATCATAGACAACGAGACTAGAAAATTGACTCGCTTTTGATAGCTGAGGGAACAAATTTACTGGTCTCCACAAGCTCTTTCTTAATAAAACAAATTACAATTGCTATTTTTTTCAAAAATTATATTAAGTAAATGCACTTTTTGGTGCTTGCAACAAATAGAAATTTCTCTAGCAAGATATTACTAAACAAAACTTTGCTAGATAGGCAAAGTTTCTTTTTAATTACGATGCCAAGCTATTTGGAAGGGAACACTGCTATGTTAGCTGGATTTTTATCTTGATAACTTCCCCGTTTGCCAATGTTATTCGTAGCTACAATCTTTCTTAATATCGCTATAAGTTACCAGTTATTTCTAATCAAGACATGATCCGTGAATATAAGTTGTAATTCTAATTCAAATACCGATGATCAATGCATTTTGTTCAAACAAATCTGCTATTTGAAAAAAAAACTCGAAATTATTTTCTTATGCCATTCGTAATCCAATATCCTGAAGACTGTTTCACTAATTTTATTAAAATGTCGACAGATTACTTTCAAAAGGTTGACCTTGATTCTAGCAACTCAAGATTCCAGTTTGTTTTGATACCACCAACATCTGAAATTAACATTGGGACTCAATGTTGCTGGAATCAGCACAGAAAGGGTGGTTATGGTAGTGTCGTACCGTAACTAGTTTTCTACGTTTATCAATAAGCTGTCTTAATCGATCGATAATATAAAAGTAATGAGTTTTCTCTACCATTTTCGCACCTGGCAAAACATCAACTGTGAAAGCAGAATGCAAAAGATTCATGCATAACCAAGATTTAACGATGTTGCTAACTGCAAATACAGCAAGAACAATTTTGATAAAAACAGAAAATATTACAACAACACAAAAAATAAAACATAATAACAAAACCACCAAAATATTTGATACAATTTTATTTCTCTAAATTTTTGCTTTATGAATTTCTGTGAAGCAACAAAAAATTCTAGCAGATGAAAACATTCGTTTTAGATAACATACACATTTTCATACTGATGCAAATACTTTCAAACACACTTTAACACATGCACACATATCCAGGCTGCATAACGAACAGAGCGTCGAAAATTTTTGATTTATTTCAATTGCATTCTGTGCGCTACGATTTGCATCCGTTTCCGTGCAGCAAAATTGTTCACATTTCTGCATACGAATTGCATTGGTTAACTCTGTAACTTCCATTTTTCTGCATTATTTGTGCGACTTTTTTAGCATTTTTTGCTTTCGTGCAATATTTTATTTGTGCAAACCAAAAAATGAAAAAATTCTTAAAACAAATATTGAATATTGAAATATTTATATTGTCATATGCTGTGTTGTGGAATGTTGTTTGTTTTACTCTGTTATTGCTATTTTTGGTGTTGCTATTCATGTTCCTGTTGCTGGGCATTGAAAGCAAAATAGCGACACCAATATAAAAACAGCAATGAAACTTAATGAAAGGACTATATATTCACTTTATGTTTATTATCTTTGTTGGTCAGCTTACGGTACTGTTAATTAAAATTTAATTATTAATAAATGCTTACTGAAAAAATGAGAACTACTTATCAACCAACACTTTGAAAAAAGAAAAGTCATTGAGAAAATTTAATGTTAAGGAAAAATTTTTAGATGCGTTAGTATAAGAGCGTCCAGCTTGCGTTGTATAAAAGAATTTGTAGGCTACGGCAAGCTGTTTAAATCGAGCTGCTTGCACATGAAAAATTCTGGCTTTTTTCTAATTCGTATACATGGAAATTGGATTGATTACTTTCAATCTTGCAATGTTAAGCATTTCACTTATAGAAATTATCTTAATACCGCTTTGTTTCCTAAATGCAGGGTTTTGAGTGGTGCACAATTTATTTTAATAACTTTTATTTGTATTTCAAATAATGAAGCTAGAATTTTTTTTTTTAATATTTCTTATCTTTTAGGATATGATTTAATTTTTTATGGTTAAATTTTATTAAGTTCGAAATATTACCCTAAATCGTGCATCTTAGCAAATATTGCAAATGGAAAAGTGATTGATAAAACTTATTCAGCTGTACCTTCGTATCTGCTTAGCACCCACAAGCATATCTTATGCCCTTTCTGAAACGCTGACTAAATTACGTTCACTGCAAATAAGTACGCAACTTCATGCTATCATGCACACTAGATAGTATCACAAAAAAAAAGTTCGAATGTTCGCCCCCGAATGTTCGAATGTTTTTGGCCTTTAAATTCGATGCAATTTTGTTTTTTTTTTTTTCTAATGTCCGCCATTTGATGTCCGATCAACAAGAATGGTATATCGTTGTAGGTGTCTCAAAATGGACTAACTTTCATTCAGAAAAGTCATTTGTCTCAGTTTTTTTTTCGATTATCTCAGCTTCTGTCACCCTTACATACCAAGGACACATCATAAAATTAAAGTCCGTACCAAATCATAAAATTCATATTGTTACGAAATTTCTGTCTCTTTGACGATAATTTCGATCTCTCACACTTTTCTGAGTTCGATCACTGGATTGTGTAACAATTAAAAACACACAAACTTATTTAGTTATAAAATGGTTTGTGTTATTAACGTTCAAATTCTAATATTAATTTAACACTGTATAGAAAACTGTTTTGTTCTACTACGGATCACACTGTATTCACTTTATTGCTTATTGCTTCGCTGTTCTAACTCAACTGTTCTGCTTCGCTGGTTTAATTCTACTGTGTCCTCAGCTCAGATGACAACCCTATTTATACTGCAGTCATCACTCTCTCGAATAATCCAGTACCTTCTAAGTGGCGTATATTCTACCATTATCTACAACCTACTAGTGCTACTTTGTAGCGTGCATTCTACCACTATCCACAATTCACCACAATTCACCAGCATGGCGCACTGACGTTGAGCTAGCTATTATGCTAGATGCTATTATTAGATGGCGTTGTACGTTGTACGACGGCGATAATTTCTCACGGTTGTTGACTTTTTATTGTTTACTGCAGCGTCTCTTCGGTTTATTATTTTTAGCATTTTGCGCTAGATGGTGCTAATATCGTTTAGTTTCTTTTGTTGGTATTTATTTCAAGGGTCTTCTAGCATAAACCAAATTTCGCTACAATATCTACGAAGTTTTCTCAAACTATTGAAATTGAAAAAGTTACAGCGAATCTAAAATTTCAGTGCAAATATTTATCCAGAATAATAAAATCATACTTGTTGATCGGACGTCAAATTGCATTGAATTTAGAGGTCAAAAAAAATTTTTTTTTCTTAAAAATCTTTCAATATTAGCTTTCAAACTGAAGGCAGACATTCGAACTTTTTTTTTTGTATGGGGGTCGATACTATCTAATGCACACGCCAAAGTTTAAGAGATATGCACTTCGCTTGGACTATAAACCGAAAATCTTAAGTTATTAGTTTCTTAGCTAGAAAAGACTCTAACATTACTTTGTTAAAACTAAAACCTTTACTTTACGCTCAAAGGATTTATTATTCTACTGGATATGTTAATCTACAAGACCTTTTGTAACTTAATACTGAATACTTTCCACTATCATTTAAGTAAAACAACGTGCTCTTGTCGAACGGAGGATGAAACAAAAAAAGTTGTTCATACCATGCGAATCTACTGCCTTGCGTCGTTTCTACAGAATTTTATATTTTTAAGAACTCCAAATTATTCTCAACAGTTTCTATTTATTAAGCTTATTATAGTTATCAGGGAATTGAGGTAACATTTTTGCTGTATCTTTCTTGGTTAAAACGTTTTTAAGATGCTGTTTCATTCAGCATGATAACCCATTAAGATTAGGATTGGAGATCAAGAAGACTTTTATCTGGAACTCTAGATTGACTTAAAGTCCCTGACACTTTATTTGCCCCTCGAAAAAATAGTTATTAGATAAAGTTTTTTCTAAATTAATGAGATATTTTTATTTATTCAGCGGGTTTAAGCTCCGTACGGCTTTTATGCATAGCCACATTTTTTTCAGATTTCTAAGTAAAACGCAAAAGTAATATGTATATTACTTTCAAACAATTAGTTAAATCATTAAGAAAAACTATTTTTTTTGAAATATTGCAAAGGATTAAACAAAGCCGAATTCACTATGTTGCCAAAATTTTAATGAAATCGGCTGGTTGATTCAAGAGCAACAAGCTTTTGTTTATTAGATTATTTAAAATTTAATTTGGATAAAAATTGGGATAAGCATTTTACATTTGCAAGTTCCACGTTCTTTAACCTAAAGGTAATTTTTTTGCAGGAAAATTAATAACTGGATAGTTATACAGATAAAAAAGCGATTTAAATTTGTTCAGATATAATAGTAGCACCATCCAAATAGAAAAATTTTAAAAATTGGCATAAAATGGAAAAAGTGAAGTTATTCAATTTATGCCAATTTTTGAAACTTTTCCATTTTTAAGATTTTTAATATTTCATCAATTTTTGAAATTTTCAAAAAAAAATAGAAATCTTAAAAAAATTGAAAAACTTTTAAAAATTGAAAAAAGCTGAAGATTTCGAAAATATTATAAAAATTTCAAAAAAACATCCTAAAACTAACAAAAGTATCAATGGAATATCCAAATTTTATTTTTAAGTTTCATAAATCTTTACTAAAATGCTTGTCAAATCAAATAGGGTGCAAAAACAAAAATCAAAGCTTAAGGGATGGTACTCCTAATGCTCTGAACATTTAGAATCTAAAAAAGCTGAAATCGATTTTGGAGTATTTGAGAAATCGGTGTTTTCCTTAAACGTAAATTTTTTTTCTTTCAGCATATATACTTACAACGCTTAGGCGTTAATTTTTCCAGACTTGCAGTTTTTTTGTCATCTACTAGTACACAGCTACCTAAAAATAATATGAAAGCGAATTTGAATTGTGTTTGTTTGTTCAAATTCATCAATGAATTTCTTCTGTTATTTACGAGCGGCTCCGAACAGAGTTAAGAAATTAATTTTTTTATCAAAACTATTGGTCGAAAAAATTTGACATAATTTTTTTCTATCTATTAGATAATGGCTTAAACACTCAAAAAATTTTCAGCCAATTTAAGACTCTTCAGGGTAAAAATAGGCAAATTACAGATGGAACGACCCAATTGTCTTTTAACAGTTGCAAGATCCTACTTTTTGTAAAGACCATTGGAACGAGTTCAGACTTCCAATTTCAAATACATCACAGTTTTGGGCTCTTCAGTGAACATCAAAAATACTTGTGAATATTCCTAGAGAAGCCCAATTTTAATAATTACAAATTTCTTAAAGGTTAACTTTAATTACAAGAAACAAAAAATAAATTCCTTTAATACAAATTTTGATCACACATGCAAAGCAAACAAAAATGTTATTAAGTATTCATCGTATATGTATGTGAGATTGTGTCCAAGTGTGTGTTTGTTTACGACAACTAACATTAAAGTAACTTTATATGTATGTGCGTTATAAACACCGTTGTTTTTGATTTTAGTGCTATTTTCGTTATTGCTATGGTTGACTGCGTATTAATTACCTGTGTAGTTAGCGTATTTTGTACGTAATTAACTTCTAATGTGATTAACTGCAATTAAAATTGATTGTGGTTTGTTGTTGTTTAATAGCAATGGTGGTGGTGGTGCAAAACTAAATAAACAAATTTGAGCTCACAACTTAACACGCTATAATATGTTTAGTAAAACAACACACATATAAGATTATATTTGTATTTACCATATATCGAAGGAATACAACGTAAGGAAATATTAAAGAATGCGAAAATTGTATGAATATGGTTTTAAGACTTGAAATTAAGCAAGCGACTTTAATTATAAAAAATTCTGATTGCTCACTGATGTTACTGTCACGGCAGCTGCAAGAAAAAAAAATCCTTTACACACACCTCACAGCACAAACAGAACATAAAATAAGCAAAAAGTAAAATAAAATCAGCTTAAAAGTTTAAGTCAGACAGGAAGGATGCAAGTAAACTTCCAAAAAAAAAACAAACAACTTATACTTAAAAATAAAAATAAAAAAAAACCCAAAATGATAAACGAAAAAGTAGACAAATTTTCATGAAACTGCTTTTGCTGCGAGTAAATGAATAACTAGACTTAAAACTGCTTTACAACGTAAAAAATGTTGTATCCATATGTGGGTGTGTTTGCGCTTACTACAACAGCAAGGACAAAAAATGGCGGCATTTCCGTCTTTTCTACTATTGGATTTTACTTGGTGTAAGCGTGTGCGCGCTTGCCTGTTTTCGTTCTTCTGTTTGTTTGTTTGTTTGTCAGCGTTTGTAAGTGCTTGCATGTGTGTGTTTTTATGTTAAGCGCGTTTACAGAATAGCAGACAAAAGAAAATGAAAATTAATTTCCTTAATGAAGACATATTGCAATGAGCAAAACAGCAACAACCACAAGAGAGCAGAACAGGATATACTTTCTGCTTATGTGTGTATATGAATTTGTACACAACAACTCTAACAACAGCATCGGCATCATCAGCAGCAGCACAACATTTCTAGTACCCACATTTTTCAGCAGTTTGTGTATGTAAGTACATATATTCTAAGTGCGCTACAATATATGTGTGCGTTTGTCTATTAATAACATTATTTCCCTTTTCGCTTGCAATTAATATAAGTCTTTTCCTGTTGTTGACTTTCCACCCACTCGTGCTTACAGTAGAACAAAAGCGTAAAAAAGGATTTAATTAAATTTAAAAAAATTATAATAAGTTCATTGTTGACAAACATTGTCGCTTAATATTGTTACTAAGGGTTATTTATATAAATTTTTCGCAGATATTTTTGCTAAGCATTGTTTATTAAAGTGGCTTCTGAACATGTTCTTAACATTGCTAAAATTATTAAAAACATTGTTGCTAAGTATTGCTGCGCAACATGGTTCCTTCTATACAATCTTTGTACTTAGGTAAACATTGCTTATAAACATTGTTGATAGACTAGTTTCGAACAAAGTTGCAAAATAATATTGTGAAACATGTTTCTGAATTGCATGTAATTTTGAGAACTTGTACTTTTATAAGTAATAATAAGTACTGGTTAGACTCAATCGATCAGTGAATTTATTTGTTTCCTTCAATTCTCCAATTTTCAATATGTACGTTACTTTTTCCAAGATCTGCTGCCCTGCATTTTTGTTGAGGACATATTAACATAAACGTATTTATTAAAAAAGACCAACAGCCATAGCACAACATAATCGCATAATTTTTTTCTTTTGTTGGAAAGGTTGTGAAGAGAAAAAAGGACATGTATACTTTTTTCTTCAATAGTAGGCGGTGTCACGCCCCTAACGGGAAAAAACGTTTCCACGGCTAAACTAATGGACCGGTTTTGATGAAATGCTCAAAAATAGATTGAATCCTAAGAAAGATTATTAGAAACTCTGATTTTTTAAAGGGGGAGTGGCATCGCTCCAAATGGGAAAAATCGGTATCACGGCTGTGCCACTACACCGATTTTGATGAAATTTGATATGTAGATAGATTGAAACTTGAGTTAAAATATATTTTTTTAGTGGGCGGTGCCACGTCTCTTACAGGAAAAACGTTTTAACAGCAAAAGACAAGTTTCATATTCTTTTAAGAAAAATATATACTCTTTTCTCTTTTCTGTGTTAAAATTGATCTCACTATTTAATTTGATAAATATAAACATTAAATTTGTTTTTATTAATTACTGTATACATCTTAAATATTATTATTTATATAAATATTGAAGTCGTTTTGAAAAATTTTCCAAGTGAACCAAAATGAAAAAATATGTCCCGTTCGAATGGATTATTATACCTTGTAAGAAAAAAAGTAAATAAGATTTTTCAATCAAACGAAATCTATTAAAAAGTAATATTATTCCATAACATTTTAAAATAAGTCGCATTTAAAAATGTTGCCAGGCTTCGCTTACTTCTGCTTTTCTATAGATGACCATGAAAAACACTTCTGTTTTTTGTCCCTCTCGAATGGTTTTTTTATTGCCTCTATCTTGGAACCAGTATTACGTCTGGCATCAACTTTACCACTCATTATAGTGCTATCAAAGGGCTATTTCTTAAAGTAACAGAAAAAAATAAAAGTATTTTACTTTGACTTTTATTCCACTTCAAAAGTATAATTCCGTCCCGTTCAACATGAGAGAAGTGCCCATACATAAAATTTTACAAATTTGTAAATTAAAAATGTTTATGAACGTTAGTGCTAAATTTTAAGAAAAAATATCTAGAAATATTAAACATTACATATTAAAGTATTAAATATAACTGCTTAACATTATTTGAATATATTGTTACAATATATTATTGCCTATTTTTAATAGTTGGTATTGCTTAAAGTAATTTTGATGCAAAATATTTGTAAATATTCTTGCTAAACAAAATTCTTCATTTTAAGAATAAATTATTTTGAAACATTGGTGATTAAATTGTACCGGAGTATTGTTGTTAGACATGTTATCTGGAAATTGTTTTTGAAAGATTTTCTCAGCACACGACAGTTCCGCATGGTATTCAAAGACTACATTTCAGATGATGTAGTTACATATTCAGGCGTGCCATTAAGTAATGTGCTTAGCCAAATCTTTTCAAACAATACTCTACTTATATCTTATTTTGCTAATGGCACTGCAATTTTGTTTTGTCATGCACTCACTTCTGGTATGTAAAGTTATTTTGTACAAAACTGCAATTATACCACTAACAAATCCTGCCTTAGGGAGGATCAAAAAAATACTTTTGTTGGCCGCATTGACCAGGCCACGCCCAGCCAATGCCCAACGGGCCAACTTATATTACCTGTTCTTACTGTTATCCTTTATGGAAACTTATTAATCCTGTTTGATAAATCCGGTATGAAAACTCGTTAAACCTGTTTCACTTCACAACTTTTATTTTATTCACTACTCGTTCTTAGGTCTAAAATCAGACTGGTTTGTCCAGTACAACTTACAAACCAGCAGACTTAAATTATTCATAATAAAAACAATAGCCTAAATTACCCCATACTGCTGACAAGGCGATCCATCGTGCATTCACACTTAGCTCTGCTGCCGTTGATTGCGCGTGGACTACGTCAGCACTTTCAATACCGGTAACCCAATTAGCTATTGTGCAATTACAGTGTGCACTGTGTTAACTCCTCCCCCTTTAAATATCTGCGTCCCGCAGATCCAAGGATGGTTGACAGCGCCGTATTGGTTTTGGGGGCGGATCGCTTGCCGATGGCTGTAGCCCGAATGTCCTCAGAGGAGGAATGCTGATTCTCCTAAATACTTTGTAGCACAATGAACCCGCGATGGATACCACCAGAACGACCATCGCTATGTTTGTAATGAAAGATATACTAAATGTTTCTTGTAAGTTACCCAATCGTCTTATGTTTTCCAGACTAAGGCCATGCACGTAGGCCAGGTCAACTTTGAGCCCTTGACTGGTTATGTTGGTTAGTACTGATGGTAGCGCCCGCTGGTTGGATCCGCTTTTACTTTGGTATGTTTGATTTTGTATGAGAACGCTTTCGTTGTTTAGTTGGATGACATATGTACCGTTTAGGAAAGTGGTTGCATTTTCTGCTTCTATGTTTCCAATGAAATTTGTCAAAAAGATCATGTCCTCGCTCAGCATTTCTACAATCACTTCGTTATTTGTTCTGAATTTACATTCAGCATGTCCTCCTTTTAATACCCTTGGTATACAACTGTCCTCCTCAATCTTCCTTAATGAGTTCATGTCGCAAATGGTGGAGTTGTTGATGGAAAAGCATTCCCTTTCCAAACCATACGTTTCGCGTTGATTTACTAGCATTTTGTCGAATTTGATGTCCAGCTGCTTCTTTGCCGTTATCGCGGCCCTTGTTTTCAGGAGATGATATTTGTTTTCCCCTAATTTTGGCATGGAGAGAATGTATAGTAGAAGTGTGCCGTTTGTGAACACCGATGGTCTTCCATACTCCGTGGCCTCGATAACATTTTGATATGGTAACGTTTCCACCTCGCTCAGGAGCTGGTTGATTTCCTCATTATCGAGCATGTTGCTGTTGACGATCCCACCTTTCGCCATTTGGCATGCACGAATGATTTCGCTGACTTCAGCCTTCAGGATCAACATCCTGCTGATGATGTCACTTTCGAGTTGCTCTTCATAAGTTGTTTTCGATATTGAATTAATTTGACCTATCATCTGGTTGGCTGTCTGCATGGCTTCTTGATATGACGCAAAAAGTTTTTCATTAATTCTGTATTGCTGGTTGTTGTTACTAATTATTTGATCTTGGCTTTGTAGTATCTCATTCCAATCTGTTGCGTCTGGCGATCCAGCTATCCATTTCCAAGCGGAACCAATCCAGTTTATTGACCTCGCTGTCCTAACATGACGGGCACCTAGCTCATACAGACGGTCACTTGTCCATTTGTAGTGGTAATCAAATATACGTCTCTTTTCATCATTTCGGATGTTGGATTGTGCAGAGCTCAGCATACCCCTTAGTATTTCGTCAAATTTATCCAAGTCCACGATATGTACCAATTTGAAATATCCGTTGATGATCCATCCATTACCATCGTACACCGTCACGATTGGAGCTTCATAGTTGAATATGTGAATGCCTTGCACAGCAGTAATAAAAAGTAATAACCTAAAGTAGTAGAAATGATATTATTCCCTTCCCCCTTTTTTTATATTTTACATACTAATAGAAAGGAAAAAATTATTGGATAGACCATATTAAATTGTACACATTCATGTTATTAGTATTAAAATATCCTATATATTCTTATCATTGAGTTTTAATTTATGTCAGCATAAAAAAAAAAAAAATTTTAAATTGCCAAATTTAATACAATGATGAAAAATTTTGTCATTTATTATTATCGCATATATTTAAATCAAATTCTATTTGTTCTTTTGACGGGAGTCGAACCCCGGCATCCTGCAGGATATGCAAGGTACCCACCATTTGCCAAATTAAAATGATAAATTAATAAGTTTTAAATGATTACTAAAAAGAAAATCATTTTTTTGCCAATTGCCATCTTTGCCATTTGCCATTCAAATTAAGTTAAATTTCTTTTCTTTCTGTATTCTTTTTATATAAATCAACTTCATATTTTTAGCGGGAGTCGAACCCTGGCGTATTTTGCGTTACACCCACCAATTTGTAAAAACATTTTTAGATTTCGGTTACACATTTTTGATATGTGTCTTATGAAATTTTTTTCCCGTATCCGTAGTAACAGTGACATTATTGTCTCTTGCTACGGACACCTTCTTAAATAAAGGTTTGTGCTTTCCTTTGATTTGTTTATCTTTAATATAGACCTGATCGCTCTCATTGTAAGTCTTAGGTACAGTTCTTTTTCTATTCAACCTAAGGTTTCTTAGCTCTTGGTTCCTTTCTATCTGACCCCTAATATCTTCATGAACCACTTCTCGAAAATCTGGCAAGTCTTGGTAATTGATTCTCTGTGTCCTATCAAAAAACACGTCGCAGGGTTTTTTATTTGTCACAGAGTGAATTGTGTTGTTATACCTATCGACAGCCACATAGACTAGCTCCCTTGGAGTGGAATTTTGCAATTCATGTCTAAGACACCTATAGATCTCCAATAGTGTGGAATGAAGACGTTCAACCTGACCATTGACCTCGCTGCGCTGGGTTGGCGTTTGGTAAATCTCTATTCCTAACGACCTTATATAGTTGGATACTGTTGGGCTAAGGAAACTTCTTTCGTTATCCGTAACGATCATTCTGGGTACAGTAAAATAGTGAAGGACCTTTACTAGCTTGGTACGCAAATGTGGTGCGGACCTGTTTCGTATATGAAACAGTTTCGCAAATTTGGTAAATTTGTCTACACAACTCAGGAACTTTTCTTTCTGTAACTCAAAAATGTCTACGTGCAGAATTTCGCACGGGTATTTGGGGATTGGGGTCGGTTGAAGCTGCGGCCTTACTGGATGTCGGTCATATTTGTTCAATCGGCAAACCTCACAGCTCGCAGTGTACTTTTTTATTAGAGCATGCATTCGTGGGAAGTAGTGTTTTTCTAACAGTTGTCCTTTGTTTTCGCGCGGATTCCTGTGTGCCCTCTTATGTTCATCTTCAATTAATCGACAAACCTTTTCTTGGTCTTTAACGTCTTCCACGAGTCTTTGGGTTATCCTTATCTTGTAATTAACAAAATTGTGCAAGTAAACTTGCTGAAATAATTCCAGGGAACTTTCGGGTATCTTGACGCCATTTATGACGGAGGGATTTAAAATTTCCTTCAAATGGGAGATCAGATTTTCGCTGTTTATAACTGCCATTTTCACACAATGTCGTTTATAACCAGGGTGTGGCTCTATCCAGAGATACAAATTCTTACCCTGTGCTATTACGATTTGATTCCTAAAGACATTTAAAGGCGCCTCAACATGAGGAATCAGGTCAGAGGCGTCCATTTCCGCGCTGTGAATCGTTTCATCCAAGGAACGCCCCTCACTAGCTGTATCTGTTGGCGATTCACTTTGAGCTGGTTCAGGTTGTACTGAATCAGTCAAGTGGTTAACTTCAGATTCCAGACGAGAAAGCGCATCAGCCACCATATTTGATTTACCGGGTGTGTAAATCAATTGGCAGTTATACTCTTCGATGCGCGCTTTCCATCGTTTCAGCTTCGCGTTATAGTTTCTACTCCCAAGCGCGTAGGTCAAAGGTTGGTGGTCAGTATAGATTCGAATTTCTTTTGCACCATATAAATAGGATCGAAGGTTATCTAAAGACCACACTATTGCTAACATTTCCCTCGTTCGTTACATAATTCTCTTCAGTTTTATTCAACGAACGAGATATGAAGGTAATTGGCCTGTCGGTTCCTATTTTTCCCTGTGAAAGCACCGGTTAGGGAAGTCAACGAATTTCTCATATCTTCCATATTTCTCTTTTTTTTTTTTTACTTGATTCTTTTCTAATTTAAAGAAAAATTCTTGGGCACTTGGTGGCTTGGCTTTTTTATATTATCGGACTTGGCAAGAGGTACAAAACAATCTCCTAGGAACTTTTTCCTTCCTTTTCCCTCTCTTACTAATTACAAAAGAGAAATTTTAACAAAAATAGAAATTTTAACGCTAAGAAATATTTATTAATCCAATTTTCCTATTAAATGCTTAGTTTGTTCTTACGACAGCTTCATTCCCATTGTTGGCTTGTTCGTCAAAAATTAAAAGGGAAAAGAAAAGAGAAAATATCGCATTAGGTACCGGTCATGGAAGGATCGCGTTTTCCCCTTTTTAATCCCCCGCTTTAATGATCGTAGGGAACCTACTAAGGCGCGGTCTGCTTCACTCAAGGACCCCTTCTTCCCTACCGATCTCCAATAAATTGGAATTTGCATAAAATATCCTTAAATGGCTGCTATGTTCTTCTGGGTATAGCAACGTTCACTCGATAGAATGCATAAAAATATTTTAGGCGTATCGGAAATAAGAAAAGGGTATTCTTTTTGTGGCCGGTCCCTAACAACAGGAGTTTAGCTTGCCTTGTCCTCGTTTTTTAATTGCATTGGATAATTTTCACTAAGATTGCCAGTGACCTGCCTTATTTAGGGCTAGTGTATGACATCTTTTTCGTTTTTAACTTATTTATTTTGTTTTTGTACAGGAGGGTCTAGCATTTAGAATCGCTGTACTTTTATGGATAATTTTTCTAAGATTGCCAGTGACCTGCCTTATTTAGGGCTAGTGTATGACATCTTTTTTGTTTTTAATTTATTTATTTTGTTTTCGTACAGGAGGGTCTAGCGTTTAGAATCGCTGTACTTTTAATTATAGGAAAAAGATTTCCCGTATTCTCACATCATTACAGGACCTCTTCATTATTTCCCACCAAGGAGTTACCTTGATGTTCCTGTGTCTACAAAACCCCTTACCACTGGTGGGGGGAAGCTTTGTAGCACAGGTTACTTCTAATTATTGCTCAAATCTTCTTGCATGCTCCTTTTTACGTTTCTTTTTATTAGGGAAAAATAACTCGTTCTATCGAGTTCAACAAGAATAAAACAACACAAACACACCCCCTTTTTTCCAGAGCACGCAAAATAGATTTGTTATAAATTTGACAGAGGTTCTCTTATTCCTTTCCTCAGGAACCCGCCATGACATTTTTGGCGGGTCCCTGCTCGGGCGCCACTAACAAATCCTGCCTTAGGGAGGATCAAAAAAATACTTTTGTTGGCCGCATTGACCAGGCCACGCCCAGCCAATGCCCAACGGGCCAACTTATATTACCTGTTCTTACTGTTATCCTTTATGGAAACTTATTAATCCTGTTTGATAAATCCGGTATGAAAACTCGTTAAACCTGTTTCACTTCACAACTTTTATTTTATTCACTACTCGTTCTTAGGTCTAAAATCAGACTGGTTTGTCCAGTACAACTTACAAACCAGCAGACTTAAATTATTCATAATAAAAACAATAGCCTAAATTACCCCATACTGCTGACAAGGCGATCCATCGTGCATTCACACTTAGCTCTGCTGCCGTTGATTGCGCGTGGACTACGTCAGCACTTTCAATACCGGTAACCCAATTAGCTATTGTGCAATTACAGTGTGCACTGTGTTAACTTACCTAAATAAACTTATGGAATCTAGTTGTAGAACAACGTTAAACATAAAACTATTGCAAAAATCCAAGTCAAAAATTCTTAGAACTCTTCCATCCGCACCATTTTACCAAATTTCTAAATATTTTTGTAAAAACTTTGCTAAGTGTTGTTAACGAATACTATTGTTATTATTTATTGGCTTATTTCAAGCTATGTTTAACTCATGCTAACGCTCTTTCAGTGCTTTGCTATCAGCTTCATTATAATTTAGCAGACTTATTTATTGAAAATGTTGTAAAAAATAATTATTGACTTTCTGTTTAGAAAATCATAAGTTCCACAATTTTTGTAAAACATAATTTGATGAGCGACCAATATGAAGTAGGCTATTTACAAAAAAAAAAAGAATCATTGTTATCATTTGATCTTGAACGTCATGTTAATGGTTACACTTCCGTAAATATTTTACATTTCCTTCTTTATGTATGAGAATTTAACTAATCTATAACTTTTGTTCTGATTTAATTACTGAACGGTAATTACGAAACAGTTCCAAACTGTTTTTTGTTACCATTGATAGCCAATTTCTTGGAAGTTAACTGAAAATTTTGTCCCATCAAAAAATTAAATTAAAATGTTGCTCATACGACATGTTAATCAAAATTAGCTTTAAATCATATCCTAATGCTAACTAAGTAATGAAGTCATTTTTGTAGTCAATTTAAATACATCATTAGCAGTTATCCTCAGACACTGTATCAACATAAATGTTTAATGAATTTATTGTAACTGTTCTCGCAGAGTACATCCATACATGGTATAAACTTTAAAGCAACTATAGCAATGTTTGTGCTACTGTACTTCGCCCACCCGCTGAAATATTCAATTTTATTTGAAGAAAGTCATATATTGTATAAGAGATATTATTAATTACCACATAAAACAAAAACTCACACTTACTTACTTCGCATACAAACGAATAAGCATTTTAATTACATGTGAGTGTAAATAATTTTATTTCGTTGTTTCTACTCTTGCCGTCGTTGCTGCTGCCTGTTACAGAACTTCAAAAGCTTACAATTTGTACATTTAAAAGAACTACACATATGCACTGACACGATCACACCCACATTAGGCACTATCTTCACACACATGTACACACTTACACCCACACGCACTACCGTTGACATTAAAAGTTAAAATCAATGCAATTTTAACTCATTAAAAATGTCTTCGTTAGCTTAAATGACTTTGATAAAAGTTTTTGATTTTTCGCGTAGTTTGTGTCTTTGTCTCTCTCTCTTTTAATGTACTTTCATTCAATATGCATGTTAGTGTATCTTCATTAGTGTAGGTGTAAGTGTGCTAAAAGAAAATTGAATTGAATATTGAAATAAATGACACAAAAAAAATTTTGAATTATTAATTAGTTTTATGTCTTCGTTGTTGGGTTTTCTTGCTTTCATCATCGTCTTCAAAAGCCATTAGTGTTAACAACTTCATAATTTTTACTGATGGAATTCATTATCATGATGATAATGATAATTTTCATTACTTTTCAAATTAATTATGAAAAGTGCTATTAAAAAGTTTTCAGCACTTTTTGCTTATTTTCAATTTAAACTTAAGTTTTTGGTAGCATTAAAACTTTTTGGTAAAAATAACTTTTAAAATATAGTAACAAAATTTTGTGGTTCTAAGTAAAAATCAATTTCTTTGAGGGCTTAAGTTGCACATATTTTATTAGTTATTTCAAAGTTTTTTAAAGAGGAAAAATTATTATGAAATATTTGTATTATATGAAGTCCATTTTATCACCCTGTATATTTTTTGTAACAATTATTCAGATATAATTTTAGAAAGTATTCAACAAATTTAAGAAAATAATGCACTCAAAAAAAAAAGTGTTTGCCACAAATGATATAGATGGAACTACTTCAAGTGTTTGCGTGAAACAATAAAGTTTTTGTCACAAAAACTTATGATTTTACTTACAAAATAATAAAATTTTTCTCACATAAACTTTTGATTTTACTTACAACATGATAGTTGAGAAATATTATTCAAAACTACTCTTTAAAACTTAACATATCATAGAGCTACAGCCTGGCAACATCGTCATCATTCTTTGCTTCTAAACACTTATAAACATTTGATATCGTATATGTACAATGTAAGTAACAAAAAGTTATATCGAATCATAGCACTGCAAAATACAAAAAAACATGACAAGAATATCACATTAGTTTTATAAGCGATAAATCGTTTGTTGAAATGAATAAGTGTTTGGGACAAAAGACAAGTGTTTGGGACAAAATACAAGTGTTTGTCGAAACACTTCCATAAATTGAATTGTTTGACGGAAATATTTTGACGTTTGTCGTAAATAATTATATCATTTAGAAGCAACATTTTATGAAATGTTTTTTTAAATTTTCCATAGAAGTTATTGATTATAGTTTAAGACAAAAGTTAAGTGTTTGCTTGAAATCATAAGTGCTTATATTAAGCATTCGATAATTTGCCATAAACGCTTTCTAAACAATCCTTTTTTTGAGTGTGATAAGAAAGTGAAAAAAAATAAAAACGTAACCAATGAAATGAATGGAATGATACATCTCGAGGATTGCTGTGACGTAAATTTTGTCAATGCTACAACTTGAAGTAAAACATCAACTACTTGATGTACGAACAGCAATTTATTGCAATTGCAACTATTTTGATTATCATTATCGCTTAAGAGGATCATTGAAAAACATTTTCCAATTTTTAATGACAAGCCACGTGACAGCAACAGCAGAAGGATAAATCAAATCATCGCGCAATTCAGATGAAGACAGTACAATTTTTTGCTACACTTTGACTGTTGCATTCAAGCGCTTGAATTTTTTTTTATTTTTTCTAACTAGTAATCAACGTTTTCTTCACGATTTAATGATGTAAAATATAAGATTTTTTTATTTCATTTCCACATAAGTGGGTACCAAATACGCTCGTTAGTGGAACATTTGCTGAATTGCTGTTATTACGCCACCGTTGGGGACTACTAAGAATATTGCATTCAATTTATCAGAAAAGAAAAACAAAAATAAAAACGAAATTAAATTTGATTGCAGCGGCAAATTGCAAAAACTGCATTACTAAAAAGTAAATAAACCTTAAGACTGAGATTTTATTCGAATATTTAATCCATTGAAGAGGCAAAAGTTGATAGAAAAAGTCTTAAGCACAATAATTACGGTAAAACTCGAAAGGATCTGAAAAAAAATTTTTTAAGTGTGAACAATTCTATGGCATATATCAATCATTATATAAGTTGGGGTTGCGGGTGAAGATTTTTATATAGCTATATTCTTATAGATGACAACATAAGCAACAAATGAAAGGGATGCTGAATTATGAGGTTCACAAAATCGAATTTTTTTTTCAATAATTCAAAGTTATTTTACTCCGTATTATATTTTCTTCTATTTGAATGAAAAATAATATAGGAAAATTATTTTTTAAAAGACTTTTGTAGACTTTATCTTCAAAGAATTATTTTTTCAATCATTCAAAAAAAGTGATTTTTAATATTTGCTCATATATGAAAATGAAAATTCTTCTGGATTTTTTTTTTTTTTTTTTTTGTTTCAGGCAATAATTTATGCTTCCCATTAATTGGATACTTCAGTGAACAGGTGCTCTTTCTAAATTCATTAAATTTAAAAAAAAAAAAAAAATTGAGTTTAAATTTTTTGAACATATTGAATTTAATTTACTTTCTCATTCAAAATCGCCACTAGCACATCCTTGAATGCGAGTTTTGAATTAAAATCGAGTGGATAGTAAGTAATAATTAAGGCGGTGTTCAAACATTTGTTGAAGAAAATTTTAATTTGCTTATTCGGTATCATTTTTGATGTCCACGCACCGTTCCGGCGTTGAAACATAATTTTTGTTTGTTTTGAAAAAAAATGTATTCATATTTTCTTGTCTCATGCAATAAGCATGGAAACCAAAGATGTGCTTGAATCTATTAATTTTCACTTTCAAGCGATTCGCAGAAAAACAAAAACAATATTGGGAACAAACAATCCAAGCCAAAGTTCATACAATGTGAATGCAACTCTACGTTCGCATTAATTTATTCAAGTTCCTTTTGAACTTGCTTTTTGTGACGAATGAGTTATTTTCTTACAAGATGGCCTGGATTTTCAAGTCGTCTTGAATTTTGCAAGTGAGTTGATTTTTGCTAGTGTGTTGCGTGTATGATTAGCTTGTAGCTAATACCTTGTGACAGAAAATAGAGTTGCAAACTATATAATACAATTCAAGTAAACACGGCTGATTGCTAGGGAAAAACTGAAAATAAATTTTGGAAGTCGCCAATCGTCGACCGCACTAATGCGATGCTTCAGCTCCAAAAAAAAAATAAAACATTGCACCAAGTGACACAAAACGTTGAAATTGGAATTTTTTAAAAATCTTTGCTCGATGGAGAATGGTTGAAAATAGATTTTAAACGTAACTAGGGGCAGCCTTGGTCAAGAAAAAGACCATTTAAGGTAAATTTGTGTTTACTCCAGTCGATGGGGAAATGTTGAAAAAAGGTTTTGGACATGATTTGGTGTGGCCACGGACCTGTTAAGAGACCGTTCTGGGTCATTACTGCGAACATTTTATGCTTCAAGCGTTGCAAAAATATTAAAAATCGAATTTGAATATAACTGAGTGCGGATCTGAAGCCAGGAAGTAACTGTTTTAGACCCATATCTGGAAAACTTTTTTGTATGATCCGATGGAGAAAAATTAAAAGATTAAATATGGACTTTTAACATGGCGTGGGGTGACCCCAGACCTACGCAAGTAGCACAATAACATAACAAAAGTAGAGACTCGAGGACTTGCGTTGAATGACAGAATTGATATAATGGAATCAGTTCAGGTAAAACTAAAAAATCTAACGAATTCTGTAAATCTAAAAAAATAAGATGCTGTTTTAGCGCATAACGTCGGCTAACACCATATTGTCGCTATTACGGATATAGTTTTTAACAATGGTCAAACACTCTCCCCATGAGCTTTCTTGGTTCAAGTATTGCTCTGTCACTTCTTGTGACGTAGAATGATGTTTTTCAATTTTATGGTATTTTTTTTTACAGAAGATCGTCGGAGTTTTCAATGCCTGAAAATGTATTTGGTTTTTCATTGTAATAGAATTATTTGAAATCTTTCGAAAAAGATTTGAAAGTATACTTATTTAAAGATAAAGTTTAGAAGATTTTCAGACTTTTTTATGAGCTTAAAATCGGTTTTTTAAAAGCTTACTTTTGGTCACCCAAGTTATAACATATGCAATATTAAAATTCAACGAAATCTCACGACAGCCAATTTTTATATATTATATTTAGTTCTTCTGAAAGTTTTAAGCTCGCGGCATGGCATCTTTATAAAAAATTATTAATTTATGCGATTCACAGTTCCAATTTTCATTAGACATGTTTAATCTTTAAAAACGGGAAGAAATCTTAACTCTTGAACTCCATTTTTTTGCAAATTTCTCATCCATCACTTTCAGTGATTTTTAATAGTCACTTTATCTAATATGAACTTAACTTCAAATAAAATAACAATATAAATTAAATTTGCTTCTGTTATAAAATCTACATACTCGAATTAAGAAAAAAAAACTACATACATATTTTTGGACTGTGATGCAGTGGAGCATCAATTGGAAAAAAATTTAATTTAGAGCGGATTACAAACAATAAAAAAATATCGGTCCTAAGCTCCTTCAAAAAAAAAAAAATGCAATAAAAATGTATTAAGATATTTGCATAAACTGCAGTTTTATTTTTTTAGTAAACCAAAACACAAATTTTTTTTTCTATTTTGATGAGTTCCTAATACATAAACAAACTTTAATGCAAATCAATAAAAAAATCTATAAAATAAGAAAAAGTAATTTCAAAAATTTTCCAACCCATTGCCATTTTATGCAAAGTTCCGTTGATATTGCTGCTAACAAACAAAAGCCTATGTCAATATACCTAAGCTGTAAATTTAATACAAACAAGACTCACAACCTTCGATGTATTTTTAGATACTTCGAAATTTATTACATTTGCCAAATAGGAAAAATTAAAAAAGGATCTAAAAGGGAAACGAAAAAGCTCATATGAAATATTTGTTAACCATAATATATACAAAATTTTTCAAATATTAATATTTGTTATTCACTTTTTTTGCGATTTTGCTTACATATATATTTTTTTACTATTTCAGTGATGGTTCAATGCACATCATCAAACCCAATGGTTACATGGAAACACGCGCCCTCTGTGAGCAAATCAATAAACAAACTCCAACGGAAATGATGGCTGTGGTGCACTACACAACAGGATGGTGAGTTAATGCAATTTTTTGTTCTTCCTATATTCCTGTTAGATATTATGTATAAAATCGCAAGTAGATAGAGCCTTAAAATTTTTATTTATTTTAGCAAAAACTGCAGCTGCGGAAATGCTTTTATGCTGATGGTTTTGAATGAAAATCAAATGATTAAAAAAAATGATACATCTGTTTATTTGTTGTTAAATTAAATTGTTTTTGAAATTATTTTTTTTTTAATTTTCATTAAATGTTGAGTAAAGCACTATATACACTGTCCAACGAAATAAAGTGCAAAATCAAATCAAAAAAAAACAGCATAACATTAAAAAAAGGAAAAAAAAATGCAACTCAGTACTTAAAATTATTTAAAAAAAAAAACAATAATGTGGTTCAATAAATATTTACTTTGGTCTCCCTTATTTTTGATTAACTCTGCCGACCTTTGTGAAAAAGTATTTGTAAAATTTGTCAGCTTTTTCTTGGACATTTCTTTTCACTCCTTCAGTTTGCTTTCCCAAATGGATTTAATACCAAAACTACAAATAAAGGACTTTTTACCATCTAAATCTTGTTGTGAGGCCATTTTAATTTTTCTATCGCATTTTCTTCAAAATACTATGTCGTGATCCTGCTCGTGAGCTTTGGATCATTGTCCTGCTAGAATCCTACAATTCCAGATCTATCTTCAAAATGTTCACCAAAGTCATTTTAACAATCAATTTTTGAAAGTTTTCCTACACAGACGAAAAACATACTCATGCTATCGTAAAGCCTCCTCCGTGATTAACTGCGTGAAGGACGTTTTTTTGATTTCAGCTTTTGCGACACTTCACACTCCAATTGAAACTCATCTGACCAAATAATTCGTTTTCAAAAGGATTCTGAAATGCTATGGTCATTTTTCGCAAAATCAAGGCGTAGCTTTGTGTTTGCAGTTCGAAAGAGGTGCTGTTTCTAATCATAGACTTTGGGCTTGCAGTTTATTTCGTACGACAGTGTATACTTGATGGCTCCTTTTAAAAGTTTAGAAACTCAAAGAAATTTCGACGCTTAGTCTTTAGGCACAAATGGTCGTCATTAACTCGTGGCACCAGGCTCTTGAACGGGCAAATTATATATATATACATAACTCATAACATTCGAATTTTTGTACATTAGGGCTTATCACAAATAAATTTTTTTTTGAAATTCAAAATTTCAAGTTAATAAAAAGTTGTATAAATTTTAGTCAAATTGGGCGGGCGCAAAAGGCCTTAAATTTGATTTTCTTTGGCAGAAACGGAGATTTTCAATTTTTTTTTATTTATTAAACAAGAATACAAAGCAAGTTTGAAAAATTATCACCTTTTTGCAAAATTAAGATCTATTGTTGACAGCTTCACCTACTTCTAGTCTACTTTTTTGATAAGAAATTTGTTGTAACAATAAGTACAAATAAAAACTTGTTATGTTATAAAACTAAGCCTATATTCACAGTAAAAGAAATTTCATTTCACTATCCAAAGAAAATAAAAAGATTCCAATTATCTTAGTCTTTATAAATTTGATTGAATTTTTTTTGGTAAACGTATGAGTATAGTCACAACTTTTTATATACTTTAAATTTTGAATTTCAAAGGAAGTCACAATCCACCCTAATGAACATAAGGCAAGTTAATTTGTAATTTATTGTACTTTTTATTTCAGAGCAAACAAACTGTTTAGAAATGTGTGTATTTATTTAGAATACATTTTTGTTTACCAAACAAAAGTATAAGTTTTTTTTTTAATTTAATCATAACTAGTTTCTTGACAGTTTTTTTTGTTTGCTCAAAAGTTACAAAAATTATTCTTAAGCTAACAATCGACGATATTTCAATAAACTCAAAAAATTTACAAAAACTTTCTTCACAACGAATGATTATAACATTTTCTACAGTAAAACTTTCCGTAGAATCCGAATATTATAATGGTTTTTCTCGATCACCCCGAAAAACTTTTAAAGTTTTTCTATATCTTTTAGAAGAAAGTCAGACAAAAATGTTAAGGTATAATACGTGCGTATAGTTTCAGTGATATAACTGTTATGTCTTAAATTACGCCATTTATATAGAAAATTGGAGCCAAAAAAACCAATACGATAGTTGAATTCTACGAAAAGTTTATATATAAAAATTTTTATCGGAATTCGTTGACGAAAATCTAGTTGAGTACCTTGGCCATTCTAAAGACCGCTTTGTCTATTAATCATTATTCAAAGGCACTCACAAATGTTCAAACTTTTTTTCATAAATAATTTCATAATAAGTTCACTTTAGTTGTTGTAAAATCAATAACTTCACTAAATATTCAATTGTCTTGGAATCTATATCACGCTTTAGTGTCTTCATAAAAGTTAATTTTGATCTGAGGCATTTCAAAAATTTCTTAACAAAATTAATAATTTTTCAGACATGATCATTTTCGATCTGGCCAAAATTTTGCATGAGTATACCTTAGAATAAGGCTTAAAAAATAGTTATATTGTTGTGTCTAATAAAGCTAAGTTCATGAGATATCGTGGTTCAAATTCTGAACGTATCTCAAGCATGTACTGACACACTCATTTTAAGGTAAGGAGCTGCTAAAGTTACTTTCAAAATTTGTTTTAGCATAGAAGACGTTATGGTCTCCGGCTGAAACTTTATCGCAAGATAGGTAGTTAATAACTAACAAATCAAAAAATATAGACAATAAAAAGGAACATATTTTAAAATAAGAAGGATAATAAAGCTTATTTGCTATCTTTGATGTCCTTGCAAACGTTTTTTAATATTTTGGCTTAAATATGTTAATGACGTTAAAATCTTTCTCCTGGAATCTTTAAATGATTTTAATGAATTTCCAAAAAACAGAGTTTAATTACCTTGTGAACTCATGCTCATAACATAGAACTGCAATATTGTAATATTAATAAGTATCAGTCGTGTTAGAAAATTATGAGTCGGATTCAGCGTCAAAAAAATTATCAAATTAAGTATTTGATTTAACTTATCCATTTGATTGCAGTGTCAGTAAATTTCCAATGCTATCAGATATTAACAAAAATATTTCTTTCTCTTTTTACAGTCAATCTGGCTTTATGTGCATGATGTTTTATAGACGCGATACACATGTTATTGAAATACAAACTGGTAAACAAGCGTCTAGACTGGAGGATGCATGCGCGCCCGATCACTTTGACATCAATCGTATGCCGTATATCACGCTCTTAGGTAAGTCAACTTAAACTTTTTAATATATTTTTTTTTTCAAGCTTTTAAAGTGTGATGAATCCTTAAGCAAGCCTTTTCGAATATCTCCAAAAATTTAAGTGTTCGTTTTTGCGTTGAATATATTTTCTATTAATTTTAAATTTTTTAAGTTAATTCAAGTAACCTCCCTTGCATTGTGTCTGTACATTTAAAACTTTTTACTCCCACTCTTTTTCTGTGAACCTCACAATATGGTCATTTTTAACTTCCGTTTTGTATGCCATAAGCATAATATGATATTGTTATCCCTTTGTTCGATGTTTCCAGCTTTTATTACAAATATTTATTTTGTGCCTTTGTAAGTATACAATATTTCATGGTCAACGAGTTTTCACCAGGGTCAAAATTTTCCCTTTCCTCTTCGAAACAGAAAAACGCATTGACATTTTCTTCTCACACTTTTTTCTTTAATAAAGTGTGAAGCTTTCCTTTTCTTATTTTTTTGACAAGGGTTGACATGATTGTGCCGAGTGTGCTGAAAAACAGATTGTTGCAAAGTTTCCAAGAAACTTCATAAATAAGTTAAAAATAAATAAACATTTTTACTGGCATGTTAGCTTATACAGTATGTGTTAGATATTCCTTTATGCTCAAAAACAGAACTTAATATCACTTTTCATATGCTGAGTTTCAAAACGGAACAAATTTGTTTGATAATTTATTGAAAAAGACAAATGTTATATATTAATATTGAATACAACTTAACCAAAGTAAATCCTCTTTATTAATATTTTATTGAAAAATTTAAGAATAAATATTTAATTTGAAATTCTTTTGGTATCTTCATTATACGGGAAATGAATGAATTCGTATTTCAATAAAAAATTTTGTTTTGATGATAATCAAAACAAAAATGTCATAGCACGTCTGCTCCTTTTAATTTTGCAATAAAATTTTTGTATTCTGAGCCGATGCTGAACGTGTAGACCAATGAATTTTTTTGAATGTGTCGTAAGAAATAACAATAAAATATAAGTAATCTAAAATAAATAACAATAAAAAAATGCTTTTTAAGCTTCAATTGTATTTTAGTTTTAAGGAGTTCGTTTTATATTCAACCGAACCCAATCGCTTCAATCTTTCATTTAAGGACATAGTAACATCTACCAATATACATACATATGTTGAAAATAATAAATATTTAACAATCTATTAACCAATTTCAATAACTTGTAGAAAGGATATTCTCTTCTCACTGTACTTAAACTTAGCATTGGTTTTGAAAAAAAAAAATTAAACATCGCTTTTATAAAATAAAATAAAAAATGTTGCTTACTCTTTGAATTATTTAGAGCATTAAAAATTAAATAACATTATTCACATCGGTATAAATGCACAATTTTTGTTTTAAAAATTTACACATATTTCAGTTAAACTTTAAGGTTTTAAAATTGTTTGCCGAACGTATAATAAGACTTGGTGTTTTTACTGTATTCTACCATCATCATCTGCGTCATTGCCCTCACCGTGCACGCAAAAGAAAAACAAAATTTTGTATAAAAAAAAAATGCATTAAATTTTAAAAGTGCCGCATTCGCATTTCGTGCGACTTAAATTTTGATGGCAACAGCACCAACCCAAATACCAGTGAATAGATGATGTTGCCTTACTTGTACATGAGTTCGTGTGTTTGTAATAGAATTCATATTTTTGGCATTGTACCAACACAAAAGCAACGCAAATAATAATAACACTACTACGTTTTGTACGAGAGAGAAAGAGATAGAGTTCATAACAAAAATCGTTATGATGTCTAGCTAAAAACAAACGAAAAAAAAATGGTACTTTACCTTCTGCCATACGTATCATAAGAATACAGTACACAACAAAAACCAAAACTCATCACATTTTTTTCAGCGGTTGTAAGGTTTGAAAACAATTGAAATGCTCAACTTTCGAAATTAATCAGTATTTTTCGCCTGAAAATATGCAAAAAAAAATATTAATTGTGTCTAACAATAAACCAATATTTGTTAAACTTTATATCATATGACGGGTGTTTTGTTTTTTCAGACAGTACTAAGATTGATTTTGATCAAAACTCAATAAATTTTACTAGATAGCTACTTATTTGGGTCTTATCCATAGTATACATTCTATAACACTGGTTTACAAATTTGGGGCTGATCTCGAGATCTGGTTTCTCATAGACTTTTTTCCATGTATTTTGGGGCGTAGATTCCAAAAATGGCAATCATTTATTTTTTTCTTAAGAATCGTTTTCAAGATATCCCCAAAAAAAACCCATTTTCGGCACATTATTTGACTATATCTCGATACATTTTTTTCAGCACTCGAAAGATATTTTTATTCCATTTCAAACGGTATGCTGTTTGCTTGAATCGAATAAGATTTGATGGAGTTACAAGCGCTCAAAGTTAAAAAAAACTGCCTTTTTTTCACTAAATTTCATTTGCTCCATTTAAATGGAAAATTTTTTCTTTTTCATATTTTTACAATTAAAAATGAAAAATTATTCTTTTGCCAATATTTTAAGTTTAATTTTGCGGAAATTGTAATTAGTCTTAAAATACAATTTCGAGCATTTGCCTACCACGGCTGAATTTTACGAATATCATCCGAAAGACAAAGTTTTCGTCCACTTTTTCAAGCACGTGATGGCCGTGTGTCCAACTTTCAGCTTCAAATGCGTCGATAGTTGTTAAATTGACAGTGTAGACTAACGATTTTACACATCCCCAAAGAAAATCAAGTGGCGATAAGTTACACGAAATTAAGCGTTCATCGAATGTTTCCTTCAATAAGTTCTTTCAATAGTTTTTTTTTTTTTTTTTTTTTTGCTGCATTGCACGTAGCCCCATACTGCTGAATCCACACCTCACCCGCATTTATGTCATTCAATCGTGGAACGAAAAAGTTGCCTTATAGCGAATACTGCTCAGTGTATCAAGCAGATAAGCCTTATTTTTTAAAAAAAATTGTTTCAATGATCGGTCAAAATCTAGGGAACAATTGCCCGAAAATTAATATTTAATGATCAATTTATTTTACAAATTTAACAAATTTTCTTTTGCTTTCCTTTCAATTTAAACTTTTAATATTCTAGCTAATTTTGCTTTGTTTTAGTCGACTGAATATTATTAATTAATTTTAATTTTTTAATGGAATTTTACAGTCAATTGCAGTAACCAATATTCGTGTGAAATTTCACAAATCGGTTAATGCTTTATAAACAAACATGACAAAGACAACAAATGGAACAATTTAACCTGGTAATTGGTGACATATGTTTCGGCTATTACCACATACTATATACACATATTTATATGTATATACATAGCCTCATCAGACCATTTAAATTGTTCCATTTGTTGTCTTTGTCATGTTTGTTTATAAAGCATTAACCGATTTGTGAAATTTCACATGAATATTGGTTACTGCAATTGACTGTAAAATTCGATTAAAAAATTCAAATTAGTTAATTTTGCTTTAAGAAAAAGATTCCAAAAACAAAATGAGAAAAATTCATTCAAAATTTTGGAATAAGTCCAAATATGTTGAGGTAAACTGAAAACGAAGTATGATGATATTATTTCAGTCGTTTATTTTCGAAACGCAACCCGGTCGATTATTTATGAAATCGATTTAACTTCAAATTGTTGTTATTAGTCACCCCAGTAAAAATGACTTAAAATAGGTTTGAAGAGATCACTTCTTTGCAACTCGCTTTTTGAAAATAAGTGACTCATTTTGAACACATGAGTATTTTGACATGTACAATAGTTCTGGTGGTGGTAGTTATTCGGAATAAGTGGTGATATTCAACTGTTTCTCTTAGAGAATAAGCTAGAAAGCTCATATAAAAAACTTTTCCTTTTTTTATATAAAATTGTTTTTTTAAAAACAACAAATTTTAAGATAAAAAACAGATAAATAAAAATTAATTGGAAATAATAAACGAGCTATCGGCAAATGACAAAAAAAAAAAATCATCAAAATAAAAAGGACAAAGTCACCAAAATGAAAAACCAGAAAACCATAGTGAAAATCAAGTGCAGAAAATAAGTTTGAAAAGTCTTCTTTTTTTTTATCCGCAATACTAAAATTTTCCCTGCAGTGCAGTCAGCGCACTAATTTGATATGCACGACGACATATTGTATTACGTGGCACCGAGTCGCGCGCCGCACTGCGTTGCGTTTGACGTTGCCACGTCGCGTTGTAGCTGTAGTGCGGCATAGAATTACTGCCAGGATAATAGGCTTATGATTTGGAAACATGCGAATCTGTCGTTATTAATAAATGCCAAACAGCGGACTGTATGTGTGGTTGTATGTATATGTATACAACCATCTGAGCAACTTGTATGCCATGCACCATATTCATTGTACGATATTTCTAGTCATTTTAGCCATTGTGGTAACAATTTTAGTTCTTGTTGTGTTTAAAGTGCTGCGTTTTAGGGTGTTTTTTCGTAATTCTGTTTTTGTCATAATTCTTGTTACTCTTTTAAGTTTCAAAATGTTTTAGTAAGATCAATTTGACTTCACATCTGACCTCTGACTTCCCCATAAATATTTGGCTTCAGAGATTTTCTTGGGAATGAATCAATTTTTGTATATAATTTAAAAAATTATCATATAAATATAAGAAAAAAAAAATCTTGCGAAAAACACCCTAATGTGCATAAAGTGGAATTAGTTATGCTAAAGTTGATAAACTTTTAGTGTTTTCAATTTATTTTTTCATTTTCTATTTTCATCATCAAGATAACTTAAGTGTCAACAAAATCAACAGCAGACAGTGTTCTGAAAGACTTACGTTTTTTTTTTCTTTTTTAACAAAGTGCTGTACACAAAATAAAATTCGATGGAAGTTATGTTTGGTTAATTTGTTGGGTACATAGTATTTTATAGTCATCAAAAATAAAGTTTTTACTGTCTTAAAGAACTAACACAAAAACGCATGTTCATTCTGTAGAGATCGCCAATAATATAAGATCGAAAAAGACACTAAACGGGTAACTCGTTAGCGTCTCAAAAAATCATTCAATGTTCAAAAATAAACCTAGTTCTTACACCCAATTTTTCATGTAAATATTTAGAAAATACCATGTGAAATTTTAGCTGTTGAATATAAAAACGTACACAATGCGCTGTTTAACGTTAAGTTGGAATCATGATAGATGTTCCGTGAACCAGCACTTTCAAAAAATTAAAGTGTGCTGTGTCAGTTCTTAACAATTAAAAAAGTATTTTCGGTAGCAAAATTTTCATAAATTCGTTTTGTGAACATAAACTCATGTTTTTTTGGTAAATGGGAACTAATTTTTTCAATAATTTAAAACGATTCCAGCTAGCTTATCAATGTAAAAATTTATTTAACTATTGGTTATTGACAAACTATTTTTATCATTATTTTCTTAAGCAATTTCTTATAAGTTAAATAGAGAAGTAGGGCGAAAATCTTTTATATTTCATCGACATAAGATTTTTATTAACCTAAATACGGATTGTATGATGTGAACTTCGCTTTGAACATTCAGTCTTAACTTGAGACAAAGTCCAATGCCTCTCTTATTCTTAAATTTATTTTAAGACGTAATTCTTCAAACGTTTACCGAGATAATTCTTCAAGGCAGTAGTTGTACAAAGCGTGTGCATTGTCTCTATGGAAGTCAATATTTATCTTCGCCAAATGTGAATGTTTTTTATTCAAAACTTCATAGAAACGGTCAGGAAAGTTCAAATTTTCCGTTAATCATTGCTCTCTATGCAATGCTGTGTGCAACCTAAATAACTGAAGTCACGCTTTTTTTAACCTACTTCGATGCCGATTCGCTTTAAAAAAAATCACTATCTCGACTTCTCCATTTTGTATGGCGTATGTTTGGAATTGTGAAGTGACGCCAAATGTTTTTTGAATTGTGCTTTGGAATTGTCAAACATTTTTTTGTAGTTGTTGCAAATATGCTATAAAAATAGCACATATGTGCCTATTCACTCTAGCATTCTCCAAGCGCATTATGATCTGCTCGCATGCTTTTTCTTTCTTATAAAAATCTCTACTATCCCTAAACTTTTCCCGTAATAAACGAGATGGATATGTGTCATTCTTGCTATAAAAGTTCGATATTTCAGCTTGTAGATTTGTAAACTCATCACAATTTATTTTTCAAAACAAAAAGTTTCCAACAAAATGAAAAATTTTGAAGACGACCACTGCAGCTTTAGAAATTTTATTTTCTTGTTTTTTTTTTTATGAAAAAATGTGTAAACTTGACACCACATAAGCAACAACTATGAATATGACTGCTTATGATAACAAAAGTTCAACAAGTTGAACTTTCTTGATCTCCTGAAATCACAAAGGATATTATGTGCTGTAGAAATAGCAAATGTATCCCCATTCACTCTCTCATTTGCCAAGCTCATTAGGTTCTGCTCGAATGCTCTTTCTTTCTTACAAAAATTTGATTGTGGAAGATCAAAAAAGATTACAAGAAAACGCAGCTTAACATTTTCAGCCTGTTTTCTTCATTATTTTTAAGATAAAATTGCGTATTTTTGACTTTTCATTATGCAAATTTGTACATAATATGAATATTTTTGACATAAAACTTAAAATGAAAAATATAAAATGTTACCGTTATCCATTGATGTCTTCATTTTATTATTGCAAGTGAAGGAGAAGAGTGCTCATAAAAATATTTATTTCATCTTTTGATGTTTACATCGAAACCAAGCACTTTATCACTATTCGTTGTGTAGTAGTCAACAATATATTTTAAAATGTTCTAAAAAATATTTGCCGCAAATTAAATCTTAATTAAAAGACTTATGTTTCAATAAGCATTCTATACAAACTCAGTGTACCTACCTTAGAATACAAATATGACTCCGAGCAAAGCCCCTTACTCATCCAATTAATTTTTTGGACATTACTGTATTTTTTCAACGCACATTTACTGACCACGCAATTACATAAAACACTAAACTATTTCACATGGATGCAATTTCTTTTCGCCATTTTGTCAAAGCGCCAACACATTTTTTTAACTTTTGATATGTCAACCCCATTATTTTGCTGAAGCTATTCATACCTTTTGCATGCTGAATGTGTTTAGTTCACAGCAGCAGCAGCAATAGTAATTTAACTACCAAACACTTCGCACTTTGTCTAAGCTGTCATATTGGCTGTCAAAATGTCCATTTTAGTTACTGCAATCCCTTCTATCCAGTCGAAATTGAACGTTTCTCTATTCGAATATACCAATTGACTTCAATAGTTTTATATTGATTTCCTGTTAAAGTTTCAAAAAACTTGCAATTTGTTGAATTTCGTACCTGTGTCGTTATACCCAGTAGAAAAAACAAATTTAAAATCTTTTACAAATCATTACAGATAACTAGCCACTAAAGAAGTCTCTCATATTTTCTCATTTAACCCCTTCATTTCAGAATTTTTTTGCTAGTCGAAAACTCAGGTTTCAGATTTAATATTTGGAGCTTGAATTGAAGGCAAATTTTTTTTGAAATTTTACGTCTCACGCAATATTCAAAATCACTCAATTAATCTATTAAACTTTTTATCGCAAGATCTTTTGAAAATCAAAAAAAGAAATGAAAATCATCTTGAACTTTTACAAAAAAATAAAATTAGAAAATCATCTTAGCAAGTAAGTTGTCCACAACTATAAGAAAAATTACCAGAAATGTTGGAAAGAAAGTAACTTACTAAAACGGTGTGCATGTAAACTGATTTTTTTTCTCAGAATATAAGTAACATTCAAAATAAGATATTCCTTTTGTAAGAAATTTTGTTAGTCATTTTCCTTGAAAAAATAAATAAATAACATCTAGGCTGAAGTCAAAATTCAAAATTTTACCTAATCGCTATCGCCAAAGAACGAAGGTTCATAAGATATTGGTCAAAAACGAAAAATAACTTTTGCCATAAATTGATGAAAAAATTACTATATGTTGAAATGAAATGAAAAATTGTATAAGAATTTTACAAGAAAAAAATTACAAAAAAGCTGGCACGCCTTTGAAATACTAGCGGTATTCACGATCTGTGGTATTTTTAGTATTTTTTGTAAATGTTTACAATTTTTGCTACACATTGTGAGCAGTCTAAAATGTTTTTCTGTTTAATAATTATTTATTTGTTGTTATGACAACATTACTCAACAAATGAAAAAAATGTTCTTTTGTTGTTATGACAACTTTACTCAACAAATGTACAAATATTACAAAAAAAAATACAATAGAGTTTTGCCCTTGTATTTTTGATATTAAGAGTATTTGAAAAAAGCAATTATTTTGTTTTTGTTAAGATATCAAATTTACTACACATATCAAATTTATCAAAAATGCACAATACGAGACCAAATACTACAGATCGTGAAAACCGCTACTAGCTATGTGCTTTAAGTGGTGAACATCATTTCTTTTTTTTTGTGACTTCTACACTTCGAGTTCAAAAGTTATGCTTTTTCCAATTGGGTATTGAAAAGTGAATAAAAGCGCAAATGTATGCAAGTTTGCTTACCTTTTTCTATTACAACTAGCCGTACATACCTTATTTGCTATTTAAAGGTTTTACAAAATTTATAGAATTTGTGCAATTTAAAAGTTTAATGCAAGCAAATGCTAATTGCGCTTATTACTAAAAGCTTTTCAAACTAGCGTGATTGAGAAAGTGTTGCTACTTTACATACATAGTTTCGTATATTAGAGTGCTTCAAAATACAAAGGCTTAAAAATGTGTAAAAGCGTTGAGCCCATATCATATAAGTTACAAAAAGCTCATAAGAGTTGTAGAAGTTTTGTTTTCGTGCAACGCTACGAGTTTGAAAAAAGTTTTGGCATTTTGTTAATATATTTGATACCGATGCGACTTTAAAAAAATATATGAGTAGATCGACTATTCAAAATTTATATCTCTTAAGTAACAATTAAAACTTTTAATTTGAAGTACTCCCTTAATTTGGAATGATAGAAATAAAATTAATTATTTCTCAGGAAATATTATTAAAATGTTGTCACTATCTTTTCTAGTTCAAGATATAAGGCACTATTTTCAATTTTTGTGTGGTTTTTGTAAGTTGTAAGATCCGTGGCTCCAGAGAAGTTAGGCTTACTAAGATAAATAACATGTTGTGTTTTCCATACGATTTCGGACTACTCTAATTGTGTATGTGTTCATTTGTTGCTGTATAAATAGTTATTTGCCCGAGTTACCGAGACCACTTTTCAACTCGTTTAACAATAACGCTTCTAAAGTACTTATTTATGTATTCGTGCATATGTACGTATGTGTCCGACAATGTGTCCATATCAAATAAGCACATGTATGCATACATGCATGTTCGTACAAGGTGGCGCAAAATTTCTCACTCGATTTCCTAAGACAACAGGTTTGTAAATTCAATGAATTGTTTCTGTTTGCTATTTTTTTTATTTGTATTTGTATTTTTAAAGTTGCATATGTTTTTACAATGCGGCCGGATCTACGCCTATTTGCTTATGATGATTTTCGGTGAAGAATCATTCTCATCGCGGTCAAGGAGAGAATGGCCGAATTCGCATATAATTGGCAATAGCTGATGCACTTTATAAGGGAGCTCTAGGTTTTCATATAAGATTCGCTATTAGTACTATTACCTACTATCGCCCAGTTTCACGACTCGTCGTTTGTTTGATGTTCAAGTATTCTCTTGATCATCTGTAGCCACAACAGCGATGTTTTTGACGAAACCGCTACTACAAGGCCGGTTATATGTATATGTTAACTGTAACGTCAATTCAACCACTCTCGTGAGATGAGCGGATAAGCATCGCAGTTTTTGTACCAATTGGTGCATAGTCCGTGGTTTTGCGGATTAAAGTGATCCATTATTGCTCCAATTTTATTAATGACTTCTGTTTACTTCACAAATATCACATTTGCATTTCCAAAACTGAGAGCACCTTCCAATAGGGATTTGAATTTTGCGCCACCTTATATATTGCAGTTTATAGCCAAGTTTAATGGAGTGCAGCGTTAAGTACAAACAGTTGTAATGCAAAGTTTTAGCTGCGCTAATTGCGGACAATATTGACAATTAGATAGGGGTACAGGACATAAGACAGCGTAGAAATAATTGCACTACACTACATTGTTTTCTTCTGCAACATAAAGTGAGTTCTTATATAATTAATATTTAATTAAATTATCACTTAATTTTCTGTAAAGCGCCGAATTAATTTATTTAAATTAACAAAGGCATAAACAGCTAAAACAAAGATTGTGCTTGTCAATTCCTACTACAGTCAACCTACTTGAGCAAGTCTTGTGTAAGTAAAATATTCAATAAATGAAACAACTAGCCAGGTGCCTTCAATTAAATCAAACCTGACAATGTGTACAATTAGAAAACAAATAATCGCTTTCGACTTAGCCTTTGCTTGAGAATGTAAGCTGACTATTTTTGACCAAATTCTTAACCATGATCATCGTAAAGAGATGGATGCACTACCACACCTCAAAAATCTAACTATACTACTGAAACGACTAAAAAGTAATAAGTCTATCATACGTAGCATATACTAAACAAATGAAGTATTGGATACTATTGCAAAGTGCAAAGTATTCCATCACAGATAGGTCAAGATTAGTGATATTTAACACTTGAACTTTTCGCGAATGTACTGAAATTAAAGTTGAAATATACTTTTCGACGGTCAGCGTACGTTTTCTCAATTATTTCAAAAAATTACAAACACTATCAATTTGAGTGAAATTTTATGATATGAAGAATAATAATGATGTCAATACAAACATATTTTATAAGTAAAATTTTATAACAAAATCGCATTAGAAATGTATTGCAAGTTCATTGAATGTTTTAAAATTTGTCCATTGTACTTTTCATGCTTTTGCTTGCCATCACTGATCAGGGTATTACCTAGTAAATAGCTTGTTATATGTAATTTTCTGTGAATTACTGAAAGTAGGATGATAAAAATTACAGATATTCAACACTGCAATAAAACTGTGTCTTTTTAATGCTACTGTAAAGTTTTTGCTGTGAACGAAACAATTATTGCATTACCAATATCAATAGAAAATTGTTTGCGAATAAAATTCGAAAACATTGCCTGTAAAAAATATTGTAAGTCTGAGTACGCCTAGTTCAAGTAAAACATTTGACTACATTCCGAAAACAAAAATCAATATTTCAAATTACTATTCTGGGAAATAAATTACAAATATTAAGTCTTTCAAATTTTCATCAAATTTTCGATTTATGATCTTTATTTTTTTTCTCAATATTTTCTAACCATTACCGAATAAGTTTTCTATATATTTCGAAACTTTTTGGTACTCTTCAATATTTTTCATAATATTTGCTTATTTTCAAAATGTATCGAATTCCTTTTCGGTGTATCAATACATTTAAATATTTTACACGGTTTTTTAATACATTTTGGCATTTAATTCACTTCTCGATAACTTTTAACCCATATAGTACCAAAATATTCATCATAATTTTTTTTTAAAAAGTTGTATGTAATGAGGAAAATAAGTTCGAGGTTGATCGGAAAAAATTTTTAGCCAACATTTTTTTTTTAATTTATTCAACGCTTGACCTAATCGAAAAATTTTATTTCTTTAAGATTTTGAATTTTTTTAGTGCTTGGCCTACTCAAAAAATTTGACATCTTCAAAAATAAAAATTTCCAAATAGTCACCCTGGGGAGTGGCCATTGATTCGTATATATGGATATATAATTTTTACTGTGGAGAATAACATTAGTCCTTTTGAATCTATTCTGTGTAGGTTTTGTCCACATTTGATTAATTTCAATATTTTTGATAAATTTTCAAAAAAATATCCAAAACAATTGTTTTTTAAACTTCCACTTAATCCGAAAAAGTGGGCATGGCACTAGAAAGGAAATTTTTAAAGAAAAGCCAGTAGATTAAACTTTAATAAAAAAATATAAGCCTTTGAATTTTTTGTTATTTTATAATGAAAGAAACGTGCAGTTTTCGTGATTCGTTAACGAATCAAAGGTACGATATGGGTTAACGCTATCGGCTTTGAATAATCAAAATTTGCAATATTATTTCGTTCACATTTCAAGCTGTTAGGCTTTGCACTTACTCACTTTTTTATTTTTCAATGTCACATATTTTTCATTTAGTTTTCAAAATTTGTTTAAAGCTCAATTTGGACTGTTGGTTGTCAAAAAAAAAAAATGTCAATATGATGAAATAAGTTTAGTTAAATAACTTTTTTCATATTCCCTTTTCTGCATCTTTTTTTTCAAATAATTTTAATTTTTTTGCGCGTGTCCTTTAAGCCTAAAAGCATTCTCTCTTTCTGGTTTTTTTTTTTCTTGAACCAAAATTAGAGTACTGCAGTTAATTTTTTTTTTTAAATTTTTCTCAAACAAAAGTAATTTTGCTATCGTGCATATGTACTGTACATGTGTATGTTTAAGTCTGTGTATGTTTAAGTAATTTTTTGTGCATGTGCAAATAATGGTGAGTAAGCTCTACATAATTAGATTTCATTATATCACTTTAGCACGATATGCTCTAATTTGGTTTTTTAAATTAAATATTTAAACCATTTAAAATGTATACGTACATGTCTGCGTGTGTCTTTTGCTGCTCTTGGTCATGTGGTGTATGTGAAGGTACTTAATGATGCATATTAGCAAAATGACCACTGCTTTTGCCATAATCATAATCATCAAAAAATCAAGCAATGACGTCGGTACTGCCAACGCCATTATAACATAAGATTATCAATGAAATTACAAACCAGCAATATTCATCCTCTTTCAACTTTTATTAAATTAATGTTGATTACTTAAGTTTGTGTGATGGAGTTAATAAAAAAATTATAAAGAAATTGTATACAACATAATACAAGGCAAGAGCTATGCAATAAAAACAATTTTTCCTCCTTCTGTTTGAACACTTTTTTGTCTCATTGTATTCAAAAATGTTTTAAGTTTTGTTCAATTAGCTCAAGGTAAACATATCAAAAATTCCATATACGCCAACATTGTGCATTTTTTAAAAAAATCTCCCTAATTTCGGTACATTTTTTGAATTAAAAAATATGCTTTAAATTGGCTTTCATAAAAAAACTATGGGGAGTGGATTTTAAAATGGTTCTGAAGCGAAATTTCGATAATTTAGAATTCTACACACAATGAAAAATATCCGAAAACAAATTGTGTACTATGTTACTTTGTTCATATAAAAATTCACTACAATTATTCATAGACAATGTTGATTGATGTGTTTCTGCTTTAATTTTATATCTCTGGTAATCATTTTCAAACCTGCATTTGAGAAAACACGTCGTATGATTAACATTTAATTATGTAACTTATTTCAGCTAAGTTTCAAAATAAGCATAATAACAAAATAGAATAAAAACTAGAAATAACTTGAAACAAAATTTCTCAACTACAGTGGGAATTTCCCAACACCGAAATTGTTAACTTAGTAAATGTATTCTGATTTTTTAAAGTACACCACCCATTTTTAAAGATCTTAAGATAAAGCTTTGAGAAATTATGAGTAATGTCTCTCAAATCTGGTCCTTCCAAATTGATTTTTTTATCAGAAAAATTGAAATCTTGCCATTCCAATTTTCAAGCCATATGATCTTAACAAAACTGAAGGCGTACTCCTTTGCGAGTAGCAGTAGGTGGATTTTTTATCTTCAGTTTTCGTCTATTCAAGTCAAGAGTTTGCCGCGACCAATTTCTTAATCTAATGCAGAAACTTTATTGTTAATTTATAATTCATTAAAACTGCTTATATGACTACACACTTTAAAACTAACTAAAACTTTTGATACTGAACCTATTAAGTGCAGGTAGCGTTAAAGTATTGTTTTTTTTTTCAGACACTAAGTCAGATATTTTCCATTAGCTATCAATTTTGAACAAATTCATCATTAAGGTTGAAAACGTTTTGAAATTTGCCAAGGCAGTTGATTACATTAAGGGGGGAAAAGGGTCGGAAAATCAATTTTTTTTATTTCTTTTCGTATACGGAATAAGGAATATTGTTTGAAAATTTAAGGTCACTAGGAGCAAAATTTTCGAGTTCCAGAGTACAATAAGCTGAAGGAAACAGCACAGAAATTTCTTTAAAAAAAAAAACTTCAATTGTGTTTTTCTCAAAACTTTTTTTCAAGTTGGTAGTCAAAATTTCTCGAAAACGTGTGGACCGATTTTGCCAAAAATTTTACACACTTCTTTTTGATACTTAATACTCGGATTACTACTCATTTTTTAACTAAACAAAAGGATAAATTTTTGGTAAAAATCGGAGTTTTTTGATTAAACCTGTACCAAAAACTCAAAAATTAATATTTTGTTTATTCTTTCGTTTAAATCCAAGATGAACTTATATACTAAAGAAATCTTTTTCATTTTAGATGAAGCTGATCGTGCCTACCGCACGTTGATTTTTTTAGGCTATTTAATTCTCCTTACTACCACCGTCTTATTTTTTAATGAAAATTTAGCATAATATTCTTGAAATGATGCTAAATTATGTCACAAATTTTAATAAAGAAGGTACTGTGAAAAAAAAAATCACAAAAATACGCTTTTTTTTTGTCTCTCCGACCCTTTTCCCCCCTTAAGCAAAGAAGTTGGTATGACGGTTTTAATAAATCTTAGCCAAATAAATATAAGTCGTTTAAGTCAAAGCATAACTTTTAATTTTAGTAAAAATAAAAAATCAATTTCCGCCTTACTCTTGTCATTGCTTTAATATGGCAAACGTTTTTGAACTTTACTTATAGAGGTTAAAACCTTAACGCAGGATTACAAAAAAAAATATGAAACAATAAAAAAAGTATAAACAACACAAGTGACTTAAGTTGCACATTAACTGCAAGCACCCTGAAAAGCAGGCAATACTTTTGCGCTACACGTAAAGAAGCATACATACACAGAAACATATAAACAAACTTATATGTTTCCTTTCGCACTTTGTACACCCTATGGTAAGAAGTTAACAAACACAAATATACGCACGCATGCATAGACGCTAACCCACTTAAAGTGCTTTCACACACTTATATAGTAGTAGTAGTTAAAACGGTAAAAATGGCAAAAAAGGTAGATTTCTAGTGTGTGCTTCGGTAGTGGCACTGCATCAAATGCAGTTACTTCACCTTCGTACTGCAGCAGCAGTGATGCACACACACATACTTTTTCTTTAATATTCCACAACAATAACAACAAAGTTATAAAGTTTCCGCATAAAACAGCAACCATTACGCCTAAAAATATACAACAGAAAAAGAACAAGAAAAAAACATCAAGTGCAAGTGCAGTAGCACCTTTGGGTTGCAAGCAGCTTTCTTTATTTAGTAAGGTAAAACTTGGTAGAAAAACCTTTTGACATTTACAACAACTATGATAAGGTAAGATGGCAATAGAATAAGCAACAAGCAGAGTACGAGTAGATGTTGCAAAGGACTTGCAATAATTGGCTGTAAGTCCTTTCTGCTGCAGTTGGTGTTGTTGTTCTTCTACTTAAACTTTACGTTGGTCCTTTGCTATGAAGTAAATTGAAGTTCAAGTTTTTAGATGTTGAAGTAATTAATATAGCACGTTTGTTGTTATTGTTGTAAACGAAGACTATGTTGCAATTGCAACTACAAGTATTGTTTATTTAACAGCTCACACTCTACTCTATTAAAATTGTTATCACCAACTACCGTCATGCAATTACAGTGTCACCGATGTGATGAACCTCAATTTTAGTGTCACTTCAATCAAGTGTTAAGTTAATATTTTTGAAATTAATTTTATGTTTTTCTTAAAACTTTATAAAAAAGAATATGCTCTTTAGAGATTTTTCAAAAACTGATAACTTTTCTCAGTAATTTACCAAATACAAAGACATTTGCATTTCGGTGTATCGTTAAATTTTATCATAGACGTTACAGACTGGATTGCCATAAATCTTTCTTTTTCTATATTTTCCATTGTTGATTCAATTTATTTATTTTATTCAAAGCTTTTTTATACCAACAACCAAACTAATCACTAAATCAGTGAAAATGTGTTCGCAAATCGGGAGTTCCTAAAAAAGCGCCACCCTTTCTACGCAATACGCTGTATCTTTCAATTAGCGTAATTTTAGTTGATTGCACAGCCGATGTTGTTGTTTTGCCTAACGCCGTCTGTCGTATTGATTGAGCGACTTTTTCACGCTTTTGCATTCGATTCATTTGACATTATAGCAGCAAAAGCTGAAAAAATCCGACAACTTCTGCCAGCAGCAACAACAGCTTTGAAAACATCTACAATGGTAGCAGCAGCAACTCAAAGGTTTTAATTTTTTTGCACTGCACATTTTTTGGCAGGCAGAGATTTTGCAGATAAAGTGTTGTTTTAGCTTTGGCTGATTTGGTCGCTTATTGTCAGCCTAAGCGAGAAATACAACATGTGACATGCGACAAAATTGATGGTTTTCAAAGGATTGAATAAAACATTTGAGTAGTGATTGAATGTGTGTTTCTACTGATACGTTTATTTTTTTTATTATTGACTGCATGTTCATATGAGTTCCAAAATCCAAAAAAAAAAATAACGAAATTGAAAGGGGTAGGCTCTTATATATAACAGGAAGTAGGATATAAATATAATATCAATTTCAGTATATGCGAGATTTTTCTACATTTGATTTGAAATAAAAACTATTTGGAAAGTATGTATACATAAGTGATATTGTGTATATTCGTTGGTCTCATTAAGAATTTTAAAGTGATTGAGTGCGATGCTTTAATTTTTTGTAACATTTTTCATTGTATTTCCTAGACACCATACGTTTGTATTAAAACAACCATTGCGTTATGCTTTCATTTATTAAATAAGCTAGCTGCCCCTTCCAACTTCGTTGATGTAGTAATAGTTGAAAAGAAGTTTCTTTTAATAGATCAGATGTTTTAATAGTCACTTTTTTCCAATACTCCTGCGTACGCCAATACATACATATATCGTTTAAAGTGTACAAAAATTATAGCAATTGTTTTCTTGGCAAAACATTTGAAAATTTTTACTTGTGGCAGAAGTTTCACATATTAAATCATTTTTATATTTGTTTCCCCAAATAAATTTTGGATAACTTCTTTTTTAAAATAACAAAATATTTTCCTGTTTAGAAATTGCCACGCTTAAGCCCTGCTGACTTTTTTTGTACTATCAAATATTCTCATATCGTAGAAAACGCAGATGTACTTTCTTTAAATGACTGCATACATTGTTTATTGACATTTTGAGCATAGTTTGAAACGAAATATCTCAAAAACTATCGGGAACATAATAAAAAACCAAGGATGGTTTTTGTTTAAATATACTTTTTTTATGATAAAAAATAAAAAACTTTGAATTAATTTGCGTAAACATTAATTTTGTTTTCTTAAAAATATTTTTTATATAACATTTTCTGTCTTTTTTTTTTTTTTTTTTTTTTGATTTTTTTACGTTATCCTTTAAAATTATTAAATTTATATAAATTTTTGTAAGCATTAACTTTTTTATATAATACATTTTTCTTTACGATTTCTTTGTATATTATTCTTCAATCGATTTTTACGATATATCTGCTTTCATATCGAAATTCCCGCTATAATTTTGGAAATTATGAACTTTTTACTGATGGAGCGCATCTTGTTTCTCAAAATATCTTCGCCATAAAACTTTTTCTTTAAAATTTTTTTTTTTAATATTTTTTTAAATATTTTTTAATGTTAATATAAAGCTTTTCCTTAATTTATCGAAATTAAGTAGATCTTTTTATATATATCGGAACTCAATAAATTTTTACCTAAGGAAAAATTTGATAAATCTGTAGATTTATTTATTCCTGAACATACATATAATCGGGACTATGAATTCAATATATAAATATAAACATCGCCTTTTTGAATTTTACTTAATTTTTCTGTTTTTACGTTCACCCATTTATTTGTGCTGTTACCCTGCGCACAAAACTTATATAAATTATCATACCACACTCCACAACAGTGTCAGAAAGTTGTTTACCTAAGCTCTGCCTTAGGTACATAATTTAAAAACATTTTAGCTGTCAGAAAATGAAAAATATTTTTAAGAAAGCTGCAATCCTGAGACACGTTGAAAAATGTTCGAAATTTACAATCAACAATCTGGGTGAAACAAATATTTCTTTAAAAATAGATTTGTTTAAGAAATATGTTTTTTTTTTAAATGTTCTATGAACATTTACCAACATATTTCATTAATATACATGGTGTTTATACATATGTGTGTAGGAGATTAAAGAAAGACCAAAAGTATTTTATCAAGCGTCGAGCACCAATAATATTAAAAACAAAAAACGATTTGAAGCTGTATCTATCCCATTCGGGAACTAATATTTTTCTATGACATTGACATATGGGTCAAATGTATCAAAAACACCAATATTGATCCTATATGTACTACGTGCACTTAAACCAGACCACCAATTGGTTTTGGGTATATCTTTGTGTTGTTTCTGCAAGCACACGAAAATGGTCAAAATTGGTGTTTTTGGCCCATATACTCCACTTTTTCTGAAAAAACGGAACCAAATTTTTATTCAACGTCCAAATATTACGTTAAAGATTGAGTTATAAGACATGACATTTTATTGATACCCTATCTAGACACTATTCTTTAATATATCTAAAAAAAATAAATCAAGAAATGCTTAAAAAAAACTATTTCCTGATTCTCTCATTTAAGTTCTCTACCTGAACGTTTAAACACCGTGTATTTCATATTTTATGTGTGCTCGCTCATGGTTACCAATGTGAAAACAAACAACAATAATAAAATAATAATTTTTTTGCTGAGAAAGGTGACTTGGTACAACATGTTCTTTTATTGGAATGACCTTACTTTTTTTTTTTGGTAGTCATTAATATTATATTTATTTTTGTGTGTGGGAAAAATTTTTTTGATGACCAAGTTTAAAAAAATGTTGGTACATAAAACAAAAATCCTTTACAGCTTTATATCAAAAAACCTTCAATCAACGGCTTTCTCTGAAATTTTTCAATGGCTTTGACATGCAATTAACGGCTACTTGGCAAGCTTGTGTGTGCTATAAGTGTTTTTTTAAAATAATCACTCATGTAATTTCAGAACTCTATTTTGCTTATTGAAATTCATTTTCGTTGTTACTCATACGACATGTATGACCACTAGGGTGATTCAAATTTTTTTTTTTGTTTTTTTTAAGGTGCTGTTGCTTAAAAAGTAAGTATATGATATGAAGAAAAAGTACACGAAAATTCAGCTCTGTAACTCAATTTTATAAGGTGGCGCCGGAGCCTGTTAGTTTTACACGTAAATTGTATGGAAATATTATTTTTTACAAAAAAGGTATCTAAATGAATAGGTGATTAGTGTTGTTAAGCTGAAAAGGGTTTTTTTTCGACGTGATTTTTTACGCTGAATCCGAATCTGGCCTCAGAATTGAATTATCATGTCGGAGTCCTGAAATATTTGAGGTTAATTACCTGAAACAAAGTTATAGCCATTTTAAAGTCATATGAATTGGATCCCCTACAAAGGGTTGCAACCCAACAATATTAGCCATCGGGTTTCAAATTCATGTCACCTTGAAATGGCTGCAACTTTGCAAGGAAGCATCACAGATCACCACTTGAAAGCTCATTTTAAAGGGCAAGGATGGTACTAAATGATGCTTCTGTTAAAAGTAACCTGATCAACTTTCTTTGAATACCATACATGGCCTCGAAGTAGACAAAAAAACATCATGTTTTGGTACTTAGCCTCAAATATTTCAGGATACCGACATGATGGGTCAATTCTGAGGCCAGATTCGGATTCAGCGTAAAAAATTACGTCGAAAAACGACCCTTTTCAGCTTAACAACACTAATCACCTATTCATTTAGATACCTTTTTTGTAAAAAATAATATTTCCATACAATTTACATGTAAAACTAACAGGCTCCGGCGCCACCTTATAAAATTGAGTTACAGAACTGAATTTTCGTGAACTTTTTCTTCATATCATAAACTTACTTTTTAAGTAACAGCACCTTAAAAAAAACAAAAAAAAAAAAATTTTAATCACCCTAATGACCACATGCTACTCGTATAAGTGTTTATTTGTATAGCATCAATAATAACATAGTTATAAACTTTTTAACTGACGATCGGGCAAAGATGCGATTGAAAGATCTGTATGTACTAATGTTGTTTTTTATAATGGAAATCGCGTACTTATAGCTAATACTATAGTATAGTTTTATAAATTTATTTTCATGGCATTAGATAATTTTTCAGATATTGCTTCTTAAGATTTTTAACAGAATGGTTCTTTTCATATATATTTCATATAAAGCATTTCATTGAATAGCTATAAAGTCTACATTTTGCAAATTAAAATTACTTCAATGTAATATCATAAGCAAAAATTAGCTAAATAGCTCTCTATAAGACTAAGGCAACGTCAAATATAGCTATTGCATTAATATGCTTTTAATATCTCCTTAAAAGGCCATGCCAATATAAATTCAAGAAAGCAACTGCTTGCTTGATCCTTTCATCTTTAAACTAAAATATTTGAATTAAAATTTTCCTTTTTTACATTGCAATTTCTAAAAGCAAAAAATTTTTATTAATTTCTCAATTATCTTTTGTCTTCATTAAGCTCTACCTCTTTTGTCAATTCATTTACTGCAAATTAAAAATCATAAAAAACAAACAGCACTCTCTGCAATAATACTTTTCTTGTCAATTTGCACCGTGGAAAAAGTAGTAAATTATAGTCCATAGTAAATTTATTATCACGCGGTCAACTTTAGTTAGACGCTTCAAAAATGTTGATGCTACCTAAATAGGTAAAAAAAAATATGCGCTTGTTGTAGCTTTTAAAAAATACACAAAAAAAAAATGAGAAATTTTTGAAATCTGGTAGGTAATAAGAAATATAACATAAGTGGAATAGAACTATATGATACATTTTGCAAAAAGTTTATTAAAGTTCAAAAGTTTTTCTTTTAAAAAACCATCTGAAATTTCAACTCTCAGTGTGCGCGTGCTAATTCCATCCTTTGGTGAACTTCTATTGTCTCATGAAACTTATGCTTTTCTTATTTTTATTTGAAAAAAAAAAAAAATCTGCTTCAAAATAGAATTATAAAGCAAGCAATAATAATTTCATGAAAATTACAAAAAATCTTTACAGAAAGGAGAAAATCATTTGAACAAAAGGGTCCATTGAAATATATTCAGAGTTTTAAACCTCTTTTACTCGTGATTACCTTCTGCTTTAACATTTTTATATTATTATTTTTGTTTACTTTATTTTTTATGTTTTGCTTTAGTGCATTTTTTCATAAATAAAAAAGCACTAAAAGATAAGAGAAAAAAATGCAATTACTTAAACAACTGTTAATAATAGTACATAGAAGCAGATAAAAGAAGGGCTTAACAAAAAGCGGCGATAATTTTGGTCACAGGCAGGGTTGCTATTTACTTTTCACAATAAAGAAAGTAACAAAATAATGTTTTCTATTGTTGACAGCTCTTTTTCACACGTACAAAAGAAAATCAAATGTATTTTGATGGATATAACTAAACATTAAGAAGAAACGCAATTAAAATTCAAAATTGTTCAAGTGCAGAATTGCCCATTTAGATCCCAAAAGAGCAATATTTGTGTAACAACACAATAACATTATAAAACAGATTTAATTGACTGTAACAAATATATTTTTTGATACAGTACAAATAAATATTTGTTTGTGTTAAATATTTTTTAATAAAACTAAGATTGACGGTAATTATTTAAAGCAAAGGTATTTTCACAAATGCATACAGCGTGGCGCAAAATGTTTTTTATGAACTGAACTTGTTTTAACTTAATGATCTAAATTTTTTCACAAATTTACAAACAAGACTTGAAAATTCTTATATGGATCGATAGTACAATGACGTTAGAATCTATTTTGTTTCGAGCTATTCAACCTCATCCAGAGATAAAATGGCACTGTTACGGTACTACTTCCACGAATGCATTATTTTGCACAGTATCGTCTTTAATTTTTCACCGCGTTCACCAAGCGCTATCGACTGTTTCCTTTGACCAGACAGTGTGAAATGACCCTCGGCATTCATTAGACTTCGCTCCTTAAAAATCCAACACAACTTCAGCTATTCTAATGACAATATTTGTGTAAGCCAAGCAAAGCGAGTTGTCTGTTTGCAATAATCCATGAGTCAACTGCACTTTGTATGGGAACCTGTGAAGATATTGCTTCAAAATGTCGAAGTTATTCAATATTAAATCAGATGGCATTGTAATTTTTAAATAATTTTTAATATGTTTTGTGCAATGAAAATTCTACTTTCACAAATAATAGTTGAATTATAATTTTAATGAATATTGGCTAAGCGCTTCCCGAGCTAGCTTTCATAGTACGAAAACTAACGATTACAACATCTTCATTTAAAATTGTTTTGTAAGAAAAAATTTATGAAAGATAATTCAAAATATATTTAAAAGAATTAAATATAAAAACTTTTGAAAAATATTGCTTTTCTCGACTGGCTACCTCTTTAAAACAATTTCCAAAATATTTCCATGAGCATATTTTTACAAATATCGACGCCAAATTGCACTAAAAATCTTCACATAAATAAAGTTTCTGAAATTGCTGAACTTTCCGGTTGCTGAACTTTGGTTCAAACTCAACGTGTTGAATTCAATGCATTTTTTTTCAAAAAATTCAATTAATTGCAAGATTTTTCAACTTTTTTTTTGTTTATTTTCTTATATTTTTAATTAAAGCTTTTCTTAAATCGCAAAATGCTTGCAGACTAAAGAAAATCAATTTCTTTAGTTTAATGAAAATCAATTTCTTTAGTTGCTGTCAAGACTGTCAAAACTATGTTGCTATGCTCACCGTTAAAAGCGCAACTTGAGAAAGTGTTATTTTTCTTCTTGTGCTGCTGATGGTACTTCTTTGTTGCTTCTTAATTAAGAAATAAATCTGCTAAGTTGCATTTGTATTATAATGTGATGATGTATAAAATGATAATATAATATCGTTTTTCAAAAAAAAGAAAAAGATAAGTGAAATCTACCCTATGTCACCATAGGGTAGGTGGACCTAAGTGCGTATAGAGCGGGTGTACACGCTAGTGGTTCCAGGTCTAGGCTAGTCGGCTAAGGGGAGTTCGTGCTCTACACTTCACTTGCCCTATCATCATTCATATAAAAAAAAAATCGTGTACTTGTGAAAAAAAAAAAAAAACCTGAAACAGCTAAATATAACATTATCCTCAAAAGGACTAAAATGCATAGCTGCACTTAAAGGTATACTTAAAGACGAAACAAAAAAAACTGATCACTCAGAAAAATACTCCTAGAGCAAATATAATGAAAAAAAAAAAATACAATAAAGTTCGTCAATAGCGTGAAGGTGAATTAACTAGAATTGAGTTTGAGGCCAAAAGATGGTAGAATGCCTCAGGTCTTTGCCCTAGCCCAACCATAGCTATGAGAGACCTATTTCCTCTCCCAAGCCCAACCAAAAGTGTCTAAACTAAAATGATTCACTTCACATCGCAAGACTTCAAATGCTCTTTACATTTTATTCATTTTTTCCAATTTCAATATACAAAATATATTCGACAGATGGTATTCATATTGCAAAACAAGTGCAATATCATTTCTACAAGTAGTTAAAAAAAAATTTTATAAATTTTAAGATAATCAAAAAAAAATTGTAATTGGTTCACAAATGGTTAAGTCCTTTTCATCTGTGCATATTCATTTAAATTTTTTTTTTTTCTTAAATCATAACAATATAACTTACAAATATAAAATAATTTTGTTGTTTTTTTTTTTTTAAGCAGTAAAAGAGAAAAAAAAATGACAACAAATCTATGCATTAAAAGAAAATTTGCAATTAAGAAGATCTTGCTGAGTACAATTATAACTGAGAATACGTGTGATCAAATCAACTTTGCAAAATTTACTTTTTGTCAATTTCTTTCAATGCAAAGCAAGGAACAATAAAAGAGTAATAATAAATGTTTATTAGTGAGAGAAATAATAAAAGCTTTACTTACTTTGACTCCGCATCGTCGACGGTGAGCTCAACGTAGAGATGATGCAGCGGCCAATATGTTTATATGCTCTCTGTATAATAATTATTAAAATCCAGTGTATTCTCTCTTTAATTTTTTTTTCTGTTAAATTAAGACTTTTATTGTTCTTTAAATTTTGATTCTAAATACGAGATACTTTATCATCACTTAACCCAGATCTCAGTCTCAGATGATCAAGTCAAAATTTATTTTAAATTTATCTATTAAAAATTTTATATTTTTTTTTTTTTTTTTTTAATAATTTATATTTAATATTAATTTTAGGCAAGTTCCATCTCGGAATTTATATTTATTAATTCAATGAAAGTGATTTTCATTTCGATCAAAAAAAAAATTAGGTTTTAAAGAACAATAAAAATTTTAAGTATTCTAATTTAATTAGAGAGCAATATCGCTTTAAAATTTTAAAGAGTAACTTTAAATAGGTTCTTTTTCTTCGAAGAAAAATTTTAGTGTGAATTGTTGCATTTTAATCTTAAATCCAAATTGTTAAGCGAAGTGCAATTTCGATTGAATTAAATTTGCACGTTTGAACCTTTCCTTAGTTTTTTTTTTCTTATTGAATTTATTTTTATATTGAATATTGATTGACTTTCAACATTGGTTAACTTTATGTTAAAAAATTTTTTTTAGACTGGCTCGCAGCCTTTTTATTTTATATGATGAAATGCATGTGCATGTATCGAAGCTTATCGCAAAGCCCCGATATATTTGCGTATTGTCTTTTTACTGAATTTGAAATAAGAAAAAAAAATCTCAATAAAACTTATGGCAGTCTAGAAATTATTAATTTTAGCACTTCAATCTAAAATTTAAGCATTTTTTTTTTTTTCTGATTTCTGAACTTTAAGCAGCGAATTTCGAACGTGGAATTTTGTGCATTTGTGAAAAATTGCTTGAGGATCTCATGCGGATTTTAAAAATTTTTTCCCTTTTTGGCGTAACTTAAGGTGTTAGCGGAGCCCTGTTGAAGCTGCAGCGTGAAATTTTCGTTAAAAATTTTATGACGAGGATACATGATTCCTTTTGGACACTTATGCCGAATTCCCTTAAAAAAATCTGCGCACCTTCAGACCAGCCTCTGAAGATGCGCCAGTCCTATAAAAGTTGAGACTTTAGTACAAAAAAAAAACGTCTTGAGAAATTACTTAATTTACCTTAATTTGAGAAATATTGCCTTAAAAAAAAATCTTTAGGACTTCTGTTCGGTGCTTTCCTAGATCACAGGTTTTATTTAACGTTTGAAATTTTTGTTTTCGATAAAAAATTGAAATAATAAAAACACGTTTAATTTTATAATTCGCACTACTTTTTACGCTGCTTTGCGCTGCAAATCCAATTTGGTGTCTTATTCTTCACGGCCACTGAAGGAAAGATCGTGAAATCTTATTTTGCGTACCAGCAGAGTTCTGTTACATATCGTGTGGCATCAAATCAGGTGATTTTAGGCCGAACGGTATAGTAACCAAACAGGTTTCTTGCAAAAAAAAAACAACCTGAGTGCTTTTGCCAATGTAAAAAAACAATATATAGTACATATCTCCGAGCAAAATAATTACTTGGAAATTTGTTGAAAACAAGAACAAAGTAACATGTACAAGCGACCGAACATATGAAAGTAACTTTTTAGCGATCTGGGGTGGGCAACTGTTTTAACAATCTACATGCGCGTAAAACATCGAATTTGTATAACAGTTTGCCAAATCGATGTTTTTGCATAAAGTTTTGCAAACTGTTGAATTGACCATTACACAACAGGTTTTAAATATTGATGTCTACCATCAAATTTTAAAATCTGAGAAAAAAAATTAAAATTTTACGAGACATAAATAATAAGAACAGTGTTGTTTAAAGATGCTTCATATCTTTTGCATGGTAAGTACCTATAGGTTTGCCGTTTAAGTCTTCCAAAATGTAATAAACGGATCCTAATTTTTCCTTTACTTTTGCCTTTATAAAAGTTCTAGCTAACTTGCTGTTAAAATGTTTTGCCATATTACTTTGCGTAAAGTTTCTACGCAAGACTTCCTGACCAACTTTAAAGCTTACCGGTCTAGTTCGTAAGTTGTAAAATTTTGGGTTAGCAGCATAAGCCTTTTTCATATTTTGCTTTACTGTGCTCCGAATAATAGACAAATGGTCATGTCGGTTTTCATTGCTTTCAGTTCTACCCTCCGCAAGCATAGATACGTTCCTTAAGAGCTTATACGTCTCACCATGCGTTATCATGTGCTGGCCAAAGACCACAAAGTAGGGACTGTAGGAAATTGACTGATGCACGGAATTGCGCAAGGCACAATTTATACTGCTCAGGTGAGTATCCCACTCACGCTGATCAGTCTTTATATACGCACGAAGTGCTGCGTTTATTGAGCGATTGACTCTTTCTGAATTATTGCTTTGCGGGGAGTATACTGCATGTATGTTTGATTCCATATTTTGTCAGGAAGGATTCAAACTCTCCGGACCGAAATTGGCTGCCGTTATCGCTTATCAGGGTCTCCGGAACACCAAAAACGTCAAAAATACTGGTTTTCAAATACTGAATAATAGGATTCGTCGTGAACTTTTTTAGTGGACAGAGAAAGGTAAATTTTGACATGTGGTCAAGTACAATTAGAATGCCAATATGCCCATTTTTTGACCTCGGCAAAGGACCTATCAGATCAACATATAGTCTTTGAAAAACCCTCTCGGTCGGAACAAAGTTACCCATTGGTGGCTTATGAATTTTGGTAGAGTGCTTCGTGGTTTTGCAAGTTTCGCAACCTAAAACATAGTCTCTCACTGTTTTGTACAAACAAGGCCAGAAAAAAAATCTCCGCAGACGCTCTACTGTTTTTGTAACCCCCCCATGAGCGCTTGTTGCGCCATCATGTGCGTTACGAATAACTTTTAATATCAAATTTTCCGGTACTACCAATTTCCACGATGAATTTTCCTGTTCTAAGTCACCAGTATAAAATTCTGTCCTTTTGTAAATATATTTGTCGCATACTTTTAAATCCGGGAACTTTTCTTTATTTTTCCCAATGTTGTTCCGTTGCTCCGCATATTCTGCACTATCGAACTCTTCGGAATCCAAATCGATTTCAGGCACGTTTTCTATCGCTAGTTCAGAGATTTCGTCCACATTTTCAGAATTTACACGTGAGAGGGCATCCGGTACCACATTTGCACTGCCTTTGCGATGTTCTATTACGAAATCGTAGCATTGCAACTTCAATGCCCAGCGAGCCAAACGTCCGCTAAGGTCAGTTTGCCTCATTAGCCATCGAAGGCTAGCGTGGTCCGTGATAATTTTGAACTCCTGCCCCTCGACGTATGGACGGAATTTCTTCACAGCCAGCACCGCTGCCAAACATTCCTGCTCAGTCACGGAGTAGTTGCGCTGCGCATGATTGAGCTTCTGTGACATAAATGCCACAGGCACCTCTTCACCTTGTTCGTTCTTTTGCGCTAGAACTGCACCTACTCCGTGCTGGCTTGCATCACATTGAATGATAAATGGTTTCTCGAAGTCAGGGTTGGCAAGCAACGGTGCTGACGTCAAGCGATCTTTCAATAGTTTAAATGCCAGTTCCGCAACCGCGGTCCATTCAAAAGTTCGTGCCTTCTTCAGAAGTTCGGTCAGGGGGCTAGTAATTTCCGCAAAGTTAGAAATAAAACGCCTATACCAACCAGCCATCCCCAGAAAACGACGCAACTGTCGAACTGACTTCGGTGTTGGATACTCCGTAATTGCCGAAATCTTTTCTTGATCCGTACGTAGCGTACCGCAACCCACCACATAACCAAGATATCGCACTTGTTTTAAGCAAAATTTGCTTTTAGCAATGTTAATCGTCAATCCTGCCTTACGAATATGCAGTGCAACTTCCTGCAGCAGCTGAACATGTGACGGGAAATCTTCAGAAAGCAGCAATAGGTCATCAAGGTAAACAAACACCCGTTCTTTAAGGTGATAGGGAATGACCTTATCCATTAACCGACACATCGTTTGGGGTGCGTTACACAAACCGAACGGCATAACAGTAAACTGGTACAGCGGTCGGTTCGGTACCGTAAAAGCTGTCTTCTCACGAGAACCAATCTCTAGTGGAATTTGCCAGAATGCATCCTTCAAATCCAGACTAGAGATAAATTCTGCGCGAGGAAGTCTGCTTAAAATACCCTCGATGTGCGGCAATGGATATGCGTCCTTTACCGTGAGCTCATTCACCCTGCGGCTGTCTAAACAGAGCCTGGCCTTACCCGGTTTTCTAACTAAGACCACCGGAGATGACCAGGCACTGTTTAACTCCTCTATGACACCCATAGCTAACATTCTGTCAATCTCCTGACCCATGATCTTTTCCACTGCAGGAGATATGGGAAAGTGTCTCTGTTTAATAGGTTTGGCTGTTCCAACTTCAATGACATGCTCCAAAACAGACGTTTTCCCAAGTCCTACATCTTCATAAGATGGGAAGCATTTTATAACTGAATTTAAAAGGTCATTTTGTGCAACACTAAGGCTATGCATATAAGGATCAGTTTCGGACACTCTAACCTCACTAATTATATTTGGGGCTATTTTGAAAACTTTCCAAAAATCAACTCCTAAGTAGATATTCTGCGAAATGGTAGGAATTATATAAAACTCAATTTCATTTGTTTGGTGCCCATATGTTACATCTAATGTTACAACACCAGCGATATTCTGTTTGGATCCATCAGCCACTCGCACCGAAGACTGAATGGATTTAACCCTCAAATTCGATTTCAAAACTTCTTGTGCAAAACTACTGCCAAGGCAACTAGCTGACGCTCCTGAGTCTAATAGCCCAAACATAGTTTTATTCAAAATTTTAATAGAAGCGAAGGGTCTTATATCATCGTCTTTGCATAACACAGTTGCAATCAGAAATTTTCTCTTTTCCCTGACTTTTTCCCAGTAAGCCTTTGCACGTTTGGCTGAACGAGATCTTTTGAAAATTTCCCCCCGAATTCTATTATAATCATGAAATCGTTCATGAAATGGTCTTATAGGATGTAATTTAGTCATGTCTGGTATTTTAGTCACATTTGGTTTTGTTAGTATTTTAATTGGTGTTTCAGATGCTACTAATTCTTTTGGTGAGATCTGGGATGTCTGCTGTTGTTGTTGCAGGCATCCCCCTGCCTGTTTTCCGTTTTGTTGCAGTTTGGACAGTTGGGCAGAAAGAATCCCACAAGCCCGCAACCGTAGCAAAAGACACGCCGAGGTTTCTGGCATTGCTTGTAGCTGTGGCCAACTTCCTCACAGTTCCAACAACCTATGGTTGTATGTTCAACCACTCTTTCTGGAGAACGAATCTCACAAATTTCGTCATTATTTTCGTCACCTATCACTTCAGACTCATTGAGTGCTGATACTTGTTTTCTCGGATACGCAAAAGGCTTTGTAAAATTAAAATTTGAACGCTGAGTCGTTTCAATAAAGTTCTCACGGCGATTACATGCGCGTCTCAATTGAGCAATTGTTTTTAATTCCACATGTAATAATTCATGCCGAACTTCGGGACGTAAATTGCGTATCAGAGTTTCTACCAAAACCATTTCAGGCATTGGTGTACGTAGACTATCGTTAATTCGCATTACGCTATCGTAGAATTGCTCAAATGTCTCGTTAGACCTTTGCTTACGATTGCGAATACACTCCTCAATGTCAAAATCTGACCTGAAGTCTTTAAAATTTTTCCGAAGCTCTTCACAAATTATGTTCCAATCCAAGGACTGTACTGAGCGATGATATCGCCAAAACCATCTCTTGGCTTTCCCCTCAAATAAAACATGCACATGCTGACACAGCAGCGCAAAATTTCCTCTCAATGACGAAATCGTAAGGGCGTGCACGCGGTAAATAAATTCGTCTACTGAAATAGTCTCTAATGAGCCATCAAATACAAGTTTCCAATTAAGTAAGGTTTTTGCGATTGATTCTGACGAAATATTACTGGCATTCGAGTTTTGCCTTGATAAATAAATGTTTTGGTCAAAGTTTTGAGAAGCATTTCGTCCCGTATTTTGTTCGTTCCGAACGTTATTGTTGCTATTGTTGTCGTTGTTTGAATTAGGATCACGCATAACACGTGACGAATTTTGATCTAGTCGGGGCCTTTCATTGTTTAAATTCAAATTATTTTGGCCTAAATTCAAGTTTTGAAAGTATTGCTCAAGAGAACTCGTTACTAATTGGCTTACGGAATTCCTAAGTTCGCGTGCCATATTTTCACTTTGGTGTTGTGTTGATAACTCTATCATATCTAGAACACGTTGATAATCAACATTTGAGTTGTTACGTTCATTCCGGGGACGATTATTATTGTAAAAATTTTGTTGACGACCACGTCTGCGAGGGTTTGAAGGTGACTGCAAGTTATCCTGTCCCTGCCAATCAAGGATGTTAGCATGAGCTGCCTGTGATCGAGTTACAGGTCCCCTAAAACTATTTGAGGTTCTTGGCATTGCACCAGCACCAAGTTCAAGAGAAGCTTGCTGGTCTTGTTCTGCAAAACTGTGCAGAGACTGGGTATCAACTGATCTATTACAAATCGGACAGTTATTGTGCTCTTGGAGCCAAATGGATATACATGAGCGATGAAACCCATGACGACAAGGTGTCAAAGCAAAATTTAAGTCAGTTGTTGCTTCATTGCATATGGAGCAGATTTCTCCCGGTACCCCAAGCTGTAGTAGATCTTCGTTGCTATGCCGAACCGCCATTTCAATCAAACAAAATAATTCAGAAAACGTATTGAGACAAAAGCCCGTAAGCAAATCTTTAAAATCGTCAATAATTCAGAAAAATATCAAATATTCTACTAAAATTTTTTTGAAGGTACTAAATCGAAAACTTAGCAATCAAATTTCATTGGTGGTTTCGGTACTTAAATCAAAAAAAATTCTTGTTCTGTTATATTAAATATGTTAAATAAAGTCTTGCGATCGTTTCGTGAAAACATTATTAGTCTAGAACAACAAAAAAAATAATACATACATAACCCAAATCTTTGTAAATATTTTCACCTTCACTACTGAAATGAAATATTCAAAATACAAATTGTTATTATTTACTAAGTCAGAGGTACATAATAGTACTTCCTCTTAAGCGTCGTAAAAGGATAACAAAAATTCTAACAAGTGAATCTGCTGGTAAAATTAAGTATATCACTCCGCGAGCATGAAATCATTCCAAATCAGAGTCACTTGCAGCATAAAACAAAATACCAAAAGTTTGGTTAACTGAACGTATTGCAATCATGTTAATTCCAAAACTCAAAATATATTGGAGTAAAAATAAATATACGTACTATTTAAGGCTAGTATATTGAACGTCTTGCATTCGACTGAGTTCAAAGCCTAAAATATACAGATGAGAAAATTGTGAAAATAACACAAACAAAAAAAAACATCATTCAAGTAGGCGGCTAGGTAAGCCTTGTAAGGCTTAATCCTACTTCCAGCAGCTACCGAATATGTCGAAAATTTAATTATTTAGGAAAGCCCAAAACTTTGGGCCCCACGTTGGGCGCCATTTTTATATAATGTGATGATGTATAAAATGATAATATAATATCGTTTTTCAAAAAAAAGAAAAAGATAAGTGAAATCTACCCTATGTCACCATAGGGTAGGTGGACCTAAGTGCGTATAGAGCGGGTGTACACGCTAGTGGTTCCAGGTCTAGGCTAGTCGGCTAAGGGGAGTTCGTGCTCTACACTTCACTTGCCCTATCATCATTCATATAAAAAAAAAATCGTGTACTTGTGAAAAAAAAAAAAAAACCTGAAACAGCTAAATATAACATTATCCTCAAAAGGACTAAAATGCATAGCTGCACTTAAAGGTATACTTAAAGACGAAACAAAAAAAACTGATCACTCAGAAAAATACTCCTAGAGCAAATATAATGAAAAAAAAAAAATACAATAAAGTTCGTCAATAGCGTGAAGGTGAATTAACTAGAATTGAGTTTGAGGCCAAAAGATGGTAGAATGCCTCAGGTCTTTGCCCTAGCCCAACCATAGCTATGAGAGACCTATTTCCTCTCCCAAGCCCAACCAAAAGTGTCTAAACTAAAATGATTCACTTCACATCGCAAGACTTCAAATGCTCTTTACATTTTATTCATTTTTTCCAATTTCAATATACAAAATATATTCGACAGATGGTATTCATATTGCAAAACAAGTGCAATATCATTTCTACAAGTAGTTAAAAAAAAATTTTATAAATTTTAAGATAATCAAAAAAAAATTGTAATTGGTTCACAAATGGTTAAGTCCTTTTCATCTGTGCATATTCATTTAAATTTTTTTTTTTTCTTAAATCATAACAATATAACTTACAAATATAAAATAATTTTGTTGTTTTTTTTTTTTAAGCAGTAAAAGAGAAAAAAAAAATGACAACAAATCTATGCATTAAAAGAAAATTTGCAATTAAGAAGATCTTGCTGAGTACAATTATAACTGAGAATACGTGTGATCAAATCAACTTTGCAAAATTTACTTTTTGTCAATTTCTTTCAATGCAAAGCAAGGAACAATAAAAGAGTAATAATAAATGTTTATTAGTGAGAGAAATAATAAAAGCTTTACTTACTTTGACTCCGCATCGTCGACGGTGAGCTCAACGTAGAGATGATGCAGCGGCCAATATGTTTATATGCTCTCTGTATAATAATTATTAAAATCCAGTGTATTCTCTCTTTAATTTTTTTTTCTGTTAAATTAAGACTTTTATTGTTCTTTAAATTTTGATTCTAAATACGAGATACTTTATCATCACTTAACCCAGATCTCAGTCTCAGATGATCAAGTCAAAATTTATTTTAAATTTATCTATTAAAAATTTTTTTTTTTTTTTTTTTTTTTTTTAATAATTTATATTTAATATTAATTTTAGGCAAGTTCCATCTCGGAATTTATATTTATTAATTCAATGAAAGTGATTTTCATTTCGATCAAAAAAAAAATTAGGTTTTAAAGAACAATAAAAATTTTAAGTATTCTAATTTAATTAGAGAGCAATATCGCTTTAAAATTTTAAAGAGTAACTTTAAATAGGTTCTTTTTCTTCGAAGAAAAATTTTAGTGTGAATTGTTGCATTTTAATCTTAAATCCAAATTGTTAAGCGAAGTGCAATTTCGATTGAATTAAATTTGCACGTTTGAACCTTTCCTTAGTTTTTTTTTTCTTATTGAATTTATTTTTATATTGAATATTGATTGACTTTCAACATTGGTTAACTTTATGTTAAAAAATTTTTTTTAGACTGGCTCGCAGCCTTTTTATTTTATATGATGAAATGCATATCGCTTATCGCAAAGCCCCGATATATTTGCGTATTGTCTTTTTACTGAATTTGAAATAAGAAAAAAAAATCTCAATAAAACTTATGGCAGTCTAGAAATTATTAATTTTAGCACTTCAATCTAAAATTTAAGCATTTTTTTTTTTTTCTGATTTCTGAACTTTAAGCAGCGAATTTCGAACGTGGAATTTTGTGCATTTGTGAAAAATTGCTTGAGGATCTCATGCGGATTTTAAAAATTTTTTCCCTTTTTGGCGTAACTTAAGGTGTTAGCGGAGCCCTGTTGAAGCTGCAGCGTGAAATTTTCGTTAAAAATTTTATGACGAGGATACATGATTCCTTTTGGACACTTATGCCGAATTCCCTTAAAAAAATCTGCGCACCTTCAGACCAGCCTCTGAAGATGCGCCAGTCCTATAAAAGTTGAGACTTTAGTACAAAAAAAAAACGTCTTGAGAAATTACTTAATTTACCTTAATTTGAGAAATATTGCCTTAAAAAAAAATCTTTAGGACTTCTGTTCGGTGCTTTCCTAGATCACAGGTTTTATTTAACGTTTGAAATTTTTGTTTTCGATAAAAAATTGAAATAATAAAAACACGTTTAATTTTATAATTCGCACTACTTTTTACGCTGCTTTGCGCTGCAAATCCAATTTGGTGTCTTATTCTTCACGGCCACTGAAGGAAAGATCGTGAAATCTTATTTTGCGTACCAGCAGAGTTCTGTTACATATCGTGTGGCATCAAATCAGGTGATTTTAGGCCGAACGGTATAGTAACCAAACAGGTTTCTTGCAAAAAAAAAACAACCTGAGTGCTTTTGCCAATGTAAAAAAACAATATACATATCTCCGAGCAAAATAATTACTTGGAAATTTGTTGAAAACAAGAACAAAGTAACATGTACAAGCGACCGAACATATGAAAGTAACTTTTTAGCGATCTGGGGTGGGCAACTGTTTTAACAATCTACATGCGCGTAAAACATCGAATTTGTATAACAGTTTGCCAAATCGATGTTTTTGCATAAAGTTTTGCAAACTGTTGAATTGACCATTACAGTATATCGTTTGTCTTTGTTTCCTCTTTATCTCATGCCTTATTGCTGTTGGTGCTGCTACTGCTGTTGTTTTATATGTTTTTGATCAGCTAAATCCTTGAAGATTATTGCGCTTTTCACTTTGCACTATTGCATTTTCTTTTATAAAGCTTGAAGTGGTATTAATGCCACATGTAAAGAATAAAATCTTAACCCTTTTAATAAACATTCGTTTGCATTTCGCCCATTTAAACCAATTGCAGTTGACTTGAATGTAGAGTTACATTTTAACTAATTTGATTTTCAAATGCTGGATTTGCTGCTCGGAAGCTATAGACATTCGTATGTATCGCTTTCCAAAAATTAATTCGTTTCAAAGCTATAGAGAAAACTCGAAACTTTGACCACTTTTATATTAATTTTTTGCATAAAGTATTTTGGTTGATTTCAAACCATTAAACACTCCTTAAAAGCTAACCATTCGTCATTTTGACGAACACATACGTTTTTGTTGCTTTAAATTTGAGATAGTATATTTATTTTTTAAGTTAAATGATTTTATTACTAGCTACCGATAAGTATTTTATTTAATATAAGTTAATGAAAAATGAAAACGTTTGTTTAAAATTTTAGAAAATAAAAGAAAATTTATTATTGTTTTCATATAAGCTTACATCTGATCATCAACTTAAAAACCGTTTTTTTTACAAACAATCCTTGATATTTTTTTGACATTTCTGTAAATTTAGATTATAATCTATTACCTACTAATACAAAAATTAAAAAAGAAATAACCTTTAAACATGTAAAAAAGTTCTTCACGTATTTAAAAAAATGTCAAGCAAAAACTTCCGCAATCCTTCGTCAAAATGTCGAACAAGTATCCTAATAATCAAAATTCAAAATGCTCACGGACTGCGTACTGCTACCACAAACAGGCTTTCGGCGTTGACTGAGTTGGTGTGAGAGTACATGTAGCTAGGCGCAATAATTAGAGCAAGGGAGATGAAATCGTCAAAATTACGAAGTGGTTTTCATTCACCGTTTCTCTAAGCAAATCTTCCTACAATTGGTTTAAGCCATGTAGCATTCAAATTACAATTAAAATAATACTAAGTTTGTGTCGAATATTAAAAATTAGTTTTTTAATGTTTGCGAACGTTTAAATAACAACAATTTGGTTGGATATTAAAATTAGCTTCCCAGTTTTAAGTCTTCATAAGCTTAATTATATTTTGGGCGCAATATTTCTCTGCCTTCAGTTCCACGGCTTAATGTTGCCTATGGCCATTTCTCGGAAGTCTACTCTCATTGTTTGCTCCAAAAATATTGCTATGTCACTACTAAGCTTCTATGCTTTCTAAAAAGTTGAAAGCTTTGCACAAAAAGCCTCTTTTGAAAATTTTAAACAAACAAAACCGAAAATTTGTGTTAAGGCATAAAATGAACAGCACAGCAACTTTAAACCATACAATTAAGCAAACATACTTATACATATACATACATACATGTACAAACAAGTCTCCATGTGTATGAATATACTTCGAGAAAACTTCAGACAAAGATGCTGCATAAACAACAGCAGCGACAACAACAACTACCCGAAGGTTGGATTAAGGTTGTGCATTTTAGTCAAACGTATTAACAACTTTTTCTCCTATCGCTGATACTCCAGCTATTCCCCACAGTCTGCAGCTGAAACCCATGAGGTAGTTGAACTCAAAAAGCGACGTGGATAGAGGACTACAGTGCACTTCAAACTGCTGGTGGCGCGCGACTGCTTGATAGACGATTTTTCTCAGTTGTTTTAAGTTGTATGTGGCCTTTTGTTGTTCTTTTTGTTGTTGTTGCAATTTAACATACTAAAAATGTTTATGAAAGTGAAGTAAAATATATACACATACATATTTACAGATATGTGTATATTGTATGAGCCTTTATATGCGGCAAACACTAAACGGTTTCTCTTATAGTGTAAAGCAGGCTGTTTTTTTTTTTCTTTTTTCCAAGTGACACTGATGTTGTCTGTAAATTTAATGTAAAAATGTTTTGCGCAGTTTCAAGTTTTATGTTAACTTGGCTTAAACTATGCCGGGATACGCTGCTTTAAGTGTGCGAGCGGGCAATGTGCGAGTCATCAATTTATGCAGTTAGTTACATATACCCAACAAGTTATAGAAGGGCGACCTAAATTCAACAGTAATAAAGTAGAGATATTATTAAACTACAAATAACAGCTGTCGCCAATCAAAGCGATCGACAAAAACTAATAAGCATGGCGTCAGTTTTTGTTGTTGAATATTTCAATGAAGGGATATCTTTTAAAGGGAATTAAATCTTTTAAATTTTGCTTATTATATTAAATTTTAAGAAATAAAAAGATTGATTAAAATAAATTTATCTAAATAAAAAAAAAACCTTATTTTGATGATATTATAATAACACAAATTATGTTTTCGTTGCCAATGATATGCATATAAGAACGACTGGAAATTACTGATTATTTAAATACTTACGGGTCCTTGTCGGAAACGGTCCTATAAAACCTTAAGTAAACCTCAGTAAATTTTCTACTAAGTCTATTTAGAATAAGAAGTCACTTATTTTAAATGTTCTTAAAAAAATTTAATTGTCTTTTGATTTTTGAAAAATCAAGCGAAATGTAGATTTACTTTTAAAATACTTTGAACTTTAAAATACGTTGCTTAAGACAACGGAACTACTTATTTGACCAAAATATTTACGTTTATTGTGTTATTCACCATTTTCAAAGAAAAAGCTCGAAAAAAATAAAGTAAAGTTCCAGAAATCAAGTCCATTTAGAGCATTTATGGCTCTGGTTAGAGTGACACGGGAGATGACAATTGTCATCATAACTTAGGCCGCAGTTGGGCCCATTACATACCTTGCTAATAACTTTGTTTTCAACCTATACATACCATTTCGAAATTTTTATAAACTTCTAAATGGAATTTGGACACTTTTGAGCAATGTCTTTAAGAGAGTCGAAAAGTGGCATTATAATGCCGATCTGTCAGCACTGGGCATTTTCAAAGATAATGAAAGACAACTTCCTCAACGTCAGGATCTTTACAGCTTCTACGAAGTTCTCCTACGTCGGAGTCTTGAGGCATGCTTGCTTATAAAATAGTGCCCTGTAATAACACCGACAAAGATTCTCATTGTTTGCCTGTCTAAAGAGATAACTTTTCGAGTTCTATTAGCATCATAATAAGTCCATACTGCCCTCGACATACAACATGTTGTCGTGTTTGATCATCTCATACTTATTAGCCCAATTTATACATTTTGAATAAGTTTAGGTCCTATTTAAGGCTAATGCTTTCATAATATAAGGTTCAGAAATTATGTCAATTTTAGAGCCTTTCCTATCAAGTTAATTTGCGGTTTCGTTGCCAATGAAGTCGATATGTACAAGAACCCACGGTTAGATTGTATATCTCGCCTTTTTTGTATAGTAAATTCCAGCAATCTAGGACAAAGCACGATTTGATAATAGCTGCTTTAATGGCTGTAGGGCTATCGACGTATACGTAAAACTGTCATTAAGTTCAAAAACCAGACAGCTAAAATTTCCGCTTGAAATACATTACAGAAGCAGAATGATTGCTTCATTCTTGAAGATTCACTGATGTTTAAGAAACAGGAAAAAAATTCCAGCCCCCTACCAGAATTCATTCTTGACCCGTCAGTGTATATTTCTATGGAATTCGAATATTTCGAGTCCAATCCTTTCTTTCAGGTATTTTACTTTACATAAGAGTGGGGGTGATATAATCAGTGCCGCTTTGATTATTTCAGCTAATAAATTGAGCGAGTATACTTCCATGACTGTAGAGTTCTGATTTTCTAAGACCAGATTTCCTCAGTCTAAGAGAACTTTTTGCCTTAGTCGCAATGCTGAAAGTATCCAGAGGCTCTAAATGGAGTAAAGCTTCGAGACCGTCAGACTCAATTTTATTTACTGTTCCACTTACTCCAATACCTGCCATTCTTTGAATTTTTAATAAGATTACTAAATAAATTTTCTTGTCTAAGGCATCCACAGAACTATTTTTGGCTTAAGGCCTCAAGGATTGTCGGATATTTATAGCTTACAATTGCTCAAAACTTGTAATAACATTATTAAAGCACACATTTCATACCAACGTTCTCCAGCTTACACTTTTCAAAACAAGTAATATTTATTGCACAAAAACAAACTATATAGGTCAGTTTTTGATATCTGGAGCATGCTGCGAATGTTGAAAAATTGTATGTACTTGAACCTTACTAATGAAGTGCATTAAACAGAAATCGAATAAATGAGCCCTATATTTTGAAAGCGATCCAAGTCCCTCTTCGTTAATATTAATTTTTTAAAAAATGTGCATTATAATAGAAGTAATTTTTAGTTATCGTTTCTATGAAAAATATTCGGAAGTAAAAACTTTTCTATCCCTTCTTGAATGCCGTATAACGGTTTCATAATAAAAACAAGAAATTTGTATGAAATTAAAAGATTTTCTGACAAAAAACATAAATATTGCAATATGTGGCAATAAGGGGGCAAAATTTCATAGTCTTATGTGAAACGACCACAAGCTTCTTAATAAATATAATCGAAATCAACGTTTTTTTGTACAAGAGGTATACAACCTTTTTGTTCTTTAGTTTCATCTAAAGATATAATGCGAAATTTCAACTTGTAATGGATTTTATTATAATTATGGAAGTAACTCTAAATACTCTTAAATAAAACCGGGGCTCAATATCCAAGCTATCGACGCAGAAGCCTCTAAAAGAATTTTGTATTAAAGTAATGCACAAAAATATCGCCTTCTTGCCTTTAAATATTTTGTTTTTAAATCCCTGTTCTGGAACATTCTAAAAAACAAACAAACAAAAAATAATAACATGCCCATTAACCAACTTGTAGGAGCCCTATATATGTAGGTATCTTCTTTAAATACAAAGTAGATAAAATAAAAAGCTAAATGAGCAAAAATATTTTCTACCAAAATATGGAAATTTTTCTTTTGCGCTTTTGTTTTTATGTGTTTTCAACACTCGAAAGACAAAGAAAAAAAAGAACGCCTAAAAATATGCAAACAAAATCCTCAATATTTCTCGTTTGATGCATGAGTTGCTGTTTATTTTGCCTTTGGGTTGCCTCCTCATCTTCTATTTTTTTGTTTTCATTATTACCACTACGTCGTGATGACTGAGACGCAGCTTAGTTGCCATCACCACACCGATATAAATTGACAGCCACGAGCAAATGACGACGCGCCATATTGTGTACAAAATTTTTGAAAGCTGTGTAGTATAATTTTAGGGGCAAGCTAGTAGGCTACGCTATTCCGTCATGTTACTGCACAACGCACTAAACAATCATTTTAATTGCCCTCTGATGGAAAATTAAAATCATCTGCTGTAAATGTTTTGTGGCTTTGGGATGGTGAAACATGCGCATGGGAAAGTCAAGAAGAAACAAAAGGTGACGTAAAGCGTAATGAAAAACTTCACAGCAGCAGCGGTAGCTAAAGAAATACTCCGTGGATGAACAAAAAGTAACTTTGTTGAGAAACTCTTTGAAAGTCTTTTAAATTTAAAGTTCAAAATTTTAAAATGTGCCAAAGGGGCTATATTTTCATTTTATGCGAAAATATTTGCAACTTAATTGAAAGAACTCTTAAATAAAATTTAAGCTATTGTTAAGGTGACAAGAAAAATTTCACTTGATGCACAGCGTCTAAGATTATGCAAAGCTTAAGCTGCCTGCTTAAATTGTATATTTTTAGACCTTTGTTGTCATTGGGGGCTTAAATGTTACATATTATTATTTATTACACAGAGAATAAGTTTTATTTGTATGTGTATATTGAAATTTGTTAATAATTGCCAAATGATTTATTTGATATTGGAAAAATAATATTTGATATATGTTAACATGTCGCACAGTCCACCGAATCGAACAGTATTATTGGATTAATCATATGTTTGGTTAAAATAAACTTAATATATTTGAATAGTTTACTAAGGCAATCATATATTTCCTAATAATTACAAAAAAATAAGCTCGTTGAACAACATTTTTCTTTATTGCAAACATTGACATGTTAATTATCACCAATTCATGTATTTGGCAGAAGAAACATTGTTATGTTGCTAACGTATACATTTAAAAATATAGATTTAAGTATGTTAGAACCGAAGAGCAAAAAAACCAATATACTAATTCATATCAATATATCAATTCATAAACAAATCGAGATTCGCCCTTCTTATCTCATCCACATATTGAATTAATAATAAATACCGGATTAGTGAACCAAGCAGAAGGTAACTATATAGAGTTACTTAAATATGTTGAGAATTGTATAGCATTCACATTAATGTGAAGTAATATCAAATAAAAATTAAATTTCCAAATATAAGGACTGCCCCAGAAAAAACTTTCGGTTATATTTTGTTTAGTCATACTCAACCTGATAATCTTATATGTAGGTCTAAAGAGACATAATATTTGTTCTATATAAAGTGACGTTTAATATGATGTATAACACTTGGTGATAGGGGCCGTTCATAAATTACGTAAGACAATTTCATGACTTTTTGACCTCCCCCCCTCCCCCGAGTAAGATTTAGTAAGATTCTCACTACCCCCCCCCCCCCCTCCGAAATCTTACGTAAGATTCATAATTAAGGTGAAACTAGTCAAAAAATGTATTTTTCATGTGATGTACTATATTACTATGTATATTTAATTTTAATATACATATGGTACATATTAAATAAATATTACGAAATTGCAAACTACACATTTGTTTTTCAAGATGAATAAAAAAAGTCATCGTTAGTCCATGCGCTTTTCAACCAGTCTGATAGTGAACCTACAATTGGCACACCCGATTCGTCTGTTGAATTTTCTGATTCACATTCAAACTCTGTAACATCAATATCCTCGTCGTCATGCCACTCTGCAACTTGACAAATCTCCGATTGTTTTAAAATGCAAAGGCTTTTCCCCTTTCCACGTTTCAAAATTGAAACTGGTTGAATCATGTGAGTGCGACTACAGTCCTTTTCATGTAGTTTTTTGTGCATTACAGTAGCTTTTTTCGAGGCAAAGTACTGGTCACAAATATTACAAACTCAATCAGCTAAGACGTTTGCAAGCGAAGGACAAAAAAAAAAAAATCGTAAGGCATGATTTTGAACTGTGGATGTACTTTTGACCAATCGTAATTTAACGCTAAGCGAAGAAATAGAGGACAAAACTGATTGCTGTTTTGGTCTCCTGTTGAAGAAGGAATCGAAAGCGAATCTTCTTGTATGAATACGCATTTTAAATCTTACGTAAGATGATCATTGACCCCCCCCCTCCCCTCTCGTAAGATGTAGTAAGAATCCGCCGACCCCCCCCCCCCCTAAACGTCTTACGTAATTTATGAACGGCCCCATAGCACTTTCAACAACAAAGATGTCTAGCAAGCAACAAGAAGTCCGCGAACTCATTTTGTCCACATACCTAAAAAATCCAGAGTTAAAATATTCAGCTATGTCAAAAATAGTTGGTGTTGGTGTTTTGACGGTTATTTCTAATTACAATAAGGGTCTACCTGTTTCACGAAAATAAGGTTCAGGCAGAAAATCAAAATTTTCGAATATTATACGTCACCAAAGAAGGGTTTCCAAAGCAATATATGGTTTGGTAGGCCATATGCACCTGTGTCCTTCTTCGTTCAAAAGTTTATACAGACGACTGCCTCGAAAAACGTGTTCTATCATTTATTCGTGCACATGAGAGTACAGTGATGCTCTGGCCCGATTTAGCAACCTCTCATTACTCTTAAGCTACGATGGAATGGTATCAAAGTAAAATGATCAATTTTGTACCAAAAATAGCAAATCCACCCAACTGCCCAGAGCTTCATCCAATTGAGAGATATTGGGCTTATATGAAAAGAGATCTTCGAAAGAATGGTAGGACTGCAAAAAATTTACAATATTTCTGACTTTAGGGGAAAAGATCGTTCCGTCGATGAAAGAACTGGTCAAAATTAAATGAAGAACCTTAAGAAAAAAGTTATAAATTATTATGAAAAAAAATGTTAATTAGTTTTTAATTATTTATGTATATTTTAAACACTAAGTTTATTGAGTATTTTTTTATAACTGAAAATAAAATCGAAAGTTTTTTTTCTGGGACAGTCCTTATATTTAATCCAATTATATTCATTTAATCGACTCAAAAAGATTTCATGTTTAGCTCAATAAACAACACGTAAATTTCCTATTAAGGACATTGTAATGTCTACCAAAATTTGTTAAAAGTTAGTAAATATTTTAAAAATCTTTCAACCAAACACATTTAATAGAAGGATACTTCTTCTTATCTAAAGGTAGAGTAAGGATAATATATTAATCGTTTATTCTGGCATTGTTGTCTTTATTCGTCGTGTGATCAGATGCTAAGCCTCTGCCCTTACAAGATCTTTTAAGCTGATCTTTATTGTAATGAAGTAATGTTGACAATAGTTAAACATACAAACAAACAGCTTAAATTGAGAACGTCGTTTTCTGAAAGGGAACCAAAGTCATTAAATTTATATTTAATGTCATCTACTCGAAGATACTCGAATTTTGAATGCCTGCTACATTTTTTTTTTTTTATTTGGAGCTGACAAGGTGACATTAGACGCATATGGAATCACAAATAATCAAAATTTTTCCGTTTTATATTACTCTGAAATTCAAGCTTTTTTATTTATCTATTATGAGGTTATTTGGCTTAGGCTTACATTTTCATTAAAAATGCTGCTGTAGTCGCTGATGGTTAAATTTTGTTAGGCCTTTGACTAGTTTCGTTAGTACACAAAAAAGTATTTAGATCTACTATCGGATAAGAGGTTTTAGCAACTTATTGACTCTAATGAGAGAGACTTATGTTTCTAATATCCGACAAAATGATCGAACAACTACAACATAAGTTTCTGATTTTACTATTAATTAAGTACTTTAAGATTCTTTGAATTAATTTTCTGTTTAAAAACTATTTGGCTTAAAGCACACAATTGCAAAAATGTTTCTCGAACGTATTTAGTAATCCAACTCCGTTCTTTAACCAAATTGTACGGTTTTCCGACTGATTTAAAATAAAAGGCTTTGACCAGTGGACTGAAGATTCAATTAAATTATTATTAATAATTTTTCGATTCCCATTTCTGACAGCATAATAAAAGCTTTGCAGAACTAAGACATGCTCCCACATATAAAAAGAACAATATATAAAAAAAAACAAAAAAAAAACGATTCTACAGCATTGTGAAATCAATACGGGATAGTCACTTTGATTCCTCTTTTCTTTGTGATGCATACTTTTGGGAAACTTTAATTATTTGGTATTTCTCGATGGTAGATATGAAAATGTTACTGGAGCAGCTGGGGGTTCGCTTACCCTTACGACTGTTATGAGTGCTTAGCATTTTGCTGACTCAACTACACTGTTTTTCTATATGGTTACAAGTTAAATAAGACATTTATTGAAATTTTTACTCCATTTTGTTGACTCCGAATTTTCGCTGTGACTCCCAATTTTGTTGTTTGTTGCATTCTCTGTACATACAACTTTCAGTAATTACTCTTGATTACTTATGCACTTTGTCATTTTTATATTTTGTGTTTTTTTACAGCCAACAACCCAGATCCACAAATTTGTCCTCTGGAAGGTTTATATAACTTACGTGGTGCCATTGGACCACCATACATTTCATCACGCCACAAAAGGAATCACAATTACAAAGGACATGCAGGACATGGACATCATCATTTTCAACAGCAACAACAGCATGAGTTGAATGCTGGTGGTATTGATGGCACAGCTGCAATTTCTGAAGGCATTGGTGGCAGTGGCTATAAAAGGTAATAATTCTTTGCTTCCTTTGCTTATTGTGCAGTGTAGCCTACGTTGGCTATTAATCGCTGAAAATATTTTTCTGATTATTTTTATTTTAAAACCAAAAATATAAGTATGTGCCGATCAGCTGGAAGATTAAAACTGAACAAAAAATACAAAGCCGGCTATAGAGAAATTACTGAAAAAAAATTAACGTTTCTTAGAAAGTTATTCGAAAAAAAAATTGTTTTTAATAAAGTAGGAAAATATTTTGGCCATAGATCAGTTTTTCCACCTTGATTTCAGATTGATTCTACATTGTGGATATCTAAAAACTTTTTAACCATTTTCTCGAATGATCTTCTAAGAACATTATTTTTCTTTGCCTTAATTTTTTTTTTTTGAAAATAAAGTCACAACTAAAAATACGCAACCCAACCGAATCGCTATTTTGCACACGAATTTAAAAGTATTTACTAATTTTTTTCTCATCTATTTTCTTTTTTTTCAAATATTCACCTGCTGTTTCACATCAATACACAAAAACTTCTTGAAAATTAAACAAAACCAAAACATCCCATTGTAAACCAATTCAATATCAACCAATCCAATCTATTCCTCAATCAACTCAAATTCGCATGCAACGAAAGCAATCACAGACACAACACGTTAAGCTTCCGCAATTCTGAGGAAATTGAGCACAGCTCATGGCATTCAAACACCAGAGGACTTCCAATTAGAAGCCGACGTGCAGCACTAGCAGCATCACCAACACCTATATCATCAGCAGCAGTAGCAGTAGAAACAACAGCAATTGATGTTACTACTGACAAGGGCAACGACAATGGCAAAAATGATTTTACTACTGATGAAGATGATAATAACGAAATGGCAAATGACAACGCAGTAAAAACCAAACAACAGATGAAAACGACCGCCGGCAAAAAATTTCCCTCAGATCATTTAAATGTTGGCAATGTTGCAGCAGCGACAACAATCAATGACAAATATAACAACAAGAGCAAAAAGAACCACAATAATCGCGCTGCATTCGAGGAAACAACACCTATCGGTTGTAATCATTTATCAAAATTACCTGTGCTCAGCAACAAAAACAAAAAGTGGCAGCAACATCAGCGACAGCTTCAGCAACAGCAATTAAAAACAAAAGCAACTGAAATGGCAACAGAAAAAGGAGCAACATTTGCTGACATCGAAAGAGTTGCAATGAATGCAGAAATGTCATCAACAGCTAAAGCAGCAGCAGCAGCAGTGCCATCAATGACGTCAATGCATCAAAAACACGAAAAACAACAAAATCGATTATCAGCAATAGCAACAGAACTGGAAGTTGTAAGTGGCATCATTAATGCTGATACCAATAATAATGATGCTTTGCCATCGTTGCCGCTTATTGTTGTCGATGCAGCAGCAGCAGCTGCTGGTGACAGCAAAGTGGCAACGTCGCACGATAATAACGTTACTTTTATTGCATCATCAGCAATAACACAGCAACGCAGTCGTCGCGATGCACCCGGTTGCATTGTCAACTACAAAGCGCAACGTCAATTGTGGATTGGTTGCACAGCGCCAAATTTAATCGATGTGCGACCGCAGTGCAATGATGATGGCGATGAAGGTAAGTAGTGAAAGAAGGACAATGGGTAAATTCTTTTAAAAAAAATGATTGTTTAATATATTAAAAATCCTCCTGCCATACTTAAATTTGGTATTTTAATTTTTAGTTTTTTTGTTACAATCACAACAATATGTTGACCATCATACTTGGTCAATAACCTAAAAATCTACGTACATACATACATAACATCAATATGTTGCTCACTTAACTTAATTAAAATGGAAAAAAAATATACAAAATCTGTTTATATTTTCAAATTGACAACGCTGTTCACTTGTTATGCTGCATTCGTATATTCCCAAAACATTAAAACGTGAAATCTCTGTTGCATTCGATTTTAATCTACGTAATGCACAGTTGGCAGCTCTACTTGTTTGTTATCTTGTTTTTTATTTTCCTTTCAAGTTTTGGTTTAGAATAACACACATATGTCAGTGTAGAAAAGTAGTAGAAAAATAAATTTTAGTTTATTGAAATAACTACGAATCCTTGCAACTATTTCATATTGAAAGCAACTTACCCAAACCCAAACTTTATTACAAAAGGTGTTGTGCAAATACAGATTATCTACCTGATGACCTACGGAATACTAGTTTTTTAGCAACCAGTTTTGTCAGCAGCGTATATGGGGCATTATGCTGTATTTGCCTTAGCAACGCTAACGAGCTTAGAAAGATAGCGTAATCGAAACAGCCTAGAGAATGATTAGATATATTTTTTTCTCAGTCTTCTTCTTTCATCCATATGATATGCAATAGGAAACAAAGTAGATGCGCCGTTCGCAGGTTTGATCTAGGAAACTGAAATTTTGGCAGTCTTTTCTTTAAACCTGATTCTATATTATAGACATATACGAACCACAAATTTTCAAAAAAAAAAATAAAAAAACCCCCCTTCGGGTGTACGTTTTCCGCACTTTTAGGCACATGTGGGCGTAGTTTGATAACAGTGGGTGGCGTCCCCCATTCAACTAAAAAACCCAAAACGCTGTATCTAAGCACCTAAGGCAGACTTTTTATACGGTTAAGCCGGTTTTTTTCGTTAAATTTCAACAAAACTGGACATAAACTCCGTCCGCGCCGTTTACAAGTTTGAGCTAGGAAGCTCAAATTTTGGGGCAGTTATTTTTATTTCTCAAGCTATAATATAGGAAAAAATAAAAAAAAATCCATCACCAAAAGTTTCAAAAAAAAACATCCATAAGCATAAACTCGAGTTTTTTAAACAACAGCTTAGCTAGCCTCAATTTTTATGCAATTTTATGTCAATAATTTTCAATTAGATATGAAATGCTACAAAACTTTGCCAATACATATGAAATTGTAACAGATATTTGTTATTTTAATCAGTTTTGTTGTTGTTATTCTTAACAAAATTCTGTATTATTTTAATAAGTGCATTGCTAACTGGTGTTTTTTTTTAGAGGTTTGTTTTTCGAATAGAGATAAAACTGGCATTTTATGGTCAAATCTGGCAACTCTAATGTCATTTATGTTCAGTTTGGTTTGCCATTTCATCATGAATAGGTTGACAAAAGAACAACGCTTGCAAATCGTGCAAATTTATTTCGAAAATAATGGTTCAGTTCGCGAAGTTTACCGCAAGCTCCGTCCATTTTATGGTCGACATAATCGTCCATCAGAGCAATTAATTCGGTTAACCATGGGTCGTTTTCGCACTACGTTTACTCTATGTGATAATACGCATCCGCAGAGACGTCGAACAGTGCGCACCGAAGAAACAATTGCCGCTGTAGAGCAAAATGTTGAAGAGGACCCGAATGAATCGATTCGCCACCGTGCACAGCAATTGGAGCTTTGTCCATCAATTTTATGGAAGATTTTGCGCAAAGATCTTGGCTTGCGACCTTACAAGATCCAGCTTGTGCAAGAATTAAAGCCGCGAGACCATGCAATGCGTCGTGATTTTGGTGTATGGGCCGAAAATGAGATTGATCTCGATGCTGATTTTCATCGCAAAATTTTGTTCAGTGATGAGGCTCATTTTTGGTTGAATGGCTACGTCAACAAGCAAAATTGCCGCATTTGGAGTGAAGAGAATCCACATGAGACCCTTGAGACGCCATTACATCCACAAAAACTGACTGTTTGGTGTGCTCTATGGGCTGGTGGAGTCATTGGGCTATACTTCTTCCGAAATAATGCTGGAGAGTCAGTAACCGTTAATGAAGACCGGTATAGAGCCATGATAACCGACTATTTTGTTCCCGAATTGGATGGCATGAATGTGGATGAGTTGTGGTTCCAACAATACGGCGCTACATGCCACACAGCGCACGTCACAATCAATTTATTGAAGGAAACATTCGATGAGAGCATAATTTCGCGGAATGGACCTGTCAATTGGCCACCAAGATCGTGTGATTTGACACCATTGGATTATTTTCTTTGGGGATATGTGAAGTCGCTCGTCTACGCCAACAAACCAGAAACGTTAGGGGACTTGGAAGCCAACATTCGTGGCGTTATTGCCGACATACGGCCCCATATGCTCGAAAAAGTGGTTCAAAATTGGACCTGTAGAATTGGCTTTATTCGAGCCTGCCGCGGCGGCCACATGCCCGAAATCATATTTAAACATTAATGGCATAAAATTATCCTTCCAATAAAGCCAAATTGATGGACATTAAAACGATTTTCTTGTGTTTTATTTCAATTCGAAGCTCTATACCTCTAAAAAAAACACCCTGTATAACTAAAATTCGATAAAATGCTTTTATTCGCAAATGCTCACAACATAGTAAATTTTTAATAACCTTAATTAAGTTGTAAAAAATTTACATAAATTTGTACTCAATTTTAAAATATTTTTTGATGCTGCACGCATATAATGAAATATTTATTACGTAAACATTCCTAGAAACCTTATGAAAATTGCATAACGCATTTTGTGCGTTATTACTATGAAAATTAAAAGCTATTAAAAACATTTTTTTGCGCAAAATTATATAATTCACACAGTAACCGCAGCACTGCATCAGACTGTAGGCCAGCGGACAATGCTGCTATGCCACAATATTAGTAATTTATATCGCGATTCATAGAACACATTTTTTTAAGACCATTGACCAAATACAAATCATCAAATATTGCCGCAAACTCTAAAATACCCTTAATTTCTAATTAATAAAATGTTATTTCTCAACTGTAATTTTATAAATATCGGGACAGTTTGAAAACAGTTTCAAAATTCATTTAAACACCACACATTGTTAAATTATAAAAAAATCTAAGTGTTAGATAATATACCTCTAATTTCACGCATTGACTATGCTTAACGACGATTGAAGATATTTGAATGTACTGAAAACTTAATAAACGCTTAGTAAAAAACCAAATCTGTGATTGTTTAAGTTTTTGGCATTGTCATTTCTGCAACCTCTGTTACTTCTCATTGCAATAAGCTTAGCCAATTGCTTGGCAACCTTATTGAGATTAAAAAACTCATACACACATATATATATACATGAGCTTATACACAAATACACACATGACCTGCTTTCAGTTTTAAATACTCAAACAACTTTTCAGAAAAAAATAAAACGTTGCATAAACCAAGGCTGCACAACGAGGTCAAATGCATTTCATTGTGTATAGGCTATTTTATGTTTGAGTGTAGTTATATGTTTTTTTTTTTCTTTTGTGAAGGAGAGAGCAAGAAGTTTTAAAGGAAATGAAACAAACGTCCTTGCAAAAATGAAATTAAAATTAAAAAAAAAAAACTTTAAATTTAATTCACTTCATGTTCTAATTCTTTTTACTTTTATTTATATTAATAATTTTATTTTTCTTATAGAATATTCTTGCCATGGTTCATGGTCAGATAATGGTACCGTCTTTATAATTGTCCGACATAAGGGAACCAAGCATGGGGTTTGCATCAGCTATCGACCTTTGGAGGGCACCGCAGCTAAGCTGGTTATTGGCGATGCTTGTTATCGTGGTGAAATTATGCCTGCGGAGCATCACTTAGTGGCCAATTTGACGGTATTTGGTAAGTAAAAAAGTTGATGATAAAAAATAACTTATTGGATGGAATATATTAAAAAAATGTATGTTGTATATAGCTGGCCAAAATTATGTAACATTGCTGATTTTTATCCTATTTTCACTATTGCTATGCCCACTTTACGTGCTGCTTAAAACCCAAACCGAGCATGACTTGGTATGCAACTCGCACAAAGTACTACAATTTTATATGGTAATATTCAAAAAATTAATTAAAGATCGCCACGCTAACTAGCCGTACAGATAAAATAGCAAAAAAAAAGACCTTGAACAATGTTCACCATCACACGCATTAAACCTTTAGCACCAAATGCTTTTAAATTATCAGCCCTTTCATACTTGACTACTAACTCGTACCTTATAAATATACAGCCAATTCTTACTCGGCAACTAAAATGGCGAGATAGTAGCCAACCATGAAATGGGGTACTATACCATACTTTTCGAGGGCCATCAAAGACATCTTTCGCATTTCTTTTTTACAACTGGAGCTGGGATGGCCTATTTAAGTCCTAACGTGAATCAAACTTATTCACACATACAGTTTTTTGTGAGACATAAATTTTAACGCTGAAGAAGCTTGACTTCGCTCTTCTTTTGCATCTAACATTAAATCTGTATTAAAAATTTATATTTTTTCCTTTATTTCCTTCTTCAATCTATAGCTGCAATTTTGCTACTGAAAGGCCTGACTTGAAACCAAAGTGAATGTTCTAAAATGCTAAATTTTCATTTTTCTTTTCAACTCACAATCAACCCTAATAGAAGTTTTCCAATTCAGCTTATACACAAAGATGCAACCGTAAATGAAAACAAGTTAAGGTGTTATCTTCGGCCAGGCCGAAACTCACATACCCTACACTGCACTGAAAGTCCCTTTTAAATAAATGTTAAAAAATGTTGAAGAGGTTGAATAAGTCGAAAAAAATGTGAAATGTAAAAAAGGTTTAAGGGATGAAAATTGTTGAAATAGAAATAGAAGACTGAAAAAGTCTATAATATATGGAAACCATTGAAGAAAGTTGAAAGAAATTCAAAATGTCGAAAAAATATGAAAAATGTTAAAAATGCTTAAAAATGTCGAAATAATATGAAAATGTCCAAAAAAGTTGAAAGCGGTTAAGAAATGATAAAACAGATCAAAATGGCTGGAAAAGTCTTACAAATAATGAAGAAATATTAAAGAGGTTGAAAAAGTCAAACGAATACATATGGGATATATTGGAAAAAGTTAAAAGGTTGATAAATTTAAAAAAATATGGAAATTATTGAAAAAAATCGAATAAAAACTAAGAAATTCAAATGTGTCACGCCCACTTCTGCAATTCCGCCTACTTTTAGGCTACTAAATTATATTCGTCATTGACATCCACAAACCAAATCTTTGCCCAATAGGTTGTATAATTTGCGATATATGCCGTAATTAGTCTTAAAACTTAGGGAGGTAACACACCCACTGGTGTAATGTGGTGCGATTTTTATCCAGAAATAGCTTTTAATAAGCAACACTTTTTCACCAAATTTCAGTCTGATTGATCACATAATTCGAAAGATATGCGACTTAAGGTATTTTACTTGTATGGGGAGTGCCACGCCCACTCGTGTTATTTTGCCCACTTTCGATTCAGGTATACTTCTTAGCAAGCAAACGACCTAAATTGAAGTTCACACCAATTGTTGCAATAGTTCAATCAATATAGCGATTGTAACGGTATGGTAATATAAGAGGTGCCACGCCGACTACTGCAATCTCGTCAATTCTCATTTAATTTCAAAGCCCATAGCAGCTGACACCTCTAAGCCAAATTTTATGAAGATTACTCTCATAGCACACTATCTATAACAGAAAATGTTTTTTGCTTGTATGGGAGGTGCTACGCCCACATACTCCATTGCGCCAAATTTTTGCAAAAACATGCCTTCTACCAAGTATATCTGCCTTATTAAATTTCATAACGATTACGTTGTTAGTTCTTTAAATATAACGTTTATAAATACTGTGGGCAGTGCCACGCCCTTCATGGAGTTTCTTCAGTTAAGTGGTAGAGCTTGTGTTGATGACTGCTTTCAGTGGCATCATTCCTAAAATTTTTATGAAAATCGTTTGAGCCACTTTTGAGATATATGGAATCAAAATTTTTAACTGTTGAAAAGAGCCACAACCACTTTTATCACAATTCAAGATATATTTGAAATGTACCCGTTTACAAAATTTCATCACAATATCTTGCACGGCTAACGAGATATGGTGGTATAAAAGTTAAAATTTAGGGCTGTGCCACGCCCCTGTAGGAAGCTTTGAAAACTTGAAACCTAGCCTTGTCCTAATCTTATTCACATGTTCATCAAATCACCAATTTTCATCGAAATCGCTGCAACTTTTTTCAAAATGGGCCTGGATATATATACATAGAGTATGGGCGGTAGGCATGTCAGTAAACCGATTTCACCCATTTTCAATAGCAAGATGCCTGCTAGAAGATATAACCTGTGTCTGAAAGTTTCATTCAATTAGCTTTCTTCGTTTTCCCGTAAACCTGATTTCAACAGACAGGCAGACAGACAGACAGACAGAAAGACAGAAAGACAGACGGACATCGCTAAATCAATTCAAGTGGTGACGCTGATCAAGAATATATATACGTTTTCGTACCTGCCACGCCTCCTTCTATGTGTTACAAACGGAAGTACAAAGTGAATATACCCTCGGTGTAGGGTACAAAAAAAACAAAAACCAATCAATAGATACCATTTTATTTATTTGCGTTTAGATAACCCAGTAAAACCGCAGTACAATATGGCTGCACATCAATGCATTCGGTTTTTTGATTAAAATCTGATTTTAAGACATTGAATCAAAACATTTGTCCACATTTTCTGAGTCTCATTTAGTTCAAATCTTTGTGATTCTTATATCACCTAAGGAGTTTCATTAATTTTAACACTGATGCATAACTGATTTAAGAAAAAATTCTTGCCATGTGATGTTAAATATTTGGCTACTTTCTTTTTAAATCATTTTCAATCAGTGCAGCAAAAATATGTTCTTTCTTAATCATTAACCCCCTTTTCATGGTTGGCTACTACCTCGCGTTTTAGTCGCCAAGTAAGGCGACTTAAATAGCCAACCATGAAATTTTTTAAAAAGATGAAAAATTCAAAAAGCCGAAAAATATTGGAAAAAAGTCAAAAATGTTTGAATAAACACAAAAAAAAAAAAATTTTGAAAATAGTCGTTAATGCCGTACAGATCGAATAATGTCCGAAAACGTTGGAAAAATCGAAAAATGTTGAGAAGTCAATTAACGTGAAAAAAAAATAAACAAGATTTTGAAGAAGCCGAAAATTTTAAAAAAAATCAAAAAAACGTTAAAAAATTCTTAAAAAACATCAAAAATCTTTATCTTTATATCGGTTTTCTTTCATATCCACCATATCAAATAAATGAAATTTGAATGATATTTATCTGATGACGTGGATGTACTCTGTAAGGCAGTAGCGTGTGGCATATTTTAAAATTTTTCAAGGTATCTTTAGTTCGAAATCTGATAACAAATAAAAAATAATTACACTATATAAACATTAAGAGTAATTTTAAGACCATCGTTGTACTAAATTGGGACTTGTTTGCTATAATGGATTTTACATCCCTAAAGCAAATGAATCATACTTAGTTCATTAAAAATATTTTAATAGAGAATTTATTAAAACTTAGTTTGACGCCTCGACGAACCACAATCATTCAAACAAGGTACGACAAACTAAAGTGTGAAAACTTAAAACAATCATACCAACAAATATTTCTTTAGGGAATTTAATAAACTTCAGAAAAATCAGCTTTTTAAACCTTAAAATGCATATCTTTTACTAACAATTTTCGTGTTTTTATTAGTTTATATTTTAACAACCTTTTCCTATTCTTTTTCACGAATTACAGGCAAATGCGGTGATACCAGCGCTGCTCGTTCAAGTCTCCTACACAGTCGTGGTGCAACAGCAACTTGGTGGACCACACTAATGACAACGTTAGCATCAGCGGTAATGCTGCTCAATCAACTACATTGTAACATTTTAAGATGACTTCAATGAAAATCATATAAGAATCACTAAACTATAAAAGCAACAAAAAAAAATACAATACATTCAAAATAAAACTAAAGTTATAAGCTAAAAATAATTAATAATTAATATGTAAAATGAAAATCATGTGATTTATTACAAAATTGTAAAGCTTGTAAAAAAAGAAAATATTATAAAAATATTATTAAAAAATGTAAATGTATATTTAAGCAAATTATAATAACAATAATTAAATATTTTTTAATAGAATTATGTAGGCAAACACATGAAAAAATAACAAAATTTAGATATTGTAAACTATCTTCTTTTTTAATTTTTACATTAAAATTATCAAAATAGCACTTTGTTAAATTTATAATAAGACTTACAAGTAATATAGCTGGTATGTAAATACAATAAAGGCTAAAAGTTTTCTAAAAGCTTAAAAAATAAATCTACATAAGAAATAATTAAAATAATATTGTACATATATTTAAGTTTTGTGTAAATGTTGCTTAGTATTTGTTAACACAACTGAAAAAACAATGTCATAAAAACAAAATTATTTTAAAATGTTATAATACTTAATAAACTAAAAACAACAAAAAGTGAGCTGAATGTCCTTTTCTAAGGTGCTACTGACTTTTTGTGCATACAAAAATTATAAATAGGGAATTTATGACAGATCACCCGTGAATTATTGTTGTCTTCCTCAGTTGTATTTGATGTTTCATCATGAAAAGACTAAATGTCTAAGCAGAATTGGGACGAGAATTGTAGTGAGTACAAAATTGACACTAGAAAATTTATCGAAGAGAAATAGAAAAAATTCTATTTTTGGTGCGATTTGACACTAAAGATAAATCGCACGTCCCAATTCTGTTTAGACATTGACACCGCAACAACATTTGCAAATTGTAGAAATTTATTGTACAATATTAATTGTAGCTGGAAATTTTTTTAAAATTCATATGATTTTTAAAATAATAAATCTAATTGGCCGCCTGGATCATGCGATATCACCTTATGGTTTGGGGCTACGTGGAATCCAAAATTTACATGGCTAAAGTGGCTACGATTGAAGAGTTGGAGGCCTACATTTCTTGCGTCATTCGGCAAATTCCACTCAAAATCCTCGAACGCGTCATCGAGACTGCAGTCGAGTCGAGTGGCCGCAGTTACGGCCAACATTTGAAAGAAATTATCATTAAATAGTAAATATGAAGAATTGGTTCTTTTTTGAATAACTTTTAGGATTACCCCATTAAATTTATTTTTTTTGATTTCTTTAATTTTTGAAGCAAGTACCTGCCTTTGTCACCAGGTATAGTGCTGCGTATGAGCAACTTTCAATATCAATAGCCGTGTTTTATTCGCTTTGGTTAAACCAAAATATCATACAAATGTGTGAACCAGCTCAATTTCTGGTTCAATTGCTTAAGCTTTTTTTTGTCTTTGCTAAAGTTTGAAGCATCATATACACAAACCTAAAACTAATCAAAAATATATGGCAACTTTGCTGGAATTTTGAAGAAGCGATCTAAGGTCACACGAGGCCTTGTGCACCCAGTCAGTGCTAGGCTCACATATAAAATAAAAACACATAAAAAAATAAAAACAGTGATGAAACAACAGAAAACGAAAAGACAACTTTAGTATTAACGTCTGCGACACTATAAAAACAGTTTGAAATCGTTTGTAGCAAAAATTTGAAAAAAAAAATATGTACTGAAACGTGAGCCCCTTACCGTGCTAGGCCCCGTTCAACCACACGACCATAAAGCCGGCTCTGATGTTAAAATAGAATTTCTGTCAAACACTATCATGCAAATGCAGAATTGTAAAAGGTTAAGCTTATGCGTTTTATTCACTTCTAGGTTTAACCAAAGCGAATAAAAATGTTCAAAATAACCTCATGTTCTAGAATTTTTGGGAACGCTTAATTTCCGATAATTCAATCATTTTCAGTTTATCCTCAATCCAAAAAAACTTCTAGGGTTACTGCCAGGGCAGCAAAGTTTTAATTTTTCGAAATTTTAGTAATAAAATGAAGAAATTTGCATATTTTTCTTACTTAAAATTATATTTTTTTATTTAATTTTTTTTTTTGCTTAAATTATCGGATTTTCATTGTTCCCGAAAAATTCGAAAACATAAAACAATTTTTAACATGTCTAATGGACACGTTACATATAAATCACAAGGCAAGTAATATTTAAATGGCTGTAACTTCTGTAAATATAACAATAATTCAATAATTTTGGAACTGTTTTAAACTCATCAAGCTTTTGATGCATATGATACCTTTCTTTCCCATAAAAAATAATTTTTTGCTTTTTTCCGAATATTTTTTTTTAATATGTACCCTTACAATTGAATTTTATGGAATACTCTTACCAATATTGTATGCATTTTTTTGAAAAAAAAATTGGAAAATTTATTTTAGAAATATATTAAATGTTTGATTTTTTTGAAGATTTAATTGTAAAACTGTGCTATTTAAACACTTAAGTTTTATCTTCACTGGTTTGCTTGCATACATAGAAAACTTAAGCAAAATGTAATATGTTTGACAAACAAAGGTTCAAAAAACTTATGAATATCTCTGAAAATTTCAGCCAATACGAAGTTGAAAGTAAAAAATAACGCGGATCTGAATACTGGCTATTAATTAAATTGTTCTTTAAATGAATTGTTATATCTCCATTATATGTAATCCTTTTTGAACGGAAAAAGATATTTAAAAAGTTAGTGATTATATGGAAATCTTAAAAAAATACTTCTGATGCAGGTTTTGTAAAAGAAGCCAACTATAAGTAAAAGTTATCAAACTATAAATCGTTGGAAAGCTCTCAGAAGAAAACAAATATACCGTTTTCAGAACAACATAAAAAATTTCGACTTATCGCATCTTTGCATACTTACATTTCCGGATAATATCTCAATCCAAAACTTTAAAGATTATTACTGAAAAAAGTTTTCATTCACCTCCCACTCTAGCAATCATATTTGGTACCAAGTAATAAAAATGTAACTTCAAGTTTGTAGCATCTTTTAAAAAACATCACTTATTTGCAAGTAAAAAAAAAAAAACATATGACTGATTGTATAAAAATATTTAAAATAATTAAGTGAAACAACTACAAAAGACCGACGAAACAAGGATTCAAACTTATGAGACAATTTCTTTATTAATAACAAAAAACAAAAAAACATGTTTACAACAATAGAAATAAATGTTAAATGAAGAGTTGAAGTTTTTGCAAAAAAACTTAAACAAAAAAAATTTTTCAAGAAATATATGAAATGAACAGCAACTAAAAGCCAAAACAGAAAGCTTATAACTAAATCATTTGAAATGTATTTATGTATAAATGACAACGACAACATTGCTAAGAAAAAAAGTTTCTTTACTCGGTAGAAGCTCCCAATTTGTTGATATTATATGTCTATTATTGAATATATTTTTAATATTATTTGACTAATTATATAAATAAATTGATACCTATGTCCATCGATGTGCGCGCATCATGCAAAAACTACTAAATCGATTTTGATAAAATTTGTTTAGGTTTATTTCTTAAACGCTTGGTCTCAATCCGCAATATTCCAAGTTATTAATTAAGTTATTAACGAAAAATTAATTGCGCGAATAGAAACAAAAACGCAAACATAACAAGCCGTTAAATGGCAATTTAATAAAATGGTGTGAGTGCGTTTTTTTTTTTCGTATTTCCATGGTGTCATTATACAAAATAAATTTATTAGAAATAGGCGTGCGTGCTGAAATTGAAACCATGTAAAGAGAGTCAGAGTAAATTGATTCCGATGAGAGAGCAAAAGGTAACAGGCTACGCGTACAAAGTTGTGGGAACAGCTTAGCTCCGCACCAACAACATCTGTAACCTTTAAAATGTCAAGAGGGCTGTATTTAGAGATATAGAGACCTTCAGAATATGTTGGATCTCTAACAATAACTATTTTCTAAACAACTTTGCATTGTCAATATATAAAAATAACACGATTTTCAATCTTCCTACGTAAAAAGTCGATCGTTACATGCCTTGTGCGACAGAGCGTGCCATCCTAAACCAAATGTTGTCCAAGTCCATATCCTCGAAAATAGGCCACAAATAATCAGATTTGATTGCGTGGAAGAGCTCACCATTCATTGTAACGCATCTTTCTTCCTTTTTCGCAATCCAGAAACCACACCAAACAGTTACTCGTTGATAGTTTGGCTTTTCAACAATCATGTTTGGACTTACATAACCATCAAGGTGGAAATGAGCTTCGTCGTGTTTTTCGGTAAAAATTCTCATCTTCTATCGACACATTTCCTTTACCGGAGATATAAAACTATATTTTTGTCATAATTCATTGGAGTTGCCACTCTTAAAAAAAAACGAGTACTTAGTTGAAGTTCCAAACGGGTTCTGTACAACGCTGTATTGGCGACGGAAGAACGTCTTTTGATATCTAAGGTTGACAGTTACATATACTGTAAGCAAATCTCGCAGTTGCGGGCAGAGACATTCTTATAACACCAAGAACGACTATATTTACGATGGCAAAATGATTAAAAATTGCAGAGCAACTTAGCATTTTTTAGATTTTCACAGTGAAATTTTTTTTATATAATTTTTAACTCCAAGTAGAAACTTGCATATAATATTTTTAAACAAATTGAAGTATGAAAAACAAAGAAAACTAAGTGATATTAGTTTATTTTAAAAAAATAAATTTAATACATAACGAAATCTTTAAATAAGAAGAAATACTTTTAAATGAGAAGTCAAATAAATATGTTACAAAATAAGAAAGCGAAATAAATGGGTGAATTAATGAAATTTTAAAATTGCAGAAGATTGAGTGAAAATTGCATGGAACATTCGTTTAAGACAAATAAAAAAGCTATTGTAGATCCGAACGAATAATTTATAAAATTAAAATGAAAAACATAAAAAAGTTGAAAACATGTATAGCTAAAACAAATTAAATTCCCTGAAGCACAAAATAAGATGACAGTAAAGTACTCACGATGTCAAGCAAAGTCTAAAGTTATGCGATGAAAGAAACTATGAGCAGCTAAATTGCAAACAATTAGAAGTAACCTAATGCCGATTTCTTAGCATAACTTAAGGCACTCGACTGATAATACTAAAAGCTAAAAGGAATAAGTTTTATAACTTTTGCTTTTTCGAAAATGAAATTTCATAAAAATTTTGCCCTATAAATGAAATAAAAAGGACTAGAAATTAAATTTCAAAACTTTTTTAACCCTTAGCGGCACCATGGGGTCGTGAACGACCCCACGGCACTTTTGAAGTCAGTTTTCGAAGTAAAAATTTTCGAAAATGGTACAGATGGCGCAACCAAAATTTCGTTTATTAGCTTAACTATCCCTCCACACTCATTTAAAGGCCATTCGTTCTTCAATGCACAGCTGACAGTCGTTGAAAGTTCCTTGGGGTCGTCAGAGACCCCACTTGTGCCGCAACGTCGATTAATAAATTTTTAATTTTTTTTTAAAACTGTTTTTTAACAATGAGAAAAGGAAAGAGGTAACCTGTGAAATATGTAAATATTATTTTGTGAAATCATTGGTAACCCATTGCGTACTGTGTGACCGAAAAAAAGATAAGAAATCTTTATACGGGTGTAGCTGCTGCAGAAGACCAATATGTGAGGATCATCGCATTTTACAGTGCATTGAATGCAGTGAACATTAAATTTAAAATTTTTTTAATTCTATCATTTTATGTATACACTGAAAATGAGCAAATTTGTATTAAATTTATATTCAATTTGCTCATTTTCTCGTTAAAAATGTAAAATTTACAATAATAAAAATGTCAAATTTCCAAGAGAGTTTTTTGTCAGAATAAATATAGTTTTTGAAACAAATCTGCATGAGGTAATTTTTTCAATAAAATATAGTATATCGTGAGTGTAATCCCAAATTTTTAGGTAAAAATATTGGCTTCTAAAAAAGTTGTGAATTTTTTTCTAAAAAATGCCATTTTTCGAGTATACCCAATTTTAGTCTCAAGTAGCACAAAAAATTTTTGAAAAATAACCGTTTTAGTCATTAAATTTCATAAAGTAGAGTCATATCAACAATCGTTCACAGTAATGAAATACGCACAATTGGAAATACGCTTTTCTAAAATTTTTTTTCAATGTGGGGTCGTGAAAGACCCCAATGTGCCGGACTGTTACAAAAATGAAGTGGTGCCGCCAAGGGTTAAATGTATGTAAATATAAACGTGTTATTGTATAATATGAATTATTTTTCATTTAAAGTGAAATTGTGAAATGGAAAATTTAAAATATAAAAAATAAAAATTTAAAAGTATCTATAAACAAATAAATTTGTATAACTGTAAAAATAATATATGTACGTTCTTGTTGTTAAATTTTAGTTTTAAAAGAGATGATTATTTTTTAATGAACACATATGATATACTTATTTTTGAAACATTAACTCAAATGTTTAAAAGTAATAAATTCAACAGTCAGAGACCATTCAAAGTGATCTAGTAAACGCTTCAGAGCAGGCAATGAAATATGCAACTTACTTAAAAATAAACATATTTGCATTGTGCTTCATCTGCATACAAATTGCATACTTTTAAGCGCTATCACTAAATTAGATTCATCTATATCATTAGTTGCTCTAATGATAGTTGAGTTTTAGTTAAAATATTTTTTTTGACATAAGCAAAACCTTTACACAAAAGTTACTAACATGGGACAAAACATAAACATCTACTTGTACTGTACAACAAGCAGCAACAACAAAACCATATATATAAATAAAAGAAAAAGGTATCCTTTAAAAAACTGCTGTTCGTTTAATATGAACAAAAGATTTGAAATTGTAAAATAATTGATAAAATAATTTGTGTAATAAATTTTTGTAAATAAATATCAAAAATAAAATGTAATTGTAATTCAAAAAAACAAACAAACAAAATGTTGACAATTAAGGACAATGTAAACATACAAAAAAAAAGCGCTGAAATAATTAGTTCTAAATCATTTTTTTTTATTTAATTATAAAGAAAAAATATTTATGCACTTATTTTTAAAATATTAATTATTAAAAGGTATTTTGTTTTAGAAAAAAAAATCATTTAATTTTATTATGCGTTTTTTACAAATTTAAGTCTGTGAAGTGAAAAATAAAATGAAAGAAAATAAAAATCCTGTAATATAAGTACTTGAAAATCATAAAAATATTGTTTTATTTACCCTAAAATAAAAGACAAGTGTTAGCATTTTTCGCTGCACAGTTTCTCTTAAAATACAACCGAAAGAAAAAAAAAAAACAAACGAAAGCAATAGGAAACTTAGCTCACAACCAAAATCTTAGTAGTTAGGGCATATTGACTTAGCACTTAATAACAAAGTCCAAGTTTTGTTACTACATGCCATATTATACTTAGGCAAAAAACAATAATTTTTTTTTTAAATAAAAAGTACTTATGTGAAATACCTAACTGTTTTGAGTATTATACAAGTATCTTTGTTTCCTAATACAGTATATATGGAAGCAACGACCTTTTTTACTAATACGGAAACAAAAATTCTGTTTTTCGTTTATATTATATACTTTTATATTCGTTTATTTGCCTTTTATGTTTATATGCGCTGTTCAAAGTTTTGATCAACCAAACTGAAATTTTGGGAGAGTGTTATATAGGATCCACAAATTCAAAATATACAAAACCCCTTTCGGCTGTATTTTGTCCGCATTTTCAGTTACACGAAAAATGTGGGCGTAGTTTGACAACAGGGTGGGTGGCATCTCTCATACAACTTAAATACCTAAGCCGCTATATCTTGGCAGACTTTTTCAACGTTTTAGTAAAGCCTAAAGCAAAATAGACGGGACGAAACATAACGAGTAAGTTCGAGTTTATGTAAACCAATGTAGATAGCCAAAATAAACGTACGTAGTTGATCGAAAGTGAACGAAACATTTTGACGAGACGTGTTATTCCGAACTTGAAACCGTCGCTACTCGTCATAACAGCTGCTTCTATTCGTTGGCTAGCGTAACATTTTGGGTTAAGTAGCAAAACAGACGTAACGAGTGCAAACGTTCGTTCAATTGCTACAGTCTCGTCACGTCTATTATGGTTAAGGCTTAAGTCGGGTTTTTCGTAATTTTTCAACGAAATCAGTCACAAACTCTGTTCGCTCCGTTTACAGGCTTAGCTCTAATAAAGAGACAATAATTTTTAAACCTCAAGCTAAAATGTAGACAAAAACAAAAATAAAATAAATCTAAATACTTTCAAAATAAATAACCTAATACACATGTACATAATAGGTTTGTTCGAGACTGAAAAAATAGGTAAATATTTATAAATATTTATAAAGTTTTACCACAAAAAGTGTTCGAGACAGAAAAAATGTGGTGTTTGAGAGAGAAAAAATGAGAGTAAGAAACAGCCGATCACTTCCCCTCCCAAAAATAAGTTCAATTTTCACCAAGATAAATTTCTTGTGGCTAAAAATTGAAGACTGTCAAAATCGTAGGCAACGAGACTGGTGACTCACTTTTTGCATGCGTGGGAAATGAAATTTCCTGTCTGAACTATACCTGTCAAATACTTTCCATATAAAATCATTTTCAGCGTTGATTTTTTTTTCACTTCTCTTATAAGGTTGTGTTAAGAAGGAGCAACATTACAAAAAGCTTGAAATCAAAACATTTCTTGGTAATTTTTTATTGAAAAGGAATCGTAAAGTTGAATGTTACCTGAATGGTTGTACGGTAGTCAACCAGATAATTATTTTAAAGATACTGTTTTTCGAAGTGCGTAGTTTTAACATAAGGAATTGGAAGTGTTGCTAAATGAAAGTTGCTCCATTTTTTTTTTTGTTTTTACAATTCCATCGAAAAAAATTTAGTGCACAACTTTTCTGGACTAAGTAGCTGTTAAAAAACGTAAATTCCGTAACAGCGTATGCGAAATTTAAAATTTTTGCCTAGCATAACATGCAAAACTGTTTAACTCAAAATGTAAAACAACTTTGACTAAAATTTATTTAACGTCAATTTTCTTATTTTTATCCTAAGCATTGTTTTAAAATGCATTTTATGCATTTAAAATAAATCAAACTTCAAGATAATTTATGAAGCTATAAAAATCAGGCAGAAAACTTTAAAATCGAACATTTACTTTTTAAGTTATTTCAATAATATTCTCGAAAATGCTTCACTCGCCTTGCATTCAGAATGTCTTAACCAAACGGTTACGTAACTATGGTGCTGGTTTTAGCTCCTAAACTCTGCCATTGTTTGTTTACTAAAATACGCGCAACTTTTTGACAGTCTTCAATTTTTACCTATTTTTCCGTTCTAGACAGAATTGTGGTGATTCGAGTAGTCAGAGAAATTTTAGCTTTTACTCTCTCAAAAATCTCGATTTGACACTTTTCAATTTTTACCACAAAATCTGCTTCGAACAAACCTAATATTATGTAATTCGTATTATGACAGAAAGTTAGTTTTATATCTCCGGAAATGGGTTGATAATTTTCGTTTACGGTTCGCTGATTGGGCTGTGGAATCCTTGCAAGAAGAAGATGAGTATTTTTACCGAGAAATAATCTTTTTTGACAAAACTCATTTCCACTTCAGTGGTAGCGTAAATAAGCAAAATTTTCGCATCTCGAGCACAGAATATCCACACGTGATTGTTGAGAAGCCAATGCACTATAAACGAGTAACTTTTTGGTGTGGTTTCTGGATCGACGATATCATCTTTGAAGATGAAAAAGGAAGATGCGTTACAGTGACTGGTGAACGCTACAACGCAATCATAACTGACTATTTGTGGCCTATTTCCAAGGATATGATTGAAACAAACATTTGTATTCAACAAGATGGTGCGCCGCACAGTAGATGGGATTGTATAGAACACCGACTATAAATAGTTTGTTAAGTTAAAACAACAAAAATGTGTGAATTTGGAAAAAGTGGCTCACGAACACGTCTACCTCCCATACATAGGTTGAATGTGGTTGAAACATTTTTTTTTAAAATGGCTATCAATTTCTTTTAACATGGTAATGCTTATTTCAGAAATGCTAAGCATTTTGTGATATCTTTTATATTTTTCAAGTTATTGAAGAAAACCCAAAAACGGTGGCTAGATTTAGTAACAATAGCGCTAGACTCGCGAAATTTGGTACAGATGTTTTTTTAGGTTAAAACAACAAACATTTTGTTAAAACGGAAAATAGTCCTGCGGATACGCCTACCTCCCATTCAAAGGACTGAAATGCTAAAAACTGTGCGATATCTTTTATAGTTTGCAAGTTCTTGGAGAAAAACAGTTTTGAAAGCTTATCTCTTCTGTTTTTGAAAAGCATTCGAATTTATATCTTTTATCATAAAGGGGACGAAAAGGCGAAAGATATCCCTAAATTTTATTACTAAATTTTACAAATGAAAAATTAAAATTTGATAATGGCAATTCCTTACGCAGTTGATCTAATTGAAAGTCAGTATAGCTTCATTATTCGAGGTGAGAAATTGTTTTGTGTGCGGTTGATTAGCGGTATGAGTACACGCAAAGTTGCGATCGTTTCCAATGCAATTCCAATTGATGGCTAGTATTCTAGGGTGAAAGGATCTCACTCCTCAATTTAAGTACCTCCGCTCACACTGTAAGCTTTTACAATTTAGAAAATTACTGTAAAACGTTTCCAAAATGTGAAGAAATAAAAATATTTTTTCCTTCAAATATTGCAATAGAAAAAAACCTATTCTGAAAAACTGTAGCTGATTAACTTCGCATTTTGGTTAATCATAATTTCTTACATAATATATAAACAAATTAAGTAAATTCGGTGTTATATAATGTTTTAACTGTTATGGAATGCGGAATTTTAGAATGACTTTTCAAATACTAATTTCGAAAAATCAGCATAATTCACATATAAGCTACAACACTTTAAACAAATATTGCTTGAAAAGTATAATCTAAGAACTTTTTGGAAATATGCAAATTTGATAAATTTCGTTACAAATAAATTATTGAGAACATTTCATGAAAGTCAATGTGTTTCGTTGCTTCTAAATTTACATTAGGAAAAACTTGACAAAAAAAAAATTTTAAAAAAGGCAGCTGATACTTTCCCACAAAATATATAAAAAAATTTTCGAAATCTGGAAATCTATATATTTTTTTCTGTCAAAGTTTTCAAATTTTGCAGTTCATGTTAATTTTTGAAAAATCCGTACAATTCATGTTGAGGCGATAAAAGAATAATAAACTCTTACATTATTGCATTTTGTTTCAAAGAAGCTAACTAGAGCGTCCTATCTAACAGTTGCTTATATAAAAAGTTTCATAGAACATTTTTGCTGTACAAAGTTCGACTCTCAGCCCAGTGTGTCACTAAACCCATAACAATTTAAGACATTTATGGTTTTTTTTTTTTCATTCCCTAAGTATTATCTGACGATTGTCTTAAATAATTTTTCGATCCCTAGCGCTTTCGATTTCTTCCTTTTTGTGGCCACGATCTTAGACTGTGGGGCTTAGCACCTCAAATACAATCAAAACCTTCAAAACGCTATACTCAGAGAATTATGTAAGGTATTAAAACCCAATTTCTCACAAGCCACATGAATGATTTGCAAAAACTCTGGACTAGGGGCAGGTGAATTTATGCAAATAGGCACCTTCCATAGAAACAAAAACTTTTGAACGAGCTTAATCAAATTTAACTGATACATCCACAAATTGAGGATCAAAAGTTTCGAAAACTATTTTATTAGATTGTAAGGAAACTGGGGTTTGAAGCTTGTTAGGTTTAAAAACTTCTCTCCGAGACCAAATCTCTGTTGAAACTAAAAAGTCGCATCTTAAGTCATAACTATTGCCAAAAATATCAGAAAGTTTAAAAAAGAGGATGAAGTTATTGAAGGAAGTTAGTTTATTTCCTTAGAGTGGTAGGTACTTGTTTTTTTTTCACTTACAGGAAGTGTCACAACATCATTAGGACGTGAACTATTACGATGCTCAAATTCATCAACAAAAGTGTTGAGTGGGCAAAAACTATTAATAATAACTTTGGTAAAAAGTTAATCAGGAGTTATAATTTTAAAATAAGCTTTTGTCTAGAATAGGAAAATTTAGTTCATGTGCCGAAATGTCAATTGTAGTGTTAAACTGAGAACTTGCGTGAAACTCAACATCTTCAACTAATGTATCTGGTACACACCGCATCACAAGAACAGATTTCTTGGGTGTAACAACTAATTGTTTTGGAGAACGTAAGTCTCGTTGCTGTGAAGCCGAACAAGGATCTGGTGAAATAACTGTAGCAAATGTCTTGAGCAACAGCAGTTGTTGGCATAGTAGCAGTAGTTTTGGTGGTAGTCTCGCGCAGACCAACAGATTCAGCTGTTGGTAAAATTGGAAATTTCTTAACAATACAATCACTAGATTGTGGCCATGCCATCATTACACTAGCTTTAAATGTTACTGTTTTGAGTGTCAGTAGCCTTAGTTTTGCTATTTTTGGTATTTGAATATTGGTTTATTTAAAAATCTGAAACCATTAAAAAATATCTGCTTCTCTTGAAACTTAGCTTTCAGCACAGCAAAAAACTTGACTTAGTTTGCTCGAATACTTTTAAAATTATGTTATCAATAGGATTAGAATTGATATTAAAGCACTATCTGAAGCATTTCCTCTCTATGCGACTTTAAATGCCAAGACCAAAATCAAAAATTACATGAAGATATTAAAATTAATATTTGAAATATTCGAGCAAAGATTTTATATTCTCATCTCATTGGCAAAGATATGAATTAAAAACGATTTTGTTTTAATAGTTCAGTTTTATAATTAAAATTTATTGCATTGTTAGACTTTGATTTTAAGCTTAATAACATTAGATTTATTGTTATAAGGATATACTCAACGCTATTCTCAAATTATTAATACAACTGTTTAATGCTCTAATAAAACTATATCATAAAATCATTTATTTTGTGTGAAGTTTTTTAAATCTACAACATATTCTTAGAATGGAATTTAGTTAACTGAACTCTTTTACTTTAAAGAAGCGCATTTAATGAAATTTAAAATTGAAATTATATCTAAATTAATTATTTAATGCAGCGTAATAATAAATTTTTATCTTAGCATTGGCAAATAACATAATAGCTGAGATATTTAATTACAAGAGTTACCAGTAAGCTGAACATTTATTGGAAACATTTTGGAATGAACAAAAATTGAATAGCAATATGAATATACTGAATTCTCGACAAATGTCGCCATCTAAGCCTCTGCATGAACAGTGTCTTCGTATTATGCGATAAAATCTGTAAATTATGAAAGAAACAATATTATTTGCATAAAAATATATAATTGAAATAGTTACGAAAAACTAAGCATTATCCCACTCTTTCTCGTCACTGTCTTTTCCCGGTGTTATGCTTGGTCAAAAATATTATACACATCTGTTGTATTTCCAGAGAACTTGTATACGTTCCGATTTTTCGTTCCTTGAACATTATCCAGGGAATTTGGTTTTTTTATGGACCTCCATCAGATTTCAAAATAGGACTTCAATTCGATACGGGTATCTTCACCAGCAAGCAGTTCAGCAGAAAATCATCATTGCAGCATGTCAGTTTGTTATATTTCATTTTAAATGAAATAATTTTCAATCTCTTTGTTTATTTATTTGGTGGTGGGGTTTTATAGGGGACTTATATTATATTTATTTTAATAAGTCAAAATTTTATTGTTTTCCTTATTAGTTGATACCTACAACCCCACCGGAAAATATTCTTCAAATAAAAATAGAAATGGCATTAATGCACATTGATATGAGCGGTTGTACTAAAGAGTGCTGGTCAAGCCAACAAAAATAAAGGGTAAACGTTTTTATTTTAATAGCATATAGCATAAAAATAATATAAATATATTTTTGATGCACCATAATTAAATACTTAATGGAATATTTAGCCTATTATTACTTATTTAATTCAACGTTATTACTTAAAATCTTATACTAACTTAGTTATGCTAATTTTTGCAAACTCATTTATTTCGACGAATTTATTGTAATTTGTTTCTCTATTTTAGCTTAATTTTTTAGTTTTTTTTTGGAAATTTTCTATAACCCCTTATGACTTTTAATTTTAAAATTCTTCTAGCCTTTTTTCATATATTCTTAAATACACTTAAATACACCGAATAGTTTTGACCTACCCTATTTACTTCGACTATTTCATAATTTCAATTATTTCAATTACTGAACATACTTTTTTTATAACTTTTCAAGTTTTATTATGCTTTTCGAAGCTTCTTACTTTTGTGTTTTTTATTTCGAAGCACTTCTTTTAACTTTCATATTATTTATCTCGATTTATTTTATATATTTCGCAACTTATTATTTTTAAATAAAAAGAATAACATTAACCCATTTTACTTGATACCGCCGATGTAATTTTTATTTTTTAGGTATTTTTGCAAATTAACTTAAAACTAATTTACTCTTTGCCAATTTATTTAATTATTTACCACGCATGTTATTTTAAATGTTTCATGTAATTTCTTTAACCTAATTTGACGTGTTTTTAAATTTTAAAGTATTTGTCCTAATTCATTTATATCGATTTTTTGACCTATTTATTTTTCGACGTTAGTTTTACGTTTTAAAATCAATTATAATATATACCCATAAGCCAATAATATTTGTAATTTTAATAGATTGTTATTTAATGTTTAATATTACTTTGACCGGTAATTAATACTCGTTAAGTTGCTGTTTTTTGGCTGTAATAATTGCTTTATCTTATTCTGACATATTTCCATTTTTTTCGCTTATGTTTACTAAAGCTTTGTCAACTTATAGTTAGATGCAATTCATTGGTCTGTTTAATTTTTTTATTGTTATTTCGACGCGTTTTTATAAACCTATCTAACCATGGTCATTTTCGACATGAATTTTATTTCTTTCAATAATTTTTATGAATTTCTGATTGAATTTGATTTCTGGATTTTCTTATAAACGATTTTTTATCTATTTAGCTTTTAGTTTATATTTTAAAGTAATTTCTAAAATGTTTTCTTCGACGAATTGTTACTTATTCATATAGTTATAGTTTTATGTCCACATGCCTAATTCTTTACGACGGATGTTCATCATAAGCCGTTTTTATTGCTATTTGACGCAGTTTTCTCAACTTATTTCGAAGTAATAATAATATGTAATCATGAATTCCTACTAACATTTTATGAACTTCGGGGGCGCATATTTCTTAAAATTTTAGATGTAGTCTCTATAAGTTTTTCAACGCAACTTTTTCTAACTTCTTAAAATAATTTTAAAAACTTTTTCTCTAACTATTTCAATAAATTATTTCAACGAATTTCATTGCAGTCTTCGGAGTCAACGTATTTTCATTAACAATTTTTTTTTACTAATTTTGAGGCACTTTCTTTAATGTTTAGAATTTATTTTTGCATTTCAATGTATATTGTGTTTTTGTACTCTAGTAACTTTTTTTTAACGCAATTTTTAATCTTTTTGACGCATATTATAGATTTCCAAATTTATATTTTAACCTTTTTTCTTAAATCATTATTTATTTCAACGAAAAAAAAATTATTATTTAGACATAAAGCAAATGCAACTACCAAATATTTAATGAGAAAGCAAAACCCATTCATAAGACTGAATAATGAAAGCCTTTTCCTTAATAAAAGACGATTAAAATTTTTACAATGTATGCAATTTGATTTAGTAATATCATAGGGGTGATCTAAATACATGCTGTTCCATCGAATTTTTTACTTTGAAAATAATAGAATATTAGCTTTTTTGAACAAAATACCATGTTATTTTTTGTAATACATGTAAAGCCCAGATTATGTAAAGTACGGAGACTCAATTAAAAAAAATGTATAATAAAAAGAAAGTAACTGTGTAAATAAAAGTAACGCTGTTTAATGCAAATTAAGATTGAATATTTTATTTTCGAAACATATGTTATATGTATAGACTTCCGCAATAAGAAAATTCAAAATAAATATGTTAAAACTGGGCGCAGCAGCTGCTAAAACAAACACACTTTGTAATACAAACATATAAAAACGTAATTAACAAAATACTTGCAGTGACAATATATAATTCAAACGATTTTAGAAGACATAGATAAGTTTTAAATATTTAAAAACAAACACAAATTTTTGTTAACAAAACTTAGATAGAAAAGTTGATGCCAATAAGAAGAATACTTGTTTTCTTTAACCGAAGTAGAGAGTTTTTCTGCTAATAAACAAAACTATTTTATTTAACATTCCTTAGTAATGCTTCTTGCATATTATGAAAAATATGTCATTAACGTACAAGGAACAAAGCCATTAAAAAATCTACATTCGAAAATGAAATTGCATAAATTCATGAACTTTTTATATTTTAAAAGTTGGCTTGTTGACATATTTTGCTATAGCTCTATATTCAATAATTTTCTAAATCTTCTGAGAATCTTAAAAATATTTCACAAAATCTTTGTAGACAAAAACTAAGCAAAATTTTGATTAACTCATGAAGATTGATTATGATAAGGTGATGGGGTGGTAGAGTGGTGAAAGCAATTTAGATTGCAATTCGTGGTTGTGAAGAGTAATGGAATGGTTAAGAGTAAGTGAGTTAATAAAGTGCAATACTGTAAACAACAATTTGTATCAAGGCTGTGATACTTAAGTTAGTATTAAACATTAAAAAAAAAAGATGTAGCTTAAGCATATCTGAGAATTAATAACATTTCTTTTATGTATGAATTTTTGCAGCATACCTCATATAAAACAAAGAAATCATAATCAGAATAAAATATCTTATATATAACTCAATTAACTAAAGTTAAGTTTCAGTGTATTAAAAAATTAAATAGAATTTAAGAGTAGAACGAGTAACAAAATTTAAAGGTCGTAAATGGAGCACACGTAAAAACAATAGGATATTCAAAGCTTAGCAACCGATAATAAGTTCGGGTAAGTAATTAAAATTATATGAAATCTTTGCATAATTTATGGCCAACTTAATGCACCATATAAACGAAATTTTTTGAATTTTCTAGGATAGTTGAGTGCTTAAACATTGCAGTCTTAAGGAAGTAAGATATGTATTTTATATACTGTAGTTTTGATATGCTTACTCAAAAATTCTTAAATTACTACCATGATTAAGAGACAATATCCTTAGACACAACTATTAAGAATCAGTTTCCTTAAAAACAATATAAATACAAAAACGTTAATCAAAACAAATAAAAGCCAGTTTGGCTAGAACAAATAAGACTAACTTGAATTTCTTAGCCCTACTAAGCTTTAGCGTCGTATACGTGACATTACAAAATACTATTTACTGATATCAAAATTTACTCAGGAATAAAGAAAACTAATAATAATAACAATCAGCTCTGTTCTGAATCCGTTTCAGATAATCTTCGGGAATGGAATTAAAATTCCAAGTTTATTTCAGGATCATACAAAAAAGGTAAGTCCGTCAAACCACCGGAACTATAATAGCTCAAAATCGAAGTTCAAACAATATTCCATAGCAAATTTTGAAAATTGGATTCAACTTCGAACTTTAATTCTACTTCCGAACTAAATCGGTATCAGAACAGGCCTGAATAAAACAATTCAACGCTACAAACATAATAACACTGTAGCTCAGAAAGGACTATAAAAAGAAAAGGAAGTGAAGGCCATGAATAGATTAAGTGAAGACGATTTGACCAAGAACAAAGGAAACTAGATTGTTCCGATTAAGATACGCCAGATCTAAGTAAATAATTATGAGAATTTATTATAATTTTAATACCAACGCTATTTTTCATAAGCTCTGCAGCTGACTGTGGTTTTCTACCTCTCTATCGATGCACCAAATGTTGTTTTCTATTATATACTTATTTTGTATAAAAAAAAAAACAATTCGTTAGATATCGTTCTTTTCTTATTCGACGTAATTTCAGATGGTATTCAATATAATGTTTCGTACTCATGTAATCGACGCAATTTGATATATTTCTCAACCTAAGTAATGGCTATGTAATCGACGCAATTTTATATGGTTTTCTACCTTAGTTATCGTTCTTTTCTTATTCGACGTAGTTTCATATGGTATTCAATATAATGTTTCGTGCTCATGTAATCGACGCAATTTTATATGGTTTTCTATCTTAGATATCGTTCTTTTCTTATTCGACGAAATTTCATATGGTATTCAATATAATGTTGCGTACTCATGTAATCGACGCAATTTGATATATTTCTCAACCTAAGTAATGGCTATGTAATCGACGCAATTTTATATGGTTTTCTACCTTAGTTATCGTTCTTTTCTTATTCGACGTAGTTTCATATGGTATTCAATATAATGTTTCGTGCTCATGTAATCGACGCAATATTATATGGTTTTCTATCTTAGATATCGTTCTTTTCTTATTCGACGTAATTTCATATGGTATTCAATATAATGTTTCGTACTCATGTAATCGACGCAATTTGATATATTTCTCAACCTAAGTAATGGCTATGTAATCGACGCAATTTTATATGGTTTTCTACCTTAGTTATCGTTGTTTTCTTATTCGACGTAATTTCATATGGTATTCAACATAATGTTTCGTACTCATGTAATCGACGCAATTTTGTATATTTGTAAACCTAAGTATTGGCTATGTAAACGACGCAATTTTATATGGTTTTCTACCTTAGTTATCGTTCTTTTCTTATTCGACGTAGTTTCATATGGTATTCAATATAATGTTTCGTGATCATGTAATCGACGCAATTTGATATATTTCTAAACCTCAGTTATGGATATGTAATCAACGAAATCTTATATGGTTTTACTGCTATTCTTATTCGACGAAATTTCATATGGTATTCAATATAATGTTTCGTATTCATGTAATCGACGCAATTTGATATATTTCTCAACCTTAGTTATGGCTATGTAATCGACGCAAGTTTATATGGTTTTCGTGTTTTTTTTATTCGATGTAATTACATATGGTTTCTAATTTAATGTTTCGTTATCATGTAATTCACGCAATTTTGTATGGTTCTGAACCTTAAATATGGCTATGTAATCGACGCAATTTTATATGGTATTCTACCTTAGTTATCGTTCTTTTCTTATTCGACGTAATTTAATATGGTATTTAATATAATGTTTCGTACTCATGTAATTGACGCAATTTGATATATTTCTAAACCTCAGTTATGGATATGTAATCAACGAAATCTTATATGGTTTTACTGCTATTCTTATTCGACGAAATTTCATATGGTATTCAATATAATGTTTCGTATTCATGTAATCGACGCAATTTGATATATTTCTCAACCTTAGTTATGGCTATGTAATCGACGCAAGTTTATATGGTTTTCGTGTTTTTTTTATTCGATGTAATTACATATGGTTTCTAATTTAATGTTTCGTTATCATGTAATTCACGCAATTTTGTATGGTTCTGAACCTTAAATATGGCTATGTAATCGACGCAATTTTATATAGTTTTCTACCTTAGTTATCGTTCTTTTCTTATTCGACGTAATTTCATATGGTATTCAATATAATGTTTCGTACTCATGTAATCGACGCAATTTGATATATTTCTCAACCTAAGTAATGGCTATGTAATCGACGCAATTTTATATGGTTTTCTACCTTAGTTATCGTTCTTTTCTTATTCGACGTAATTTCATATGGTATTCAATATAATGTTTCGTGCTCATGTAATCGACGCAATTTGATATATTTCTCAACCTAAGTAATGGCTATGTAATCGACGCAATTTTATATGGTTTTCTACCTTAGTTATCGTTCTTTTCTTATTCGACGTAGTTTCATATGGTATTCAGTATAATGTTTCGTACTCATGTAATCGACGCAATTTTATATGATTTTCTATCTTAGATATCGTTCTTTTCTTATTCGATGTAATTGCATATGGTATTCAATATAATGTTTCGTACTCATGTAATCGACGCAATTTGATATATTTCTCAACCTAAGTAATGGCTATGTAATCGACGCAATTTTATATGGTTTCTACCTTAGTTATCGTTCTTTTCTAATTCGACGTAATTTCATATGGTATTCAATATAATGTTTCGTACTCATGTAATCGACGCAATTTGATATATTTCTCAACTAAGTAATGGCTATGTAATCGACGCAATTTTATATGGTTTTCTACCTTAGTTATCGTTCTTTTCTTATTCGATGTAATTTCATATGGTATTCAATATAATGTTTCTTACTCATGTAATCGACGCAATTTGATATATTTCTCAACCTAAGTAATGGCTATGTAATCGACGCAATTTTATATGGTTTTCTACCTTAGTTATCGTTCTTTTCTTATTCGACGTAGTTTCATATGGTATTCAGTATAATGTTTCGTGCTCATGTAATCGACGCAATTTTATATGATTTTCTATCTTAGATATCGTTCTTTTCTTATTCGATGTAATTTCATATGGTATTCAATATAATGTTTCGTACTCATGTAATCGACGCAATTTGATATATTTCTCAACCTAAGTAATGGCTATGTAATCGACGCAATTTTATATGGTTTCTACCTTAGTTATCGTTCTTTTCTAATTCGACGTAATTTCATATGGTATTCAATATAATGTTTCGTACTCATGTAATCGACGCAATTTGATATATTTCTCAACTAAGTAATGGCTATGTAATCGACGCAATTTTATATGGTTTTCTACCTTAGTTATCGTTCTTTTCTTATTCGACGTAATTTCATATGGTATTCAATATAATGTTTCGTACTCATGTAATCGACGCAATTTGATATATTTCTCAACCTAAGTAATGGCTATGTAATCGACGCAATTTTATATGGTTTTCTACCTTAGTTATCGTTCTTTTCTTATTCGACGTAGTTTCATATGGTATTCAATATAATGTTTCGTGCTCATGTAATCGACGCAATTTTATATGGTTTTCTATCTTAGATATCGTTCTTTTCTTATTCGACGAAATTTCATATGGTATTCAATATAATGTTGCGTACTCATGTAATCGACGCAATTTGATATATTTCTCAACCTAAGTAATGGCTATGTAATCGACGCAATTTTATATGGTTTTCTACCTTAGTTATCGTTCTTTTCTTATTCGACGTAGTTTCATATGGTATTCAATATAATTTTTCGTGCTCATGTAATCGACGCAATTTGATATATTTCTCAACCTAAGTAATGGCTATGTAATCGACGCAATTTTATATGGTTTTCTACCTTAGTTATCGTTCTTTTCTTATTCGACGTAGTTTCATATGGTATTCAATATAATGTTTCGTGCTCATGTAATCGACGCAATTTTATATGGTTTTCTACCTTAGATATCGTTCTTTTCTTATTCGATGTAATTTCATATGGTATTCAATATAATGTTTCGTACTCATGTAATCGACGCAATTTGATATATTTCTCAACCTAAGTAATGGCTATGTAATCGACGCAATTTTATATGGTTTTCTACCTTAGTTATCGTTCTTTTCTTATTCGACGTAGTTTCATATGGTATTCAATATAATGTTTCGTGCTCATGTAATCGACGCAATTTTATATGGTTTTCTATCTTAGATATCGTTCTTTTCTTATTCGACGAAATTTCATATGGTATTCAATATAATGTTTCGTACTCATGTAATCGACGCAATTTGATATATTTCTCAACCTAAGTAATGGCTATGTAATCGACGCAATTTTATATGGTTTTCTACCTTAGTTATCGTTCTTTTCTTATTCGACGTAGTTTCATATGGTATTCAATATAATGTTTCGTGCTCATGTAATCGACGCAATTTTATATGGTTTTCTACCTAAGTTATCGTTCTTTTCTTATTCGACGTAATTTCATATGGTATTCAATATAATGGTTCGTAATCATGTAATCGACGCAATTTGATATATTTCTCAACCTAAGTAATGGCTATGTAATCGACGCAATTTTATATGGTTTTCTACCTTAGTTATCGTTCTTTTCTTATTCGACGTAATTTCATATGGTATTCAATATAATGTTTCGTACTCATGTAATCGACGCAATTTGATATATTTCTTAACCTAAGTAAAGGATATGTAATCGACGCAATTTAATATGGTTTTCTACCTTAGTTATCCTTCTTTTCTTATTCGACGTAATTTCATATGGTATTCAATATAATGTTTCGTACTCATGTAATCGACGCAATTTGATATATTTCTCAACCTAAGTAATGGTTATGTAATCGACGCAATTTTATATGGTTTTCTACCTTAGTTATCGTTCTTTTCTTATTCGACGTAATTTCATATGGTTTCTAATTCAATGTTTCGTTCTCAAGTAATTCACGCAATTTTGTATGGTTCTGAACCTTAAATATGGCTATGTAATCGACGCAATTTTATATGGTTTTCTACATTAGTTATCGTTCTTTTCTTATTCGACGTAATTTCATATGGTATTTAATATAATGTTTCGTACTCATGTAATCGACGCAATTTGATATATTTCTCAACCTTAGTTATGGCTATGTAATCGACGCAATTTTATATGGTTTTCTACCTTAGTTTTCGTTCCTTTCTTATTCGACGTAATTTCATATAGTTTCTAATTTAATGTTTCGTACTCATGTAATCGACGCAATTTGATATATTTCTCAACCTAAGTAATGGCTTTGTAATCGACGCAAGTTTATATGGTTTTCGTGTTTTTTTTTATTCGATGTAATTTCATATGGTTTCTAATTTAATGTTTCGTTCTCAAGTTATTCACGCAATTTTGTATGGTTTTCTGAACCTTAAATATGGCTATGTAATCGACGCAATTTTAAATGGTTTTCTACCTTAGTTATCGTTCTTTTCTTATTCGACGTAATTTCATATGGTATTTAATATAATGTTTCGTACTCATGTAATCGACGCAATTTGATATATTTCTCAACCTTAGTTACGGCTATGTAATCGACGCATGTTTATATGGTTTTCTACCTAAGTAATCGTTCTTTTCTTATTCGACGTAATTTCATATGGTATTCAATATAATGTTTCGTACTCATGTAATCGACGCAATTTGATATATTTCTCAACCTAAGTAATGGCTATGTAATCGACGCAATTTTATATGGTTTTCTACCTTAGTTATCGTTCTTTTCTTATTCGACGTAGTTTCATATGGTATTCAATATAATGTTTCGTGATCATGTAATCGACGAAATTTGATATATTTCTCAACCTAAGTAATGGCTATGTAATCGACACAATTGTATATGGTTTTCTACCTTAGTTATCGTTCTTTTCTTATTCGACGTAATTTCATATGGTATTCAATATAATGTTTTGTACTCATGTAATCGACGCAATTTGATATATTTCTCAACCTAAGTAATGGCTATGTAATCGACGCAATTGTATATGGTTTTCTACCTTAGTTATCGTTCTTTTCTTATTCGACGTAATTTCATATGGTATTCAATATAATGTTTTGTACTCATGTAATCGACGCAATTTGATATATTTCTCAACTTAAGTAATGGCTATGTAATCGACGCAATTGTATATGGTTTTCTACCTTAGTTATCGTTCTTTTCTTATTCGACGTAATTTCATATGGTATTCAATATAATGTTTCGTACTCATGTAATCGACGCAATTTGATATATTTCTTAACCTAAGTAAAGGATATGTAATCGACGCAATTTAATATGGTTTTCTACCTTAGTTATCGTTCTTTTCTTATTCGACGTAATTTCATATGGTATTCAATATAATGTTTCATACTCATGTAATCGACGCAATTTGATATATTTCTCAACCTAAGTAATGGCTATGTAATCGACGCAATTTTATATGGTTTTCTACCTTAGTTATCGTTATTTTCTTATTCGACGTAATTTCATATGGTATTCAATATAATGTTTCGTACTCATGTAATCGACGCAATTTGATATATTTCTCAACCTTAGTTATGGCTTTGTAATCGACGCAAGTTTATATGGTTTTCGTGTTTTTTTTATTCGATGTAATTTCATATGGTTTCTAATTTAATGTTTCGTTCTCAAGTAATTCACGCAATTTTGTATGGTTCTGAACCTTAAATATGGCTATGTAATCGACGCAATTTTAAATGGTTTTCTACCTTAGTTATCGTTCTTTTCTTATTCGACGTAATTTCATATGGTATTTAATATAATGTTTTGTACTCATGTAATCGACGCAATTTGATATATTTCTCAACCTAAGTAATGGCTATGTAATCGACGCAATTTTATATGGTTTTCTACATTAGTTATCGTTCTTTTCTTATTCGACGTAATTTCATATGGTATTTAATATAATGTTTCGTACTCATGTAATCGACGCAATTTGATATATTTCTCAACCTTAGTTATGGCTATGTAATCGACGCAATTTTATATGGTTTTCTACCTTAGTTTTCGTTGCTTTCTTATTCGACGTAATTTCATATAGTTTCTAATTTAATGTTTCGTACTCATGTAATCGACGCAATTTGATATATTTCTTAACCTAAGTAATGGCTTTGTAATCGACGCAAGTTTATATGGTTTTCGTGTTTTTTTTTATTCGATGTAATTTCATATGGTTTCTAATTTAATGTTTCGTTCTCAAGTTATTCACGCAATTTTGTATGGTTTTCTGAACCTTAAATATGGCTATGTTATCGACGCAATTTTATATGGTTTTCTACCTTAGTTATCGTTCTTTTCTTATTCGACGTAATTTCATATGGTATTTAATATAATGTTTTGTACTCATGTAATCGACGCAATTTGATATATTTCTCAACCTAAGTAATGGCTATGTAATCGACGCAATTTTATATGGTTTTCTACCTTAGTTATCGTTCTTTTCTTATTCGACGTAGTTTCATATGGTATTCAATATAATGTTTCGTGATCATGTAATCGACGCAATTTGATATATTTCTCAACCTAAGTAATGGCTATGTAATCGACGCAATTGTATATGGTTTTCTACCTTAGTTATCGTTCTTTTCTTATTCGACGTAATTTCATATGGTATTCAATATAATGTTTTGTACTCATGTAATCGAAGAAATTTGATATATTTCTCAACCTAAGTAATGGCTATGTAATCGACGCAATTTTATATGGTTTTCTACCTTAGTTATCGTTCTTTTCTAATTTGACGTAATTTCATATGGTATTCAATATAATGTTTCGTACTCATGTAATCGACGCAATTTGATATATTTCTCAACCTAAGTAATGGCTATGTAATCGACGCAAGTTTATATGGTTTTCGTGTTTTTTTTTTTATTCGAGTTAATTTCATATGGTTTCTTATTTAATGTTTCGTTATCATGTATTTCACGCAATTTTGTATGGTTTTCTGAACCTTAAATATGGCTATGTAATCGACGCAATTTTATATGGTTTTCTACCTTAGTTATCGTTCTTTTCTTATTCGACGTAATTTCATATGGTATTCAATATAATGTTTCGTGCTCATGTAATCGACAAAATTTGATATATTTCTCAACTAAGTAATGGCTATGTAATCGACGCAATTTTAAATGGTTTTCTACCTTAGTTATCGTTCTTTTCTTATTCGACGTAGTTTCATATGGTATTCAATATAATGTTTCGTGCTCATGTAATCGACGCAATATTATATGGTTTTCTATCTTAGATATCGTTCTTTTCTTATTCGACGTAATTTCATATGGTATTCAATATAATGTTTCGTACTCATGTAATCGACGCAATTTGATATATTTCTCAACCTAAGTAATGGCTATGTAATCGACGCAATTTTATATGGTTTTCTACCTTAGTTATCGTTGTTTTCTTATTCGACGTAATTTCATATGGTATTCAACATAATGTTTCGTACTCATGTAATCGACGCAATTTTGTATATTTGTAAACCTAAGTATTGGCTATGTAAACGACGCAATTTTATATGGTTTTCTACCTTAGTTATCGTTCTTTTCTTATTCGACGTAGTTTCATATGGTATTCAATATAATGTTTCGTGATCATGTAATCGACGCAATTTGATATATTTCTCAACCTTAGTAATGGCTATGTAATCGACGCAATTGTATATGGTTTTCTACCTTAGTTATCGTTCTTTTCTTATTCGACGAAATTTCATATGGTATTCAATATAATGTTTTGTACTCATGTAATCGAAGAAATTTGATATATTTCTCATCCTAAGTAATGGCTATGTAATCGACGCAATTTTATATGGTTTTCTACCTTAGTTATCGTGGTTTTCTTATTTGACGTAATTTCATATGGTATTCAATATAATGTTTCGTACTCATGTAATCGACGCAATTTGATACATTTCTCAATCTAAGTTATGGCTTTGTAATCGACGTAAGTTTATATGGTTTTCGTGTTTTTTTTTATTCGATGTAATTTCTTATGGTTTCTAATTTAATGTTTCGTTCTCAAGTAATTCACGCAATTTTGTATGGTTCTGAACCTTAAATATGGCTATGTTATCGACGCAATTTTATATGGTTTTCTACCTTAGTTATCGTTCTTTTCTTATTCGACGTAGTTTCATATGGTATTCAATATAATGTTTCGTGCTCATGTAATCGACGCAATTTGATATATTTCTCAACCTAAGTAATGGCTATGTAATCGACGCAATTTTATATGGTTTTCTACCTTAGTTATCGTTCTTTTCTTATTCGACGTAATTTCATATGGTATTCAATATAATGTTTCGTACTCATGTAATCGACGCAATTTGATATATTTCTCAACCTAAGTAATGGCTATGTAATCGACGCAATTTTATATGGTTTCTACCTTAGTTATCGTTCTTTTCTAATTCGACGTAATTTCATATGGTATTCAATATAATGTTTCGTACTCATGTAATCGACGCAATTTGATATATTTCTCAACTAAGTAATGGCTATGTAATCGACGCATTTTATATGGTTTTCTACCTTAGTTATCGTTCTTTTCTTATTCGACGTAATTTCATATGGTATTCAATATAATGTTTCGTACTCATGTAATCGACGCAATTTGATATATTTCTCAACCTAAGTAATGGCTATGTAATCGACGCAATTTTATATGGTTTTCTACCTTAGTTATCGTTCTTTTCTTATTCGACGTAGTTTCATTCAATATATATATGGTTTTCTATCTTAGTTATCGTTCTTTTCTAATTCAACGTAATTTCATATGGTATTCAATATAATGTTTCGTACTCATGTAATCGACGCAATTTGATATACTATATTTCTCAACTAAGTAATGGCTATGTAATCGACGCAATTTTATATGGTTTTCTACCTTAGTTATCGTTCTTTTCTTATTCGACGTAATTTCATATGGTATACAATATAATGTTTCGTACTCATGTAATCGACGCAATTTGATATATTTCTCAACCTAAGTAATGGCTATGTAATCGACGCAATTTTATATGGTTTTCTACCTTAGTTATCGTTCTTTTCTTATTCGACGTAGTTTCATTCAATATATATATGGTTTTCTATCTTAGTTATCGTTCTTTTCTAATTCGACGTAATTTCATATGGTATTCAATATAATGTTTCGTACTCATGTAATCGACGCAATTTGATATATTTCTCAACTAAGTAATGGCTATGTAATCGACGCAATTTTATATGGTTTTCTACCTTAGTTATCGTTCTTTTCTTATTCGACGTAATTTCATATGGTATTCAATATAATGTTTCGTACTCATGTAATCGACGCAATTTGATATATTTCTCAACCTAAGTAATGGCTATGTAATTGACGCAATTTTATATGGTTTTCTACCTTAGTTATCGTTATTTTCTTATTCGACGTAGTTTCATATGGTATTCAATATATATATGGTTTTCTATCTTAGATATCGTTCTTTTCTTATTCGACGTAATTTCATGTGGTATTCAATATAATGTTTCGTACTCATGTAATCGACGCAATTTGATATATTTCTCAACCTAAGTAAAGGATATGTAATCGACGCAATTTAATATGGTTTTCTACCTTAGTTATCGTTCTTTTCTTATTCGACGTAATTTCATATGGTATTCAATATAATGTTTCGTACTCATGTAATCGACGCAATTTGATATATTTCTCAACCTTAGTTATGGCTATGCAATCGACGCAATTTTATATGGTTTTCTACCTTAGTTATCGTTATTTTCTTATTCGACGTAATTTCTTATGGTATTCAATATAATGTTTCGTACTCATGTAATCGACGCAATTTGATATATTTTTCAACCTAAGTAATGGCTACGTAATCGACGCAATTTTATATGGTTTTCTACCTTAGTTATCGTTCTTTTCTTATTCGACGTAATTTCATATTGGTGTTCAATATAATGTTTCGTACTCATGTAATCGACGCAATTTGATATATTTCTCAACCTAAGTAAAGGATATGTAATCGACGCAATTTAATATGGTTTTCTACCTTAGTTATCGTTCTTTTCTTATTCGACGTAATTTCATATGGTGTTCAATATAATGTTTCGTACTCATGTAATCGACGCAATTTGATATATTTCTCAACCTAAGTAAAGGATATGTAATCGACGCAATTTAATATGGTTTTCTACCTTAGTTATCGTTCTTTTCTTATTCGACGTAATTTCATATGGTATTCAATATAATGTTTCGTACTCATGTAATCGACGCAATTTGATATATTTCTCAACCTTAGTTATGGCTATACAATCGACGCAATTTTATATGGTTTTCTACCTTAGTTATCGTTCTTTTCTTATTCGACGTAATTTCATATGGTGTTCAATATAATGTTTCGTACTCATGTAATCGACGCAATTTGATATATTTTTCAACCTAAGTAATGGCTATGCAATCGACGCAATTTTATATGGTTTTCTACCTTAGTTATCGTTATTTTCTTATTCGACGTAATTTCATATGGTATTCAATATAATGTTTCGTACTCATGTAATCGACGCAATTTGATATATTTTTCAACCTAAGTAATGGCTACGTAATCGACGCAATTTTATATGGTTTTCTACCTTAGTTATCGTTCTTTTCTTATTCGACATAATTTCATATGGTGTTCAATATAATGTTTCGTACTCATGTAATCGACGCAATTTGATATATTTCTCAACCTAAGTAAAGGATATGTAATCGACGCAATTTAATATGGTTTTCTACCTTAGTTATCGTTCTTTTCTTATTCGACGTAATTTCATATGGTGTTCAATATAATGTTTCGTACTCATGTAATCGACGCAATTTTATATGGTTTTCTACCTTAGTTATCGTTCTTTTCTTATTCGACGTAATTTCATATGGTGTTCAATATAATGTTTCGTACTCATGTAATCGACGCAATTTGATATATTTCTCAATCTAAGTTATGGCTTTGTAATCGACGTAAGTTTATATGGTTTTCGTGTTTTTCTTATTCGACTTAATTTCATATGGTTTCTAATTTAATGTTTCGTTCTCATGTAATTCACGCAATTTTGTATGCTTCTGAACTTTAAATATGGCTATGTAATCGACGCAATTTTATATGGTTTTCTACCTTAGTTATCGTTCTTTTCTTATTTGACTTAATTTCATATGGTTTCTAATTTAATGTTTCGTTCTCATGTAATTCACGCAATTTTGTATGGTTCTGAACCTTAAATATGGCTATGTAATCGACGCAATTTTATATGGTTTTCTAAATTAGTTATCGTTCTTTTCTTATTTTAAATAATTTCATATGGTTTCTAATTTAATGTTTCGTTCTCATGTAATTCACGCAATTTTGTATGGTTCTGAACCTTAGTTATGGCTATGTAATGGACGCAATTTTATATTGTTTTCGTGTTTTTCTTGTTCGATGTAATTTCATATGGTATTTAATATAATGTTTCGTACTCATATAATCGACGCAATTTGATATATTTCTCAACCTTAGTTATGGCTATGTAATGGACGCAATTTTATATGGTTTTCGTGTTTTTCTTATTCGACGTAATTTCATATGTTACTTCATATAATGTTTCGTACTCATGTAATCGACGCAATTTTATATATTTCTCAACCTTAGTTATGGCTTTGTAATCGACGCAATTTTATATGGTTTTCTACCTTAGTTTTCGTTCCTTTCTTATTCGACGTAATTTCATATAGTTTCTAATTTAATGTTTCGTACTCATGTAATCGACGCAATTTGATATATTTCTCAACCTAAGTAATGGCTTTGTAATCGACGCAAGTTTATATGGTTTTCTACCTTAGTTATCGTTCTTTTCTTATTCGACGTAGTTTCATATGGTATTCAATATAATGTTTCGTGCTCATGTAATCGACGCAATTTGATATATTTCTCAACCTAAGTAATGGCTATGTAATCGACGCAATTGTATATGGTTTTCTACCTTAGTTATCGTTCTTTTCTTATTCGACGTAATTTCATATGGTATTCAATATAATGTTTTGTACTCATGTAATCGAAGAAATTTGATATATTTCTCAACCTAAGTAATGGCTATGTAATCGACGCAATTTTATATGGTTTTTTACCTTAGTTATCGTTCTTTTCTTATTCGACGTAGTTTCATATGGTATTCAATATAATGTTTCGTGCTCATGTAATCGACGCAATTTGATATATTTCTCAACCTAAGTAATGGCTATGTAATCGACGCAATTTTATATGGTTTTCTACCTTAGTTATCGTTCTTTCCTAATTCGACGTAGTTTCATATGGTATTCAATATAATGTTTCGTGCTCATGTAATCGACGCAATTTGATATATTTCTCAACCTAAGTAATGGCTATGTAATCGACGCAATTTTATATGGTTTTCTACCTTAGTTATCGTTCTTTTCTTATTCGACGTAGTTTCATATGGTATTCAATATAATGTTTCGTGCTCATGTAATCGACGCAATTTGATATATTTCTCAACCTAAGTAATGGCTATGTAATCGACGCAATTTTATATGGTTTTCTACCTTAGTTATCGTTCTTTCCTAATTCGACGTAGTTTCATATGGTATTCAATATAATGTTTCGTGCTCATGTAATCGACGCAATTTGATATATTTCTCAACCTAAGTAATGGCTATGTAATCGACGCAATTTTATATGGTTTTCTACCTTAGTTATCGTTCTTTTCTTATTCGACGTAATTTCATATGGTATTCAACATAATGTTTCGTACTCATGTAATCGACGCAATTTTGTATATTTGTAAACCTAAGTATTGGCTATGTAATCGACGCAATTTTATATGGTTTTCTACCTTAGTTATCGTTCTTTTCTTATTCGACGTAGTTTCATATGGTATTCAATATAATGTTTCGTGCTCATGTAATCGACGCAATTTGATATATTTCTCAACCTAAGTAATGGCTATGTAATCGACGCAATTTTATATGGTTTTCTACCTTAGTTATCGTTCTTTTCTTATTCGACGTAATTTCCATATGGTATTCAACATAATGTTTCGTACTCATGTAATCGACGCAATTTTGTATATTTGTAAACCTAAGTATTGGCTATGTAATCGACGCAATTTTATATGGTTTTCTACCTTAGTTATCGTTCTTTTCTTATTCGACGTAGTTTCATATGGTATTCAATATAATGTTTCGTGCTCATGTAATCGACGCAATTTGATATATTTCTCAACCTAAGTAATGGCTATGTAATCGACGCAATTGTATATGGTTTTCTACCTTAGTTATCGTTCTTTTCTTATTCGACGTAATTTCATATGGTATTCAATATAATGTTTTGTACTCATGTAATCGAAGAAATTTGATATATTTCTCAACCTAAGTAATGGCTATGTAATCGACGCAATTTTATATGGTTTTCTACCTTAGTTATCGTTCTTTCCTAATTCGACGTAATTTCATATGGTATTCAATATAATGTTTCGTACTCATGTAATCGACGCAATTTGATATATTTCTCAATCTAAGTTATGGCTTTGTAATCGACGTAAGTTTATATGGTTTTCGTGTTTTTTTTTATTCGAGTTAATTTCATATGGTTTCTTATTTAATGTTTCGTTATCATGTATTTCACGCAATTTTGTATGGTTCTGAACCTTAATTATGGCTATGTTATCGACGCAATTTTATATGGTTTTCTACCTTAGTTATCGTTCTTTTCTTATTCGACTTAGTTTCATATGGTATTCAATATAATGTTTCGTGCTCATGTAATCGACGCAATTTGATATATTTCTCAACCTAAGTAATGGCTATGTAATCGACGCAATTTTATATGGTTTTCGTGTTTTTTTTTTATTCGAGTTAATTTCATATGGTTTCTTATTTAATGTTTCGTTATCATGTATTTCACGCAATTTTGTATGGTTCTGAACCTTAATTATGGCTATGTTATCGACGCAATTTTATATGGTTTTCTACTTTAGTTATCGTTCTTTTCTTATTCGACGTAGTTTCATATGGTATTCAATATAATGTTTCGTGCTCATGTAATCGACGCAATTTGATATATTTCTCAACCTAAGTAATGGCTATGTAATCGACGCAATTTTATATGGTTTTCTACCTTAGTTATCGTTCTTTTCTTATTCGACGTAATTTCATATGGTATTCAATATAATGATTCGTACTCATGTAATCGACGCAATTTGATATATTTTTCAACCTAAGTAATGGCTACGTAATCGACGCAATTTTATATGGTTTTCTACCTTAGTTATCGTTCTTTTCTTATTCGACGTAATTTCATATGGTATTCAATATAATGTTTCGTACTCATGTAATCAACGCAATTTGATATATTTCTCAACCTAAGTAATGGCTATGTAATCGACGCAATTTTATATGGTTTTCTACCTTAGTTATCGTTCTTTTCTTATTCGACGTAATTTCATATGGTATTCAATATAATGTTTCGTGCTCATGTAATCGACGCAATTTGATATATTTCTCAACCTAAGTAATGGCTATGTAATCGACGCAATTTTATATGGTTTTCTACCTTAGTTATCGTTCTTTTCTTATTCGACGTAATTTCATATGGTATTCAATATAATGTTTCGTGCTCATGTAATCGACGCAATTTGATATATTTCTCAACCTAAGTAATGGCTATGTAATCGACGCAATTTTATATGGTTTTCTACCTTAGTTATCGTTCTTTCCTAATTCGACGTAATTTCATATGGTATTCAATATAATGTTTCGTACTCATGTAATCGACGCAATTTGATATATTTCTCAACCTAAGTAATGGCTATGTAATCGACGCAATTTTATATGGTTTCTACCTTAGTTATCGTTCTTTTCTAATTCGACGTAATTTCATATGGTATTCAATATAATGTTTCGTACTCATGTAATCGACGCAATTTGATATATTTCTCAACTAAGTAATGGCTATGTAATCGACGCAATTTTATATGGTTTTCTACCTTAGTTATCGTTCTTTTCTTATTCGACGTAATTTCATATGGTATGCAATATAATGTTTCGTACTCATGTAATCGACGCAATTTGATATATTTCTCAACCTCAGTAATGGCTATGTAATCGACGCAATTTTATATGGTTTTCTACCTTAGTTATCGTTCTCTTCTTATTCGACGTAGTTTCATATGGTATTCAATATATATATGGTTTTCTATCTTAGATATCGTTCTTTTCTTATTCGACGTAATTTCATGTGGTATTCAATATAATGTTTCGTACTCATGTAATCGACGCAATTTGATATATTTCTCAACCTAAGTAAAGGATATGTAATCGACGCAATTTAATATGGTTTTCTACCTTAGTTATCGTTCTTTTCTTATTCGACGTAATTTCATATGGTATTCAATATAATGTTTCGTACTCATGTAATCGACGCAATTTGATATATTTCTCAACCTTAGTTATGGCTATGCAATCGACGCAATTTTATATGGTTTTCTACCTTAGTTATCGTTATTTTCTTATTCGACGTAATTTCTTATGGTATTCAATATAATGTTTCGTACTCATGTAATCGACGCAATTTGATATATTTTTCAACCTAAGTAATGGCTACGTAATCGACGCAATTTTATATGGTTTTCTATCTTAGTTATCGTTCTTTTCTTATTCGACGTAATTTCATATGGTATTCAATATAATGTTTCGTACTCATGTAATCGACGCAATTTGATATATTTTTTAACCTAAGTAATGGCTACGTAATCGACGCAATTTTATATGGTTTTCTACCTTAGTTATCGTTCTTTTCTTATTCGACGTAATTTCATATGGTGTTCAATATAATGTTTCGTACTCATGTAATCGACGCAATTTTATATGGTTTTCTACCTTAGTTATCGTTCTTTTCTTATTCGACGTAGTTTCATATGGTATTCAATATAATGTTTCGTGATCATGTAATCGACGAAATTTGATATATTTCTCAACCTAAGTAATGGCTATGTAATCGACGCAATTGTATATGGTTTTCTACCTTAGTTATCGTTCTTTTCTTATTCGACGTAATTTCATATGGTATTCAATATAATGTTTTGTACTCATGTAATCGACGCAATTTGATATATTTCTCAACCTAAGTAATGGCTATGTAATCGACGCAATTGTATATGGTTTTCTACCTTAGTTATCGTTCTTTTCTTATTCGACGTAATTTCATATGGTATTCAATATAATGTTTTGTACTCATGTAATCGACGCAATTTGATATATTTCTCAACCTAAGTAATGGCTATGTAATCGACGCAATTGTATATGGTTTTCTACCTTAGTTATCGTTCTTTTCTTATTCGACGTAATTTCATATGGTATTCAATATAATGTTTTGTACTCATGTAATCGAAGAAATTTGATATATTTCTCAACCTAAGTAATGGCTATGTAATCGACGCAATTTTATATGGTTTTCTACCTTAGTTATCGTTCTTTCCTAATTCGACGTAATTTCATATGGTATTCAATATAATGTTTCGTACTCATGTAATCGACGCAATTTGATATATTTCTCAATCTAAGTTATGGCTTTGTAATCGACGTAAGTTTATATGGTTTTCGTGTTTTTTTTATTCGATGTAATTTCATATGGTTTCTAATTTAATGTTTCGTTCTCAAGTAATTCACGCAATTTTGTATGGTTCTGAACCTTAAATATGGCTATATAATCGACGCAATTTTATATGGTTTTCTACCTTAGTTATCGTTCTTTTCTTATTCGACGTAATTTCATATGGTATTTAATATAATGTTTCGTACTCATGTAATCGACGCAATTTGATATATTTCTCAACCTAAGTAATGGCTATGTAATCGACGCAAGTTTATATGGTTTTCGTGTTTTTTTTTATTCGAGTTAATTTCATATGGTTTCTTATTTAATGTTTCGTTATCATGTATTTCACGCAATTTTGTATGGTTCTGAACCTTAATTATGGCTATGTAATCGACGCAATTTTATATGGTTTTCTACCTTAGTTATCGTTCTTTTCTTATTCGACATAGTTTCATATGGTATTCAATATAATGTTTAGTGCTCATGTAATCGACGCAATTTGATATATTTCTCAACCTAAGTAATGGCTATGTAATCGACGCAATTTTATATGGTTTTCTACCTTAGTTATCGTTATTTTCTTATTCGACGTAATTTCATATGGTATTCAATATAATGTTTCGTACTCATGTAATCGACGCAATTTGATATATTTTTCAACCTTAGTAATGGCTATGTAATCGACGCAATTTTATATGGTTTTCTACCTTAGTTATCGTTCTTTTCTTATTCGACGTAATTTCATATGGTATTCAATATAATGTTTCGTACTCATGTAATCGACGCAATTTGATATATTTCTCAACCTTAGTTATGGCTATGCAATCGACGCAATTTTATATGGTTTTCTACCTTAGTTATCGTTCTTTTCTTATTCGACGTAATTTCATATGGTATTCAATATAATGTTTCGTACTCATGTAATCGACGCAATTTGATATATTTCTCAACCTTAGTTATGGCTATGCAATCGACGCAATTTTATATGGTTTTCTACCTTAGTTATCGTTATTTTCTTATTCGACGTAATTTCATATGGTATTCAATATAATGTTTCGTACTCATGTAATCGACGCAATTTGATATATTTTTCAACCTAAGTAATGGCTACGTAATCGACGCAATTTTATATGGTTTTCTACCTTAGTTATCGTTCTTTTCTTATTCGACGTAATTCCATATGGTGTTCAATATAATGTTTCGTACTCATGTAATCGACGCAATTTTATATTGTTTTCTACCTTAGTTATCGTTCTTTTCTTATTCGACGTAATTTCATATGGTGTTCAATATAATGTTTCGTACTCATGTAATCGACGCAATTTGATATATTTCTCAACCTTAGTTATGGCTTTGTAATCGACGCAAGTTTATATGGTTTTCGTGTTTTTTTTATTCGATGTAATTTCATATGGTTTCTAATTTAATGTTTCGTTCTCAAGTAATTCACGCAATTTTGTATGGTTCTGAACCTTAAATATGGCTATGTAATCGACGCAATTTTATATGGTTTTCTACCTTCGTTCTTTTCTTATTCGACGTAATTTCATATGGTATTTAATATAATGTTTCGTACTCATGTAATCGACGCAATTTCATATATTTCTCAACCTTAGTTATGGCTATGTCATCGACGCAATTTTACATGGTTTTCTACCTTAGTTATCGTTCTTTTCTTATTTGACTTAATTTCATATGGTTTCTAATTTAATGTTTCGTTCTCATGTAATTCACGCAATTTTGTATGGTTCTGAACCTTAAATATGGCTATGTAATCGACGCAATTTTATATGGTTTTCTACCTTAGTTATCGTTCTTTTCTTATTTTAAGTAATTTCATATGGTTTCTAATTTAATGTTTCGTTCTCATGTAATTCACGCAATTTTGTATGGTTCTGAACCTTAGTTATGGCTATGTAATGGACGCAATTTTATATTGTTTTCGTGTTTTTCTTGTTGGATGTAATTTCATATGGTATTTAATATAATGTTTCGTACTCATATAATCGACGCAATTTGATATATAGTATTTCTCAACCTTAGTTATGGCTATGTAATGGACGCAAGTTTATATGGATTTCGTAATCGGCGCAATTAGATATATTTCTCAGCCTTAGTTATGGCTATGTAATCGACGCAAGTTTATATGGTTTTCGTGTTTTTCTTATTCGACGTAATTTCATATGGTTTCTAATTTAATGTTTCGTTCTCATGTAATTCACGAAATTTTGTATGGTTCTGAACCTTAGTTATGGCGATGTAATGGACGCAATTTTATATGGTTTTCGTGTTTTTCTTGTTCGATGTAATTTCATATGGTATTTCATTTTATGTTTCGTACTCATGTAATCGACGCAATTTGATATATTTCTCAACCTTAGTTATGGCTATGTAATGGACGCAAGTTAATATGGATTTCGTAATCGACGCAATTAGATATATTTCTCAACCTTAGTTATGGCTATGTAATCGACGCAAGTTTTTATGGTTTTCGTGTTTTTCTTATTCGACGTAATTTCATATGGTTTCTAATTTAATGTTTCGTTCCCATGTAATCGATGCAATTTTGTATGGTTCTGAACCTTAGTTATGGCTATGTAATGGACGCAATTTTATATGGTTTTCTACCTTAGTTATCGTTCTTTTCTTATTCGTTGTAATTTCATATGGTATTTAATATAATGTTTGGTACTCATCGACGCAATTTAATATATTTCTCAACCTTAGTTATGGCTATGTAATCGACGCAAGTTAATATGGTTTTCGTGTTTTTCTTATTCGACGTAATTTCATATGTTTTCTAATTTAATGTTTCGTTCTCATGTAATTCACGCAATTTTGTATGGTTCTGAACCTTAGTTATGGCGATGTAATGGACGCAATTTTATATGGTTTTCGTGTTTTTCTTGTTCGATGTAATTTCATATGGTATTTCATATAATGTTTCGTACTCATGTAATCGACGCAATTTGATATATTTCTCAACCTTAGTTATGGCTATGTAATGGACGCAAGTTTATATGGATTTCGTAATCGACGCAATTAGATATATTTCTCAACCTTAGTTATGGCTGTGTAATCGACGCAAGTTTATATGGTTTTCGTGTTTTTCTTATTCGACGTAATTTCATATGGTTTCTAATTTAATGTTTCGTTCTCATGTAATTCACGCAATTTTATATGGTTCTGAACCTTAAATATGGCTATGTAATCGACGCAATTTTATATGGTTTTCTACCTTAGTTATCGTTCTTTTCTTATTTTAAGTAATTTCATATGGTTTCTAATTTAATGTTTCGTTCTCATGTAATTCACGCAATTTTGTATGGTTCTGAACCTTAGTTATGGCGATGTAATGGACGCAATTTTATATGGTTTTCGTGTTTTTCTTGTTCGATGTAATTTCATATGGTATTTCATATAATGTTTCGTACTCATGTAATCGACGCAATTTGATATATTTCTCAACCTTAGTTATGGCTATGTAATGGACGCAAGTTTATATGTATTTCGTAATCCACGCAATTAGATATATTTCTCAACCTTAGTTATGGCTATGTAATCGACGCAAGTTTATATGGTTTTCGTGTTTTTCTTGTTCGACGTAATTTCAAATGTTTTCTAAATTTATGTTTCGTTTTCATGTAATCGACGCTATTTTATATGGTTTTCTACCTTAGTTATCGTGCTTTTCTTATTCGAAATAATTTCATATTGTTTTCATTAAATGCATTTTAGGTTTCATTTGTATATATATGTACATATCTACGCAGAGTAAAATTTTTAAGGCTTTATTTAGTTTGATAAGTTAGAAGAAATAATTAATTTATAATTTTTTGAAGTTGATTGGATGCTTGTATTGCAATTTTTGGAGTCTGAAAATTATTTCTAGGTTATTTATTTTTAATTGTTAATGTTTTAGTTTTTAGATTCAGTAGTTATGAAAATAAATATATAATAAATAATATTTTTGAGTCAATGAGAGTTAAAAAAAAAAAGAGTTTTTCTTGTTAATCAGTTGAAGTAGATTGCTTGTATTGTGATTGCTTGTTTATGCTGATTTGAAGAAATTATTTTTAAATATATTTTGTATACATTAGAGCGTTTGTATATTTCCAACGCATAGAGAATATTATTTTGTCAATTATATCACTTATAGGATCGAAGTAAACAAAAATATTTGGTTTTATTTAGTATTTATACTGCCGGTAATTAGTTTTATGGAGGCATATTCAAAAATATTGATTTGAAGATTGGTTTTTTACTTTGAAGTGCTGTTTTGGAAAAGTATTTTTACATTATATCAAGTTTTTCTCTGGGTTCTTTAAAAAAATTTCGTTAATTTTCTTGACTTGTTAGCAGCATATTCAGGTAAAGATCTTTACTAAGACGTGGAAAAATAGTTGTCTTTGAATCACTTTCATTCTTGAATAGTTACTTTTTGGTTTGTTCTGAAACTTGAGATTTTTCTTTGGTTGTATGGGGAAGGTGTTTTCGTGCACCACAATTTTATTCCGCTATTTTTTTTTAACTTTTTTTGATAAGCTGAACAGTTTTTTTTAGGGCTTATTATAAACATTATCGAGTTCCGTAAGTACGTTCGAATTTAATGAATTTTTAAAAGAAAATTGTAGTTTTGAATTTTGAAATGGAGATTATAAATTTCGTATTTTGAAAAGTTGAAAGTTGAATTTTGAAACGTTGTCTTTTAGTACTTTCCTCTAAGTTGCCTTGGTTATATCTTATGGCTTTTTCGTATTCCGCAAAGATGTTGAACTGCATATTATCCTTTTAGTTTTGATAATCTCTATTGATTTCCTTTGGTTTTTTGTATACATATACTATAATGCTATCAAATTCCTTAGATATGAATGTTCGAATTCGGTCAGTTCTTGGAAGAAATCTTTTGATTTGAAATGGTGATTATAAATTTCTTATCTTGAAAGGTTGACTGTTGAATTTTGAAGTGTTGTCTTGAAGTAGTTTTCTCTAAGTTGCCTTAATTGTGTCGCTTATTCATATCCAATAAGCATTTGGTGCACCGCTATGGTGCTAACCCGTATTCTGTTTGATATTTTAAAAACTCAAGACTTTTTACGGTTTGCTAAGAATACTATCAGAATCCGTAGATACATTTGGATTTGGTCAATTTTCGAAAGTAATAGTAGTTTTGAAATGGTGATTGTAAGCTTTGTATCTTGAAAGGTTGAGAGTTGAATTGTGAAATTTTGTCTTTCCTCTTAATTTTTTATTTTATTTTGATTATGTTCAAATGCAATTAAATTCATATCTTTGGTATATGCTGTATTTTAGATGAAATTGGATTTTTCAAGTCGTATGATGAAAATGAAACGTGGTTTGGCATCTAAATATATTTTATTTTTTTCTGTTTTCGAAGCAGATGTTTATCATTGTAGTGAAGTGAAGTGCGCTTGCAGCATATTTTGTTGTTTTTGGAACAGTGATTTTTTTTTAAATAAGTTTTAGGAAAATTCTGAAATTCATAGAAATAAAATTTCGAAACAGAAGCACAAAAAAAAATTTCAAAAAGCTAACAAGTGTTTAGCCAAACTGAAAATATTTTGAGATTGTTGAAGGATAAAAAGAATTAATGAAGAATATTATGCATATTTGTTCAAAAATTCAGAAATTCATTGTAACGAAGAGATTCATAAAATTTTAAATAAAATAAAGTTTACAAATTAAAAAAAAAAAATTGTTATGAGAATAGAGACTGTTAAAAAAAAACTTCAAATATAGTGCGAGTAGTATGTTGAGTAGTATAATCAAATATTAAATGAATTTTTATTTTTTTGTAAGTTCAAATAGAAATGAAATTTTTCTGCAGCCAATTTTAATATAGGCAATTTTATGTTATCGAATTTAGTATGGAATTTTTGTACAAAATATTTGAGACGATGAATAACAAAAATGACTAAGTCGCACAGCCATTGCTTGGCAAAAAAAAAAATAAATTTATTGATTTCAATTTCGCCAACACACCAAGAGCGACTTGGGCAGTTTGACATGCACAGGCCCATACATATGTACATATATATATGTATATATTACAAATAATTTCTAATATATGTATATGAATAAAACAAAATCAAACTTGTTGTTTGCATTAATAAAAATAGTAACGCTCTTGGCTCAAACGTTATAGTAACGAATATGTTGGTAAATATAGTTAAGTTAGTAAATTTGTATAAATGTATTTGAAAAAAAAGTAATATTAAAAACAACTGTTAGGTTTATAAGCGAAACAAACATAAATAATTTTCTTCAAGAGTATGTTGATTATTATAAATAAGAGTAGAGAAAATAGAAACGATAAATATTCATAGCTGTTATAAAAAAAAATCTTTAAGTTCTTGTGTAAGTAAATTTTGAGTTAGATTCGAAGTACGATGATTAAATATGCGCAATTTCGAAACTGAAATAAGACTTATATAAAAATTTAAAAATTATATAACAAAGAAGTAGCTAGTATTTATAATGTGCAGTGTTTGACGTTGTGTATCGTAATTTGACACATTTTTAAAATATCGTAAGAAATAATTTAAGAAAATGATCTGAGGTTTTGAGTTTAAATATTTTGTAAATAACACAGGTTTTATATAAAAATTTTCGCAATACTCGTAGTTGCTTTCTCTTTGACGCTTTGTTTTATTTTCGTAATAATTTTTTATATCCGCTGAATTTCGTTAGGTTTTTCACAACTTTTAATTATATCAACGCAAATTATAGTTTTGTTATTTAATACTGAAATGTAGATATTACTATATAAAATAAATACAAAAAAAAATTATACATGTAAGCAAAAATATTTCGTGATGATTTTTTACCCAGAAAGTTTTCGAAGAATTTTGCTGCATTCTGATGATTTATAATTATTCGTAACATTTAATGAATGTGTTTACGTTTTAGGAGTTATATTTTTCAACATAATAGTTATATAAGGTGAGATATAAGTAAGTTTTAAGAGCTGTATAAAGCAATTGCTGATATAAAATGAGAGAGAAGTACAAAAAAAATGTATGTAGAGTAATGTGAATTGTTTTCAATAAGAGGAGATAAAATTTAGACGCAAAATTTTAATATTTATTTTAAAAAGAAAAAAAAATCAGAAATAACGTGTTTTTGATAGAATTTAAAATTTTGTCACGGACTGCTGATAAACTTGAAGTTATATGCGCATTTTCGAAAAAAAAAGAAAATATATCACTAATATTTTTGATGATATACCAATAAGGTTTCATATTATTATTTGTCTTTAAAGTATGGTAATCGCAGCCTTAGTTTTTTATTTCGACTCATTTTAAAACTAAGATGTATGGAATTACGGTAAGGAATGATTTGACGATTTTTTTTATTTTTCGTAAATATTACTTAATAGTTATATGTAGATGGACAGATAGAAGATTTCATTTCAGATAATAAACCAAAGTTCATATTAAAATATTTTTTCATGTAGGGGAGCGAGTTTTTCTATGTAAATTCTTCATTTATTTGGGTAAATGCAAATATTTTATTGGAAACGACGGCTTTCAAAAAAAATTAAACAGCTCTTTGAGCAGGATTTTTCTGTAGTTTTTATATTTTTAACGCAAATATTAGTTATATTATATATTAATAAACATTGTTTCACGCAGTCTCTAAAGAATTTGACGAAGTATTTATATTTTCCGATTTGTAATTTATTCGCAAAAAGTATAAAATATAATTAAAAAGAGTTATGTTTTGAAGTGATGTCTATACAAGAGCTTTTTTTTAAGTTAAGGTAAAGATATAATGAAATATTTGAGATGTGTAAGATTTTCAACAGGTCTGTATCGACAGCTAACCGCACTAATGTCGTCAATGCAAGAATTGTACATTTGCGAACACTGCATTTTTAAATTTTCATTTATGAGATCGTACTGAAAATCGTTTTCAGTGACAATCTACATATTTGAAGTATCATCAGTTAATATAAGCTTGCAGAAAACATATTTTTCATTAGAGGATAAATTTCTGCACTTAAGTAACTCAGTTTTTCACAATTGTACAAGTGCACAACATTTGTGCGGTTATCCCTCGATTTCAGCATAAAAAGATTTTCGCAAAATCTTGTGAATAAAAATTGGATTTAAGAAATAACGTGTTTACGTGTATCGAATTACTGTGAGGATTGTTGATGAGTTTAAGTTTTATGCGTAATTTAAAAAAAAAGTATCACTTATAATTTAGATCGTTTATCTTTAAAGTTTATTATGATTAATTTTTTAATTATCTGACAAGTAAATTTATGTAAGTAGTTGTTGTATAATCCTAAGAATAAAGCCCTAAATTCAATTTATATGTATCGAAATTTCGTTGCTATTATTTTCAATGTAGTTGTTTTTGCTTTGAAGCATTTAATTGACAGGTTGTAATTTTGTTTTAGAAATAACTTCTAAGTGTACGCAGTGTTTCGCAGTTTTCATCTTTATTTTTCAACGCAAATTTTAGATTTGTAATAAATTTATCAATATTGATATGAGTATAGCTGTTTCATCGCTTAATATACCAGGTATAATCCTTACACTAATTAAATGTTTTGACTAGATATTTGTACTTTTATAATAATTTTCATTGAATGCTTATGTTTAAAAAAAAAAAATCCCGAATTACGCAAGATTTTTAATATGAGAAAATGATGTACTCGCAAATATATGAATACAAGGTTTTGAGACAGACTTATGCAAAGTAAGGATAAAAAATAAGACATATCAAGGTAAGTTTTTAGATGTTAATGAATTTGAAAGTCTTTAGGATTTAATAATAATAAGTGTTATTTTCTACGTGGTTTTCGAAGAACAGAGTGTTTTTTCTCTGGGTATACCAGTTTATGTACAAAAAAATTAAGAGTTTATAGAAAAACAATGCAAGACGCATGTATATTACCTTATTGAAGATTAATCGGAGTGTTGCATATAATTTATGGGTGTTGTCATATTTCTGAAGCCATACTAGAAAATTATTTGAGTTTTAATTAATGTGGTTATTTCATTTACTGCCATTATATCAATTTAAATTTGCCGCAAGTCTTTTCAACATCAAGAAGTTTCACCGCATGTTTATAAAAGGATGTACCTTATTGCTTTTTATGGAGTTTCATTTTTATTGCAAAATGTTATATTTCGATGATATGTAAGTTTATTGAAGTGGTATATAAGATTATCGAAGCCGTGTTTATAGCAGATATATCGGTTAAAGAATAAAAAATTATAACAGCTTATTAGCTTTTCCTTCAGGGTACAAAAAAAAAGTTTCTGAAATTGGTAATTCTAAGCTTTTTAAAAAAATTGTAAAAAAAAAATGTACGCAGTTTTAAATGTGTTTAAATTTACGCTTTTATTTTATACTGATAATAAGAGTTTAATATAAAGTAATGGGTTGTTTCAGTAAATAATATCTTATACTTTTATTGTGCAACTTTTTCGAAAAAAGAAGGTGATAAGACCTTATAACTTAAAAGCACATATTATCAAGGGTTACATTGAATTATAACGTTTATTGCGTTTAATTTATATACTTTATGACTGCATTATATTTAGCATTGACTGTGTATGGATTTTTTTCGCTTTATATTATTAACCGCATTTTACCTTGATATTTTATAAATTAACATTTTATATTGTTTTTATATCAACCTCTTTACTTGTTTGGTTTGATTTTACTGATTTTGTTTTGTTTTTTTTTTATTCTTTTTATTAACGCCTCTTATTTGTTGTAACACTACAAAAACCTATACTAAGACACATAAACTAAAAAGCCCCCCGATTTACTATAATCGGGGGGCTGTGGTTTGTGGAAGTTTCTATAAAAATGGAGTATCTATAATAAAAATATAATAAGAAATTGAAGAGCTCTGAGAATGAAACTACTCTGTAGAGGCTCTGTTTTATTCAAAAAATGGTACTTATGCACAAATATTAATGTATTAATCGCAAATTTTGATTAGAATCTAATATTTCAAGTCTTTTTTTAGTTTTATTTTCCGTTCAGCTCAAAACGTATGTTGGTGCGTAGCTTTATTTTTGAGGTAATATAGGTGTTTAAGTTAAGGATTTTATTCTTTAGGATTTTATTTACTGTAAGATTATTAACCAAGTTCTCAGCGAATTATAGACTTCAAAAGTATTGTTATAAAAACTTAAATGATTAAAAAAAATTGAACGTGCGCTTAGACTGGAGACGATAACTACTGGACAGGCTTATTAAGCCTTAAAAAATTATGAAATAAAAGCTTAAGACTTAAGCTAAACGTACAGTGCCTTGTGTATTAGGAATGGAAATGGAAAAATTAGTTATATGGTAAAATTATTAAAAAATAAAAAAGAAAACCAAATGGTTGACGACGATGAGACCGAGGCTTTTGTATACCTGAACTATAATCTTTTCAGAGTATTCTAAAACTTTATACAAGATACTTATGGTTTTACTCTATATATACAATTGAAAATTTGTAAGGTCCTTAAACCAAATTCCTATAAAGCAAATTTTTATGTCTTGGAATAAATAATTTAAAAAAAACAGATATGGAATATGAAAAGATTTAAAGTTGTAATGAACAATTATATACCAACTTTATATAAATATTTTTCTGTACTGACTTTAATGGAAAAACAAGAAATTGCTTAGGCTTATATTAAAAACTGATTAATGACAAAGAATATTTCAAAATAAATGCAATGCAAAGGTTATGCAAAAAATGTATGTAATGATAATAAATGGCATTAAAACTTCACATACAGATCAATAAATTGTGATTCAAAAAAAAAAAAAAAAAGCAGGGACTTCGATGTGAAATTAATTTACCTTAAACTTGGAGTAAATCAGGAATTCTGAAATATGATATAATTTCGGCAAAAGATCGGAAGAAAAAACTTTTCAAAAAATGTTAACCAAGCCTACTAAAAAGGTAAATGACAACGACATGCGTCGAAACAAGTGATCGCAGATAAGATGGAAGGACTACATTATATTTGTACGAGTTATCGTCTTGATCAAAACGCGTTATGCGTTGATATCTGCGAGTGATATAAACTTAAATAAAGGGAATACACTTTAATAAATCACATAAGAAAAACAAAAGTGATGAAAATGAGTTTTTGCATATAGAAGCAAAAATTGATAAAAAAATATCTGGATGCAATCAGATGAGTAGATAGTTCCAAAACATTAAGAAATATAAAAATATTGGGTTTATGTAAAATAAGTTAAACTGTTTAGTTAATGGGTGATAAAATTTGAGTGCATTATGCTTAAGAAAAAACTTGAATATAGCGTATAGTAATAGCCCTTTCAAATAACACCTAAAATGGACGAGCGTCAGTTTTGAAAAATAAAGAGTTCAAAGGAGTATCAAAGCAAGTTTATATAACAAATACTTAAATGAATTTCATTATTTATACGTAAAATGTGTTATTTGGGCTTAGAAACCCATATTTAAGTGAGGCATAAGTTTATGCAATTATTTATATTAATAAATTAATTCAGCCTGTTTCAAGACTTAAAGTGTGATTAGAAAACAATTAATTTTAATATTATATTCTACAAATTAACACTGAATTTTAGTAGTACACTTATGATTTTTCGATCTTCTCATTAAATTTAGCATATACTTATGTTATAACGTCCAACTTGATTCCCTTTAGCGTGGACGGAAAATAAAATTAAATGTATAATAATTATACGTAAAAACAATAAATTTTTAATAACTTGAAGAATTTATATTATATTTTAGATAATTTTTTACAATTAAATTGATATAGTTATTGAGAATGTTAGCGCAAATGCTTCCAAATGTTTTATGAAGTTTTCGTTGTTAATTAATACTGGTGTTTTATGCCAATAAAATAAGTTATTTATAATCGTAGTTTATGGACTTAAGTTGATTTATCATATGTAATTTTTAGAAATTTCAAGTTATATACTACGCACCAATTACGAAGTTGACGTCAGTTTAGTATGTCTCGTACAAAATAGAACGAAATCTTTTTTCAGATTTATTTGAGACAAATGAATTTTTGTAGGGCAAATCTCAACCTATATTAATTTTGAAGATTTGAATATTTCCGATTTTTAACGGTAACAAATCTATAAAAAAAAAATTACAAAAATTTCATGTGAAATTTTTACTGAGTGAGTTATAATAATTTTTGATCTTTGGTATATTCTCTTAAGCCGGGTAGTATACGGACTTCAGTTTAAATAAATTTATACCAGATTTTAGGTTTCAAGGGCTTACACCAGTTTTCAAATTGTATTGATAAAGTTACGTGTTACTCAGGCTTATACTGGTTCATGCCAGTCTTGGAAGTTTTTGGTTTTTATATATCGATTCAAATGAAATTTTCTTTTAAAAAATTAACGCATATGTTTATTTTGTGCTAGTTAAGATTATTTGGAAAACAAAACTTACTACAGCTAATACCAATTTTCAAACTGGTAATTTAGTCAAATATTAGTAATGTTTGCTTAGGTCGCTAACATGCAAATAGTTTGCGAAAGGCTTAGGATTTAATTTTATAATGGATAAATCAATTTTTGTGCTAGAATTTGTTTAGTTTACGCAAATGGGTGGGGTACTTTCATTATTTTGTACAATTATTATAAGTTTTACAAAGTAACAATATACTACTTACAGTTCTGTATGTGGGATTCTAAAGCGCAGCTAACTTAGACCACCACCTAACACGCCTACCACCTAACAACAATGGACGACAGAGTTATTTCTAAAAGAAAACGAACTCAGCGTTTTTTTTGTGTGTAGGTTACAACGTCGTAAGGGGCGTCTTTACGTGAAACTGTTACCTGTATTTGATTATAGTTTTTTTTATTGGAGAGAAAGAATGTAATATTTGCTGATAATGTAAAATAAGACAAAACGTTCAAGAGAGTAGTTTGAAAATATTTTGATTTTATATTTATTTCAGCTTGATTTTAGATTATTATTTTTTTCAAGTTTTTTTACCAAGCGGTATATTTGTTTTTTTTTTTATTTTGTTAGTTTGATGGTTTGATGTTATTTGACAAAGTAGAAAATTGTATTATTATAAATTATTAAAGTTCTTCTGCTTTGATTTAAAGCTTATGACAAGACAAAATGCAGTTTTTCGTAATTGAGCTTAAAAAATATATGTTTTATAAATGCACCAATTCGAATTATGCGTTATTTTAAAGTTGGAAAATGATATCCCTTTAGTTATATACAAGTAAGTTTTTATTTCTTTAACAAGATTCTTAAATAAAGCGCTCCAAGCGCTACATAACATTCAATATCGAACGAAATGGAGTTTTATTCAGACAATTGCTCCAAGGAGCCGACGTTTCTACATATGTATGTACTCGCAATACTTGTTTGTTATACTTTTGTACAAAACAAAATAGGTTCAATTAAAGTAATAAATAAGTAGTAATAAACGTATTTAAAATAATTTGATACAAATTGAGTTGTCTAAGCTATTTTTCGTAACGTTTTTAAAAAAATAAATGATTGTTAGTTATTGTAGACTATAGTAGCTACTTCACAATATAAAAAAAAATCTCATACCGCCCCTAGACGCCTGACAACAAGGACAAGCGATAGGGGTTAGGTTGGCTACTACCTTCCTTAGGCTGAACTGCAGACTTATGGCTATAAGTTATTGTAGTCATATAGTTGTAGATAAATAGTATTTTCCTTCTAAGCTTAACCAACAGTTATAGTAGTTGTATATGTATGTATGTGCTGTAAACGTAATAGTAGACTATAGCAATTTTTATGTTTAATGCTTATGTACAAAATTTAACGACGACAATATACAATAACATCAGCAATGCTTAGACTCCTAGTTAATTAAAAATAAAATACGTAGATAATCTTCAACGTTGTCTTGATAATTTGTCTTCAATTACGGTTTTCAAAACCAAGATTCAGATATCAACGTACAAATTGAGGGCAATAAGTTGTAGTAATTTCGAAGGGGGTAATACCCGCAGGATATTTTCAATATAGCTTGCTTATTATCTCTCGCATATGATTTTTTCGACGACTTAATCAAGTAATGCGCCTAAACTGTATATATTCAGTTGGTTTTTATTATATCTAAGCTTTATATAAATTTCTCAAATTTCATTTAGAAATCGTTCTGTTGTTGCGCGTTCTTGAATTTTTGGCTTCCTTTATCTTTTGTTATCTCTTTCGAGTTTCTGATTTTTCGATAGATCATTTAATTGCGCAAGTTTCGCTGTGCGCTCACTAATGCATGACCACGATGGTATTATGGATTTTAAGGCAAATTCACCCACACCAACCACTTGAAAGTGAGGCGGCGGTGGAGCGAGTTGTGGTGTAGTCTGTCGTACTGCTGTACGACAATTGCTACTAGCAATTCTAGATAGAGAATTCGTTTTGGCCTAAATTTTTTCAAAGACACTGAACAGCAACGAGAAAAACGCCCAACTATAAATTTTAAAGAGAGAAAATTTTTATGGTTAAGCGTGGTAAAAAAAAAGTAATATATTGCTTAAGAATACGGATATATGTATATTAATGAGAAAATGTTAAGGAAATGAATTTTGCTATAACACATAGGTACATACGTACTTAAAAATAATGGTAAAGAAATTTTTATGGAAACAAACGAATATCAAATGATTGTTGTTCAATATTAGAATAAATGGTGAACATATAAAAGTATTTCATTGAGAGCATATATACGAAGATTTTGAAAACATTTAACGCATTGGTGGTTTAAGTGAAACGAAGTATGTAAATATGCAGGTAGCATCTTTCGACATATAAAAAATGTTTCAGTTAGAATCGATCACACGACGAAGTAATACAAATTTCTGTTGAAAAGTTGTTTAAAATCGAATATATGGTTTGTTACATATGAAAATAAAATAGGGTTATACTTGAAAAATCTCAGTTTTTAAAAGAAATAAATGATGGAAACACTTTAGTATGACACGGAATGTAAGAGCATTGCGAAGCTTTAAGCTACTAGACTAAATTAATTTATAATGAAAGCTTTTTATAGCAAAGCTATTTTTTAAAGTAAAGACCAAACCATAACCCGTGTTTGTGTTTAAGAGCTTTATAACACTTGCAGCGCAAGGGTAAAAATAGAAATCAGGTTGCAAAGGACAGTACTACCTTACAAAAAAAAAAAAAATACAAAAAATAATAAAAATAAAACGAAAAGCACAAAGTTTTCCATTATATTTTTATTTAAAAAAAAAGTGTTGCACTTTGCGCTTGTTGCAACCACATGTGTTAAAGAGCTTTTGTTCGCTTACAGGCTTTGGCTACGTCATCATTTTAAAAAATGCAATTAAATTTAGTGATGCAAAATATAGAACTAAATTCGGTTTTTGGCAACAACACAACTCAATAGCAGTCGTTCAAATTTGGATAACGGACATTTACTCAAAGTCATATTATATGTATGTTAACTTCGATTTTAACTAATATTTTAAACTTTTTCTTTTTCTTGTTTAGTCTAGACAATACTACGTAATTCGTATGGACTTTGGCTCTCAACCCTTTGCACATATTGTTTCATCACGTTAGGCTTATCTTCATCACCGATTTTGATGCTTTTCTCAAATGCAAAAAAAAGGAAATCTATGTTTTTATTTAAAGCCTAAGGTGATAAATTTTTGAAAAAACTTAAAATTTATGTTTATATTTACTCATACTAAAACGATATATTTCGAATAGATTTCTGTTTACTGAATCCGGTTTCCGTTAAAACCGATCGCATCAGGTTTTTATAAACTTTATGGTTTTTATTTAAATTTAAGAAAGAAAAAACATGAAAATATATGTTTACTTAAAAACCTGAATTTTTGGATTTCAATGGAAACGGATTGACTGACATAAAATTCGTGATATATACAAATTTGTGTATGAAATAAACATAAAGACATATAATATAAGTTTGAAACTATGTACTTATGTTATTGAATTGTGAATGACCATGTTTTAATGTCTTGTCAAAAACCGAAAAATTAGAACAGAGGCAATTTACGGCGAAACACAAAAATTCCAAACAAACTGCTTACATCTATGCTTACTTGTCGAAGTAACATTGATTGCAAGAGTAAATATTTTGAAGTTACAGACATTTTGAAATTTAAATTTGCTGCCAAGAATTTGGTATGAACCACATTGGCTTCAATTTATTTTATTCACCAGCTAATATCCATTATTCTTACGGCTCCAGTCCGTTTTTCTTCCATCAACCTTCACCCAAATTAGAATATCTCGATTCTTTGTCTCTGCTTTTCAAATGTTTTCAAGTGTTCCCTGAGTTAAGGCTCGTGTCGTTTCTTCATCTGCTACCCAGTTCTCTTGCTGTTTCTCTGTTTACAGTTTCTGTCGTTTTTAGCTTTTTTCATAAATCCGCAACTTTTACTACGCTTCTATATTGTTTCAAACAATCCCTCCAATCCTGACAAGTTTAATATTTCTCAATACTCCTCCGGATTACAATTTCCCATGAAAAGACTTTCTCTAGTCCTGAAATTTTTTTCTATTTTCTGTACCACCATTATTTTGAGCTTTCTTATTTTGATACATCGATTCCACCTGTTTCTTTCATCGGTTTTAATATTAAGGAGAACATCCTTCCAATAATCTGCTCAATGTTTCCCCATCAAGTCCTCAGGCATCCATTTCTTCAAAACTTTCCAAGAAAATCCTAGTTCTGGGCTTCGTTTTCGTATGCATTTTTATCTTCTAAACATTTCAAGCACTACTACTTTCGGCACTCTTCCTCCTTGAATCACCTTTCACAAATCCAAATCGCCTTGCGCCTAAAAAGTCTGCACATTCAAAACTTCAATTTATGCAACCAAATTTTCTTTATTAGGGTAGAGGATTCGAAAATACCTCATTAATGACAATAAAAATAGATGTAAGCAAATGACGTCTTTGGAAAAATTTCGGTGGGTTAATGCATTAAAAAAAAATTTAGTTTTTCGTTAATTCAAGGCTTTATACAAAAAACTCTATATGATTTCATTTAAGACTGTCAATATAAATGTGGATTACGTGAGTAAGAATTTCGAAGTTACAACTTTTTATGGTACTCATTTTTCACTTTTCAAATCCTTAAGAACACGTTAATACAGCCTCGATGCGCATTATCTGAAAGCCAGTAATAACTTTTTAAGATACCAAAACTAACTTCTAAACTTGTCTTACTTTCTTGAGTGTGTATGGTTTCATTTCCCGTTTAAGGCTGGACACTTCAACTCTATTTGTTTTAAGGAAACCCCTTCCAAGTTCTTGTCTTCCACTTTCTTCAATAGCTCACCATTTTTTGACCCTTCTTCCACATCAATTCACATGTTGTTCCCTTGTCCTTCACTTGCTCTTTTCCATCGACGATACAAACTCTGTCAAATTTTACTATAAAATGCTTGTACTTACTATGGGAGCAGTGTCCGATGAATTCGCATCCCCAAAGATTAATATTACCAGATCAGGCTAGACTACTTTCAATCAGCTTAACATGACCATCATCATCATTCTTTATGAGAAGGCTAGACTATCTTAGTCCTTTCATTGATTAGGTGTCATCTATTCTCTCTGCCACACAATTTCACTGTCGAAAAAGTTATACATTCCCAATTCCAACTCACATAACCAAATTATCGAAATACAGTTTAAACAGCGGTTGCCAATTAATACAGACTGTACATTTAATTATGGAAAATGTTTATTTTGAGGAAACATCGGAGGAAGATTTTAGTTTCTGGTACGCTACTAAGTTTTAGAGCACATTTCTTGTAGTGTTTTTGAGATTGGCAAACAAATATTAAATTTAATATATCTAGTTCGGTTAACGAATTTTTCGATGACAGTTTTACATCGAATTCTCTAAGGTTATCAAAAAGTTTTATTCAACATTTCTTGCTTTACTCATCGACCACTACAAAAATCCTCTTTAATTTGCCGATAAGGAAACTAAAATGCTCGGGAAATGCGATGTTTTCGAAAAATTACATTTCCATTTAAGACTGTACTTTTCCATTATCTGATGATATTCGGTTAAGACAGCCAATAAATGAAATCACTATGATTATAAGTTAAGCGAAAAATATACGATTTTAGAACAAAAAAAAAAAATATAATACGTTCAGATTTTTGCATCACTAAATTGAAAAAACTAAGCTGATGAGCTTGAGCAATGACTTACAAATTGAGAAGCCGAGACTTTGAAGAAATAGTGAAATTCAACGAAGATTGATGTAGTTTTTATGTAGTAGACAAGGTTTTACTCTTTAAAACTATATATTAATTTTTCATTGCGACCAAGGTTTCACCACTGAAAAAAAAAAAAAGTTGCAAATTGGGAAAGATCACGTAGTAATTGTGGAAATTAAGCGAAAATGAAAGCAATTTCAATGTTTCACACTTGAAAAAAAAGTTTCAGTACTCAAGGTTTTTTCCTATTGAGTAAGGGCAAAAAAAAAAAAAAAAAAGTAGAAATTTTCCACAAATACTTATGGATATTTTTGGCTAAATCTTTTATATACACAATTCATACAAATATAGAGAGAGTGAGGGTATAAGGTATAATATGAAAAAATAAAAAATTAATAAAGAAATAAAAAAATGTGACTAATTTAGCTATGTACGTTATTTCATAATTTTACGTAAATTTTGATGGATATTTTGCTATCACCAAATTACCTTCCTACAGTTCTTGAAACTGCGTGTTCCTCTCTCTCCAACCGACCACGGCCTTTCTTGAGGAAAAAAAAAATACTTCAATTTTTCATAGTTTTGAACGCCCCCACGCAGTTTTCTTGTTTTGAAGCGCAACACGCCTACAAAAAAAAAACGCCTTCTGTTGCCACTTCTACGCTTGCTTTCGTTTCCTGCCTGACTTTTCTGTGTGACGCCTTCCAGAACTTTCTGCTATCGTTGCAAAGCTTCACTTTTTCACAGTCTGCGCCACTTTGTGGCCTCTGCTTCTGTCTGCATTTTAGCTTCCGCTTTTCTCGAATTTTCTATTCGTTTTTCTAATGGCACAGTTGCTTCTTAACACAATTTAATCACTTTGGTTTGCTGGCCGAGGAATAATATGTTCTTGCAAATTTATTTAATTTTGTGCACTTTTGCTTTGTCGCCATTATATTGTTCAACAGCAACATGAAAATTTTTTTTTTATTAAAAGTTAAAACTTGTACACTAAACTTTTTCACTGTTTTAAAATATTTTACTTCAGCTAGATTTCTCTCCTTCAGATGGTCTTCACAACTACACATCCGCAAAACGAATGAACATCAATCCGTGGGATACTTGTATTTATACCCAACTAGCAAACTGTTCCGGAAAATTCCATTTCGTTTCGTGTCAGCTCTATCGATTTTATTATTTTTATGGTATATGCCATACTATATGGCGACGGGAGCGCGACAGCTGCGATAATTGCACTTTTTGTTGTTGCTTGTATACTATAAGTTTTTGTGTGTGATACATTAGTTTCACCCTACGTTTGCAATACGTTTTGAGTAGATATACTACAAACATTATGTGAGTTAGCATATTTACCAAATGACTTACGAAGCATTGTGAAATTGAGGTTTTGAAGATGATGAGTCTTTTCACTGTTCTTTAGAAAAATTTATATGTTGCATGTTGGCGGAAAACAGGAGTATTTTCTAATGCAAAATGCAAGATGCTCACTATAATACCGAATTTCAAAACTGACTTGTAAATAAATCGATGCAGCTACGGTTATTCAATAAAAATGGTTTGAAATGTTTTTATGGTATTATGGGGCAAAGAAATTGTTACATTTTCAAAAAGTGGTTCAGATGGAAAATGCAGCTCTTTGAATTTGCTACAACATATTCCGGTGACCTTATTATGAAATTACTTATTCAACTCAAAAATTTTGTATTTGAAAAATAGCGTTCGCCATAAAACTATTCATCTTGTCAACATGGCATGGAAATAGGTATAAGTACTTTTTCTTACAATTTTGGAGTGTATTAGTAACCTGAACCTGTATTAGTAACCTGAACCGGGAAAAAAGAAGACATTGAGATCGTCAAAGCTGCCAGAAATGGCAGAAATACGAAGTAAAAATTGGCTTGTAAGAGGACTAATGCTGAAAAATACATTCAAAAAAATTTAATTTATTTTTTGGCAAGTACTGGATTGTTTCAAAACAACCATATGGCATTCGACCTCGTAAAATAAATGTATTGTAAGTACATATGTATGGAAAAATATTCATAAACCTGTGCTATTACAAGTAAGAACTTCGCAAAAAGAAGAGAAAGTTGAGAAAATATCTTTTCCTTAAATGTCAATAGTAAGACAATATAGTAGGAATACAATTTTGGTCTTGAAGTCTTATATTCAGAAACATGAACAACCTCAGAAACGTGAATACCCTCGATTTTAAATAGTTCACGTTTTCCAATGTACACTATATACTTATTAGTTTTTCATTTGAGTGATTACATCAGCAAGAGGTTACAAAAAATTTTACGTCTTTATCTTTAGCTTTAACGTGAAATTTGAAATGTTTTAAGATAAGTTTCTAGAAATCTATGATTTTATTAAAATTAATGTAGGGTACACAACGCAAGATTATTGCTGGTCATAATATTCAAACTTTTTTTTTTTTGCTTAATTTTTTTATATATGTATGTGCCTATGTGTATGTATGTGAATTGGCTCTCTTTTGAACTGTGGACGTGTTGTTTAGATCGTATAGTGGAAAATTTTTACTTATTACATAGTATACCATCGAAACATAAAGAATTTTCGAGACGTCATAAGCACATTAGGAAAATTTTGAAGGCACATTTATAAAAACTAAAAGCAAACCTTTAAATACAACGTAATTACATAATTGCTAGTAAAAAGACCTTTATAAGTCATTGCTGCTGAGTCATCTGAACATCATCTATTAAAGTTTTTAAATGCTAAACAGGGAATTCACCAAAGCAATTTGCAAAATATGATTTATCAAATACACCGGCCTGCAAATGAGGGGCTTATTAATGTTGTTGGTAGGTGAGTGTCATTTCCAAAGTCATTGTTTTCCACAGAATACGAATCTGGCCTCAGAATTGGCCGATCGCATCAAAATTTTGAGACATTTATGATTAAGTACTCGAAAAATTGATTTTTTGGTTGTGCTTAAGGCTAAAAAATGTTCGGATCTTTTCTACTGAACCATAATAACTGTTCACCACAACGTTCGTAACATGAGTTTAATGTCATTGGATACTAAGAAATTGCCACAGGCTGAGAAGAGCTAACATACTCGGAATATGGTCTAGTAATAATGATACATATGTATTGTTATAGTTATACTAATAAGTACATATGTATAAGTATATATGTAGTATGAGAACATGAGAGTTTCAGAATTTCATCAAAATCTTAAAAAGTTTATTTGCATTAGATTTTTAACCTCATCATTTTTGGAATCAAAAAGAAGTCATAATGATAAAGTCATTAAAGACAATATTTCCAGCATAGTCTTTTATTACCAATACAATTGTACCGACTAGTAAATACAGAAAATAACTTCCAATGGCAAAATTGTATTTGAAACAAAATGGGAAGAGATGTCTCTTTTGCGTATTACAAACGATTAAAAAACGTTTAATTTTCGATGAATTATAAGTATCTTCTAAAATTTTTTTTTAAATTTCATTATTTTATTAAAATTACCATGGTATTTTAAAGTATTGTGAAACTATTGTTTTCTTTTTCATAAAGAATATAGTTCCATGAGTCACTAGAGAGCGCAGATGTGCCATGTCATAACAAATCTTGATTCAATTCCACAATGTTCTGGAATATTTTCGAGACGCAATTTCACAAAAACAAGTTTTCGCTGTGGGAGAGGGGTTATTTTTACGTATTTACAGTCGTACAAAAAAATAAAAAGAACGCATATCAAAGCAGATTTCAGTTATGAAGTCATCCATGATGGTTATATTATGCAGATAACTTATTTTACTTAAAAATGATTTTAAATAATATATAAATAATTAATCTTCATAGGTATATCGTTAGATACATACATATGTATATACATACAGTGGAGAATTATATACTAAGGTAATAACAAAAATTAATGGCATGCTGTACAATTTTCAATTGCTGCTTGAAAACAAAAACTGAATCGGACCAAGTTAATAATAATCTTCCCCCATGCATTTTAAGCTCGTCCATGATTGATAAATTTGCTAAATTTGGTTTCAATTAATAAACTAACATAGAATATTATATTTATTGGTTAAGCTTTAATTTTAAGGGGATATTCCTTACTCGCTCTGAGTGAAAAGTTATATGCAGCTCTTGTGGTAACCTTATGGTTACAATGCCAACAATTCCGATGACATAGGTTCATCACTCAGCGTTTAAAAAACAGTTCTTTTTTTCAACCGACCAAGTAAAAGTATGCATGTCTTAATGAAAATTATTTTATTGAAATTAATTTTCAGCACAAAATACTCCAAAGTGTTCACAACGTGGTGAAGAGCTTAAGAGCTACATAAATTATGTATTGATATCTGCTTCTATCATTTTGTCACATGACTGTATGTTTTTATTTTTAGCAGAGACCAAGTGCTTAGTACAAAAAAAAATAAAATTAATTGAAAAAAAAAAAATAAAAGCAAATATGTTGTTTACAAAATCCACTAGTAGGAATAAAACAAAAAATTATTTTTATCTGCTTTGTACATAAATAAACAACTGCAAACTTGGTAGAAAGTATCGTACATAAATAGTACGCGTTCGCTTATTATTGTTTGTAGTAAAAATTCTCACGTTGCTAGAATTTTCGATTTCTCGAATGTTTCAACTTCTTTCTGTTCCTAATGCACTTATCGCTTCCCAAGGACAACAACAAACATTCATTCTACCGGCATCGAATTTCCACCCCAAATTTTATGTACAATAATTGCGCAACATTTATACTGCATTGTCGTTTCGGCGAAATAACGTTATGATATAGAAAATTCTGGTACATTCGTGTATACGTGCACATCTGCACGAAAAAAGATATACAAAAAATAGCTACCTACTGCGCAGTTATTTAATAGAAACCACCTTTTCCAAGCTATTTAATGAAATTGGGATAAAGTTTAGTTAAATTTTAAAATGAACATTTTCTTATCATTATTTTGAACTTTAAATTAATACAAGTTTTCTTGATACATGTACGTTTGTTCGTAGATAACGATTACACCTGTCCCTCGATTTACTCAGTAGATACGTTCCTGACAAATCCGTGTAATTCGAAAAAATAATTTTTGTATGGAAAAACCGTGTAAAACGAAAATGACTATAAAAAATCTTTTTTAGACATTTATTGAACACAAAATATGACTAATACATACACTTAATAAAATATAAAAATATCATTCAAGTCATAGAAAACATAAAACTAGAGAAAAAAAACATAAAAAATCCATTTCATAGAAAACAAAAATATTGTACTTCATATAGGTACATACATAAATTAAAAAAAAAAATTGTATAAGTTTATGACAGTAGATCATATGTGAGTTTGAAGTGTTGCCAGATCTATGATTAAGTAGAAATAAATTCGCGTGCAGTCAAAATTAGTCATATTCCACACAATTTTTTTTTTAATTTTGATTTTAAGAACCGTGTAAGATCGAAAACGTGCAAATCGAGTAGCGTGTAAAGCGAGGGATAAGTGTACTTATAATGAAAATATCGTTATATAAAATTTTAAATTTAGTTATCACCAAAAAGTTTTACGTAAATCATTAACGAAACTGCAGAATATCTTTCTGTAAAATCAAAATTGACCCAAAAATGGCGCACTATGGAAGAAAAACCTAGTCATTAATATACACATATGTACTTATGTATAAAAGGCTTCTTCTGTTTTCTATTTGAGGTCTTTGCATAGTATGTAATATTTGATGCAAGAAAATTTGTGTTGCTGATTCTTAGGACTATGTATTTTAAAAATGATGAACACCGTTCTTTATTTTTAAAGGAAAACTGCCACTGAAGACTAAAAGGCAGTAGATTTTTAAATAATAATCGGATGGTCGCGATTGTCATATCTTTTTTATCACTTTTTACTACAGCTTTAAGCTTCTTACATGTTTCTCATTTTTGTGAAATTTAAAATGTTTCCTTTGTTTCTTAACTGTGAACCAAAAGATATTAATCACGATAAGCATTGTACTTCGAGCTTATTTTTAAAGAAATCTGGCATTTTCTACTTCAAGAGATTTTAAATTGACCTTCTACATCTCTGAACAAATATTTGAAAATTTAATGTTGAGTTGCCAATTGCAGAAGCATCGACTGATATCAACTAAGCATAACTTTAGGTCGTTCAGCTCGAATCTATCACATCGTATTTTAATATTTTGTTAACATATTCCGACTTTTATCTACTTTTTAAAAAATATAGATGGTGCGTCAATGCGCCTAAGCGTTAAAACCTTGAAATGTTTTGTAAAATTGTAAATATGATTTTTCTCAGTGGATGAGTACGAGCTTTTCTTATCAAATCAAAGTTTATCGGTTCTTACCGCCTTGAGACAATTATCGGTAAAAAAAGTTCAATACTTTATTTGATTAAATTGAATAAAAAACAGATTGAAAATGACTTAGTGTTAGATTGATATGTTATTTCTATTAGAGTCCGATTGCCAGATTGAATTATTTTATCTTGTAAACTTTTATTCAAAATGGTATAAGTAGGTATTTTTCAAAACGGTTAAAGATTATTTCAAAGGTTACCACATCTAGACGGTCATAGCCATTAGATGATTAAGACATCCTTATTTATAGTAATCTAATGGGATGCCTTTTCCTCTTGAAAACTTTTGACGCATACATGGACAGAATCAGTCAGAATGGCATTGGCTACATTTGTGTAAAGTTTTTATTTTGAAAAGTAACAAAGGTATTAGCATTTTTTGAAATTGAATATTTAATACATATGTACATTTTAAATCGGTATGTGATACTTGATTAGCTATTCGTAGTACTACATTTTATAAATTCCTAACTATTGTACTCGTATATAAAGTATTGACTTAATTTTGCAATAGTTATAAAATTATGGCCAATAGTTAATTTAAATTACATGAAATGCAATAAGCTTCTGTTTTTTCCATTATAAACTATAAACTGCAGAATTTTCTACGCATCATGTTACTAGACTTAACGTTTTCTCGAATTTTCCAATTTCCAAATGTTTCTTTTTCAATTGCTTCTTGGTAAGGACGGCTGTACAGCCGTCCGGCAAGCAATTTCCACCCTTATTTTACAAATTCGCATGAAATGTAGTATAGTATGTATGTTATGCAGCTGTAAGTGCGTGAATATTATGCCGAATGACCTTGAATTTTTCTCACAACGTCGCCCTCATCTCCGAACTTATCATAAGAAAACAAAGCATAGATTAGGCAAAAGTCCATTCTCATAAATGAAAATCCTGGATTTTGCTAGATACTTTCGTTTTATTGTCAACAGAACAGAACGGCAGAGAAGGCACAGTGGAAAAGGGAAGAAATTTATTTGGTTTTTTCTAAAAATATGCTTATATCTTAGGTAGCTTGCACTATAACATCGTTTCTAAATAAAATTTGATATTTTACGGAAGCAATTCGTGGTTGGCTTCGAAAATCAGAAAACAGAATATACAGAATTGAAGATGTATCACGCAATGTGACCTTTAAAAAAAGTAATAAGTCCACGGGAAGAGAACAATCTAATAATTATTCAATGATATGAGAGAATAATTCTATATCGGACTGAAAATTGAATTATGAGGTAATGCTATTGCATCACGTTTAGAGATTTCGCTGAATTTACCTTAATACTCAGACTCCTTATATGGTATACATCGAATATTATACACTTTACATAGTTCACCTTAATATTACTGGATACTTAATATTTTTCGATAGTTTTCAAGATTTTATGACTGCTATCGAAATTTTTGATGTATGAATGACATTTGACGCTTCTTATTGTCTTTTTCGATCCCATCCGATCTTTTTCGACTTTTTCAACATGTGTTTGAACTTCGAGTACTATTTTTCGTGTTCCATCGACTTTTTCAACTCAAAGTGTATTTTTTTGATACTTTACAGCTATCTTCCTTACGTATCATTCGTGCCTTTTGACACTTTCTGACTGAGCGACAAAATTTTCGATATAAAATTGTAAACGAAATAATTATTTTTTCCTCAAAAAATTCACAAAATTTTCAAAAAACGAGTGGTTAAATCCCTTTTTATTGTGGTGCTATTCACTATTAAAGTTGCAAATAAATAGATTATAAAAAAAATGTTTAAATTTGTTTGTGAGGTCTCAAAAGTTAAAAGATTGGCATACGAAAAGTTTGAGTTGTTAAAAGTCCTGTAGGGTCTTATCGTTTTCGTTATTATTGAATAATATCTCAAAAAGTAGAAAACCTGCTTATATAATATAATTTTTCAAAGGTCACTTGTTATTTTTCGAACAAATAACAACAAAATTAAAAAATTAAAATAAAGTCTAATGTTTGTTTTAGAAAAACGTAGACTTTGTTTTATTTTAAAAAACTCTTTGTTGATTTCCCGACTTTTCGGAGTTTATTTGACTCCTTCTTCAGGGTTACAATTACAAACTAAGCATTTTATATCGACATTTAAAAAAAAAAGATAAGCATAAACCGCGCTCTGCCGGCAACAAGATTTTCAATGGGTTTTAGAGTTTTCGTTATTGTTGTATAATGTCTCAAAAACTAGCAAACCTTCTTGCCAAAAACTTATCACTTCAAAAAATTTTAGTTTCTTTCTAATGGATTATTTATTTAATCAAAAAAACTTTTAATTGTTAGTTATTTTTTGAAAATGTCCCTAAAATTTTTCACATATGTACTTGCGATTCGACCACACATTACGAATAATAACTGAAAGTTATAATTCCAAACTAAAGAAACTATTTTAAAAATTGAGATATTCAAATTTAATACTGCAAATTTTCTTTCCATTAATTGGTGAAAAAAATTTGAGGTGAAAAAAGTCTTTGAGTAATTTCAGCAAGTTGATTGTGTTTTGCTCTGAAACATAGTCCGTTTCATCGCCCTTGAATTTTACAAATCTGAAAAATCCTATTAAGAGGACAAAATTTAAATCGATAATCTTTTATGTTCCTGATGTGATTTACAGCAAAAGATAAGCGATTTCCTGTGTCTGAGGTAACTTTTAAGTTTCCTTAGGTCAGAGATTTTTCGAGATTACAATGATTCAAGCAAACTCTAAATACCAACTGATTTTAAAATTTCAAATAATAATTTTTTAACACAACATCGATTTTAATGATACAATGAAAAGTTTTTTTAAGCATAACTTTATTATTGCATATATTTTTTCCAGAATTAATATCTATATGCTGCCTTAGTAAATTTGAAACTGATGTTCCAATAATTTTTGAACAATTTTTTTAGTTTATAAATTCACAAGTAGATGGATCCTTTCTTCATTGACATCCAAGTTCACAGAAAATTTATTCGAAAGTCCGTTGGTGAGGGTCAATTAACAATAAAAAAATAAAATTACTGAAGCAATCTCAAGCAATTCTGAAATCATTGGCAATTTAATTTCCTAGCTCCGATTTTTAAATAAAAACGATTTAATTTCTTTTTTCTTTAAATAAGATAATCAGTCTTTATTTACAATATATGTTAAATAAATATATTTTTAAAAATGCGTTTAAACTAAGATAACAAATTAAATATTAGATACTTATTGTTTAATATAAACGTATCATTATTTCACAGTTTGGAATTAAATTCAAAAAAATATCTAACAACGATTAGGTTGACTATAATAATTTACATATGCATGTCTCTGGAGCAAATTTGAATGTCAGGAACTCTTGTAGATAATTAGTCTACTTCTTCAACTGTTGGACCATTGTACTGTCCACCACCGAATCCACCTGCCTGCTGACCACAATTTGTTGGCTGTGGTCCTCCAGCACTTCCGGCTGATTGCTGATGCATCTTTGTCATGATTGGACTACACAGCTTTGTCAACTCTTCCAATTTGTATTCGAATTCTTCTTTTTCAGCTGTTGTGTTGTCATCCAACCACTTGACTGTTTCACTACATTTGCCAAGCACCGTGTCCTTTTCAGACTGACTTAGTTTGTCACCAGCTTGCTCTGCCGCTTGCTTCACGCTAAACACATAACTTTCAAGTTGGTTGCGTGCAGCGATGCGTTGACGTTGCTTTTCATCCTCATCAGCGTACTTTTCAGCTTCATTCACCATGCGATCAATATCAGCCTGAGACAAGCGACCTTTGTCGTTTTTGATGGTGATGTTTTTGGCGTTTCCAGTACTCATTTCTTTCGCTGCAACATTTAGAATACCGTTGGCATCCATATCGAAGGTAACATCGATCTTAGGAACGCCACGTGGAGCTGGCGGAATACCAGTGAGGTTAAAGGTGCCCAGCAGATTATTGTCCTTAGTCATCGCACGTTCGCCTTCAAAGACTTGAATGGTCACAGCTGGTTGGTTGTCTGCATATGTGGTGAATGTCTTTGACTGCTTGCATGGAATTCTGCTATTGCGTTCTATCAACTTCGTCATAACGCCACCTGCGGTCTCAATGCCCAATGAGAGTGGAGCCACATCGACCAGCAGCACATCCTGGATTTCACTGCTCTTGTCACCACTTAGAATAGCGGCTTGTATGGCGGCACCGTATGCTACGGCTTCATCTGGATTGATAGACAAGTTCAAGCTCTTGCCACAGAAAAACGATTGTAGCAAATTTTGTACTTTTGGAATCCTTGTGGAACCACCAACCAGCACAATATCATGGATTTGATTTTTATCCATCTTTGCGTCGATCAGAGCCTTCTCCACTGGTTGCAATGTCTGACGGAAGAGATCTGCACAAAGTTCTTCGAAACGAGCACGAGTAATTTTTGTGTAGAAGTCAGTGCCCTCGTACAGTGCGTCTATTTCGATGGTGGCCTCGGTGCTCGAAGAAAGTGTGCGTTTTGCTCGTTCAGCTGCTGTTCGTAGGCGTCGCAGTGCACGTGGATTGGAACGCAAGTCCTTCTTGTATTTACGTTTGAACTCATCCGCCAGATGAGTCACTAATCTGTTGTCAAAATCCTCACCTCCCAAATGTGTGTCACCAGCAGTGGCTCGTACCTCAAACAGCGACCCTTCGTCAATAGTGAGTATGGACACATCAAAAGTACCACCACCCAAATCGAAAATTAGTACATTGCGTTCACCTTTAAGATTTTTGTCCAGACCATATGCCAATGCCGCTGCCGTTGGTTCATTGATGATTCTGAGCACATTCAGACCCGCAATAACCCCAGCGTCTTTTGTGGCTTGACGCTGTGAGTCATTGAAGTAGGCGGGTACTGTGATGACTGCATCTTTGATTGTTGTGCCTAAATATGACTCGGCCGTCTCCTTCATCTTCGTCAATACCATCGAACTGATTTCCTCTGGAGCGAATTTTTTCTGTTCTCCTTTAAATTCAACGCTGAGCTTGGGTTTTCCGCAATCGTTAACTACTTTGAATGGCCAGTGTTTGATGTCTTCCTGGATCTTTTGATCATCAAATTTGCGACCAATTAAACGTTTTGCGTCGAATACTGTGTTGCTGGGATTCATGGCGACTTGGTTCTTGGCGGCGTCGCCTATAAGACGCTCCGAATCTGTGAATGCTACATAACTGGGTGTTGTTCGATTACCCTGATCATTGGCGATGATTTCTACTTTTCCATGTTGGAACACACCAACACAAGAGTAGGTTGTTCCTAAATCAATTCCAATAGCTGGCATTTTTAAATGATTTTCTTTTGATTCTTTGCTTTTCGTAATAATTTGTTTATAATTTATGTTTTCACTTGATGGTTAATATGAATTTTAAAAATTCTCGTTTGTTTTTGGTTTTGTTTCAGTTAAGCAATTCGCTAACTCAATTGTTATCACTTTAATTTTTTGTTTGTTACTGAGCCAAAGAGAGCCACCGCTTGTCTTTTATACTTTTTCTGCTTTTAACAGAATTTTCTCGAATTGCTCTTCAGAAACTTCTAGCAAGCTCTGGCAAACGTTGGACGAGCGAAATGCACATATTTTGATAACTGAGCATTTGTGCTGTTGTTTAACACAGTTGATTTCAATGCGCTCTCATATTTACTTAACTCACCGAAAAATGTGTGAGATGGTTTGCAAATGTTGTATAAGTTATAATCTGTATATACTCTTATTTGTTATAGTTTTTGAGTTCACTCAAAAATTTTCCAAACAATGGCCCTCTTTTTCTTGCTCATCACTCTACATTTTGCCGAATCCAAATTGATATATGTACATACATACATACATATGTACATGCATATGCCGGTATTTCCTTTGACCTTGCTCATACATGTCTATCAGCCGGTCCGTCTGTGGAAATAACAAATACGGGAAGACCATGCAAGATAATTAAATGAATTTCGGTACTTAGGCTACATCTTTAAGCAAGCCTATTGAGATTGCAAATGGGTAAAATCAGTTCATGAACACGCCTACCGTCTATACAAATAAAACACTTCAAACGCTATATTGAGATACAGTGGTTCACAGCTTATTGTATGCAGTGCATAGTTTTAATTTCAGCGCTCTATAATTCTGAAACTAAATGGAATAGGAAAAAAATTTTGATGTCATTTGAAAGAGAAAAAATTGATAGTATCAAAGATAGTTTTTTTATTGTTAAAAAATATTATCTGCTTCGATGTCAAACCACTTTTAAGCCGTAGTTGACCGAATAGGCTACCAACTATTTTTTAAGTTCAATTTTTTCTCTTTCAAAGGACATCAAAATTTTTTTCTTATTCCATTTAGTTTCAGAATTATAAAGCGCTGAAGTTACAATACAGGTCTGGCCAAGCCTATACGTATTTTATATGAAAAATTTGTAAGTTTTCGAGGAAAAAAAAAAGAAAAATAATGTACTTATGTAAATATGAACTCCAAACCCATTTTATTAAAAGGACTTATGATAAAAATAAATATATAGTTTTCATTCGATTTTTTCAATATTTTCCATATTATTTTGACTTTATCAACCTTTTAACTCCTTCCAATGTATCTCATATGTATTTGTTTGACTTTTTCAAATTCTTTCATTTTTCTTCATTATTTTCTTTATTTTTAAGACTTTCAGCGATTTTGAATTGTTTTATCAGTTCTTAACCTCTTTCAACTTTTTTGAACATTTTCATATTATTTCGACATTTTTAAGCATTTTTTCAACATTTTTTCGACATTTTGAATTTCTTTCAACTTTCTTCAATGGTTTCCATATTTTATCGACTTTTTCAGTCTTCTATTTCTATTTCTATTTCTATTTGAACAATTTTTATTCCCTAAGCCTTTTTTACATTTCACATTTTTTTTCGAAGTTGAATACCTCTTCAACAACTTTTAACATTTAGTGTAGTGTGTTTTAACAGCATAGTGTATGTGAGTTTCGGCCTGGCCGAAGATAACACCTTAACTTGTTTTTAACTAGATCCAGTGTCGCGACTGTTGGATAGAAACCATAAATATTTCTTATAGATCAAGTACACATATCGGGGAATTAACTCCTTCGCCCTACTTTTTATAAGAAAAATCTGTGAAACTTTCAAGATAATTAATTTTAACCTTGAACTTCAAAACACTGAAATCACGTTAACCTATTTTCATCTTTGCTACGTGTGCAGGTGGCTTAAAAGACCAGTATATAGATAATATTTAGTTTTCACATTTTTTGTATGAAAAAATTTAATTTTTTCACAGTTTTTGTATGAAAAATCGAATTTTGGGACTAAACATTATTCATAACAGAAGAGAAATTTTAAATTTTTTGCATAATCTATATTTTTCAAGCAAATTCAGCTATCCAGTAAAGAAAAAAAGTTACGAGCAAAAAACACGATTTTTTTTTTAGCCAGGAGAATCAAAAGTGCTTGGTTTTTCTCAGAACGAAAAAAAAAGTGACGGAGATGTCGTTTTTAAGGGTCCTTCTTACTTTTGAGTCTGAGTCTAGCGACTCTGATTCGAAAAAAATCAGTTCTGTTAAATAAGAAAAATGCAGATATCTTTGTTTTCGGCATTGATTTAAGCAAATATCACTACATTAAAATTGATGTACCATGGGATCAGCGGTAACATAATATTTGAGCAGTTGGAGCTAGAAAGTGGAAAATCGGTACTTATTTACTTCTGTCCGGTCAATTGTCAATTTTTTTATAAGAAAGAAAGAAGAAGAAGAAAAACAAATCATGGATTTGAATTCCCCGATCGATAGTTTCTCGAAAACCATAGCCACTTTGTTGGAAAATTTTATAGCGTCTGTCACTTGCACCATTATTTAAATCCATATTTTGGAAAATGGGTTGTTTACTTAAAAGAGAGGGCGCTAATCCCGTTTCCGAAATTAACCTTTAGCCTAATAATAGGCTTTGTCTAGACATATAAGGCTACTGTAATCCGCTGACACATAGTTGAAAAATCAAAAAGTTTTTTTTTTGAACCGCTCTAATGTACATGTGTATGTATGAATGTATATCAATTTGGATTCGGCAAAATGTAGAGTGATGAGCAAGAAAAAGAGAGCCATTGTTTGGTAAATTTTTGAGAGTGAACATATAAACTCTAACAAATATGAGTATATACAGATTATACTTAAATTATACAACATTTGCAAACCATCTCACACATTTTTCGGCGAGTAAAGTAAATATGAGAGCGCATTGAAATCAACTGTGTTAAACAACAGCACAAATGCTCAGTTATCAAAATATGTGCATGTCGCTCGTCCAACGTTTGCCAGAGCTTGCTAGAAGTTTCTGAAGAGCAATTCGAGAAAATTCTGTTAAAAGCAGAAAAAGTATAAAAGACAAGCGGTGGCTCTCTTTGGCTCAGTAACAAACAAAAAATTAAAGTGATAACAATTGAGTTAGCGAATTGCTTAACTGAAACAAAACCAAAAACAAACGAGAATTTTTAAAATTCATATTAACCATCAAGTGAAAACATAAATTATAAACAAATTATTACGAAAAGCAAAGAATCAAAAGAAAATCATTTAAAAATGCCAGCTATTGGAATTGATTTAGGAACAACCTACTCTTGTGTTGGTGTGTTCCAACATGGAAAAGTAGAAATCATCGCCAATGATCAGGGTAATCGAACAACACCCAGTTATGTAGCATTCACAGATTCGGAGCGTCTTATAGGCGACGCCGCCAAGAACCAAGTCGCCATGAATCCCAGCAACACAGTATTCGACGCAAAACGTTTAATTGGTCGCAAATTTGATGATCAAAAGATCCAGGAAGACATCAAACACTGGCCATTCAAAGTAGTTAACGATTGCGGAAAACCCAAGCTCAGCGTTGAATTTAAAGGAGAACAGAAAAAATTCGCTCCAGAGGAAATCAGTTCGATGGTATTGACGAAGATGAAGGAGACGGCCGAGTCATATTTAGGCACAACAATCAAAGATGCAGTCATCACAGTACCCGCCTACTTCAATGACTCACAGCGTCAAGCCACAAAAGATGCTGGAGTTATTGCGGGTCTGAATGTACTCAGAATCATCAATGAACCAACGGCAGCGGCATTGGCATATGGTCTGGACAAAAATCTTAAAGGTGAACGCAATGTACTAATTTTCGATTTGGGTGGTGGTACTTTTGATGTGTCCATACTCACTATTGACGAAGGGTCGCTGTTTGAGGTACGAGCCACTGCTGGTGACACACATTTGGGAGGTGAGGATTTTGACAACAGATTAGTGACTCATCTGGCGGATGAGTTCAAACGTAAATACAAGAAAGACTTACGCTCAAATCCACGTGCACTGCGACGCCTACGAACAGCAGCTGAACGAGCAAAACGCACACTTTCTTCGAGCACCGAGGCCACCATCGAAATAGACGCACTGTACGAGGGCACTGACTTCTACACAAAAATTACTCGTGCTCGTTTCGAAGAACTTTGTGCAGATCTCTTCCGTCAGACATTGCAACCAGTGGAGAAGGCTTTAATCGACGCGAAGATGGATAAAAATCAAATCCATGATATTGTGCTGGTTGGTGGTTCTACAAGGATTCCAAAAGTACAAAATTTGCTACAATCGTTTTTCTGTGGCAAGAGCTTGAACTTGTCTATCAATCCAGATGAAGCCGTAGCATACGGTGCCGCCATACAAGCCGCTATTCTAAGTGGTGACAAGAGCAGTGAAATCCAGGATGTGCTGCTGGTCGATGTGGCTCCACTCTCATTGGGCATTGAGACCGCAGGTGGCGTTATGACGAAGTTGATAGAACGCAATAGCAGAATTCCATGCAAGCAGTCAAAGACATTCACCACATATGCAGACAACCAACCAGCTGTGACCATTCAAGTCTTTGAAGGCGAACGTGCGATGACTAAGGACAATAATCTGCTGGGCACCTTTAACCTCACTGGTATTCCGCCAGCTCCACGTGGCGTTCCTAAGATCGATGTTACCTTCGATATGGATGCCAACGGTATTCTAAATGTTGCAGCGAAAGAAATGAGTACTGGAAACGCCAAAAACATCACCATCAAAAACGACAAAGGTCGCTTGTCTCAGGCTGATATTGATCGCATGGTGAATGAAGCTGAAAAGTACGCTGATGAGGATGAAAAGCAACGTCAACGCATCGCTGCACGCAACCAACTCGAAAGTTATGTGTTTAGCGTGAAGCAAGCGGCAGAGCAAGCTGGTGACAAACTAAGTCAGTCTGAAAAGGACACGGTGCTTGGCAAATGTAGTGAAACAGTCAAGTGGTTGGATGACAACACAACAGCTGAAAAAGAAGAATTCGAATACAAATTGGAAGAGTTGACAAAGCTGTGTAGTCCAATCATGACAAAGATGCATCAGCAATCAGCCGGAAGTGCTGGAGGACCACAGCCAACAAATTGTGGTCAGCAGGCAGGTGGATTCGGTGGTGGACAGTACAATGGTCCAACAGTTGAAGAAGTAGACTAATTTTCTACAAGAGTTCCTGACATTCAAATTTGCTCCAGAGACATGCATATGTAAATTATTATAGTCAACCTAATCGTTGTTAGATATTTTTTTGAATTTAATTCCAAACTGTGAAATAATGATACGTTTATATTAAACAATAAGTATCTAATATTTAATTTGTTATCTTAGTTTAAACGCATTTTTAAAAATATATTTATTTAACATATATTGTAAATAAAGACTGATTATCTTATTTAAAGAAAAAAGAAATTAAATCGTTTTTATTTAAAAATCGGAGCTAGGAAATTAAATTGCCAATGATTTCAGAATTGCTTGAGATTGCTTCAGTAATTTTATTTTTTTATTGTTAATTGACCCTCACCAACGGACTTTCGAATAAATTTTCTGTGAACTTGGATGTCAATGAAGAAAGGATCCATCTACTTGTGAATTTATAAACTAAAAAAATTGTTCAAAAGTTATTGGAACATCAGTTTCAAATTTACTAAGGCAGCATATAGATATTAATTCTGGAAAAAATATATGCAATAATAGAGTTATGCTTAAAAAAAACTTTTCATTGTATCATTAAAATCGATGTTGTGTTAAAAAATTATTATTTGAAATTTTAAAATCAGTTGGTATTTAGAGTTTGCTTGAATCATTGTAATCTCGAAAAATCTCTGACCTAAGGAAACTTAAAAGTTACCTCAGACACAGGAAATCGCTTATCTTTTGCTGCAAATCACATCAGGAACATAAAAGATTATCGATTTAAATTTTGTCCTCTTAATAGGATTTTTCAGATTTGTATAATTCAAGGGCGATGAAACGGACTATGTTTCAGAGCAAAACACAATCAACTTGCTGAAATTACTCAAAGACTTTTTTCACCTCAAATTTTTTTCACCAATTAATGGTAAAGAAAATTTGCAGTATTAAATTTGAATATCTCAATTTTTAAAATAGTTTCTTTAGTTTGGAATTATAACTTTCAGTTATTATTCGTAATGTGTGGTCGAATCACAAGTACATATGTGAAAAATTTTAGGGACATTTTCAAAAAATAACTAACAATTAAAAGTTTTTTTGATTAAATAAATAATCCATTAGAAAGAAACTAAAATTTTTTGAAGTGTTAAGTTTTTGGCAAGAAGGTTTGCTAGTTTTTGAGACATTATACAACAATAACGAAAACTCTAAGACCCATTGAAACTCTTGTTGCCGGCAGGGCGCGGTTTAGGCTTATCTTTTTTTTTTAAATGTCGATATAAGATGCTTAGTTTGTAAATGTAACCCTGAAGAAGGAGTCAAATAAACTCCGAAAAGTCGGGAAATCAACAAAGAGTTTTTTAAAATAAAACAAAGTCTACGTTTTTCTAAAACAAACATTAGACTTTATTTTAATTTTTTAATTTTGTTGTTATTTGTTCGAAAAATAACAAGTGACCTTTGAAAAATTATATTATATAAGCAGGTTTTCTACTTTTTGAGATATTATTCAATAATAACGAAAACGATAAGACCCTACAGGATTTTTAACAACTCAAACTTTTCGTACGCCAATCTTTTAACTTTTGAGACCTCACAAAAAAAATTTAAACATTTTTTTTATAATCTATTTATTTGCAACTTTAATAGTGAATAGCACCACAATAAAAAGGGATTTAACCACTCGTTTTTTGAAAATTTTGTGAATTTTTTGAGGAAAAAATAATTATTTCGTTTACAATTTTATATCGAAAATTTTGTTCGCTCAGTCAGAAAGTGTCAAAAGGCACGAATGATACGTAAGGAAGATAGCTGTAAAGTATCAAAAAAATACACTTTGAGTTGAAAAAGTCGATGGAACACGAAAAATAGTACTCAAAGTTCAAACACGTGGTGAAAAAGTCGAAAAAGATCGGATGGGATCGAAAAAGACAATAAGAAGCGTCAAATGTCATTCATACATCAAAAATTTCGATAGCAGTCATAAAATCTTGAAAACTATCGAAAAATATTAAGTATCGAGTAATATTAAGGTGAACTATGTAAAGTGTATAATATTCGATGTATACCATATAAGGAGTCTAAGTATTTAGGTAAATTCAGCGAAATCTCTAAACGTGATGCAATAGCATTACCTCATAATTCAATTTTCAGTCCGATATAGAATTATTCTCTCATATCATTAAATAATTATTAGATTGTTCTCTTCCCGTGGACTTATTACTTTTTTTAAAGGTCACATTGCGTGATACATCTTCAATTCTGTATATTCTGTTTTCTGATTTTCGAAGCCAACCACGAATTGCTTCCGTAAAATATCAAATTTTATTTAGAAACGATGTTATAGTGCAAGCTACCTAAGATATAAGCATATTTTTAGAAAAAACCAAATAAATTTCTTCCCTTTTCCACTGTGCCTTCTCTGCCGTTCTGTTCTGTTGACAATAAAACGAAAGTATCTAACAAAATCCAGGATTTTCATTTATGAGAATGGACTTTTGCCTAATCTATGCTTTGTTTTCTTATGATAAGTTCGGAGATGAGGGCGACGTTGTGAGAAAAATTCAAGGTCATTCGGCATAATATTCACGCACTTACAGCTGCATAACATACATACTATACTACATTTTATGCGAATTTGTAAAATAAGGGTGGAAATTGCTTGCCGGACGGCTGTACAGCCGTCCTTACCAAGAAGCAATTGAAAAAGAAACATTTGGAAATTGGAAAATTCGAGAAAACGTTAAGTCTAGTAACATGATGCGTAGAAAATTCTGCAGAAAAAACAGAAGCTTATTGCATTTCATGTAATTTAAATTAACTATTGGCCATAATTTTATAACTATTGCAAAATTAAGTCAATACTTTATATACGAGTACAATCGTTAGGAATTTATAAAATGTAGTACTACGAGTAGCTAATCAAGTATCACATACCGATTTAAAATGTACATATGTATTAAATATTCAATTTCAAAAAATTCTAACAAAATAAAAACCTTACACAAATGTAGCCAATGCCATTCTGACTGATTCTGTCCATGTATGCGTCAAAAGTTTGCAAGAGGAAAAGGCATCCCATTAGATTACTATAAATAAGGATGTCTTAATCATCTAATGGCTATGACCGTCTAGATGTGGTAACCTTTGAAATAATCTTTAACCGTTTTGAAAAATACCTACTTATACCATTTTGAATAAAAGTTTACAAGATAAAATAATTCAATCTGGCAATCGGACTCTAATAGAAATAACATATCAATCTAACACTAAGTCATTTTCAATCTGTTTTTTATTCAATTTAATCAAATAAAGTATTGAACTTTTTTTACCGATAATTGTCTCAAGGCAGTAAGAACCGATAAACTTTGATTTGATAAGAAAAGCTCGTACTCATCCACTGAGAAAAATCATATTTACAATTTTACAAAACATTTCAAGGTTTTAACGCTTAGGCGCATTGACGCACCATCTATAGTTTTTAAAAAGTAGATAAAAGTCGGAATATGTTAACAAAATATTAAAATACGATGTGATTTATGTGTTTGCAAAAATCAAATGATAGATTCGAGCTGAACGACCTAAAGTTATGCTTAGTTGATATCAGTCGATGCTTCTGCAATTGGCAACTCAACATTAAATTTTCAAATATTTGTTCAGAGATGTAGAAGGTCAATTTAAAATCTCTTGAAGTAGAAAATGCCAGATTTCTTTAAAAATAAGCTCGAAGTACAATGCTTATCGTGATTAATATCTTTTGGTTCACAGTTAAGAAACAAAGGAAACATTTTAAATTTCACAAAAATGAGAAACATGTAAGAAGCTTAAAGCTGTAGTAAAAAGTGATAAAAAAGATATGACAATCGCGACCATCCGATTATTATTTAAAAATCTACTGGCTTTTAGTCTTCAGTGGCAGTTTTTCTTTAAAAATAAAGAACGGTGTTCATTATTTTTAAAATACATAGTCCTTAGAATCAGCAACACAAATTTTCTTGCATCAAATATTACATACTATGCAAAGACCTCAAATAGAAAACAGAAGAAGCCTTTTATACATAAGTATAGGGTGTTTTTTTTAGAGGTATAGATCTTCGAATTGAAATAAAACACAAGAAAATCGTTTTAATGTCCATCAATTTGACTTTATTGGAAGGCGGGCTCGAATAAAGCCAATTCTACAGGTCCAATTTTGAACCACTTTTTCGAGCATATGGGGCCTTATGTCGGCAATAACGCCACGAATGTTGGCTTCCAAGTCCCCTAACGTTTCTGGTTTGTTGGCGTAGACGAGCGACTTCACATATCCCCAAAGAAAATAATCCAATGGTGTCAAATCACACGATCTTGGTGGCCAATTGACAGGTCCATTCCGCGAAATTATGCGCTCATCGAATGTTTCCTTCAATAAATTGATTGTGACGTGCGCTGTGTGGCATGTAGCGCCGTCTTGTTGGAACCACAACTCATCCACATTCATGCCATCCAATTCGGGAACAAAATAGTCGGTTATCATGGCTCTATACCGGTCTCCATTAACGGTAACTGACTCTCCAGCATTATTTCGGAAGAAGTATGGCCCAATGACTCCACCAGCCCATAGAGCACACCAAACAGTCAGTTTTTGTGGATGTAATGGCGTCTCAAGGGTCTCATGTGGATTCTCTTCACTCCAAATGCGGCAATTTTGCTTGTTGACGTAGCCATTCAACCAAAAATGAGCCTCATCACTGAACAAAATTTTGCGATGAAAATCAGCATAGAGATCAATCTCATTTTCGGCCCATACACCAAAATCACGACGCATTGCATGGTCTCGCGGCTTTAATTCTTGCACAAGCTGGATCTTGTAAGGTCGCAAGCCAAGATCTTTGCGCAAAATCATCCATAAAGTTGATGGACAAAGTTCCAATTGCTGTGCACGGTGGCGAATCGATTCATTCGGGTCCTCTTCAACATTTTGCTCTACAGCGGCAATTGTTTCGTCGGTGCGCACTGTTCGACGTCTCTGCGGATGCGTATTATCACATAGAGTAAACGTAGTGCGAAAACGACCCATGATTAACCGAATTAATTGCTCTGATGGACGATTATGTCGACCATAAAATGGACGGAGCTTGCGGTAAACTTCGCGAACTGAACCATTATTTTCGAAATAAATTTGCACGATTTGCAAGCGTTGTTCTTTTGTCAACCTGTTCATGATGAAATGGCAAACCAAACTGAACATAAATGACATTAGAGTTGCCAGATTTGACCATAAAATGCCAGTTTTATCTCTATTCGAAAAACAAACCTCTAAAAAAAACACCCAGTACATATGTGTATATTAATGACTAGGTTTTTCTTCCATAGTGCGCCATATTTTGTGTCAATTTTGATTTTACAGAAAGATTTTCTGCAGTTTCGTTAATGATTTACGTAAAACTTTTTGGTGATAACTAAATTTAAAATTTTATATAATGATATTTTCATTATAAGTACACTTATCCCTCGCTTTACACGCTACTCGTTTTGCACGTTTTCGATCTTACACGGTTCTTAAAATCAAAATTAAAAAAAAAATTGTGTGGAATATGACTAATTTTGACTGCACGCGAATTTATTTCTACTTAATCATAGATCTGGCAACACTTCAGACTCACATATGATCTACTGTCATAAACTTATACAATTTTTTTTTTTAATTTATGTATGTACCTATATGAAGTACAATATTTTTGTTTTCTATGAAATGGATTTTTTATGTTTTTTTTTTCCCTTTACAAATAAGTTTAACTAGTTTTATGTTTTCTATGACTTGAATGATATTTTTATATTTTATTAAGTGCATGTATTAGTCATATTTTGTTGTTCAATAAATGTCTAAAAAAGATTTTTTATAGTCATTTTCGTTTTACACGGTTTTTCCATACAAAAATAATTTTTTCGAATTACACGGATTTGTCAGGAACGTATCTACTGTGTAAAACGAGGGACAGGTGTAATCGTTATCTACGAACAAACGTACATGTATGAAGAAAACTTGTATTAATTTAAAGTTCAAAATAATGATAAGAAAATGTTCATTTTAAAATTTAAGCTAAACTTTATCCCAATTTCATTAAATAGCTTGGAAAAGGTGGTTTCTATTAAATAACTGCGCAGTAGGTAGTTATTTTTTATATATCTTTTCTCGTGCAGATGTGCACGTATACACGAATGTACCAGAATTTTCTATATCATAACGTTATTTCGCCGAAACGACAATGCAGTATAAATGTTGCGCAATTATTGTACATAAAATTTGGGGTGGAAATTCGATGCCGGTAGAATGAATGTTTGTTGTTGTCCTTGGGAAGCGATAAGTGCATTAGGAACAGAAAGAAGTTGAAACATTCGAGAAATCGAAAATTCTAGCAACGTGAGAATTTTTACTACAAACAATAATAAGCGAACGCGTACTATTTATGTACGATACCTTCTACCAAGTTTGCAGTTGTTTATTTATGTACAAAGCAGATAAAAATAATTTTTTGTTTTATTCTTACCAGCTGATTTTGTAAACAAAATATTTGCTTATAGTCTTTTTTTTTTCAATTAATTTTTTTTTTGTCTCTGCTAAAAATAAAAACATACGTATATAAATTAGGGTGGCTCCAGATCTTTCGTCTGTATAGTTGGAAGTCGTATGAAAACCCACAGCTGCAACATCATCGACTATATTCCATTGTAGTAATACATTATATACTGCCATATTCCAATACATATGTACATTAGGGTGGCTCCAGATCTTTCGTCTATATAACTGGGAGTCGTATCAAAACCCACAGCTGCAACATCATCGACTATATTCCATTGTAGTAATACATTATATACTGCCATTGAAATATTTTCACCACTAGAGCTGTTAATTTTGGCTGCACCCAGACACTTTTTTGTTTTCTTTGGATTGAATACAGAATGTTCAATAATCATCCATCCACATGGAAATCTGATGATGAGATCAAAGATTTGCTCTCTTTTTGCAAAGGCTTAGCTGTCGTAAATGACACCGCTGAAAGAGGTGTTGCGTTTATGAAAGACTACAACCAAATTTTGTCAAATGATGGAGAACCAAAACAGATAATGCAACAAATCGTAGAAGTATATCGCAAAAAGTATCCTTTCTGTGAAAAGAGCAAGTTAATATGAACAATGAACACAATAAAAATGAATATAGTACACCCTAGTAGTGATATGAATTATTTTTCCAAACTTTTTTCATTTTTTTAAAGGGATCCACCCAAAGTTGTTGATATAGGAGGCAAGTATGTTCTGAAAAATGTAGGTAGAAACTGGTAATACATTAGACCCCTCTAAGGGTCACTCCGGGAAAGCTATGAATTATTTATAGAAATTTTCTTAATTTTTTGTGTTTTGTAGGGTGAACCGCAAAAGGGTGGTAGATAGAGGGTATGTATGTTCAGGAAAAATATTGGAAAAGAAAATATAATAGAATCTAGTTATACATATGAACCCTCTTTGGGTCACACCAGGGGGAACTATGAACTATTTTTCGAAGTTTTTTGTGTTTTTTTGTAGGGGGACCTCCAAAAAAGTGGCTGATAGGGGGTAGGTGTGTCAAGGGAATAGTTTGGAGAGTAAAAATAATGCGAATTGGTCTTGCGTTTTACGCCTTCTGAGGCATCTGAGAAGAGGGGGAAGTCAATTTCATAATTTCACAAGAATGTAGTTTTTGCAGGAGAACCCTCCTAAGGGGTTGTGATAGGGGGTAAGTATGTTCAGGAAAAATGTTGGAGGAGGAAAAAAGGGGACCTTTACATACATTTGAGCGGTGGGCAAAAAAATATAACAAAAGAGGAAAACAACAACATCAAGCAACAACAAACGAAATTTTAAAGTTTTTTTACTTTCATTTCCAAAATTGCCATTAGCACAAAAAAAAACAAATTACACTACAAACAAAAACAATTGCTACATTCGCCAAGACACAATGCGGCGCCGTCATTTATGCCTTTGTGTTTTGTTTTTGTTTTCATTTGAATTCAATTCGACGCTGTGCCTCTGCGAATTTTGTGCCTTGATAACGTTGAGATTCTGGGAATTTTTTTTCGCTTGGTTGTGCGTCGAATAACGGTTAGAGCAATGTGAGGAAATTGAGGCACTAAGTGCCCTTCACTGATCTAGGAGGTAGCTTCGGGGAAATATTAATGATTTTTGATAGCTTAAGGCCCATTTTTCAGTTTTTAATACGGTGACGGGTCCATCAAATGTTTTCTGAAATGGACCAAATTTTACGTGGCTCTGATTGGCATCAATACGAAACTTTTGGTGCCCGGGGAGCGAAGTTTGGAGCAACTTTAATATTTTGAACCACCCTAATGTACATACATGATATGATTTTGGATTTTGTATTCAAAAAAAATGCTGTGTTTCAATAAAAATAATATAGTATACAGTGAGCGACAAAAGTTTACATACACTCCAACTTATTGGAAAAAATTAATGACTCAGTTTTGTTTGAAGCTCTTTTTTTAATGATGATGAGCAAACAACAAATGTTCTCTAATATAAATTTAAAAAGTTATATATAAAAAATACAATAAACGAGTGACATGCATAAGTCTACATACTCTACCCAACTTATGCCTTGAGCTATTGATTATTTTTTTTAGAAAACTTGAAGTAGCGTTTTTTTTTATTTTTTATATCTATAATATAAGTCATAATATAATGTACTTAGTTGTGATTTGGACGTGATATTTGATTGATATAACGATTCCGCGAAACGAAATTTCAAATGATAATCAAATGATTTTTTGTTGTTAAATTTGCAAAAGAAAATTAATCCTGTGTTGAAATTTTAAAAACATTGGACTAAAATCGATCAACAGTTCACACGATCATTAAAAATTATGAGGATATTGATTCCATTGAAAACAAGCCCCATTTTGGCCGCTCAAAAGGACCTATCCCGCAGAGATGTCAGCTTGATTTAAAAAGAAGTGGACAAAAATTTAAAAGTCAAAATTGATCGAACACATAGCTAGCACATCAGATCAGTGTGTGTATCAACGCTTGATTGCGAAAATTTCGAGCAGCCACTGTTTCCATAGTAAAACATTTATTCTTATATCTTGATTTATCTGGTACAAATCAATATTTTAATTATAACTAATTAAGTGAGTAGAGTAGGCGTGAATCCCAAAAAAAAACAGCAATACCATTGCCACATATTCGTCGGTAAGCTTGTACCTACGCCAACATTTCATCAACACAATGAAAATTTCAAAGTTTGCATTATTTTGTCTTTTGCTTGGTTTTTTAAAGAACCATTGTTTCTCCTTTGCTAATTCTTGTAACTCTTTGCTGATCAATTAGACTTTATTGAGGTAAACTTTTTTAATCCAGATATCAACTTGCTTTTTTCTTTTCTACACTCTAAATTATAATATATTTTTTGACTTAAAGCGTAGTTTCCGAATAAAGAAACAATAACTGGAAAAACTGCAAATTTGATGAAATAAAAAACCGTTCTTATAAAAATTTTGAAAACGTTTTAACTCGATTATTTCCTTTTTTTTCTGTATTGATCTCTTTCAGGAATGAAATTGATGTTTTGTTCTTTGCTCTATGAAATGTTTTTCGATTTCAATAATACTTTCTGAATAAATAAGCATAAGCCCCGCCCTGCCGGCAACTAGAGTTTCAATGGGTCTTAGAGTTTTGTTGTCATTGAATAATATCTCAAAAAGCAGAAAATCTGCTTGCCAACAACTTAACACGTTGAAAAACTTGTAGTTTTTTTCAAAAAAAAAAAAAATTATTTTTAGTTATTTTTTGAAAATGTGCCTAAATTTTTTACATACATGCAGTTCGACAACACGTTACTGAAAGTAAAATTACCAAACTAAAGAAACTATTTTGAAAATTGAGATATTCAAATTTAATACTGAAAATTTTCTTTAACATTAATTGCTGAAAAAAATTTGAGGTGGAAAAAGTCTATGAGTAATTTGAACAAGTTGATTGTGTTTTGCTCTGAAACATAGCCCGTTTCATCGCCCTTGCATTTTACAAATCTGAAAAATCCTATTTAGAGGACAAAATTTAAAGCGAGACTCTATTATATTTCTGATGTAATTCACAGCAAAAAGGTAAGCGATTTCCTTTATCTGAGGTAACTTTTGAGATACCTTAGGACAGAGACTTTTCGAGGTTACAACGATTCATATAATAATTTTTTAATACTGAAACGATTTTAATGATTTCAACAATGAAAAGTTTTTTTTAGGCATAACTCTATTATTGCATATATTTTTTCCGGAATAAATATCTATAAGCTGCTTTAGCAAAATTTGAAACTGATGTCCCAATAACTCTTGAAGCAAATTTTTGAATTTAAATATTCACAAGAATATGGATCCTTTCTTCATTGACATCCAAGTTCACATAAAATTTATTCGAAAGTGCTAAGTCCGTTGGTGAGGGCCAATTAATAATAAAAAATAAAATTACTGAAGCAATCTCAAGCAATTCTGAAATCAGTAGCAATTCAATTTCCTAGTTCCGATTTTTAAATAAAAACGATTTAAATTCTTGATTCTTTAAATAATATAATCAGTCTTTATTTACAATATATATTAAATATAAATATATTTTTAAAAATGCGTTTAAACTAAGATAACAAATTAAGTATTAGATACTTATTGTTTAATATAAACGTATCATTATTTCACAGTTTCGAATTAAATGCAAAAAAATATCTAACAACGATTAGGTTGACTATAATAATTTACATATGCATGTCTCTGGAGCAAATTTGAATGTCAGGAACTCTTGTAGATAATTAGTCTACTTCTTCAACTGTTGGACCATTGTACTGTCCACCACCGAATCCACCTGCCTGCTGACCACAATTTGTTGGCTGTGGTCCTCCAGCACTTCCGGCTGATTGCTGATGCATCTTTGTCATGATTGGACTACACAGCTTTGTCAACTCTTCCAATTTGTATTCGAATTCTTCTTTTTCAGCTGTTGTGTTGTCATCCAACCACTTGACTGTTTCACTACATTTGCCAAGCACCGTGTCCTTTTCAGACTGACTTAGTTTGTCACCAGCTTGCTCTGCCGCTTGCTTCACGCTAAACACATAACTTTCGAGTTGGTTGCGTGCAGCGATGCGTTGACGTTGCTTTTCATCCTCATCAGCGTACTTTTCAGCTTCATTCACCATGCGATCAATATCAGCCTGAGACAAGCGACCTTTGTCGTTTTTGATGGTGATGTTTTTGGCGTTTCCAGTACTCATTTCTTTCGCTGCAACATTTAGAATACCGTTGGCATCCATATCGAAGGTAACATCGATCTTAGGAACGCCACGTGGAGCTGGCGGAATACCAGTGAGGTTAAAGGTGCCCAGCAGATTATTGTCCTTAGTCATCGCACGTTCGCCTTCAAAGACTTGAATGGTCACAGCTGGTTGGTTGTCTGCATATGTGGTGAATGTCTTCGACTGCTTGCATGGAATTCTGCTATTGCGTTCTATCAACTTCGTCATAACTCCACCTGCGGTCTCAATGCCCAATGAGAGTGGAGCCACATCGACCAGCAGCACATCCTGAATTTCACTGCTCTTGTCACCACTTAGAATAGCGGCTTGTATGGCGGCACCGTATGCTACGGCTTCATCTGGATTGATAGACAAGTTCAAGCTCTTGCCACAGAAAAACGATTGTAGCAAGTTTTGTACTTTTGGAATCCTAGTGGAACCACCAACCAGCACAATATCATGGATTTGATTTTTATCCATCTTCGCGTCGATTAAAGCCTTCTCCACTGGTTGCAATGTCTGACGGAAGAGATCTGCACAAAGTTCTTCGAAACGAGCACGAGTAATTTTTGTGTAGAAGTCAGTGCCCTCGTACAGTGCGTCTATTTCGATGGTGGCCTCGGTGCTCGAAGAAAGTGTGCGTTTTGCTCGTTCAGCTGCTGTTCGTAGGCGTCGCAGTGCACGTGGATTGGAACGCAAGTCCTTCTTGTATTTACGTTTGAACTCATCCGCCAGATGAGTCACTAATCTGTTGTCAAAATCCTCACCTCCCAAATGTGTGTCACCAGCAGTGGCTCGTACCTCAAACAGCGACCCTTCGTCAATAGTGAGTATGGACACATCAAAAGTACCACCACCCAAATCGAAAATTAGTACATTGCGTTCACCTTTAAGATTTTTGTCCAGACCATATGCCAATGCCGCTGCCGTTGGTTCATTGATGATTCTGAGCACATTCAGACCCGCAATAACCCCAGCGTCTTTTGTGGCTTGACGCTGTGAGTCATTGAAGTAGGCGGGTACTGTGATGACTGCATCTTTGATTGTTGTGCCTAAATATGACTCGGCCGTCTCCTTCATCTTCGTCAATACCATCGAACTGATTTCCTCTGGAGCAAATTTTTTCTGTTCTCCTTTAAATTCAACGCTGAGCTTGGGTTTTCCGCAATCGTTAACTACTTTGAATGGCCAGTGTTTGATGTCTTCCTGGATCTTTTGATCATCAAATTTGCGACCAATTAAACGTTTTGCGTCGAATACTGTGTTGCTGGGATTCATGGCGACTTGGTTCTTGGCGGCGTCGCCTATAAGACGCTCCGAATCTGTGAATGCTACATAACTGGGTGTTGTTCGATTACCCTGATCATTGGCGATGATTTCTACTTTTCCATGTTGGAACACACCAACACAAGAGTAGGTTGTTCCTAAATCAATTCCAATAGCTGGCATTTTTAAATGATTTTCTTTTGATTCTTTGCTTTTCGTAATAATTTGTTTATAATTTATGTTTTCACTTGATGGTTAATATGAATTTTAAAAATTCTCGTTTGTTTTTGGTTTTGTTTCAGTTAAGCAATTCGCTAACTCAATTGTTATCACTTTAATTTTTTGTTTGTTACTGAGCCAAAGAGAGCCACCGCTTGTCTTTTATACTTTTTCTGCTTTTAACAGAATTTTCTCGAATTGCTCTTCAGAAACTTCTAGCAAGCTCTGGCAAACGTTGGACGAGCGAAATGCACATATTTTGATAACTGAGCATTTGTGCTGTTGTTTAACACAGTTGATTTCAATGCGCTCTCATATTTACTTAACTCACCGAAAAATGTGTGAGATGGTTTGCAAATGTTGTATAAGTTATAATCTGTATATACTCTTATTTGTTATAGTTTTTGAGTTCACTCAAAAATTTTCCAAACAATGGCCCTCTTTTTCTTGCTCATCACTCTACATTTTGCCGAATCCAAATTGATATATGTACATACATACATACATATGTACATGCATATGCCGGTATTTCCTTTGACCTTGCTCATACATGTCTATCAGCCGGTCCGTCTGTGGAAATAACAAATACGGGAAGACCATGCAAGATAATTAAATGAATTTCGGTACTTAGGCTACATCTTTAAGCAAGCCTATTGAGATTGCAAATGGGTAAAATCAGTTCATGAACACGCCTACCGTCTATACAAATAAAACACTTCAAACGCTATATTGAGATACAGTGGTTCACAGCTTATTGTATGCAGTGCATAGTTTTAATTTCAGCGCTCTATAATTCTGAAACTAAATGGAATAGGAAAAAAATTTTGATGTCATTTGAAAGAGAAAAAATTGATAGTATCAAAGATAGTTTTTTTATTGTTAAAAAATATTATCTGCTTCGATGTCAAACCACTTTTAAGCCGTAGTTGACCGAATAGGCTACCAACTATTTTTTAAGTTCAATTTTTTCTCTTTCAAAGGACATCAAAATTTTTTTCTTATTCCATTTAGTTTCAGAATTATAAAGCGCTGAAGTTACAATACAGGTCTGGCCAAGCCTATACGTATTTTATATGAAAAATTTGTAAGTTTTCGAGGAAAAAAAAAAGAAAAATAATGTACTTATGTAAATATGAACTCCAAACCCATTTTATTAAAAGGACTTATGATAAAAATAAATATATAGTTTTCATTCGATTTTTTCAATATTTTCCATATTATTTTGACTTTATCAACCTTTTAACTCCTTCCAATGTATCTCATATGTATTTGTTTGACTTTTTCAAATTCTTTCATTTTTCTTCATTATTTTCTTTATTTTTAAGACTTTCAGCGATTTTGAATTGTTTTATCAGTTCTTAACCTCTTTCAACTTTTTTGAACATTTTCATATTATTTCGACATTTTTAAGCATTTTTTCAACATTTTTTCGACATTTTGAATTTCTTTCAACTTTCTTCAATGGTTTCCATATTTTATCGACTTTTTCAGTCTTCTATTTCTATTTCTATTTCTATTTGAACAATTTTTATTCCCTAAGCCTTTTTTACATTTCACATTTTTTTTCGAAGTTGAATACCTCTTCAACAACTTTTAACATTTAGTGTAGTGTGTTTTAACAGCATAGTGTATGTGAGTTTCGGCCTGGCCGAAGATAACACCTTAACTTGTTTTTAACTAGATCCAGTGTCGCGACTGTTGGATAGAAACCATAAATATTTCTTATAGATCAAGTACACATATCGGGGAATTAACTCCTTCGCCCTACTTTTTATAAGAAAAATCTGTGAAACTTTCAAGATAATTAATTTTAACCTTGAACTTCAAAACACTGAAATCACGTTAACCTATTTTCATCTTTGCTACGTGTGCAGGTGGCTTAAAAGACCAGTATATAGATAATATTTAGTTTTCACATTTTTTGTATGAAAAAATTTAATTTTTTCACAGTTTTTGTATGAAAAATCGAATTTTGGGACTAAACATTATTCATAACAGAAGAGAAATTTTAAATTTTTTGCATAATCTATATTTTTCAAGCAAATTCAGCTATCCAGTAAAGAAAAAAAGTTACGAGCAAAAAACACGATTTTTTTTTTAGCCAGGAGAATCAAAAGTGCTTGGTTTTTCTCAGAACGAAAAAAAAAGTGACGGAGATGTCGTTTTTAAGGGTCCTTCTTACTTTTGAGTCTGAGTCTAGCGACTCTGATTCGAAAAAAATCAGTTCTGTTAAATAAGAAAAATGCAGATATCTTTGTTTTCGGCATTGATTTAAGCAAATATCACTACATTAAAATTGATGTACCATGGGATCAGCGGTAACATAATATTTGAGCAGTTGGAGCTAGAAAGTGGAAAATCGGTACTTATTTACTTCTGTCCGGTCAATTGTCAATTTTTTTATAAGAAAGAAAGAAGAAGAAGAAAAACAAATCATGGATTTGAATTCCCCGATCGATAGTTTCTCGAAAACCATAGCCACTTTGTTGGAAAATTTTATAGCGTCTGTCACTTGCACCATTATTTAAATCCATATTTTGGAAAATGGGTTGTTTACTTAAAAGAGAGGGCGCTAATCCCGTTTCCGAAATTAACCTTTAGCCTAATAATAGGCTTTGTCTAGACATATAAGGCTACTGTAATCCGCTGACACATAGTTGAAAAATCAAAAAGTTTTTTTTTTGAACCGCTCTAATGTACATGTGTATGTATGAATGTATATCAATTTGGATTCGGCAAAATGTAGAGTGATGAGCAAGAAAAAGAGAGCCATTGTTTGGTAAATTTTTGAGAGTGAACATATAAACTCTAACAAATATGAGTATATACAGATTATACTTAAATTATACAACATTTGCAAACCATCTCACACATTTTTCGGCGAGTAAAGTAAATATGAGAGCGCATTGAAATCAACTGTGTTAAACAACAGCACAAATGCTCAGTTATCAAAATATGTGCATGTCGCTCGTCCAACGTTTGCCAGAGCTTGCTAGAAGTTTCTGAAGAGCAATTCGAGAAAATTCTGTTAAAAGCAGAAAAAGTATAAAAGACAAGCGGTGGCTCTCTTTGGCTCAGTAACAAACAAAAAATTAAAGTGATAACAATTGAGTTAGCGAATTGCTTAACTGAAACAAAACCAAAAACAAACGAGAATTTTTAAAATTCATATTAACCATCAAGTGAAAACATAAATTATAAACAAATTATTACGAAAAGCAAAGAATCAAAAGAAAATCATTTAAAAATGCCAGCTATTGGAATTGATTTAGGAACAACCTACTCTTGTGTTGGTGTGTTCCAACATGGAAAAGTAGAAATCATCGCCAATGATCAGGGTAATCGAACAACACCCAGTTATGTAGCATTCACAGATTCGGAGCGTCTTATAGGCGACGCCGCCAAGAACCAAGTCGCCATGAATCCCAGCAACACAGTATTCGACGCAAAACGTTTAATTGGTCGCAAATTTGATGATCAAAAGATCCAGGAAGACATCAAACACTGGCCATTCAAAGTAGTTAACGATTGCGGAAAACCCAAGCTCAGCGTTGAATTTAAAGGAGAACAGAAAAAATTCGCTCCAGAGGAAATCAGTTCGATGGTATTGACGAAGATGAAGGAGACGGCCGAGTCATATTTAGGCACAACAATCAAAGATGCAGTCATCACAGTACCCGCCTACTTCAATGACTCACAGCGTCAAGCCACAAAAGATGCTGGAGTTATTGCGGGTCTGAATGTACTCAGAATCATCAATGAACCAACGGCAGCGGCATTGGCATATGGTCTGGACAAAAATCTTAAAGGTGAACGCAATGTACTAATTTTCGATTTGGGTGGTGGTACTTTTGATGTGTCCATACTCACTATTGACGAAGGGTCGCTGTTTGAGGTACGAGCCACTGCTGGTGACACACATTTGGGAGGTGAGGATTTTGACAACAGATTAGTGACTCATCTGGCGGATGAGTTCAAACGTAAATACAAGAAAGACTTACGCTCAAATCCACGTGCACTGCGACGCCTACGAACAGCAGCTGAACGAGCAAAACGCACACTTTCTTCGAGCACCGAGGCCACCATCGAAATAGACGCACTGTACGAGGGCACTGACTTCTACACAAAAATTACTCGTGCTCGTTTCGAAGAACTTTGTGCAGATCTCTTCCGTCAGACATTGCAACCAGTGGAGAAGGCTTTAATCGACGCGAAGATGGATAAAAATCAAATCCATGATATTGTGCTGGTTGGTGGTTCTACAAGGATTCCAAAAGTACAAAATTTGCTACAATCGTTTTTCTGTGGCAAGAGCTTGAACTTGTCTATCAATCCAGATGAAGCCGTAGCATACGGTGCCGCCATACAAGCCGCTATTCTAAGTGGTGACAAGAGCAGTGAAATCCAGGATGTGCTGCTGGTCGATGTGGCTCCACTCTCATTGGGCATTGAGACCGCAGGTGGCGTTATGACGAAGTTGATAGAACGCAATAGCAGAATTCCATGCAAGCAGTCGAAGACATTCACCACATATGCAGACAACCAACCAGCTGTGACCATTCAAGTCTTTGAAGGCGAACGTGCGATGACTAAGGACAATAATCTGCTGGGCACCTTTAACCTCACTGGTATTCCGCCAGCTTCACGTGGCGTTCCTAAGATCGATGTTACCTTCGATATGGATGCCAACGGTATTCTAAATGTTGCAGCGAAAGAAATGAGTACTGGAAACGCCAAAAACATCACCATCAAAAACGACAAAGGTCGCTTGTCTCAGGCTGATATTGATCGCATGGTGAATGAAGCTGAAAAGTACGCTGATGAGGATGAAAAGCAACGTCAACGCATCGCTGCACGCAACCAACTCGAAAGTTATGTGTTTAGCGTGAAGCAAGCGGCAGAGCAAGCTGGTGACAAACTAAGTCAGTCTGAAAAGGACACGGTGCTTGGCAAATGTAGTGAAACAGTCAAGTGGTTGGATGACAACACAACAGCTGAAAAAGAAGAATTCGAATACAAATTGGAAGAGTTGACAAAGCTGTGTAGTCCAATCATGACAAAGATGCATCAGCAATCAGCCGGAAGTGCTGGAGGACCACAGCCAACAAATTGTGGTCAGCAGGCAGGTGGATTCGGTGGTGGACAGTACAATGGTCCAACAGTTGAAGAAGTAGACTAATTATCTACAAGAGTTCCTGACATTCAAAATTGCTCCAGAGACATGCATATGTAATTTATTATAGTCAACCTAATCGTTGTTAGATATTTTTTTTGTATTTAATTCCAAACTGTGAAATAATGATACGTTTATATTAAACAATAAGTATCTAATACTTAATTTGTTATCTTAGTTTAAACGCATTTTTAAAAATATATTTATATTTAATATATATTGTAAATAAAGACTGATTATGTTATTTAAAGAAACAAGAATTTAAATCGTTTTTATTTAAAAATCGGTAATTTTATTTTTTATTATTAATTGGCCCTCACCAACGGACTTAGCACTTTCGAATAAATTTTATGTGAACTTGGATGTCAATGAAGAAAGGATCCATATTCTTGTGAATATTTAAATTCAAAAATTTGCTTCAAGAGTTATTGGGACATCAGTTTCAAATTTTACTAAAGCAGCTTATAGATATTTATTCCGGAAAAAATATATGCAATAATAGAGTTATGCTTAAAACTAAAACTTTTCATTGTAGAAATCATTAAAATCGATTCAGTATTAAAAAATTATTACATGAAATTTTAAAACCAGGTGGTATTTAAAGGTCGCTTGGATCGTTGTAACCTCGAAAAGTCTCTGTTCTAAGGTAACTCAAAAGTTACCTCAGACACAGGAAATCGCTTACCTTTTTGCTGTGAATTACATCAAAAATATAAAAGATTCTCGCTTTAAATTTTGTCCTCTTAATAGGATTTTTCAGATTTGTAAAATTCAAGGGCGATGAAACGGACTATGTTTCAGAGCAAAACACGATCAACTTGTTCAAATTACTCATTGACTTTTTCCACCTCAAATTTTTTTCAACAATTTATGTTAAAGAAAATATGCAGGATTAAATTTGAATATCTCAATTTTCAAAATAGTTTCTTTAGTTTGGAATTATAACTTTCAGTTATTACTCGTAATGTGAGGTCGAATTGCAAGTACATATCGCTCACTTACTTCAAGACTGGCATAACTCAAAAAATATAAAGTGAGAGAAAAACGCAGTTAAAGTTTTCAATAAGTTGCTTGTTATATGAAAATAATGAAAAGTATGTCTACTTAAACTGGCATAAATTGAAAATAGTTAAGTTTTTCATTTTAAGCCAATTTTTTCATTTTAAAAATTTTTAATAATTCTTAAATTTTTGAAACTTTCAAAAAAAATGGAAAACTTAAAAAAATTGAAAAACTTTTAGAAATTGAAAAAAGCTGAAGGTTTCGAAAGTTTGAAAATATTATATAGATTACAAAAAAATATCGAAAAATTAACAAAAGTATCAATGGAAGATCCAAATTTTATTTTTAAGTTTCATCAATCTTTACTAAAATGCTTGTCAAATCAAATAGGGTGCAAAACCATAAATGAAATTTTCAGCGATGGTACTCCTATATGTTTTGTACATTTTGAGAAACTCAGCATTTTTCAGTCTATGCCAATTTTTGAAATTTTTCTATTTTTAAAATTTTAAACATTTCTTAAATTTTTGAAATTTTCAAAAAAATGGAAAACTTAAAAAAATTTAAAAACTTTTAAAAACTGAAAAAAGCTGAAGATTTGAAATGTTTGAAAATGCTATAAAAATTACAAATAAATATCGAAAAATTAACAAAAGTATCAATGGAATATCCTAATTTTATTTTTAAGTTTCATAAATCTTTAGTAAAATGCTATTCAAATCAAATAGGATGCAGAAACATGAACGAAAGTTTAAGGAGTGGTACTCCTATATGTTTTGAACGATTTGAGCCTAAAAAAGCTGAAATCGATTTTGGAGTATTTGAGAAATCGATGTTTTCCTGAAACGTAATTTTTTTTTTCTTTCAGTGTCTATATAACGCTTAGGCGTTAATTTTTCCAGAATTGGAGTTTTTTTGTCATCTACTAGTACACAGCTACCTAAAAATAATATCAAAGCGAATTTGAATTGTGTTTGTTTGTTTATATTTATCATTCAAGTTTTTGTGTTATTTACGAGCGGCTCTGAACAGGGTTAAGAAATTAATTTTTTTATCAAAACTATTGGTCGAAAATGTTTGATATAATATTTTTCTATATATTAGATAATGCCTTAATCACTCAAAAAAATTTCAGCCAATTTAAAACACGTCAGGGTAAAAAAAGCAAATTATAGATGGAACGACCCAATTGTAATCCTGAAAAAGGAGTCAAATAAACTCCAAACGTCGGAAATCAACAAGGAGTTTTTTGAAATAAAACATAGTCTACGTTTTTCTAAAACAAAAATATAGTCTTTACTAAAATTTTGTTGTTGTTCGTTCGCTACACATCAGCTTTTTTTCAAATTATTTAGTGAAAAATAAAAAGTGATCTTTGAAAAATTATATTATGTAAGCAGGTTTTCTACTTTTTGAGATATTATTCAATAATGACGAAAACGATAAGAGCCTATAGGGTTTTTAACAACTCAAACTTTTCGTACGCCAATCTTTTAACTTTTGAGACCTCACAAAAAAAATTTAACTCCTTCTTCAGGATGTCAATTACAAACTAAGCCTTATATATCGACATTTAAAAAAAAAGATAAGCATAAACCGGGCCCTGGCGGCAACAAGAGTTTCAATGGGTCTTAGAGTTTTCGTTATTGTTGCATAATGTCTCAAATTTTTTTTTAATAATCTATTTATTTGCAACTTGAATAGTGAATAGCACCACAGTAAAAAAGGATTTAACCACTCGTTTTTTGACAATTTTGTGAATTATTTGAGGAAAAAATAATTATTTCGTTTACAATTTTATACCGAAAATTTTGTTCGCTCAGTCAAAAAGTGTCAAAAGGCGAGAATGATAAGTAAAGAAGATAGCTGTAAAGTATCAAAAAATACTGTTTGAGTTGAAAAAGTCGATGAAAGACGAAAAATGTTATTCAAAGTTCAAACACGTGGTGAAAAATTCGAAAAAGATCGGATGGGATCGAAAAAGCGTCAAATGTTATGTATACAACAAAAATTTCGAAAAGTATCGAAATATATTAAGTAGTTATGTATATAAGGTGAACTATGTAAAGTGTATAATATTCTATATATACCATATAAGGAGTCTAAGTATTTAGGCAAATCTCGAAACGTGATGCAATAGCGTTACCAGTCCAATATAGAGATATTCCCTCATATCCTCAAAGATCTTCACACATCAAAAAATATTTATTGTTAGTTTATTCTCATCCCGTGAACTTTTCACACTTTTTAAAGGGCACATTGCGTAAATCATCTTCCTCAATTCTTATTTTCATAATTGAAGTCCTTAATATTTCCATTAAATGTCGAATTTTATATAAAAACGATATTGTCTTTCAAACTACATAAGATATAAATATATTTTTGGAACAAACCAATAATGCACAAGAAAAATTTTTTCCCTTTTCTACCGTGCCTCCGATGATACAAAATCAATGTATCTACATAAATGAAGTATCTAACAAAAGCCAGCTTATATTTTTTCTTTTGTAGAATTTGTTTTGTCTAATCTATGCTTTATTTTATTATTATGAGTTCAGGCATGAGCCTCAAAAAAAAACCAAGGTCGTTCGCAATAAAATACATACATATGTATATACGTTTACAACTGCGTTATATACTATGAATACCTACAATGTTTAATGTGCAGTTTGTTAAATAAGGGAGGAAATTGGTTGCCGACTGACTAAGCAGCTGTCCTTAAAAAGAAGCAACCGCAAAAGAAACCTTTCTGAACTGGAACATTCCAGAAATCGTTTGTTCTGCACAACTAACATGATGCGTAGAAAATTTTTAAATACATAGATACATATGTAGTATGTATGTACAGTATTGCCGTACTAAGCGAAAAGGGGAAATATCCGAGATTCTTATGGCATCGGATAGCTTAAGAAATTACGCGTCTAATGAAATACTCCAAATGCAGGTACCTTAGTTCAATCATATAAAAAATCTCTATCTCAATTTTACAGGCATTTCAACTTATTTACATTTACAAAAAATCAATTGCCTTAAACGAATTTTTTTGACTTGGCTTTTATATGGATATGTGTCTTCAGGTTTTAAATGACAACTTGCTGCAGAGTGTCGAAAATCTGGGCATACAGACAAATTTACGGTCTTGCCAATATAAAGGCCCAAAACACAGAGCGAGCATAGTTCAATCCTGGTAAATATATAAGTGCTCGAATTTGATGGCACCGCCAGCATAGTCGCCAGATCTTAGTGTGATTGTAAATTTATGGACGATTTTGAAAAAAAAATTCCGAAAATACAACATTTCAAACAAAAAAGGCCTAAATTGAATGGTGTAATATCCCGCCAGTTACCACTAAAAAACTTGCTGCTTTTATGCCAAACCACTTTTAAGCCGTAGTTTACCGAATAGGTTACCACACTAAGTATAAAAAATTACAAAATTACTTACTATGTTCGATGTTTTTACAGTTTATACATATCTGCATACAATAAGCTGTGACTAGAAATTTGGTAGTATGTTTTGATTTTCTATGTTTAAAATTTCAGATAATATTTTTTAACAATAAAAAATATTATTTCTTAAGCTTAAATTTTTTCTCTTTCAAATGACATCAAAATTTTTTTCATATTCCATTTAGTTTCAGAATTGTAGAGCGCTGAAGTTAAAAGTATGCACTGCATACAATAAGCTGTGAGCCACTGTATATCGATATGATATTTTGTTGGAAGGTAGAGTATGATCTCTTGTATGTACATGTAGAAGTAATTAACACTTTCAAAGTACAGGGAGTTTTTTTTAGAGGTTTGTTTTTCGATAGAGATAAAACTGGCATTTTATGGTCAAATCTGTCATTTATGTTCAGTTTGGTTTGCCATTTCATCATGAACAGGTTGACAAAAGAACAACGCTTGCAAATCGTGCAAATTTATTTCGAAAATAATGGTTCAGTTCGCGAAGTTTACCGCAAGCTCCGTCCCTTTTATGGTCGACATAATCATCCATCAGAGCAATTAATTCGGTTAACCATGGGTCGTTTTCGCACTACGTTTACTCTATGAAGAGAGTCCACATGAGACCCTTGAGACGCCATTACATCCACAAAAACTGACTGTTTGGTGTGCTCTATGGGCTGGTGGAGTCATTGGGCCATACTTCTTCCGAAATAATGCTGGAGAGTCAGTTACCGTTAATGGAGACCGGTATAGAGCCATGATAACCGACTATTTTGTTCCCGAATTGGATGGCATGAATGTGGATGAGTTGTGGTTCCAACAAGACGGCGCTACATGCCACACAGCGCACGTCACAATCAATTTATTGAAGGAAACATTCGATGAGCGCATAATTTCGCGGAATGGACCTGTCAATTGGCCACCAAGATCGTGTGATTTGACACCATTGGATTATTTTCTTTGGGGATATGTGAAGTCGCTCGTCTACGCCAACAAACCAGAAACGTTAGGGGACTTGGAAGCCAACATTCGTGGCGTTATTGCCGACATACGGCCCCATATGCTCGAAAAAGTGGTTCGAAATTGGACCTGTAGAATTGGCTTTATTCGAGCCAGCCGCGGCGGCCACATGCCCAAAATCATATTTAAACATTAATGGCATAAAATTATCCTTCCAATAAAGCCAAATTGATGGACATTAAAACGATTTTCTTGTGTTTTATTTCAATTCGAAGCTCTATACCTCTAAAAAAACACCCTGTACAACCAGTAACGCAACGTTTATATAGTACATTGCAGTATCTAGGCAGTGCGAGGCGCTTCAACGTTCAAAAACTCGCAAAACCCATTTTTAATTTTTAATATTTTGAAAGCTAATACATTAAGCTTTAATATAAGTCTAATTAAAAAAAATTTTAAAGAAATATTTTTTCCAAAAAATGCAAAATTTTACTAAAAAAAAATTATTTTTAGGAACAAAGTACTATTTTTGAAAAAGTCCATACAAAAATCTATTGGAATCACTCATTACAATTTTTAATTTACAAATGCAATTCAAGTAATGAATTTTCAAAAAAAGACATTGCTAGAAAAAATTACCAATTTTACACCTGTATTGTGGAAACTAAGAACGTTGGAGGAAAATCCTCCCGGAATTAAATCGATCGCTACTAGAACTACAAGTAACCAAAATTTCAACAAGATCGGAGCATTTTCACCTGGTACGCTTGGCAAATTTTACTCCAAATGTGCATTTTCACCGAAATTGTCATTTTAGCCGGCCACGTTTTTTCATTTTTTTTTATGTTTTTTAGGAGCACACTCTACAACCATGGTTTTTCTTGAGTTAAAGGTATCTTGAATTAATATTCAAGGTGAAACAATTAAATTTCAAAAACTAATTTTTTTTTTGGAACTTTGTGTGTAACTTTCCAGCTTTTAAGACAGCATTTCGGAAATAAAGTCAGGTTGAAGCGCAAGTTAGCCTGGAACTTCCTTCATCGACTGAAACAAAAAACTACATTTTTAAAGACTTTCCTGAAGTCATTCAAGCTAAGTAATTCAATTTCTTTCAAAATAAAATTTATTGCCAAACATTTACAAATTCTGAAATCAATTCTGAAACAAAAAACGACTCAGTTTTAAATATTTTACTCAAATCATCCAAGCTAAGTAATTCAATTTCTTTCAAAATATAATTTATTGCCAAACATTTACAAATTAAGAAATCAATTCTTTTATCTCCCTCAAAAAATACTTCTCTTAACAAAACAAAACAGACTGAATTAATTTGAACATAAATAAAGACAATGGCTGACCCGTTTTTATTTTTAAAAAAATTAATATACTGCACAATATATAATGTGGATGACTTATATTAATCAGAAACTATACAATTTAAACGTTACATAAAAATATTAGCTTAAGACTTATTTCAACTGAATTAAACAAAGAGTTTCAAGTCCTTAGAATAAATAAAAGTATACATGAAATACTAAGAAAATTAGTCTACTTCTTCAACTGTTGGACCATTGTGCTGGCCACCACCAAATCCATTAGCCTGTTTACCACTGTTTGTTGCCTGTGGTCCTCCAGCACCTCCAGCTGCTTGCTGATGCATTTTTGTCATGATTGGACTACACAGCTTTGTCAACTCTTCTAATTTGTACTCATATTCTTCTTTTTCAGCTGTTGTGTTGTTATCGAACCACTTGACGGTTTCACTACATTTGCCAAGCACCGTGTCTTTGTCAGACTGACTGAGTTTGTCACCAGCTTGCTCTGCCGCTTGTTTCACGCTAAACACATAACTTTCAAGTTGATTGCGTGCAGCGATGCGTTGACGTTGCTTTTCATCCTCATCAGCGTATTTTTCAGCTTCATTCACCATGCGATCAATATCAGCCTGAGACAAGCGACCTTTGTCGTTTTTGATGGTGATGTTTTTGGCGTTTCCAGTACTCATTTCTTTTGCTGCAACATTTAAAATACCGTTTGCATCCATATCAAAGGTGACATCGATCTTAGGAACGCCACGTGGAGCTGGCGGAATACCAGTGAGGTCGAAGGTGCCCAGCAGATTATTGTCCTTAGTCATCGCACGTTCGCCTTCAAAGACTTGAATGCTCACAGCTGGTTGGTTGTCTGCATATGTGGTGAATGTCTTCGACTGCTTGCATGGAATTCTGCTATTGCGTTCTATCAACTTCGTCATAACTCCACCTGCGGTCTCAATGCCCAATGAGAGTGGAGCCACATCGACCAGCAACACATCCTGGATTTCACTGCTCTTGTCACCACTTAGAATAGCGGCTTGTATGGCGGCACCGTATGCTACGGCTTCATCTGGATTGATAGACAAGTTCAGGCTCTTGCCACAGAAGAACGTTTGCAGCAAACTTTGCACTTTTGGAATCCTTGTGGAACCACCAACCAGCACAACATCATTGATCTGATTTTTATCCATCTTTGCGTCGATCAGAGCCTTCTCCACTGGTTGCAATGTCTGACGGAAGAGATCTGCACAAAGTTCTTCGAAACGAGCGCGACTGATTCTTGTGTAGTAGTCAATGCCTTCGTACAGTGCGTCTATTTCGATGGTGGCCTCAGTGCTCGAAGAAAGTGTGCGTTTTGCTCGTTCAGCTGCTGTGTGTAGTCGTCGCAGTGCACGTGGATTTGAGCGCAAGTCCTTCTTGTATTTACGTTTAAACTCATCTGCGAAATAAGTCACCAGTCTGTTGTCGAAATCTTCTCCTCCCAAATGTGTGTCACCAGCAGTGGAACGGACCTCAAACAGCGATCCTTCGTCAATAGTGAGTATGGACACATCAAAAGTACCACCACCCAAATCGAAAATCAGTACATTGCGTTCACCTTTAAGATTTTTGTCCAGACCATATGCCAATGCCGCTGCCGTTGGTTCATTGATGATTCTGAGCACATTCAGACCCGCAATAACTCCAGCGTCTTTTGTGGCTTGACGCTGTGAGTCATTGAAGTAGGCGGGCACTGTGATGACTGCATCTTTGATTGTTGTGCCTAAATATGACTCGGCCGTCTCCTTCATCTTCGTCAATACCATCGAACTGATTTCCTCTGGAGCGAATTTTTTCTGTTCTCCTTTAAATTCAACGCTGAGCTTGGGTTTTCCGCAATCGTTAACTACTTTGAATGGCCAGTGTTTGATGTCTTCCTGGATCTTTTGATCATCAAATTTGCGACCAATTAAACGTTTTGCGTCGAATACTGTGTTACTGGGATTCATGGCGACTTGGTTCTTGGCGGCGTCGCCTATAAGACGCTCCGAGTCTGTGAATGCTACATAACTGGGTGTTGTTCGGTTGCCCTGATCATTGGCAATGATTTCTACTTTTCCATGTTGGAATACACCAACACAGGAGTAGGTTGTTCCCAAATCAATTCCAATAGCTGGCATTTTAAAAACTTTTCTTTTGATTCTTTGTTTTTCGTAATATTTTGTAAATAATTTATGTTTTCACTTGCTGTTCAATATGAATTTTAAAACCTCTGGTTCGTTTTTGTTTAGTTAAGCAGTTTAGTAGCTTACTTGTTATCACTTTAATTTCTTGTTTAATACTGAGCCAAAAACAACCATCGTTTGTCTTTTATACTTTTTCTCATAGTAAAAGAATTTCCCCGAGTCGCTCTCTGGAACTTTCTGGCAAATTATTATAAGCAAAGTGTGAGAAACAGTAAATGCGATGAAAGTAGTAATTGGAGTGAGTGAATTGCGCATCGTACTTTTACATTGCTCTGTTCTACATACTGTTGATTATATACATACATACCTCTGTCAGAATTGTGATTATTGGTGAGAGTGAAAATTATCCTTACTCCTTTATAATATAAGAAATTCGTTTGCTGAAGCATTGTTTGGATGGTTAAGATGCAAACAAAAACGTTATTTATGTTACGACTCCTAAGTTTTAGAACTTAGTTATTTTAATAAAATCATTTTAACGCATTTATGAAATTTCTATAAATTTACATGTTTGTCCATTGTTAATGAACCAAATTTTTGCTTTTTATTAAATTATCTATTTGATTGGTGATGGAGCTCTAAGCAAACAATTTTTTATAATTAATTTTATATAAGTAATTGTGATGTAGGTATTCATTATTTTTCACGTACAGCAACGTCAAATATAGTAAGTAGGTTCGTATTACATACATAACATACATACATTTGATGGTAGTACAACAAAGAAGAGAAATATAACGGAAATTCATAGTACATACATATCTGTAAATTTCAGAGCGTCAAATTAGTAACAACATATTAGTTTTTTTTTTACAAAAAATATAAAACAGTGACCAAACTGAATCCAGAGCAATCGAAGATGCTTCAGGAATAATTCCACTCTCTTGGCACACTGTTTGCTTATTGACATTCGCGTTCTCTCAATATTTTTCGAAATAGATACTCTGTTAACTCAAATGTAATGGCAAACTGCAAAGTACATACATTGGTATCGGTAAAATAAAATGCTCAGTGAAACGTAGAGAGAAGCAGAATGCAAACAGACATAAATGAGCTAAACTGTGACAAGAAATACTTAATTTTTTTTATTGAGGTAGGGCAGGTACATCTGTACGTGTGTATATGCAAGGAATTAATAAACTCTCTTTTTTGTTTTGTATCTATAAGCTGAGATGCAGTGTACTAAGAGGATAGTATTATTCGAGAAATGTCTTCGATTTTTCTGGATTGGGGTAGGTCAAGCAAATTCGAGAAATCTTATTTGTTGTAAATAAAAAAAGTTTTTTATCATATCTGTGTGTCCACGATTTTATATGAGTGGGTATATTAATTTGTCAAATTAAAATTGGAGAGCAAAATGTTGCTTCATAGTTGTCAATATCCAAACCAAAACGTAAACCGAAAATGTTCAAAACAATTTACATTATATATTGTATTTTAACAACTGTGAATTAATGTAACCTCTGAATCATGGAGTCCTTCTAATTTAACTGCACTACCACACTCCAAAACTCAATAAATTTATTTTATATTTTGTTTACCAAATGCTGATGATGTTTCCAATTTTTCCTTCATTAGTTACCTTTACAATTTTCTTCTTTTTCGTATTACCTTTGAAGATATTGCTTGCTTATTTAATGTTCATTTTGTTCATGAATAACAACAAATACAACAGAATTGCTAAAATGAAATCACATTTAGGCGGAAAAAAGTCTTGGCACAGTTGCTCTCTTAGACGGACAGCAACATTGCCAAAAGTTTTGCTTGTGAAGAAAAACTAACATCGATTTTTGGTCAATAAAAAAAACTTCGAGCGATAAGGTTGGATTGTACCTAAAACATATGGATTGCAAGTCCGACGTATTATTTGTATTAAGTCGAGACGGTTTTATTGATAGCCTTAGAGTGCCAATTGACAAAATGAATGTTAAAAAAAATTGCTTTGGTAAACGTTACGACCATTAATTTCAAAGTTTTCTTACACCAGATTACAATTAAAAGCATTCAAAAACTTCGCACGTTACTTAAGTCCACATTTCTGAAAATCAAAACCCGCCAAGTACAATTTTATTTGTTATTTGGAGCGAAACATTCATTTGCGAAAAAATTATAGGTATTTCAAAAGCTGTAAGCAGAAGTAATCCAAATTAAAAGTAATCAATCTTTATTGATACGATATAAGAGTATTTAAATCATATAACCACCTTAAGTATGTTAAAATCACAAAATGCAGAAATATTGTAAGAATAAACGTTGTTTTGAAATTAATTTAAGCTTAGACATTTTTAAAAAATGTTGCTATTATTATTTTTCAAAATCCGCCAAGTCCCGAGGTTTCACTTTCAAAACCAGCCAAGTCCACGTTTTCAATTTCAAAACCCGCCAAGTCCACATTTTTTGTTTCAAAATCCGCCAAGTCCAAACGCTTTTTTTATTATAGTCCTTATACTTAGATTAGGTCATAAAATGTAATGAAAAATAAGGATTTTAATAACTTTTGGCAACTATGTATTACAGTGGGTCAATCTACGTTTTTACTATAGTTAAATTTCAGTGGAATACAGTTCTTGCGTTTTTTTCTAAAACGCAAAATATGGACTTGACGGGTTTTACATCTCAGCTCTTTACATAGTAATTTTTCCTTTTTGAATTTTATAGCATCAGCAACAAACAATCAGTATGTAAAATTCGATTTGTTTTAAAATTTTCGTTGTGTAAACCTTATCCTTAACTAAGTATTTTTTCTTCCTAAGAACCTAAGCACAAATTTTATTACACAACTTTTATATAATTATAATAGTTAATACCAACTTCTCATTTTTCATGATTTCTCATGATGTTATTACTAAAAATTAGCTCAAATTTGTAGTATCACAGATGGCTGGCAAGGTTGAAACAAAAATTTAAATATTTTTTTTTTTGGAAAAAAAATTCTCCCCACCTCAAATGTCTTTAAGCTCGCATTAAGCTCATATCATCTCTTTCTTATATTAGTACAGGTCTTAAATAAACTTTTAAATGAAAAAAAAGGCTGCTAATTTTCAACAATTTTGGAATTTTTTTAAATATTCTAACAGAGAATAAAAAGTTTTATAAGAATCAAAAGACTAAAGTTAATTATTTTGATTTGGAATGAAATGCCGCTTTTTTGAAACAATTTTCAGCCTAAAATGGGCCTAACTTAAAATGGCCATAAATTCGTACAATTTTTTTAATCAAATCGAGGAAATTTGGGTCCCCATATATCCTTCAAAAAACAACATATGTAATCAGCAACCAATTCCGTAACATAAAATAATCCGCGTGCATGGTTTGAGATGGATTTGGTCTTCTGTATATTTTTTTTTTTTCATATGAGAAAGTACTAAGGTGAATATAGTGAAATTAGCAATGGACTTGAGCTATTACATAAGAAAACACCAAAGCTCTACGTGCGCAAAGATCTTGGTATTTTCCTTATATAAAGACTTCAACAATAGCGGTAAAATTTTCTTCGGTACTTCCTTGTGTGTTATCAGGAAATTGGAAAAAAAATAAAAAAAAAACTTTAAAGAAGAAAAAGTTTAATTTTCTTAATTTTTTTTACTCAAACTCCAAAAAATTTAAGTGTTTAAGCTCTGGTAGCAACCTCAGATTTTTTTTTATTGAGAATATACTTGAATATGAATAAATTTTCTAATTCAAAGCGTTCTCGAAAAATTCTACGACAAGAGATTTTTTTGAAGATGTCATTAAAGTTATACGTGGACAGCAATTAACCGGAGGTACCATGGTATTTCGGCAGGATAATGCTGCTGTTCATACAGCAAAAATAGTAAAATAGTTTTTCCGGGACAACAACATAAATTTTGTTGTTTGGCTCGGCAGGTTCGTGCAGAAAACCGGCAGTATAAGTCCATCCACGAGCTCAAAAACAAGATATTAGCCCACTAGGAGGCTTTTCTTTGAAAATACGGTAAAAAGCTATTTTAATCCTAACAAAAGCGAATGACTGCAGTGATAAAGAATAGAGGAGGATCCACCCATTATTAAAATAATGTTTCATTTTTATTTTTTCAATACCTAAAACGAATTTAAGTTACAAAAATTTTGTGCTATCGTTAAGTCGCACCTTAAAATTGAGTTGTTTAATTTAATTCAAAATTCAAAAATGCATACATTTTTTTGACAAATTATTTTTAAGTTATTTAGTTCCTTAGCTTTAAGAATATATTCTATAAAAACAAATTTTAAGTAATTGTTGTAAATCCTTTAAAACACCGAAAAACTAGTTGTGCTATCGTTTTGTCGTGGTCTGTATATTCGCTCTCATAAGAATATAATCTAATGATTTTTGCATCACGCATAGCACAGCTACGCTAGCAGCCTTTCACAACAACTATGTAGGTGCAACGTATGAAAAAAAAAATAATCACGGGATGACGAAATTAAAAAAAAAAAAAACTGAGATAAAAAAACAAGAAACTACGAAAATTATCAAGTTGTTTTTAAAAATAAAGACTGCCAACTTAGGTAGAGTGCTACCAAGATGGAAACCGTGAATGAAAAACTACATACCTACATTATGTTTTCATTAATTTTTATACAAATCCTGAAACCATCTCTTAACGTTTTTGATGAGTAGGTAAAATAAATAAATGAGCGCACTGAATCAAACCATGTTAAAAAACAGCACAGATGTGGTGTTATCAAAGTATCCATGTATAATTCTCTCTTTAACATTTTCTAGAGTTTACCACAATATTCTGAAGAGCAATTCGAGAAAATTCTGTTAACAGCAGAAAAAGTATAAAAGACAAATTGTGGATTTCTTTGGCTCAGTAACAAACCAGAAATTGAAGTGATAACAATTGAGTTAGCAAACAGCTCAACTGAAACCAAAACGAAAACAAACATATCGTGAATTTTTAACGTTCATTCAAAACATCAAGTGAAATTTAAAATTAATAACACAATATTACGAAAAACAAAGAATCAAAAGAAAATCATTTAAAAATGCCAGCTATTGGAATTGATTTGGGAACAACCTATTCCTGTGTTGGTGTATTCCAACATGGAAAAGTAGATATCATCGCCAACGATCAGGGCAACCGAACAACGCCCAGTTATGTTGCATTTACAGATTCGGAACGTCTTATTGGAGACGCCGCTAAGAACCAAGTCGCCATGAATCCTAGTAACACAGTATTCGACGCAAAACGTTTAATTGGTCGCAAATTTGATGATCAAAAGATCCAGGAAGACATCAAACACTGGCCATTCAAAGTTGTCAACGATTGCGGAAAACCTAAGCTTAGCGTTGAGTTTAAGGGAGAACAGAAAAAATTTGCTCCAGAGGAAATCAGTTCGATGGTTTTGACGAAGATGAAAGAGACGGCCGAGGCATATTTGGGCACAACAATCAAAGATGCAGTCATCACAGTACCCGCCTACTTCAATGACTCACAGCGTCAAGCCACAAAAGATGCTGGAGTTATTGCGGGTCTGAATGTACTCAGAATCATCAATGAACCAACGGCAGCGGCATTGGCATATGGTCTGGATAAAAATCTTAAAGGTGAACGCAATGTACTAATCTTCGATTTGGGTGGTGGTACTTTTGATGTGTCCATACTCACTATTGACGAAGGATCTCTGTTTGAGGTACGAGCCACTGCTGGTGACACACATTTGGGAGGAGAAGATTTCGACAACAGGCTGGTGGCTCATCTGGCAGAGGAGTTTAAACGTAAATACAAGAAGGACTTGCGCTCAAATCCACGTGCACTGCGACGCCTGCGGACAGCAGCTGAACGAGCAAAATGCACACTTTCTTCGAGCACTGAGGCCACGATCGAAATTGACGCACTGTACGAGGGCATTGACTTCTACACAAAAATCAGTCGTGCTCGTTTCGAAGAACTTTGTGCAGACCTCTTCCGTCAGACATTGCAACCAGTGGAGAAGGCTCTGATCGACGCAAAGATGGATAAAAATCAGATTAATGATATTGTGCTGGTTGGTGGTTCCACTAGGATTCCAAAAGTGCAAAATTTGCTACAATCGTTTTTCTGTGGCAAGAGTTTGAATTTGTCTATCAATCCAGATGAAGCCGTAGCATACGGTGCCGCCATACAAGCCGCTATTCTAAGTGGTGACAAGAGCAGTGAAATTCAGGATGTGCTGCTGGTCGATGTGGCTCCACTCTCATTGGGCATTGAGACTGCAGGTGGAGTTATGACGAAGTTGATAGAGCGCAATAGCAGAATTCCATGCAAGCAGTCAAAGACATTCACCACATATGCAGACAACCAACCAGCTGTGAGCATTCAAGTCTTTGAAGGCGAACGTGCGATGACTAAGGACAATAATCTGCTGGGCACCTTCGACCTCACCGGTATTCCACCAGCTCCGCGTGGCGTTCCAAAGATCGATGTCACCTTTGATATGGATGCAAACGGCATTCTAAATGTCGCAGCAAAAGAAATGAGTACTGGAAACGCCCAAAACATCACCATCAAAAACGACAAAGGTCGCTTGTCTCAGGCTGATATTGATCGCATGGTGAATGAAGCTGAAAAGTACGCTGATGAGGATGAAAAGCAACGTCAACGCATCGCTGCACGCAATCAACTCGAAAGTTATGTGTTTAACGTGAAGCAAGCGGCAGAGCAAGCTGGTGACAAACTCAATCAGTCTGACAAAGAAACGGTGCTTGGCAAATGTAGTGAAACAATCAAGTGGTTCGATAACAATACAACAGCTGAAAAAGAAGAATATGAGTACAAATTGGAAGAGTTGACAAAGTTGTGCAGTCCAATCATGACAAAGATGCATCAGCAAGCAGCTGGAGGTGCTGGAGGACCACAGGCATCAAATTGTGGTCAACAGGCTAATGGATTTGGTGGTGGCCAATACAGTGGTCCAACAGTTGAAGAAGTAGACTAATTAATTTGTTCCAAAGAATTTAACAAAATTTAAAACCATACTTTAAATGTATAAATTATGCATTTCTTGATAAATTTAAGTTATGTAAAGAAATCTCACACTATCAATATTTTAAATTTACTATAAATAAATGATAATGAGCTTTTGGCTCTTTTTATGTTAAAACTAAATGCATCTGCTTTTATTTGGCTTTAAGGAAAAATTTTTTATAGTTGAAATACTTGTATATTTTGTTTAGAAAAAAAAAGGTTTCTGTTTTATGTCCGTCGTGCAAATAGGCTCAGTTTTGTTTCGGAAAAAAATATAGTCATGTACATATCTGATTTCAATTGATTTGGAGTGCACTGTCAAGGAACCAACGTCCACCAATATTTTTGGTACGGTGCAGAAAAAACAATTGCATAGGCTGAAAACGTTTTAAATTACCATAAAACACATAACGTCTTGTTTTTACAAGTAGTGATTTAAGCATATTGAAAGTTTTTTTCAGAGCAAAATTAAACATTTAAAAGGTTAAAAACTATACAGTTACAGCATGTTTTAATATAAAGAAAGGTAGCCAACCATTAATCACACAAAATTATGCTACTATTGTAGTGATTGAGTGGTGCACATTTATACATCGGATCTGCGTTAATTTGTCTACATACACAACATAATTTTGCGTTCGTATTTATAAACACACACACACTCTTTATTGGTAGATTTTTAAACAGGGAAACAGAAATCGCAACAAGGATACGCGCCTTGCACGTATTCTGTGAAAGTTGTATCAGATTTCGCATACTTGCACAACAATGTGACGAAAAAAAACAACAACATGACAAACATAAACACAATACAGAAACATTCACTTATCATATACAAACGCACGCGAATATTAAATCCCCCAACAGGAAAAAGACAGAGTACTGTTCGCTATATGACTGTTAAACTACATCCAGTGGAGGAAAGGCGTTTCGAACCATAAGAAGGCGTTTAAATAAAAAAACAGTTACGTGGATGCATAGCCCAAAATAAACCCACATGAGTCACAAAAAAATATTAAATGAAGAATCGCGTTCGCAAGAGAACATTTGCTCAAACCGATTAATTTTTGGAAGATTATATTAGCCATACATATTGTTTTCCTTTTTATGATCAGATCTGAAGTGACAAAACTTGGCTTCGTCACACCAAAATATATTTTTCCAAAAATTAATCGGTTTGATCAAATGTTCTCTTGCGAACGCGATTCTTCATTTAATATTTTTTTGTGACTCATGTGGGTTTATTTTGGGCTATGCATCCACGTAATTGTTTTTTTATTTAAACGCCTTCTTATGGTTCTGGAGGACACATTTATACCGAATTCTGACGAAACTTAATTTTTAAGTTTATTGGAGCTTTTAAAAGGGCCTTAAAGTGAAGCTCTATGAATCAAACTGTCCTCTTTCGCTGTTGTTTTGCGCTTTCTTGGCCACTATTTAACATTTTTAGTGCTCCCATACTGCTGTATGCGTTGTAATGTATTATATACCATCTTTCTGGAACATTTAAGGGACCGACTGATTTCTGCAACTGTGCTACCATTATTTTTCATTTCATGAATTACCTGCCGGTGAATCTCTTAACACCACTTTCCTTTTGCCTTATCTAAAATATTTTTTGTTAAAATTAAATTCAAAATTATATAATTGAAGCATACCTTATGAAATAAAACAAATCAAACAAAATTCAAAAAAAAAAAAATCAGCGATATTTTTGAATTGTGCTAAATTCGTGGCCAACTTGAAAGGCGCGTTAATTTCAAATGTTTGTAATATGTGGAAAATTGGAGTAAAAACAACAATTTAAATTAACGGTACTTCATCATCTAGTTGTAAGCAACACTCACGGAAAAATATTAGCTTACAATTCATGGACTATAACATTAATATTTTCAATATGAAGTTACCACTGCAGTGTGTGTTAAATTCGTGGCCACCACTGTATATAATTAAAAGAATATAAATAGATTTTCTTTTTGAACCAAATGTTTAAATCTACACATTTTTGTGTTAACTTTGAGATTCTTTTGGAGTAAAAATGCCTTATCTTAGAAATTATACAGTGTAATTTCATGTCCAAAATGTAGTTAATTTTAGTATTAAGCTAGAAATGGTCAAGTAAAACATTTTTCAAAGATTTGCTAACCTTTAGAGTGTAAATTAAATCGCCGTTTTTATAGTGTAGTGGCCAATTTTACAATGGAATTTCTACGAAACCTCTTTCTACAAGAAGTTATCTAAAAAAAATGGTGATGTTGGGGGCCTACGGTTTCTAAAATATTCGTGATGAAATTAATAAAATACCGGGTAAAAAATGTCAAAATGTAATGAAAAATGTGCTCAAAAGGGCACACATTTGGGAATACTAGCAGAGGCGCATATTTATCTGGTATTGTATTCCATACATAATTGCCAACCCATTTATCAACATTTCATTAAATTCAGTTAATGATTTATTAAGTTTCGTTGCACTTACGTGAGTAATAGCTGTCCCGGTAAACATTGTCCTGCCCTTACCGGAAGGTGGCACTATGAGCTTGGTGAAGAAAGTCTGGACAGAAGACGTCGTTGACACGATTGGAGGATCTGAGTTGATGGCATATGATGAATTCGAAATTTCCTCTTATATGGTGCTGCGTTAAATCGCCTTTTCTTCCAAACCAAACTAAGAACCTTCTATACAAACCATAAAAGCCATTAAAAAAAAATTATGAAAATTCGCTAATTAGTTCGGAAGTTTTTATGCGACAGATGGATAGTTTTCGGTTTTTTCTCATATGATAGACGTGGCACTGGCGAATTTTTTATTTAAATTTACTTTTGCCCATACCTTTTTAATATGTACCAAGTATCATTCATCTACGTCAAATAGTTGCTGAGATATGATGAATTTGATTTTTGGCGGCATGTCATTGCCCATTTTTCTAAACTAAACTTTGGAAAAAGAAGTATTTAAAAAACAATTATGAATCGATGTCGATGAAATAAAATGAATTTGATTTTTTTTTATGTGTGGGCGTGTCATTTCCCTTTTTTTTAATCCAAACAATGCTAAGAACCTCCCCCATACCATATAAATCTTTTATATAAGAACATAACCATAATCTTTCAAGACCAACGATTATAAAGGTACAATACATACATGGTATGTCCATTAGGGTGATTCAAATTTTTTTTTTGCTTCAAATAGGTTCAAAAGTTGTAGGCACACGAAAGGAAAATCCTGGTGCAATTATAGCTCATAATATTAATATTTACTGGTGGCTCATAGAGCTTTTTTGTTTTCCATACGATTTGTATGGGGAAAAATGTTTTACAAAACATTTGTCTCAATGTCTCGTGAAAAAAAAAGTCTTACATAAACGGGATCTTCGTAAAGCAAACACTTCATCATTTAATTAGCAACATAAATTCATAAAAAACTCAAAAACACATCACGTGTACTCTTAAGCGAAGCTTAAAATCAACATGCCTTTTTGCTCGCCTTATTGTCGACTGCCCAACTTGAACCTATTTCTATTTTAACAGTTTTATTTAAAACAGACAGTTTTTTAAACAAATGCATATTATGTTTATTTTACCTACCTTAAAAATGTTTGTTTTTTCATATATGCCTAAGAGTATGCTTCTTTTTTTTACAGTTTCTACTAAAACAATGTAATGGCATACTTTAGGTATTTATGCTTAGCAAGAGATGGCGCTTTAAGACATATGTTTTCAGCTTAGCCATCAACCACATAAGCGCTTTCTCTCTATTGTTCATAAAAGCTTTGCGAAATAGCAATAGTGAAATGAAATGTTAAATTGTTATTGATTTTGGTCAGATAATAATAGCCCAAGAGCCGGCTGTAGAAAAGTCGAGTGTATAAGATTACAGGATGGGGTGCATGCCAAATGATAGAGCTCCAAGAGAATAAATAGAATATCTAGGGTTGCCTTGCCCAAGCCTGTCCCGATGTCCGAAAATGCCCGAATTTTAGCCAATTTTGATGTTCTAATTAAATCTGTAATACATAACAGCTCCGAATGTATGCCAAATGATGGACCTCGTTGAGCCTAAAGAGAATATATAGGTTGCCTTGGCAAAGCCTGTCCCGATGGCCGAAAATGAACGAATTTTAAACAACTTTGTTGTTCTAATTAAAACTGTAGTACATAACAGCATAAAATGTATGCCAAATAATAGAACTCAAAGGGGCCTAAATATGATACCTGAGATTGCATTGTCGAATCCTGGCAAGGCAACCGTATATATTCTTTTTAGGCTCATCGAGCTCTATCATTTGACACCCATTTCATGCTGTAATCTAACACACTTTTTATTAAGAAAAATTGGCCCAAAAAAACCGGTTTTTTCAACCATCGGGAAAGGCTTTGGTGAGGCCACCCTAGATATTCTTTTTAGGCTCATCGAACTCTATGACTTGGCACAGGTCCCATGGTGTAATCTTATACACTCGACTTTTCTACAGCCGGCTCTTGGGCTATTATATTCATTTATGTTCGATATCTATTATATAAAATTCATTTTTTGTCTGTCTGTCTGTATGTCCTTTATGGACGCGAAAACTATCCAGCCGATCTTGATGAAATTTTTATAATATGTTAGTATCGATCAGGCGGGTGTCATAGGCTATAAAACTTTTATTTAGGGTGCATATTTAGGGTGGCCCTCATACACAAATATTTTAAAAATAGCGATTTCTCAAAGACAGGTAAATCGATTCTTATGAAATTTACACAGTATGGCTTTTATGTTAGGGGGCACAGATTGGATGGTTAAAATTTTATTTAGGGTGCATAATTAGAGTGACCCTCACACAAATATATTTTTTAATATCATTTTCACGAAGAAAATAAATCGATTCACACCGAATTTACACTACGTATCTCTTATAACAAGAAGCTTAGCTTAGGTCACAAAACTTTTATTTAGGGTGGCCCTAACACAAAAATATTTTTTTAATATCATTTTCACAAATACAGTTATGTCGATTTACACCGAATTTACACCACGTAGCTCTTTTGTTAAGAGGAATAGTTAACGATAAAACTTTATTTAGGGTGGCCCTCATACAAAAATATTTTTTAAATATCTCATTTTCTCAAAGACTGCTTAATCGATTTTTTTGGACTTTACACCACATGGCTTTTATATTAAAAGGCACAGACAAACTTAAAAAAGTATTATTTAGGGTGCATATGTAGGATGGCCCTCATACAAAAATATTTTTAAACATCATTTTCTCGAAGACCGCTAAATCGATTCTCATCGAACTTACACAACATGGGTTTTATATCAAGAGGCACAGAATAGATCGTAAAAATTTTATTAAGGGTGCATACTTAGGGTGGCCTAATATCATACATATATATTTTTAAATATCATTTTCACGAAGACAAGTTAATCGATTCACGCCGAATTTGCACTACGTATCTCTTATGGTAAGAAGCATTGCTTAAGCTACAAAACTTTTATTTAGGGTGGCCCTCACACAAAAATATTTTTAAACATCATTTTCTCGAAGACCGCTTAATCGATTCTCATTAAATTTACATCACGTGGTTGTTAAAATTATTATATTATTTTTATGTTGTAAAAATTATATTTTGGATACATACTAACTGTGGTCCTCTTACAAAAGTATTTTTAAATAGAATTTTCACGCAAACCGCACATCGAATCTACACCACGGTTGAGGTGAGGCGATGCGCACAGGCTAATGCTAGTTTAGATATATAATTTTTAGCAGTGAACTGGATTAAATTCTTGGTAATCTTAGAAATTTACATGAAGAAGATATTTTGTTATTCACAAAATAAACATAGCCGTAAAAACAAGAAGTGGCACATTTTCAACTTCCGGCAGCAAGTGGAAGAAACAACGACCGAAAATTGTATGTACGAAAAATTTATTGTTCACATTGCTGCGCGAATGTTAACATAGAGGTAGATGACTTCACTATTTTAAGGCCAACTAATTCGAAGTGGTTTGTGCTTTTGCTAATTATGTTTTACTTTCGTTGTTGCCCGCAAAATCAATGCTGCCAATACTTTGTTTTTGTTAACAAGCGTATTTTAATATATTTTTTATCATCTAAGCGTGCAAAACCCTCGCAAGCTGTACAAGTTGTGCAGTTTTGCGCCTTCACAAACGAACTGTCAAAAATCATATGGAAAGTTTTTTGAACAAACTAGAAAAGTTTGCGTGACAATTTGCGTTTAGATCAGTGTCAGCCAAACCTACACAAACGCATTTTACCAGCGCAACGCAAGGTTTCAATGTGCGCATAAACTACACAAGGAGAAATTAGGAAAGAACATAAAAAAAGCTACATACGCAGTTTCTGCTTGAATTCTGCCGCGTTTTGCTCGCGAGCACGTTTTGGTTGACACTGGTTTAGATGAATACTACTTATATATTTCATGGAATATAATTTCCTAATAAATATAATCTTCTACACTGCAGAGGAGCAAAAAGCAAAAATATATTAAAATACGCTTCTTAAAAAAAAAATTAATTTTAGTTAAAAATTAATTATACATATTCGGATATGAATTTATTATGATAGTAAAATTTATAATAGTTTTTGAACAGTTCCCGAAAACGATTTTCAGTATATCATCATATTTGGGCATCAGACTTAACCGAGAACATATTGACATAAGTCTCATTTGTGGGCAACTATGGCTCAAAATCACACAATGAGCTGCAGACCAAAAATATGGCAGTTCCATATCTATGTATATACATATGCAACAAAATGTTAGATGTCGAAATATTGCGGGTTATAAGTCTTAAGGACTTATCCCATTAGGCTTAGTGCAATATTGCAAATAGTTCCTTGACCATTTCCGTGGGAAATAAGTCCGGACGCAAACAAATCGATCGATAAGAATCTACCACACATTATAAGAGCCCATTAAAGTCAAATTATTGTAAAACATATTATGCGGAAGCTCGCGAAATAAAACTTGGCAAAAAAGTTTGCATAGTTTCCTTTTTATCAAACAAAGGCAAAAAAAGAATGTTAGAAGAACATCAAGGAAGTCAATGTAAGTTTGATCTGTATGGTATAGATAAAAAATAATGCAAGTAAAAAGAAGCACTTACCGATTGGGACTCTAATTTGTAGAAAAAAATTGCCACGAGCAACATTTAGGAGCACTAAAACATCAACGGATGCTGCAGCTTAACAAAAACTGCAATGAACTCTCACTATTCAACTACTAGATATTTTTAATAAATAAAGCAAACACTCCAAAATTTTGAAAAAAAAATCCACACAGTTATTAGCATCCTTGCTTTTCTCTTTGAGCAAATGAAATAGTTTTAATAAATTTGCATTTCAATTTACAATGAAAAAAACAAACAACAAAATACCGTACTTGCAGCGCGCAGCTCTGCTGACGGCACCGCTTTAAAAGAGATTTTGCATTTTCATGCAATAACACTGAAATGATATATATTTTTTTAGAATTTACACTTGTAGCTCATGAAGATAAATAATTTTATCTGTTTCTTTACTTTTGTTAAGAATAATTATAAAGAATTTCAAAATTAAACTTTTAGGCACCACCGCACACTCACATGCTAAATTGAAACTAAACAACAGGTGACAGCTGATTGGTGTTGCCACATGCTGAAGATTTTTTTTATCGAAAATCTAATGTGAAAGAGAATGCGGAAAATGGAATTCTTTTGATGAAAACTTGGTGTCTAATGTAGAATTTACACCAGTGATGGAATTTTCGGTACATTTATACTTTATTCAGTACATTTTCGTTGTGAAAAATATGCGTCAGTACAGACAAATTTTTAACACATTTGGTACAATGAACGAATTTTCAGTACATTTGGACTATTTCTAATAGTTATCTGTTTTTAGAAAATTTGTGTAAGTTTTGGTTTTCTTTAATTTTAGAAAAGTTTTGTGTATTTTGGAATTGTGCCTCCTTAGCTAAAGGTACATATTAAGTTTAGGAAGCATATAGCATCTTTAAAAAAAAAACTTTTTCTGAAAAGAATACTTTTTATGGAATGTGTATCCAACTGGTTTTAAGTGTCCGTTTCTATGAGACTAATTAAAAAAATATACTTTCAAAGTTATTGTGGTATGAGGTAAATACAATGCGAAGTTTGCGGCCTAGCATATTTTGTCCAAGCCGTAAGCATTTACAAGTTTTCTAAGAATGATGGACATATAAAGAACCCATCTCTTTTTTTACATATGTGTCAAAAAAATATAGTGGAAAGGAGGCATCCCATTGGAAAGCTTCGAAACGTGAGCTTTGAAGAAATAAGTGTGAATTCAAAAAAAAAAAAAAAAAACATAACTAAGCGATTTCCTGTAAGTGTGAGATATTTTCAAAGTGGCTTTTATTGCAAGGGTATTTGAAAATTCTGACGTGGAGAAAAAGAACAGCAAATTAGGATTTGTTAAGATTATCATTTGAACCTACTTGGCGTGACTTCTGGCTCAAAATTTGTAAATATGCGATGTATTCAAAAATTATCGTATCCTGCTCGTAGTGGCGCCAAGCCTATCGTCTCGTACGAGAAATTTTTGGTCTTTACTGCACACAATTGGGTCCAAATCTAAAAGTTTTTGTCTTATGGGAAGAGTCACGCCCAAATGTGCAATCCTATGTAAATTTCTTGGCCCAAACAAAGTACATTTAAGTTTCAAGATTCACAACTGTAGCTACCATAGATTCCGAGATACAGCGTTTTAAGTGGTTTTGTTGCATAATACCGTCCAAATTTCGTGAAGCAATATACATTTATCTTCCAAATTATATCCAATTTCAAAAAACCTGCTCCTATAAATTCCAAAACATTGTGTCTTAAGTGTTTTTGTATTATGGAACGTACCACTCACCATTTCTCAAGAATTTCAAACTATGTTCTAACCCTTTCCGACATTAGCTTGCAAATTTAAGCTCAGCCAGATTTGATTTTGTCTTTATATTATTGTAGTTCTTTTTGTTTGTTTTCAAAAAAAAATTTTTGCGTAGGTATATGTGTATATACTAAAAATATACTGCGTATATATTAAAAAGAACATCGATCGACAAAATTTCTTTTACTAACGAGCATGGTGTTTACGCGCTAAGAAATTATTTCTCGTATGTCGAAGACGAGCATGCGAAATTCTTGTTCTCGACTACAATATCATACGATATGTAAAAAGAAACAGCGATGATGTTACGGAGACCGAGAACTATAACGATATTTAAAAATATTATGACATAACATGAGGCAGAGCTATATCGTTAACCTTTGAAAGGTAGATATAAGACATACCCTTTGGTGGGGTGCCCTTTGTAGTGTTCAAAATCCATTCAATGCCATTTTAGAACTTCTCTTAATAAATTACCACAAAAATATAAATATATGGAGGTATATTTATATCTGAGGATATGTGAAAGAATTGCTTTCCACATGAAAACAATGTATATATGTATATGTGAAAAATGTATTCCAACATATTTTTTTATAAGTATGTATTGCATTAAGTAAGCTTCGTCTATCACGTCTACTATCAGTGTTTCAGCCCATAAACTTCTACAGTCACTATTTAATCAGTTGGAAAGAATTTTTTTCGGAGACCAACTTAATCCATTAGCACATGCCATATGCCTCTTCAGAGGGAAGACTAAAGTGATTGGCCTCGTACACGCCTTCATTAACGGAGATATTAACGGTTATAAAATCTCCCAAAAACAAAAAAAAAAAACAGCGGGTGTAGTTGCCGAAATATTGAAAACTTCACCGGACTTCACCGCTGAGTTAATCAGTTTTCAAATTTTGGAAGAAGAATACCTGAAAACTGGGTCAAAGCGATATGCTAGAACTACGAGCCATCATTATATTGTAAATTCCGTCCAAGCTCTTGAAAAGAGTGACAGGGTTCGTTTTGTTTAATCAACTACAGTACTGCTTTTGATTGCATCGACTGAAATTTCATCTGGGATGCATTCAGCGCACGGTTTTGAATTATTTTTTTAACTTAAATTTCAAAACTATACCTTATGTGGCTTTCAATCGTTTGAAGACTTTGCAATATATTTAAGGTTTATTCCTAAAACTAAACTCCTTCTTGAGATTCGATCTGAATATTTCTAAATTTCGCCTTCAGATATTATTAGCATCGCAAGCACGTTTATCCCGAAAAGGACAGTAATCGTCACTGCTTCTTTGAATTCTAAAGGGGCCTTCATCTCAATCCCAGGCGACTAAAGTATAAATTCGAATGAGACTTAGTCCAAAAGATTTTTAAACTTTATCACAATTTTTCGCGTTGTATTGCGTTATTAAAATTTTCGGAACAAAACTTTGTTTTTAATATTAATAGAATATAATTTGAAAAGAATTCAATAACGTTAACGTTAATAGTTATTGATTTCAAAAGAGTTTGTTAATTTATTAAAATAGACACGTTTTATATTAAATATATGTATGTATTTATGCATAAATGTATTTTTATTAATATTAAGCCTTATATCAAATTATGCAAAGCTTAAGTTGCAAAAGTGTCAACAAAACTTTTCTCGTTATTGTTTTTCATATTTTAAGTATGTTGAATAATAAGGATGTTGAAAGGATATGTTCATTTTGTTGTTGCCTCAGTGGTTTCTATGCACAATAACAATATTAACATTTTAAATAGGAAAGGCGAACACCTTTTGCCTCCAACACCAGGAGTCCACAAAAATACCAGCCCCCTAGTCTCTTGTGGGCGGGTGGCTGAAAAACAATTTGAATGATAAAACAAATAAGCACGCTGCCATTGCATACCATTTACGTAAGTGTAAATCTATGTACATAAGTGTTTACATGTGTGTTTGTGTGTGGATTTTTCCTTTGAAAGCGTTTTCTGCATTTCTCCAGAGACATTTTTGTAATTTTAATTTTTTTTTTCATGCAACCAACTCCACTTTAGAAAAGTTTCACCCACTTTTGTCAGCAGTCACCATGAATCTGTGGTTTTTGCAGCCATTTTCTTTTTATTTTCTTCCTGAAACTGTGGTGGGGGCGGTAGAATAAAATAAAATGGAGGGTGAGTTTCTCTGTCTTGTGTGGGATAAGGATAACATGTAGAAACTTTGCAATTTCCTCACAAGTCGTTAAACATATCTTGCCGCCAAGTTAACAAAACTAATTTAAAAATTCAAATTTTCTTTTTCTCCATTTTATTTCCATTTGCCGTGATTTTCTTTTTTTTTTCATTTCGTTTCGTTTACTTTGTTGTTATTGTTACGGTTGTTGGTTTGTAATTTGTATTCTTGTGGGTTTTTGTTGATTCTTTTTTATGCTTATTTTAAGGATATTTGCATTCTTCACGTGTTATTTTCATTTTTTTCTTTTTTTGACATTGAAGATATAAGGACATCATCCTGACGACGACAAACTTTACATTTGAATTTTTGTCACTGCTCATTGGCGGCGCATCGACTTTCATTTAGGGTGGAGTAAGTAAGCCCCAGATAATTGTGTGGCTAGAGGGTGGGCTATAGCCCTACATTTTAAAATGTTATAAGAACTTGTTACAAATTAAAAAAATTATGTTGAACACTGTTTTTGACACAATTTTTTAATATTGGTGACACGCTTCTTGGTCCACTTTTTCATCATAAATTCATCAATTTTTATTACGGCTTGAAGTAGTTCTAAATCTATTTTGAATAATGTTTCATAAAAGCTTCACCATATCCGAATAATAGATCCAAATAAGATAATTTTTGTATTGACTGATAAATGAAGATCAATTCTATTCAGATTCAAATTTTATTATACGACTATTCTGAATACAATTTGTGTATTGTTAAGATTTTTAGGACTGGGCTAAATTTGTGGCTGGATTAAGCACACTCCTAGCCCCCTCCCTTGTCGCCACCAATGCATCTACTGTAACTACCGTATTTGTTGTATTAAAACTATGTTTTAATTCTATTTGCTGTTTCCAATATGTTATTTTGCACCCAGTAGGAAATTGAACTTTTTTATTGAGAATTAAAATTCTTATATAAAGGAGTATTTATAGTTTCGTATTGTTTAGTCTAACATTGAAACACTCTTGTATGTATACAACACTTTACCATGGAGTGTCTTAATTTTATCAAGTACGATTATAGTAATACAACTCTGGTATATTTAGCGAAAAGGAGTATTTGAAAATATTCAAAACTAGCATTACCCTGTGCGCATCGCCTCACCTCAACCGTGGTGTAGATTCGATGTGCGGTCTGCGTAAAAATTCTATGAGAATCGATGATATTTAAAAAATATTTTTGTGTGAGGGCCACCCTAAATAAAAGTTTTGTATCCTTAGCTATGGCTCTTAACATAAGAGCTACGTTGTGTGAATTCGGTTGTGTATGAGGGCCACCCTAAATATGCACTCTAAATAAAAGTTTTATAGCCTATGACTCCCGCCTGATCTATACTAACATACTGCAAAAATTTCATCAAAATAGACTGGGTAGTTTTCGCGTGCATAAGAGACAGACAGACAGATAGACAGACAGATAGACAGATAGACAGATAGACAGATAGACAGACAGATAAACAGACAGATAGACAGACAGATATACAGACAGATAGACAGACAGACAGATAGACAGATAGACAGATAGACAGATAGACAGACAGATAGACAGACAGATAGACAGACAGATATACAGACAGATAGACAGACAGACAGAAAGACAGACAAAAAAGTAATTTTATATAATGGATAGTACAAACATCCTACGATGATGCTGTTACACTTATAACCAGTGATGTCATTTCACAAAAATACTCACTTTATCTTTGTCGGGGACTCCCCGATTGACCTTTCCAATTGAATAGTACAGCATGATGTTTTTAAGAACATCATTATTAAACATCTTCTTAGGGTGTCGAGAGTCCACCGGCGACTTATATAACTCATTTTCGGCTATTTCGCATCGATTAGTGTAATAAGATACGTTCCTCAAAGTAACCAGGGAGCAAAGTTTCCCTGGTGAGTTCCAAAATTTATTTTTGACCATTTCCAAGCGAATTTTGGAATAGCATTTTTTTTTCAACCGCTTTCAAGGTGCTTAAACTCATTTTCAACGATTGCTGCTGTAAAACTTTTCCAAAAGGGAAAAGGGTGACCGTTTACATTTTCGACGAAATGAATGAAAGTTCAGCACCCATCCAAATAATTTATTTTTTTTTTGCGCACCTCGTTAAATTAATGATTTAGGGGTCGCAAAGGTGAAAACAATGAAATTTTCTTTGGTAACGGGCTCTCTAACAATACCAATTGCTAAATGATTCCAATGTATTTTTTCTTACTGAGATCGCAGAGGTTTAACAGACTCACAAATACGTTCATGCAAACCATAACAACTACATATGTAAATAGTATAAAGGAAATAAGAAGAAATGTTAAGAAATGAAAAAATAATAATCGTATAGTATATTTTATTTGCAAAGAAAAAATTACTTGTCGCTTATGGATATCCGCACATGCATGAACTTCATTTCTGTCTGCTTGCCTGCCTCCTATGTCAACTCTGAAAAATTAGGATAAAAAGAAGATGTAATAAAGAAGTATGTCGCAAATGGAAAACTGAAATGCAAATAAGTGCAGAAAGAAACGTTTAGTAAAAAGGAGACTTGTGTGCTAACATATAAGTGATAGCAAGTTCAAAAAATACTTACTAAGCTACACATCTATACAAAGTTAGCAATGTCCTTAGAAAATTATATATTATTTCATATTTGTCGAAAGAATTTCGTGAAAAAATCAAAGTATTCTTTAGTAACGATTTAAAAGTTTATCCCAAAAAGATTAAAACTATCACATTGCATGTATTTTATTTTAATTGGGTTTCTTAAGTAATATGTTAATTACAATGAAATTTTCATAGATATGAATATGTTATTAGATTCCATGAAAGTTATTTGATTTTACTAACCAATTAAAAAAATTGCACGTTAATAACAAAACTAAGTCCAACTTTCGATGTTGGTTTGAATGGCAATCTTTTCAGGCCGATGGAGTTTCACAGAAATGCTTTTAGAAGCTTAAGTGTCGACAGTATTCGTTTCGAGAACAAACCCTTGTAAATTTCTCCTAGAGACGAATATTGAGTATATAGTGGACACGTTCGAACTCTAGTCATGAAATCCGATAGGTTTCCAATCAAGTTAATATCACAAATGAGATTATAAAATAACACTGGCAGTGAATAGGCCACGCAGCCAGGACGAACTCTAAGGAAACTTGTCTCAGCGCTTTAGTGGAGCCAGCATGGGAAGGCAAGTGCAGAGAAATACCCAGAATATTTTAGTGCCGAATAAAAGTAACGGATATGTCGAAAAGCGGATGAAAAAACAAATTGCACGAAATTAAAATATGTAGCTATAAAAATTCTGATTAAACGATACGCTGCTCATATTGACAGAAATGCACACAAATATCTGCTTCGAGAGCTAGTTGCAACAACATCAGTTTGGGTAAAAAATCTGCAAAAACCTCGGAGATGCCATGTTTTACATCTATGGGAAATGTCACTCTACTCTGTTGGCTTAGTAATTCTTCTGATGAATTGTGGGAAATATTTCAAGTAATCGGTGTACCAATTCAATCCATTTATCCTGCTTCGTTCTCTTAATTGTGATTTCCAAAGATGGGCTTGATTTATGAGGTGATGCTGATCAAGAAATATACATTTTTCTATACTTGTCACGAATTTAGCTATACGTTAGAATGAAGGGTACAAAATATATATAATGACTTGAAGTTGTTTGAATGTGTACCTACATGAGATCATAAGCGTAATTCACCAAAAGATTTTCTTGTCACGGAAAATTTTAAAATTAATCAAAAGTTTTTGCAATTCATTTTTCATATAACTTTTATTTTATTTATTTTGTTTTCAAAGTGGGCGGTAATAAACGCGGTCATGTTGACAGAGTGTAGCAATTCCGCCTTTGGTGCAAAATGGCATCAAAGTGTAACATCGCAATAACATAATGGGGTGAAAGCACTATTGGGAGGCAATAATATGGGAATTTCTTGTCCTCATCATCGTCATCACCATCAGCATCATTGTCCTCGTCGTGGTGAAGATGAAAGGATCATCGTAATCAACTGAAACTGTAACTGCGGATAAAATTTTGTGTTGTTTTTGATGTTTTTGCTGTTGTCAAAGTTGAGCAAAGCCCAGTTTGTTCTAATTTTGTAATATTTTTGTGTAATGCTTAAGGATTATGTAGAAAATTGTGTAGAAAATAGATAAAATTTAATTTAACTTCCCTAACAATATCCTAGGTTTACCATTGCTGTTAAACACTCGAACTTCATTGAGGAGACGTAAATGGTCAGTAAAGCCTATAATGGTTCCTCCATTTAACCCATTTGTCCAATTAAAAAGTCATGTAGACAGTGCGAGTGAATCTCCGGATTTTAATAGCGGATTGTGTTCTATCTAAATTTTACAATAACTAGAATAACTTACTCTGTCTCGAGATTTCTTTTGTATTGTATAGTTTCAAGATGGGAAGTAAAGCTATATATTTTTTTAAATTAAACAAACCTCTCCGGATAAGTGAATTTCAAATACCAAAAACTCCCAGTGACAATTGCGCATGTGGACTCTTTTAAGCTGTTAGAAAAATTATGGTTACGGGCGTTCTCACGTCGAATTTTAACTTTGCGTCCCTCATCGAGCGCTTAATATTATACTTACTTTAATTGTTTACACCCAGTGTAACAAAGTCGACACAACTCTGACTGTTATAGTTGTCTTTTTTTTCGATGTCGAGCAATACTTTGAAGCCATTTGTTTCTGATGGTTTTTCCTGCTTAATGTCCTTCTTTGTTTATGCGTTTTTATCTTTCTTTTTGGTAGTATTTTTATTTTTATTTTTATTTTTTTTTAATTTTCTCATTCGCTCGTTACACACAGAAGATGTCACTGCAAATCAGTGACAGGCTCTTTCACTGATGCCAGAATAATATGAAACAACTGAGGAAAGATGTTCAAAAGGCAACGGCAGCACTAAAAGAAGACGACGATGAAGGTTGTCAGGCAATTTGGTGCTTTCCACATCATGAAAATTATGATTGGCTTTTTATAACTGACTCCATTTTGTATGCAAGTGTGTGGGTTGTGTTCATTCCAATGCGCAGGATAATACACAAGAAAAGTTAATGTAAGGAGTAGTAGAATACGGGCGAGTTGGGGTCGAGGGAATATTAGCATATTTATTATTTTATTTGCCGTTGGCATTTGCAAAATGTTTTTAAAGGTAAATGAGGTGAAATAAAAGTATTATGTGCTTAAAGTAGTTTCAGTTTATGTTTTTTCTTTTCAACTAAAATTATCGAAGAGATGTTGTGGGTATAATGCTAGATACACACGAGGCAACCGTTGCAGCAACACAGCCATGTTGAAGCAACCGTTGCTTCGTGTGTAGCTGTGTTGCCCATTGATTTTCGTGTTGCAGCAACCGTTGCCAGAATATCAAAACATTTTGATATTTTTGGTCGGTTGCTGCAACCGTTGCCCCGTCTGTATCATTGTTTACTACATTTACTCGATTAGTTTGTCGGAAACAAACGAGTAAGAAGGTTCGTACGGAGTAAAATTATGTGAAAAAAAAGAAGAAAGGAAAATGGGAATTTCAAATAATGAAAATTATGTTAACTTTATTAATGAGTATAACAATTTGAGAGAGCTATGGGACATATCTTGTGAAAAATAGAAAAAATAAAAGTCTTTCGCTTGTGTCTTTTTTGTACTACAGCTACACACAGTACTGAAGTTGCGGCAACAGTTGCCACGTGTGTAGTGAACAAACAAAACACGTTGCTGCAACACGTTGCTGCAACGGTTGCCTCGTGTGTATCTAGCATAAGATTTCAAAAGAAGTTGCTTTTTGATTAGTTGTGTAGATTTTTTTGAATGTTTGCTTATATTTTTATTTACAAAGCTTTTGCTGAAAATTAAAAAATTTGATATTTTATTTGCTATCAAAATACACATTTACACGGAAAAAAAGGTTTTGTAAAAAATAGCGTGAGATATTCAAAAAAAGCAAAATAATCAGGAAAAATTGTCGTATAGCCCGTTTATAATTTCATGAAATATTCAGTATAAATTGATGCGCAAACTGCAATTATTACAGTCTAAATTTTTATTATTACAGTTTCAGAATGGAAAATATACAATGTGGTCAGGGAAATATATAGTTAGCAAAAAGTACTAAATAATTAATGAAAATTTCATATGATCGACAAATAAAAATTACAGGGTAAACTGTAAAAACTTCAATAAGTATCACATAATAAATTATTTATCTTATGATCCGATATAACATTTTTGTCACCTGCTTTGTACAAATACGACATAAAATGTAGATATATGGTTACAAGAAAATAATTATATGAATGTTGCCAGGCTGGTTCTCTGTTTCGCGCTATGTTAAGAAGTATGGTTAGGAAGTATAATGAAACATAAAATAAGAAAAAAATTAAATAAAAAAATAAAATAAAAACAAAAAGTAAAATTTTCGTTTTTAAAATTTTTTTGGAGTAAATGATAAATTTTACAGTGTGAGCACTGTAATTTTTCATTGACAATCACAATCAATTATTACAGTTTTTCGCTTACTATCTGGGCATTACAGGGAGAAACTGTAATTATTGTCGGAAATCCAATGAATTTTTACAGAATTTTTTTTTCCGTGTAGTTGGGTCTTGATATTTTTGCATGCGCATTGCAGTAGCCCAGAACCATTCTGTAGTATTTTTTAAAACTTTATGAAAGCATTCCCCAAGCTCTTTCATATTATTGAACATTTTTTGGTATCTACTGATTTTCAAGACATTTATGAAACGTTTTTGACATTCTGACATTTTTTCCCACTCTCTTTTGATGGATTCCTTGTTCTATTTGCTTCCCCTCTAGCCAAACCATGATATAATCAGACTTCTGAGCAAATAATAATTTGTATCATCCTAAAACCGACAGACTTTATTACAATAAGTCATTTTTAAGTCAACAAAAAATCATACAAAGCCTAAAGCATCGATAAGCCACACTTGGACGCACAACATGAAGTCCATTTATATTGTTCAAACCTTTTAAGAGTTAAACACACAAGTTGTCCTTAAAAGCTATTGCCCCTTTGTCATTACACGTATTTTCAAGTATATAGTATGTTGACTCCTCCTGTGTGACAAACTTTGTTGCGTGTTTGTGACAAACTAAAAATGTATTATCTGTCACAATGATCAATACTTGAAAAGGACGATAAACCAGCGCTATAATATCCTTTCAACAACAAAAGCACACAATAAACAATGAATCTGCTTGAGACTCTTGAACAACTGTCATTGAAAATTGACGAAATTGATTTTTAACTATTTGTTACTCCCTTTTTTTTACTTCTTAAGTTCAGTATCGTCATTTATTGTTCTTGGTGTCATAATTGACGATTTACTTTACCTGTTCTACGATTGCGTGTTTAACTAAGTGAAGTGCTAATTTTTTAAACTTAGCGATTAGTTAAATTTTGCAAAACACTTGACGCATTACATGTATGTTCCATATATAGTTACACCAGTTGACATAATACGATAGAGGTTTGATATGTAAGGCCTTTAGGCAAGTGACGACCCAAAATATGATTATGTTATTTTCATGTAATATCGATTTCATTAAATTTGGTAATCCTCTTATTATACATTAGTCCATATGTTTATACGTGATTTTAAATTCCTAGTTTCGTAGATATAACCATCGGAAACAGCAAAAAACAGCATTTTTTGAAATTTTTATAAGTTATCCTCTAAAAGAACTTAGTCGAAAAGGGCATACTTTTTTAGTACAATTTACCCCTCCGGAAATAAAAAATATACTTATTTCTTTAGAATCTTATTTTGTGTTTAAGTACTTTTAATCAAATCGCTATAAAACCTGAAAAAATGCTAGTAGAATACTGATCTTAGGCTTGTTAGACAGATATTTTTACCAGCTTTTTGGGCCAATTTTCATATCTGAAACTTTGATGTATTTAAGTGGTGGTATGTAATGCTAAAGTTGAAAAATAGCTTGTCAACAATGACTTAACTCTCAATGAATTTTTCAACGGAAATATCTTTTTATAAGTACTCGTATAGTATAAAACAAATTTTATTAGGTATACATAATACATAAAAAACAAGAATACATTTAATCAATTCTAAAAAAATTCAAATTCTGTTATCCTGTGTTATTCGGTAGCTTTTGCTCTTGTATTTTTGTACTTTTTCAAAAACGATGTTAATAAATTTGATTGTTGTTTCATTTAATTTGTATTCAGTCTATCAGTGCTACGGTGACATTTTGGCTTTGTCCTTATCTAAAGTCAAAACAATTTTCATATATAAAATTTCCAGCAGTCTTGCTGCCTTTCGCCTTCATTCATTGTCACATGTCACGCCAGTTAGCAATTAAGGACTACAAACTAATTTGCTCAACGGGTGATCTGACTGTTCGTATGTGGTTTAACAACGTACATTCTTTTTACACAAAAAGAAATATAAATGAAGGAATTTTGTGTAAAAATTTTAGTTTAAAACGTTTATTTAATATAGAATTACAAAAGAATAACTTCGTTAACTTAGAATTGATTAAGATAAAATTATAAACTTCAAAATTCATAAGGCACTAAAGTGGTAACGTAAAACAAATTAGCCAAAAGATTTTTGACCAAAACTCTAAATTTTTTATTCTTCCAAATACTTTTCTAAAACTATTGTTAATTTCTGTTGATCAGTAATCCGAGAGCTTGATTTTAAAGAACTTATTTTTTTTAACATTTTCTTTACTCCTCTCATGAATATAATGAGGTTGAGGATTTTACGAAATTATATTATTAATTACCTGGAACCAGTAATTAATTTTGAAAATATTACACCAATTTATCCCCAGTATTTTTTAATTTGCATTTCAGATTTGTTTACATCTTCAAACTGTCGTTTCAATTATACAATTCACTGTAGGTACTTTCTAAGATGATTTTTAGTATTATTCGATTATATTATTAACTGGTTAAATAAACTTTCGACAAAACAATTTTAAATCATCCACCTGGAAAGTATTTGCTGTATCTTCTGGGAAGAGCTATGCCATTTTTGTGCAGCAATATTTAAAGAAACACAATTTCATGCAGTGCCAAACTTAGTAAACTATCAACTCGGGAATATAGTGGCAGATTTTTGGGGCCACAAACTTCGAATAAGGTTAATATTTGACCGTTTTTCCTATAAAGTATAATGGAAAAACTATTCTCCCAGTTCAGCACTTTTTTAACTTCAGTTTCCCCTCCTCCTATAACTAAATCCCAGATTCAGATTAGGCGTCAAAACTAATGTAGTAAATGTTAAACAAAAGTATAAAACTTAATGTTTCAAGTGAAACCATATTTTTTAAAAAAATGTGACAATAATAGGATTTAAACTTATCCTTGTGCTCTTTCCATTAGAATTTTTAGGCATATTAAATTATATAGTAATGCATGCAATTCCTATGCAAAACTAAACAGCTCAATTACCTGCAACTGGTAAACCTATTGAAAAAAAAATATTGAATCACCCTAATGCACATATTTCACTATTGTTATAATTTTGTCATTAATATCAAATTGTTGGTGTTTAAATATTTAATATAAGTATATAAAAACAATTTATTTCAGTGTTAAAAACAAAAAATAATTTTGTTTTGGTCAATTTAAACAAAACCTTTATTTATTCAACAATTATGCTAATTTGTTAAGGTCAAAGTTCGTACAATAAGCGGTAGTTAATTGTGTTGGGTAGGGCAGCACAATAGCTCGTCTTCCTACTACTGGCGGCTGAAGTCACTTTCGAAGTGGGTCGGTTAAGCAAATCTGATATATGAATTGAATATATGTGGATGTGCTTAGAGCTTAGGTCTTAACTGATTTGGATAAATAGTTTGATTTGAAAAGCTATTCCAAGTTGAGTAATTTTCGAAGTCAGTAAAAAAAGTTTTTTTTTCATAAAAAGGAATACAAGTCAGTGATGGAATTTTCGGTACATTTGTACTTTTTTCGGTACATTTGCGTCCTAAAAAATCTTCTTCAGTACATTGGACAAGTTTTCAGTACATTCGGTACATTTGGGTCTTTTTCAGTACATTTTCGGTACATTTGAACAATTAATAATAACTAGTATCGCCTGAGGTCGAAATTCGACCGTTAGCACTAAATTTCAATTTAAGAATTTTGCCGACCTATCAATAACTAAACGTTTTTGATCATTGATTATGATCTTATTTAGTTTCACTAATCACCTCACCTCACCTCATCTTACCTTTGGAATTACATTTAATTTACATTTGAGCACAAAACAACATTCTATTAGTGCTACATGATTTCTATTACGCCGTTTATTTGATTTTGACTCATAAATTGTCCCCTTATCCCGTTCAGTCCGACCCGATATCGTTCTTATGCAAGGCACAACAGAACTATATTTTCCGTTTATTTTTAAGCAAAAATTAGTTAAATCGCAACTGTAACTCAAAATTAATCAGTTGAACTTCGATTATCCGTGATGGTTGGGACCGAGCGCATCCCGGATAATGGTATCACTATTTTATTTTATTCCTTATAAGTTTTCAAAGTTGTAAATACATAATATGTATGCGAAATTAATGGACGGCCCTTTACAGCACCGTTTTACAAAAGTATTTAGTTATAATCTCATTTAATGAAGATCAGCTAGCTCTAATTATAAAGATATTTTCTAATGATGCGATATTTTCTATCTCTATGTCGAATTTAACCAAAATCGGTCCATTAGCGTAGCTGTGAAAACATATTTTCCTATTGGGGGCGTGGCACCGTCCACTTTAGACCGAATACCTTTTCTCAAGATTCAATCTACCTCTGTACACAATTCCATAAAAATCGGTCTATTAGCTTAGCAATAAAAACAATTTTCCTGTTCGGAGCAGTACCACGCCCACCAAAAGAACATATAATTTTCAGAAATGTTTTTAAGGGTTCAGTTAATATCCAAACTAAATTTCATCACAATCGGTCAATTAGTTTAACCGTGGAGACGATTTTTCTTGTTAGGGGCGTGGCACCGCCCACTACAAATAAATATCTTTACTCAAGGTTCAATCTATCTCCATATCAAATTTCATAAAAATCGGTGAGGCATTTCAGCAGTGACATCGTTTTTTTACCATTATGGGTTAATGCGTTTTGTATGGGGGAATCATGTACTTAAATATGTTCACTTTATTTTACCTGTCTTAACGGCAACTTATACACCTGATTTTTTTTTTCTGCATATCTGTGGAACAGTACCTTTCCAATGATATAAGTTTCATTCCCCTCTCTTTATAGTAAATATTAAGAAAGTGTACCACAAGATTCGATGTTCACGTATTAATATATAGATTACCTTTTTTTTAAGTAATTTTTGTTAAAATATGTGATCAAATGTCGTACGACCATTTTTTTTTAGTAAATTGAATGAAATCTCAACATTGCAGTAGCTGGCAACACTTCGGAATAATTTCAAATAAATATTAGAAAACTTCCGAATTAAATTTGAACATTGTTGTTAATAATGTAGTAGATATTGCGGATGATGACTCATTGTAAGAGTAAAGTTTCATTGCGATACTGAAGAGTTATTGTTCGATTGAATCAGAATATATTTATGTAACGTATATGTAAATAAGCAAAGAATGAATAAATGAGAGTTGAATTATTGTATAAGATCTGTTTTTTGTTTTTTCGTAAATAAGTTAAGGAATGAGGTACTGCTCAAGTTTGCATACCTTTGTTTTTTTTTTTTAAAGTAAAATATAGAAATTACAGAAGTGAGGATCTTTTTTTTTTTTGTAATGAAATATCAAAATTTTTACACATTTTATTAAAAGTACATTCGGACTCTAAAAAGTACATTTGAAGTCTCGATTCAGTACATTTCCATAAGACCCAAATGCCATCACTGATACAAGCCCTTATTAAAAACAAAAAATTCAAGCAAATGTTTTATTTTTTAATTTCGTTTTTCTTACACACTGTTTTGGAAGTATTATTTTAAGCTTCGAGTTGCCGTTTTTTGGTTCTACGTAAAAAAAATGATTTTTATCTTCTACGTGTCCGAAGACAGATACGAATTTATGGCATTCCACGAATTTCTAATTACAATATAGATTACCAATGCAAATCGTAGACAACTAAATTTCATAATATATTATTAAGATTAGCTGGAAAAATTGATATCAATCTTGAAGAAATAGCTGACACGTCCCATAAACTATCAATCATATAAAATTCTTTAGAGAAAGCCCTTATAAAACTTTTTCTACTCCACCGAATATATGTAGCTACATCCAAGTAAAACTTTAAAACATCTGAACTGTGTGCGTACAGGCAAGAAATCATTTCACTGGAAAATTCTTCGCCCTTCATCAATTAATTTTCACGAAACAATAAAGTTCCAGTACGCAAAGGAAACTCCGGAACTTTTTAAAGTTAAATTTTTTTTAATTCAACCTACTAATTGTAAGTACAATATTAACGACGAAATTATAACTTAACACGTAAATATTTGCTTTGACTTCAGCTGACGGAAAATTTTAAATGAATTCAAAAATACGAAATCAATCCGCTCTTGTCTAATACGTAATAAGACCCAAAAAGGACTTGCATAATTTATATGCATCAGTTGGTGACTGATCGAATTACTGGAGTTGATAGAGAGATAGTAAAAAAGAAAAATTCGGAGAATGTTTCAGAAAAGCTGCAAAACTATCTTGAAAAAATACATTTCCATAAAATAAATAATAAGTATCTATTTTATTAAAGCTATTTACGTTTTAAAAAAAGTTTGCTTCATTTATATATATTCTTCAAGACATTGGAAATATTAAATCCTTCCTTAATCAGAAAATTTCATATCGATAAAAAAACATTCTCAGATATTTCCATTCGTTCAGAAGTTATTTGTAACGAGAAAAGTCAATACGAGCCACTGTGCGATAAGCAAAATGTTCTTGTGTCATTGAAAGTTTCCTAATTATAATTTGATGACCACAATTTTAATGCATATTTAAGCATTTTTTTATTATTATCATCTCCTTACATTCCTAAGTACTTATAAAAATTTCGTCATAGTCCATCTCTTTCAAACAAATAAATTGTTGTATTTTGTTTTTCAGTGAATAACTGGCAGTTAAGTCAGTTGCCATTTAATTATTCTAATTTGTTTTATAGCGAACGCTCCACGTCCACTCAATGAATTTATTCGTCGTCTGTCCGCTTAGTCGCCCACCATTCAGTGAGTCGACTATAATTAAGAATTCCTGTGTTATACGAGTATGGAGTTTTGTCGGTTAGTCTGACATTTTTGCCTGTTCGTTATTAGTAACTGCTTGACTTACAATAACTGTGTAGGCCACACCTTTCTAGATTTGTATGTTTTATAGTTATTTGTCGCTCTGTTGTTGTTATTTTTGTAGTTGTCAGGCAATAGTCGTATAGATTTGCCACAAGGATTCATTATAGTTTTTTATTTTTTTATTCTTAATTGCAAATAAAAGAATGATGTATTTTAGTTTTTGAATTTATTATGGACAGAATTGCTGCTTTTGATTTAACATGGAAATTTCTTCGCATTTGGTTAAAAATATCTTAATAATGTTGACTCATGTTTAGATTTAGGGCAAGTTGAGGTGAGAACAGCTCAGTTAAGCCCGACTACGATGGCATCTCATCCGTTCTGTTACAAATAAGGTTCAAATGCATTATCTAACTCTTATGTGAAATTTTGAATAAGTCCTTGATTACTGGTACCGTTTTGGACTGTAGGAAAATAGCATCAATAGCTTCGTTTTTTAAAAGTTTCTTCTCCAATTACAGTCTAATTTCTATGTTTACAAATGTTTCTAAGCTTTCTGAAAGCTTCGTAGAGAAAAAATTACTCTTTCTGGTCAAGTGTCACATTTGCCCTGAACAACATGGTTTTTTTACTGAACGGTCAACTGGGACTAATTTTGCACATTTCTCACGTTATTGCATCTCATCGTTTGAACAGAGGAATGCAAGTTGACGTTGTCTATACTGAATTCTCTAAAGCATTTGATAAGGTTTACCATAGCCAAACTTGCTAAAATGGGTTGAAATTCTCCGTTTTTAAAGTGAATTCAGTGGGATAGTTTGCTTTTTTGAAGTCGGTATCGGGTAGCATTTTTGGTCCATGCTCTATACTTTGTAAATAAATGATATCAGAAATGGTTTTCATTCTGCTAATTTTAATTAAATTATTCCGTTAATTATCCGATAAGGTGAACTCTGACAACTTGCAGGCTGACCTTAATAATGTGCTTTCTTGAAGTGAAAATAACTTATTATCTCTTAATGACAAAAAATGTTATGTCTAAGTACAGAATTGTTGAAATCTCTACATGTTCTGTTTCTAGTATGCCTTGGTGTAATTTTTAACTCTAAAGTCACTTTTATCGATCACATAAACTATGTTGTTCTAAAAGCATATTCTTTGCTTGACTTTGTTCATAGAAACAGCTCTGAATTTTCAGGCTCTCATACTCTAATTAGCCTTTATAACTCATTTGTAAGGTCCATATTGGAGCATGCTTCCTTTATTTTGAGTCCATTTTGCATAAATCTAGATAAGAAAAAATCTTTTTCGAGATATGCAATTTGCTGATGGAAATTTGTGGTAACGTTGCCATCCTATGTAATACATGAAACGAAGAAAGATTTAATCCCTCTTGTTTACTCATGGTTTTGATTCGAATAGGATCTGGGACTATCCTCAGTTATTACAAATTCGTTGATTTCAATACTACTGTCAGGACGTAACAACGTTTTGCTTTGTTTCATATTCAAAATTATAGAACTAATTGAGCCTCTTGAGCCTTATCCTTATATAGTGAACTTTCGGCTGTTTATAATTCAGATTTATGTTTATCCAAACTGGTTTTTAAAAAATTATTTAATATTTTATATTAAGCTTAGCGATACATTTATTTTGAGTCAAGACTTAATAATCTGTTATATTTTTGGCTACTCTCTAAGAAATATAATCCAAGGACTAAATAAATAATCAAAATAAATCAAATCAAATAATACAGAAAAATAAAGTGTTTCGCAATTTAAAACATAAATAAACTAAATTATGTGAGAGTTTCTTTTTTCGGCAGAAACACAAAAAGAAAAAGTATTTAATAGATCGGATTGTCTGTAGACCCAAAGAACATTCATTAGACTCCATGTCAAAACCTAGATAGCTTAGATTTTTTTAAATTCGTGTTTTGAATAAAAATTCTTGAAACATTTAATTGAAAATGAATGACAAAAGCAAAGGCAAACAAAAATTATTTTATTGTGTAACCGAAAAGAAAAACTCAACATCACCAACTGGGATGTCACTAAATTAAAATGATTGATTACCCTACTAAGCATTTCAGAATGAAAAATGTTGCTTTCAACTTTGACAGATTAGAGTGGTGCAGTCGTTTTTGTGCCAGAAAATGACAACAGCAGGCAAAGTGTCAGCCAGGCAGTCACTGAGGCGACAAAAACAAAAGTTAATAAAACATAAGGAACAAAAGGACCTGCCTTGTCAATCTACACAGCACAACGTCAAAGGAGTAAGCAGGAAGTAAAACAGGAAGCAAGAGATCACTTACGTCAATAAAAGGGTGTTCATTCAGTAAGCATCATTTTGATATTATGAATTTAACTTGAAGAACAAATGTTTATCGTTGTTGCTGTTGTGTTATTGTGGTTTATTGACATTAATGTAACAATTGCCAAAGGGTTTATTAATGTCATCCTGATTTTCTCCTGCGCATTGTGTGGTGCATGCGATAGTAAATTTTTTTTTTTTTTAAAAAAGGGGTGATGTGACAACTCAATAAGGACATAACACCGCAGGTTATTATCATTCTATTGTTGTTGTTACAACTACAAACAGAGCGGCTTCGGCTGGAAAGCTACCCGAATTAGCCTGTTTATTAGTTGTTATTTATGGTTTTACTGGAATATTGTAATGTTTAGCAACAAAATGACATCGATCCTTTTAATTTTGATTGATATTAATGAGTAAGAGCTATGCACTGTCTTGTGTGTCTGGCATTGGTTTTGATTAATGCTACAATGGGTTGGCTGTTAATATTCAATTGTTTGCATAAATTTTGTGGGTAATTAACTTAGAGAGTTGTTAGATTTGCATTAAACATGATACAAATTTTTTGAATAAAGACATTGTGCCACTCAAATATGTCACAGCTTTGGAGTTTTTTAGTTGAATTTAGTTACAAGAAAGGTTTTTGGAAATGTGTTCCTCATTTATGTATATTTCGGTTAGTTGCATTCTGGTGATAAGACTTCTTCAAGTTATTTTACTCTCTGTTCATAGTTTTGTTGAAAAACTATCTGATGTTGGCGAATATTGAGATCCTCTAAAGAGTTTTCTCTAGCGGGTCAGATATAAGATGCAATGCATATGCTTTGTTTAAGTTCACGTATTACGAATACGAATTTTCTTGTTACATGAATTTTAACAATGAATTTTTGGGACCCAAGTTCTAGTTTCAGCCAGTTAAATATTTTTATATTTTCAAAAAAAAAATAATAAAAATTCACTTACTATTTGTACCAACATACAAGCATTCAAAATTACTGCGCTAACATAAATCTTTACTATAATGCCAATTTCAAGAGTCAAGCAATAACAACGTGAGTGTAGAAATGAAAGCACACTGAGCAAACGAAAAGAGAGAAGCTGTCCTCAATGTGCGCATTGTTGATTCCTTGTTCGCTCGCTTCGGCTTTTTTTTTTCTGAATGATGCAACAATAACAATAAAACAAACCCGTGCATAGCACGTACATAAAAAAAAACCACAACGATAAAAATGTGCGTAGGAGTGGTGAGTGCATGTGTTTGTTGTTTTTGGTTATTTCTTTTCAAGAAAAACGACGTGTTTGTTGTAAAGAGCTGAAATCGGCTCATTTTTCTTATTTTACCCATTGCTGGTCTAACTTACGTATTATATATGGCGGAACAAGTGAATGACTGATAATGACACACTCACAACAGCCGTTTGAAGCCTTTGACTAAGGACAAGGAGCTTTGACAAAAAAAAAAAATGTTCACTGAGAAGGAGCTACACGGCATGCGCTGTGCTTTTTTCGACAAAACTCGCTGTGTTCAAGTTGCTGGTAATCACAGGGAAGTGTATAGAAATAACTAATAAAAAAACACAATACATACATAGATCTTGGTTTACTCTTTGCGATAATGCCATTAGTTTTAATTTATTTAGTGTACTCCGTTTTCCCGTATTCGTGACTTCTACTGACAGACGGACTTGGCTACATCGACTAGAAAGGTGACGCTGACCAAAGAGATATATATTACACTTTTCTATACATGCCACGCCTCTCCTATACATTACAAACGAAATAACAAAACTAATACACCGTGCACACATAAATATTTATGTATGGTATAATACATGGTTCAGGATAGTCCAAAATTATAACTTATCTAACAAAAACTTTGGTTTTACCAACATTTTTTGAGAATGGCTGAAGGAGTAGTATGTCTTTATTTAAGAAACAAAAGACATCATGAATATATTTTCAAATATCAACATTATCAACACATTTTACCTCGCATGCTCGCCAGTGTTTGCTGTAGCAATGAAAATTAAATTGCTGAAGCTACCAAGTGTGGGCATGCAGGGCTAAGCATTTCAAGTTATGAACGGTAAGCCCCCTTTGTCTTTATTCTCGGAAATTTATGTTTACTTAAACGCTTTAATTATAGCTTTCAAATGTCATAACACAATAAATAATTACACATTCGTTTGCAGAAATTTCAAAATTTTGCAATGGATATTGTGGAATCGTTAATTATAGGGAGCTGAATGTGTGAGCGATGATAACAAGAATGACAACATAAATTATGCGAAGTATGCAATTATCTAGTTAAGATACTTGAATTTTTTATTTTTTTTTTTTTTTTTGATATAACAAACTGAACTATTATTATGTGTTCACAACTCAATTTCAACAAAAAAAATATCTGACTGTAAAATTCAAATTTACTACCAGGGCTGCTATTTTAAATTTTTTCGAGCACACAAGTCCCTTGGTTTCTTGTTAACAAATAAATTTAATAATTTTTATTTTGATTTTATTTTGAGTTGAATGTTTATCTGACTACTACAGCGCAGAATTGAGGTAAAGCTAGCGACGACTATAGCCGCTATCTCACAATAGATAATGAATGCTGAGGACAGCCCTGAAAAAGACACGCCTTAAACTAAATTTTCAAATGGTTCCAATATATCTGATAGCATACGTCGCATAGGTGCATTGCACATTGCTATAATCTAGTTAACAACATGCGGCAAATGATAACATTGAGGGTTCAATTAATATGCTGCCACTCACTAATTTTAGTCCTTGTCCGACTGTCGGTAGCTACATTCGTCATAGCTGCATTCGTCATAGGCTATTTAACAAATTCTTTCTGTTTGAGAGAGATATGTATGTACTTGTATTTGTGTATAATGTTTGTTGCCGTTCTTCACATTACACCCCATAGATTTTGTTTACTTTTACGAGTTGCTTTACCGGCTATATGCAGCGGCAAAACGACCTTTATGCGGTTTCATTTTATGTTATAATTGAATTTAATATGTTATAGTATTGCCATAAATTGATCGTACATACGAAGATCCATTGAATCATAGAGCTGAAAACTCTTTAGCTATTTGACTTTCTCTTTGATCCATAGTTAATTTTTACTATCACACATGTTTTTTTATTTAATACGTGCTTTTGCATGTATCTTTGAAAAGAGTCAGTGTTTCACAAACATTTAACATGCCTGTTCTGCTTGGAAAAAATTCAACTCTTCAAAATCAGTGAAAAGCTAAAGGTACTAATTCGAAGCACGATGGCTTCAAAAGTACTATTGAGTGGTATATAAGTACGGTGACCATTTGTTTCTAATTATAATAAATTATATTAATTATAATTATAACAAATTAATTGTTATTTGTTTAAAAACTTTTAGTATGTATTAAAGGCGAAATAAATCAATTATATGATAAAAAGATAGTACATTGTGCCATTGCTTCCGGGTTAAATACAAATAAAATGTTAAAGGTACAAAGGAACAATAATACTTTGAAATATGAATCTTTGAAGTATATTAGATTTTATATTAGATTAATTGGTGCATAAGAGCCTGGTAAACACAAGCTGACAGTAAATTTGTACATGCAATGTTTTTTGCATTGAAATGATCAAACATATCGACAGATCTCTTAATAACAGGTGTGTGTTAGTTTGCCATTCACTTAATTAAGCAGCGGTATAACATCTTTTTGCACTAGATAATTTATCAAAAAGCTCGACGTCGTTTAAGTGAAACTAAATCTATTTATTTATTTTTTCTGTGAAAATAATTTAATGGACTTCTCAATACTAGACCAATCCGGTGTTTCATGACTTCAGATCCAATCGAGAACTTCCGCTTCCAAAAACGTAGAAATCCATTGGCAAATATAGGATTGTCATGCAAAGGCCCGGATTAAGAAATTTGCCGCCCGGAGGCAGTTCCAAGAAAAAAATAGTTTAAATTAAATTTTTGATGAGCAAAAAAAAAAAAGGTCCTCGTTCCAGAACGAAAACCACTAGCAAAAATTTTCAAAAATTTTCCGCCAATATTTGCCGCACTTAAATCTTGCCGCCCTAGGCACTTGCTCTGCCTGTAAGGTTAATCCAGGCCTGGTCATGCAACATAAAATTGATTAAGCGATATAAACAATATACATTTCTGAAGCTGAAGGAATGAAAGTTTCAAAGTAAAAATTATCCGAGTTTTAAAGAACAGTTTCATAAATAAAGTACAAATAAGGGACAAAAAAATTACAGGACTGGGAGAAAAAATTAAGAACTGTTCCTAAAATCAAAGGACGGATGTTCACCGTATGCATAACGGTAAATATTAAAATTCTTTTGATATATGGGGTATAAACATATATTAGAGTGGTCCGTTATCGCTAATCTTGTTTCAGATGGTACGGAATGATATCCTTAGCAGAGCATTTGCTCATACTGATCGTGGCCTATGTACATAGGTATGACCTCTGAGGCATAGTAGGGCTGAGTACTTTATGCAGTTTTATTGGGTTTAACAGACCTTACAAGAGCATCAATAATTGATATTTTGCATAAATTTTTTAAAAAAAGTCTTGAAGGTGGAAAATGAGGTACCATACAGTATGTTTTTTGGTGTTATGAACCAAGTCCACGGTCAGAATTGCTTCGTCACGTCAGGTTTTCGAGATATCTTAGCCTTAAAGTGCAAAAACGTGAAAAGTAATACATAATTTTATTACATTTTAAGGTACGGTGCGGTATAGTACCTCATCTTTCAACTTGAAGACTCTTTTAATATCACCTGTGTTATTATTAACAGTAACGTGCAATAAAAATTCTTTTGTGTTGTAAAATTTTGTGAAATGTAAAAATTACACAATAAATCATTATTTTAAAGCGTTTCCATGTTTTAATTATTTAAAATTTTGCTAGACATACATACATACATACCATATACTTTTACCAAATGTTACAATGTTTGTGTTATAGGTACTGGGAGCATTGGCATTCGCAAAAGAGTTCCCCAGAAAATCCTGTGTCCAGAGACCGATCCCATTTGATTAAAATAAGAACATGCTATAACCTTAAAAAAAATAACAGACGTCGTCAGTTTATGGCAAACAATACAGAAAATCTAAAAATAACAGAAGAAAAAACAGACTAAAATTTTTTTATTATTATTTGTTGGATGACAACGAAGACATTTCGAAAAATTTTTTTTTCTGCAACCGATATTTGTTTAATATTTTTTTTTTTGGTTGAGAAACGCTGCAATAAGGAAATGACCTCTGCTGACTATAGATGATTCTCGTGATAAAATCTAATTTACTTTTACTCGAATTCAAAACAGTCAGTTTTTGACATTCAATGAACTCATTTTCATCCTTGGCGCACATGCACACTCACACATATTCATACAACATGTCTAATTCATTTTTTTTATCTGCTATTTAGTGAATATTTTATTTTAATTGTGAACGCAGCAAGGTATTTTTTCTTTTTTTTTATATTGCCAGTATCTCCTTATCTAAAGTTGTTTTACTATAATGACGATATTTTCAATATAAAAAATGTGGTATTTGTAGTAATGCCATACTATGCTGTTAGTTTGTGGCCATGAATATGTCAGTATTCATTAGTTTAATTTGCCAGACCTTTTTTTTTAAGTTTATCCTTTTATTAGCGCATACATTTTCTTGATTGCTTTCATTAACATACATACATAATTTATCTTTTTTACACACACATTATATCTTAAAATTAAATTTTATTGCATGTATGTCATTTAAATTTGTTCTCGCATAACCCGACATTTTAAGTTGACTTTACCGAAAACCAACTTACAGATATCTCGAAAACGAAACAAATTATGAGAAATTTTGATTGGAATTTCTAAACGGATTTCAAATGTTTTCCTTTTTTTCACAGTGTTTTTATTTCTTGCTCTTAGTTTTGTTCAGTTTTTTTTTTGTCTCTGACATTTCTTTTTTCTGTTTGTTCATTTGTACATTTGTGAACGCTTTGAAGTATTGATCACTTTTTTATTCTCATTCATTCATTCGTTTGAAAAGTAATTTTAAGTTTTGTTCTTGCATTTTCTAAAGTAATCATCGCTTACACCCCCAATCAGCCCACAACTCAACACACACTTACCTTGTATGTAGCTAGGGAGTGTACTAGGGAGTCTACTACCGAACCCTTGTTTTAATCTCCAGATCGTAGCGATCGTTATTGGCGTCCAATTGTAGGTCGGCTAAGCAAATTAATTGGCAATCAATTTTTTTTATTCCTGTACATTCCTGTGGCCCTTGATTGTGTAAATTCGTACGAATATAAATTACTAGCTGGCCTGACAGACGTTGTTCTGCCCTTACCGGTATGTGGCGCGATGAGTTTAGTTTTGTTATAGTCCTATAAGAAAGTCTGGACAGAAGATCAAGCCAATGATCAAGCGCAGACAAATGCTGGTTATTTGAATGAAGAAAAATCAACTGCTTGATGTTTAAAATTGAACATTGGTATTGACAATTCAAACTTAAAGACCGTACATCGAATTTGAAGAAAAAATTTTGAATTTATATACGAGACGATATAAAAATATTGTTGTTTTTTTAATAGTAGGCGTGGCACCGCCCATATTTTCATTGAAAATTACTTTTGCCTGTACGTTTTATATTATCTGCGTCAAACAGTTAATGCGATATGATGAATTTTATTTTTCCCTTGTATGGGAGACGTGGCATCGCCCATTTTATTGAAACCAAACTATGCTATGAACCTTCCACAAACCATAAGAAACATATTGCTCACTTACTTCAAGACTGGCACAACTCAAAAAACGTGGTTTTTGAGTAAATAATGCAGAAATATCCGCCATTTCATTTTTTATTTTGTGTAAAAAAATCAGAAAAGTATCTCATAAACTTGACTTGTGAGAAGAGTTTATGTAAACATACTTTTCATTATTTTCATATAAAAAGCAACTTATTGAAAACTCTAAATGCGTTTTTCTCCCACTTTAAGTTTTTTGAGTTATGCCAGTCTTGAAGTAAGTGAGCGATATGTACTAAACCTTTCGAAGATCAACTGAACGGTTTTGTCCAGAAACACACATTGAGCGCTATATAAGTATTAAGATTTAACTACTGCTTGCAAGAATATTCATCTGAATAAATCGTACTATACATTTTGATTCTAGCTGAAGTGCTTAAGTAGAACCTACTTTATAAATTTCCTCTGGTATGAATTGCGCTGCACTTCCTTGACTTACGCCTAAAATACCGAATAAAAATTATTTTGAATGTATCAATGCTTCAAAACTATCTCTGCCACATAATTTTTGGTCGTCATACATTTCGATTTTTCAAAGAATGTAAATTTTAGAATTTTTCTTTCAGGATCCCGGGACTTAAATCCGTGGATCACTTTTTTTGGAATTGACTTCCCTACTACCTACCTATCAGAGACTGACTTTATGTCCCTGTAAAAAATCGCTTTGTTATTATGATTCGTTTCATATCACAAACACAATCAAAATTCATTTCACTTCACTCCACTTTGTTTGCTTCGATACACTTCACTCCACCTCTATACTTTCTAATGCACTTTTTTCATGTTTTGTATACCATATATAGCGCCCTCTGCATTATTCAACTTGAATTGCTGGCAATTTCTTGTTTTTGTTCTGCTTTTAGGAATATGAACTTTTTCCCGATTTCTTTTTTGTTTTGTTATGTCTCTTGTGCTTCGATTGGCGAGTCATCGCCATCATTGTTGTTGTATTTGTTCCTGTTTGTACATAATGCGAAATTGATTATTTTGACTGTTTTTTTTTCTTCTTTGATTTACTACGTTTTGATTTTATCCTGCTTTTATTGAAGCTCTTTGATCATCATTTTTGATTTTTATTTCTGTTTTTCTTGTTTTCCAAAGCCTTTACATAATGTATTTTTGAGCAATGAATTAAATGTCTGCGAATTTTTCCAATGAATTGGTTAGGCAGGACTGCATGTTTCCAATTATACTTTGGTTGTAAAAAAAAATCGAAAAATATAAAGAAGCAGTTCAAAAAATAAGTTCTTAAAAATTGTCTTGAAATCGTCGAAAGAAAATTTTGGCCGAATGAATAAATCGAAATTCAATTTTCGACCTATCGATTGTTGTAAAAATATTTCTTTCGTAAAGATTCAAGACAGGATCTTTAGTTTCATTCCCCATGGATTAGTGTATGCCCAAAAATAAAAGAAATAAAATAAACAATATAGGCATGAACTGAGACCTTAATATGATAGTGGAGCATGCTTGGTCAGCTTATTTTTCATAGAGACTCACATGGCGCCCGAACGAGTACAATGTCTTGCGTGATCTTGATATTACTTGTTCCAAGGGATAGGAGAGGTATCACTTTTCCTTAGGAATGACTTATATGTGACATTCTTCCCGTGTGACAACCCTGTGAATTTTGATCAGAGCATGCCAAAGCAGTTTTTGTCACAGAACAAAGAAGAAAGCATATAGTTACAAAGTGTAGCCAGTCTTGCGCTACTGCTGGATCCCAACACCAGTTGGGAGATTGTTACATTGCAGTTTACCACGAAGTTTGGCCAGTAGCGGTAGTTTAAACTCTACTTTTGTTTGCAATAACGTCGACTATAACGTTATCTGGATTTTGAACGAAGTTCAGCTATTTGAATTGACATTTTATTGAAATTTTCACACATTGAAGTTGTAATTTGCACAAGTTTCTGTAGTTGTTTGAAAAATGTTGGAAAATAGTCTTTATGCCAAAAATGTTGAAACAAAAAAAGAAAAAACCCAAAATTTAGTTTTTTTTCACTTTTTTTGCTTTTTTGCCTATAACTTTTTTTGGGTTAGAGATAGAAACAAGCATTGCTCTATAGAAAAAAATTAGACAAAATTTTCTCTTGTTTTAAATATTTTTACAATTTTCTTCCGTATTTTGCATTCTTTCTGTAGTTTAAATTTGATAGCTAATTTTCGAAACTAAAGTAAAAGTAATGCAACGAATCTTAACAGCACGAAAATTATCTAGTGGAATCGAAAATTTCATAATTTTCTGGCTATTCATATCGAGGCATGATATCTTTCAATTTAACAACAATAACCGAAAAGTCATAATTCCTACATTCTGCAACGCCCTTTCCTCTATATTGCAACCAACTAAAATTTTACCACGCGATGACTCTATGCTATATTTGAAAGAACAACATAAAGTTTGGGGCTTTTTAAAAAAAATACAATTTATTTATGAGTTAGTAACACTAAAGAAACTGTTACACGCACGCTTATTTTGTTTCTTAATATGGCATGTTACGGCCTCTTAAAAGCATAACATGTTCCACCGAAATTTGCGGTGTTATAATTGAAAAGTATTGAATGCAAGCAAGGTGGGAAAGTTAACAATGTTGTTAAAATTTGAATAAATACGTGTAGGGTTATGGCATTAAGTTAACAGTGCAGCTTGGTTATCGAATATCAAAACAAATATAGTTATTTTCAACGGTTTTTTTTTTTTTTTTTGAAGGCGTTGAATAGTTTAACATCATATCATGTCATAACATTTGCATGTATTGTTGTGACCCATTGTGACAAAATGTTATATCTAAAGTCTGAAAATTTTCTGCTATTTTAGGCAAAGGTCATTTCGGCAGTACCCTAAATCTGGCCCTGGGTGTTTTTCATGTTATGTGAAATATTTTCTTCTTGAAAACCGTTTCCATTTTAATAGCGATTTGTAAAATAATTGGATGGAGGCTTTTACAAAGTAAGCACGAACTACTTGTTGTTCAATTTGGTACATATTATGAAAAGATTATTTTCGATTAATATCGGTTTCCATCGGTAGTCTTCCTGTAGTCAAAAAACAGGTTGCTTGCCGTAGTACAACGCTTTCAAATCAATTTACACATGCTCAAATATTATTTAAGTGACTAAATAGTTTTCGATTCCAAAACCGATTACTTTTCCACCTGACGATTTATTCACTGTCACAACTCCATTCCCATGCAAACCAAATGTGTATTTAGTAATTTTGTACATTTATCACCCATAAACAAACTTACAAAAGACAGCACTAAAAAGCAATCCCTTACTTACTTACTTTTTCGAGAAAAAATGCATTGAATTTTAACCTAAAGAGGAATACGCGGCAAAAAACATTAACTTCATTAGGCTTTTGCTGTTACCACATTTTTCACTTATCCAACATAATCGATGGCGTTTTTTTTTTTTCTTTTGTGGTTTGACCCTTGGCAAAATAGTAGTCACCTTGTTGTATGAAGAAAAATTGCATTTTAATTTACCGAATTACCAAGTGCGAAATGTTTTTGTTTTTTCATTGTGTGTTGATAGCTTGGAATGCAAATTTCTGCAAGCATGCAAGAACCCCGAGGCATAGTTTATTGCAACTTGTACATGGAGTTCGTGCAGACATTTGAGTAAAAGGCATAAAAACTTTATTGCACTCTGATATCGTTTACTGAATTCACTTCACTATTGTCGACAATTAAGAAAAATCAAAGATTTTTAAGCCGGAACATTTTTTAGCGTTATAGGAGTCAAACGGTATTTTCCAACATAATTTTCCTTTTATCGCTGAATCTTGAGCAATTCAGTCTCTATTTCCTTCGTTAACTAAAAGGCTTGTTATGGTATGGTCGTAAATGCCAATTTCTGTAATATAACATACATACATTCAACAATGTGAAATAGGTATCCATATTAACGTTAATTTCCTTATTTCAACCCATTAGTTGAAGGCTTTCCTTCCTTGAAGTGGTAGTTTTAGCTTAGGTGATAGAAAAATCAGACGGAGCCATATGAGGAGAATATGGTGCTTGGTAAATGATATTCTTTAAAGTTTTAACTAAATACTCTTGCGTAATGGGGCATTACGCGATGGAGCATTTTGTGGTTCAAAATTCATGAGGCAGTCTTCCACATATGCTACCACTTTCAACGGATATTCTCACGCAAGCGCTTCAAGACACCTAAGTAATATTCCATATTTATCGTTTGTCTTCCTGGATGGAACTTAAAGTTTACACTTCGGTAATCGAAGAAAATCTTCTCTTCGGCCAAATGTAATAGTCGCTGAATACTACGACCCTGCTGGTCCTCAATGTAGTGAATCCAACACAATATTGTTAATGACAATTGGGGTCAATGATCGAGAATCAAAGTTTTTTATTACGGAATAAATATTTATTATAGTAACAAATAAATATACTGAAAATTTATGGTATGCTTGTTCCACATAAGAATAATTCCAAAGTTACCTTACGCACGCAATAATAAGATAGCAACATTTGCGTAAGTAAGGCCTTACCGAGACAGGGCCTGGAGTGAAAAACGAAATTTAGACTTTTATTTTGTGAGAGTATGCAACCTATGGCTTTGAGATTGGTGAGTAAGATAAATGAGCCACACTATTCAACATCGAGTTGAACTCAACAGGAAGCTCAACTAAAAAATTAAATTAAATTATAATCTGTTCCAAAAACGCAAACAGTATAGACATGTCAATCATTCAAAAAATATTTGTTTTCAATTTCTCCAAGACACTTTCCTGAATTTCAATATTTTATGTGCCTAAAATTGAAGATGCACTTTATAAAATAACGATATTATCTTTTAACCTTGTAGTTAAGGACCACACTATTCTACATAGAGCTTTGCATGATGAAAATGCAACATAAATTTGTAAGTTCAAAATTCCACTTAATTGCAATCAATTATTCTGTTAAAACTATTGGAGTTATAGTGGGTTAATTTTTCTATTTCTATACATTGTAACTTCAGAGTTTTCACCCTTCGACGTTACAAGCTCAGTTTTTTTTTTGTAAGATAATCATTTTCTCTAATTTAAAAGAAAAAATCGAAAATCTATAAAGAAAACAAAAACAAAATAAACTGTCTAAAAATGGCAATTAACTTAAAAAGTCACTTTTGGCTTATCACAAATAACAAACTCAACATAACAATAACACTCAAGAAACAACTGCCAAAATAAAAAAAAATAAATTCATACGCTCAAACCGGACCATTGACCGCCACTATCCGCTAATGAACCATTCACGTGTGTGTACACACGGTCTAACAAATTAATTGGGACGAAATATAAAGAGACAAAGGATAATTAGTCCCTTGTAGAAAATTTAGTTTATTTAAACTATTTGACTGCTTAACGGTTTCATTAAAATAAGTGGTCAAGAAGTGTCCTCATCAACAGTAACACGCACACAGTTGTATGAATGTATGCGTTATAGGCTGTGGATACAAAAAAAAACATAAGGTTAAAAAAGCCGCTAATGAAATATTTATTAACACCCGCTGTCCGGTTACTACTTTTGACTTTTTGCCTGTTTTTAACTTTGTCCATAACACGCGTATCTTTACCTTTCACACCCTTAATTAAGTGTGTGCGTGTTAATACACACACAAATATTGAGTCGGCATTTGCGTGTTATATGGCTGCAATTATTAAAATGATAAACTCGTACATATAAAAAAAAATACAAGGCAGAGCGGAAGAAACTGGCGTTAAAAGCTTGTTTCCGGCGGATATTTGGTTTGTGAAACAGTTTGTTATTTATGATTTTGTTATTTAATGAAAATACGAACAAGTTTTGATTTGTGTTCAACGGTAATTAAATGGAGCCATACGCGTATATTGCTGGGAATTTTGAAATAATACCTATATGTAAGCAAAAAGAGACATTTTTCATTTGAAAATTTTTCTGTCATTCAGATTTTTCGAATTCAAGATCGGCGATTTGAGTAACATTTATCCATAAAAAGCAGTCGATAAAAACATGAAGTGTTTAACTTTGTCAATGAAAGAGATGCTAGGCCAAACAACAATTAATTTTATATGCAAATCGGATTATGCGATCGATCCCAGCGTTATCTTGATCATGCATCTTTTTCAAATTTTTATTCTTAACAATATTACGATTAGAACCAACTAAACTCCCAGGCCGAAAGAAATCCACATCTGACGCCACCAGATAATAGAATTCAACTTTGCAACCATCGCTAAAGTCAGTGAATTAAAGTTCGAATTGTTATAGCATCCACCACATTGGCCAGATTTAGCTCCCACTGAATTCTGGCTCTTCTTAGTGGTCAAAAAAATCTTTCAAACGATTTTCATCAAAAAAAGGAGTAGTAGGTGCCGTAAATAAGTATTCTGAAGATCTACCTAAGATCCACTACAATAGGGCATCCATATATAGTAGGATCGTTGGAATTAGTGTATTGCAGTTGAAGGAAATTATACTGAAAAATAAAGTAATTTTTGCATTTATAAATTCATTTTTTAATTTCCGTTCCGCCGAATTATTGAACAATACATAATGTAAAATATATAATTTTTCAATTAATTCAACATGATTTACATGGATTAAAACACCATAAATCAAACGTGCGAATGATAAAGCTTAAAATTTGAAGGGGAGGACTACTTCTATCTGATATACATGAGTTAGAAATCATATGCAACTCTAAGGAAATTTTAAATTTTTCTGAAAACATATTATTAATTTTTACAACTCTGATTGCACAAATTGTTTCATGCTTAGAAGTGAGGATACCTTCTAAAAAACTTATATTAAGTAATTTTTACTATAAGCCTGTAAATTTTCGTTGCTGTTGGAGCTGTTTCGTTCCTTTGCACAAACTTCCAGAGCTGTAAGTTAAATGAATGAGTTAATTCATAACTGTGCCTTCAGAATAATCTGATACATTGGTTGCAAAGCAACAGGAAGCATTTTAAAATGTTAGTCTTGTGTTTATCAAAATGTTTTAAGTGGTAGATAGTCAATTCATAGCTTAACCGAATCAATGAAACGTTGAGAAAATCGTAAACATATTAAAAAAAAAATGCACATCCAAGAAGACCTGGCTCATTTTTACAAGTGAATGCATATTATAGATCGCTTGAAGACACTACCACCTATCCTTCACAATACGGAACTATTTAGTTTTAGAAAACTTTATAAAACATGCTATTATCACACAATCTACTGAGATCTGATATTTACTTTACAGCTTTAAAAATTTAAGTTTAGAATCTTAAAGCTATGCCCATTTCAGCACATATGGGAAAAGAGCACTTATGATTTCAGCTAAGCACACCGGCGCTTGACCAGGCGACTTTCTATTTGCTGAGGAAATGAGTATGAATTCTTTAGTGAATCTTATATACATACATATTTGTGTAATATTAAAATGAAAACGATTGCCCAATCGGACAAAACTACATTTGTAGCAGCCGACGTTTTATTTGAAATCCTCCTCATCATGCACTGTCCGACTCCCAAGCATCGTTCAGTTTTGTTGGACATCACTTTTATTGCATTAGATTATTTTCATTAAAATTTTTTGAATCATATACATATTGAGAACTGAAGCTTGCAATGAAAAATTAGAACAAAAAAGAAAGCTTTCGGATTGAAACTTAAAACTACATCTTCACGATCCAAAGTAAAAATTTTTAAGGCGAACGTATCATAATCACTAAGACAGAACTTTTTTTTGTGCAAGTCACATCCTAAAATTAAGTTATGTTCTCAAGTGTTTAATTAATTCCCGATATTTTGTCGTGAAAGATATACTTTACTCGAGGAGAATAACTTTAGGGCTTGTTAAAATTTTACTCATTTAATTTCGTTTTATCAGAAATGTACAAAACTTCTGGCAAATGTTGAAAACATTCACCAAATTAAATATATACTACATATATGATTTTTTTTAATAAATTTATTCAAACTTGCCAAATATCAATTAAAATGGAAATGTGCGAAATTCCAACGGATGAACAAAAATGAGTGACAACAGATTTTACATGTAAAACATATCCGTGCAACACCCACAACTCTGATTATCCTTTTTGCTGAAAGCATTTTTATTCGGTTGGTTGTGATTTTACTTGTCGCTTTTTTGCACTTTTTTTACTTCATTTCATTGCATTGTTTATATGCGAACGCTTTGCATTTTTTAATGGATTCCAGCTGTTGTTGCCCGTTTTGTGCTGTTTTTTTATGCTATTTTTATTTTATATTAAAGTGAAAATTTCGCACTCCTCCATTGAACAGAACAGCGAAACATTCGCTGTAAAAGGACAATGAAAGGAGTTCGCAAGGCTCGCAGTTTTGTATTTCTTTTTTTTTTTCTTTGAAGCCCGTTGGCATTTTCTATTCTGTTGACTGTAAATGCTCTGTTCTGCTGTTGACAAAAGCAGCATTCTTATTGCGGTTGTTGTTGCTGTTTTTATTGTTGTCTCCGCTGTTATGCTTGTTGTCATCAATTTGGCCAAAGTGGTTTTTCACTTGCTTTACCACGAAAAAAAGCAGGTAAGCTTATCAGCATCATCATCAATATCAGCAGGGATGTGCAAGTTAATGTTAATTTCTTAATTATTAAAATGTATAAAAAAGTTTACACTTGAAATATAAAAGGTAAATTTTAAAATTTATAAAAATAAATAAGAATTTAATTTGGTTTTTAAAATCTTGCTAGTGAGAAGTTCGCTGAACTAGCTTCACTGGGGGTTCAAACCACCCCATTGGGAATTTTTGCACATAGGCTTTTTTTTGATATTTGAACGAAAAGTCAAAAAAAAAAACAACAAATGTATTTTTTTAAAAGATAGAATTAATATGCCAATAAATCGTTGGAGTCCGAGTTTTTCATTTTCGACAAGATTTGCGCTCTCTAGCTATTTTTGTACCAAAAAACACGATTTGGGATCACTGTGCGTCGCTAAGGCTAAGTAACACGAGCGCTTTTTCAATGCACGTTAAAGTATAGCTCCAGCATCAATAAAATCAGCTTCAATTAAAATTCATGCACAAATCTATTCGCACCATACATATCAATTTTGCATGTTAGTTCACATGACATGTGGATAAATGAAGCTCAGCTTAAGCGTCAACGCATTGCCGGACAAGACATCAAAAATTCTTTCGAAGCACTGGATATTTGCATTGAAGAGGCGTTTCCAAATGTCCATAAAATGCTTCGTGTTATGGCAAATTTGCCCATGGCAACAGTGACAAATGAACGCTCCTTTTCAGCGCTACGTCGTCTTAAGACATACTTCAGATTAACTATGTCGAAAGATCGGATGAACGGCTTAGCCTCGCTAAATATTCATCGCGGTATCGAAATCAATGTGGAAGGAGTTTTGGCTAGCTTTTTCAAGTACCTCGAATACTTCAAGTACCTTTGAATACTTCAAAAACACTCAATTTTCGAAAATTTATTCATATTCGAGTATATCCTCATTTAAAAAAATTTAAAAAAAATAGTCTTAGTGTTGCTACCAGAGCTGCAAAATTTTAATTTTTCGGAATTTACTTACTTACTTACTTACTTAGATGGCCATAACAACCCGTTGTCAGGTTACGGCTGACCTCATTAGCTCTCGCCAGGCGCCTCTGTTTTGCGCGCGCCTTCTCCAATCGTTAATGCCAAGCGCGGTTAGGGCTTCCTCAGCTTGGTCTATCCACCGGAGGCATGGTCTCCCTCTTCGTCGTTGACCGGGGACCTTCCCTTCGAATACCTTTTTCGCTGGAGCTTCTTTATCCATACGATGGACATGACCCAGCCAGCATAGTCGCTGTATTGTTATACGCTTAACTATGTCAATGTCGGCGTAGAGCTCATACAGCTCGTGGTTCATTCGAATGCGATAGTCGTCGCCAACTCGAACAGGACCAAAGATTTTGCGGAGAACTTTCCTCTCGAACACCCCAAGAGTGGCTGCGTCTGTTGTCGATACCACCCATGCCTCAGCGCCATAAAGAAGCACAGGTAGAATGAGCGTCTTGTAGAGTCTCGAGAGAGAGCTCTGCAACGTAATTGCTTACTGAGACCGTAGTAGCACCTATTAGCAATTGTTATTCTCCGCTTAATCTCCAGACTGACATTATTGTTGCTGGTTACGGCAGTGCCAAGGTAAATGAATTCCTTGACAACTTCTAATTTACAGTTGCCCGCTGTAACATGAGAGTCTAGATCCCGTACTCTCTTGTTGTTGTTAGTAGACATCATGTATTTCGTCTTGCCCTCGTTTACCGTCAAACCCACTTTGGCTGATTCCTTTTCAATAGCAGTGAAAGCAGCAGTAACATCTCTCTTACTCCGACCGATAATATCAATATCACCAGCGTACGCAAGGAGCTGAACACCTTTGAAGAAAATGGTGCCATTATGATGCACACCGGCTTTTCGTACGATCTCCTCCATAATGAAATTGAAGAGATCGCACGAGAGCGGGTCGCCTTGTCTGAAACCTCGCTCGGTATTAAAAGTTCCGGAGAGGTCATTCCCTACCTTGACGGAGCTACACGTATTGCTCAACGTCATCCTGCAGAGCCTTATCAACTTTGCAGGTATACCGAACTCAGACATTGTTGCGTATAGGCAATCCCGCACTGGGCTATCGAACGCAGCTTTATAATCGACGAAGAGATGGTGAGTGTCGATTTGATATTCATGGGTTTTCTCCAGGATTTGGCGTAGTGTAAAAATCTGGTCTATGGTGGACTTACCAGGTCTAAAGACACACTGATAGGATCCGATCAGCGTTTCTGTATACGGCTTCAATCTTTCACACAATACGCTCGAGAGGATCTTATATGCGATGGAAGACTGATACCCCTGTAGTTGGCGCAGATTGTCGGGTCTCCTTTCTGTATTACAGGACAAAGCACGCTGAGATTCCAATCGTCGGGCATGCTTTCCGCTAGCCATATTTTGCTGATGAGTTGATGCATGCACCTTATCAGTTCATCGCCACCAGCTTTAAACAACTCAGCTGGCAGGCCGTCAGCACCCGCTGCTTTGTTGTTTTTGAGTCGCTGGATAGCAACTCGAACCTCTTTATGGCTAGGTGATGGTACTTCCACTGCGTTATCATCGATTGGTGGTATCGTACTGCATTCTCTCTGGGCGGAATTGGTGGAATCATCGCCCGTAAGCAAGTTGGAGAAATGCTGACTCCACATCCTCAGTACACTCTGTGTATCTGTAACCAGATTTCCATTTTCGTCTCTACAAGTGGATGCTCCGGGCTTAAAACCTTGAGTTAGACGCTTAACTTGTTGATAGAATTTTCGTGCATCCTTCTTGCCCTGGTATACCTCAAGTTCCTCACGCTCACGCTTCTCCTGCTCCCTTTTTTTACGTCTAAAAATGCGCCTCTCTTCCTTCCTCTTTTCGCGGTAGTTTTCTCGCACGGCTCGCGTTGCGGCTGACTGCAGCGTCTTCTTGTATGCGGCGTTTTTTTCAGCAGTCGCATCGCGACACTCCTGGTCATACCATTGGTTTCGAGGTTGTGGGCGTCGAAAACCAATGACTTCCTCGGCAGCAGCGCGCATGGAGTGGAATTTTTCGGAATTCAGTCAAAAAAATTCAGAAAATTTGATTTTTTTCTTATTTATAAGAATTTTTTTTTGAATTTTCTTTTAATTTTCCTTATACAAATATAAGGACCCCAATATTCCATACATGGCTAATAAGCCTTTCATTAAAACACCGAAAATTTTTGATAAGGGCGACTATCTGGGTATTTTTCAAAGTTAAGCTCAAGCAAACGTTGTGGCTACCTCCTAGCTTAGCCTGATGGTTGCTTGCAGCAAACTCATCCAATCCTCGTGAACTTCCTGGTCTGCAGATTAGGCAAGAGTAACTTTAACTTTTAAGTCATGGCAGTGCTATTTTCGGTGCATTTAATTTGCTATAAACACAACACTAGTTGAACGATCTGTGTGATTATGCATTCATATCTCTCTTTCAATTCATTGTCTTCTTGACATGACTCCCAACATTTTAATCCTAAGTTGGTGTTCACAATAAACTGATTTTTTTGGCGTTGAACTTGGACAAATAAAATATTTCACCTAAAGTACTGTAACACATTTGATAGTAACTTTGAGTGGATCCAGTACCACTTGATACCATTTGAATTAATTTTTTTTTTTTGGTGTGGCAAAGTATAGTAACTCAAAGATTAATGTTGTTAGTCTTATTGAAGAACTGCTTATTTACATACATATACGAGTATCTGTCTTTATTAGTACATAGATCTCATTGCTTTAACTGATTGGCGGCAGTCCATGTGTACAATTCATGATGAAGAATATATTACTATTTGAGAAAGTAGAAATAATTGCACAGCTCTGACTAACGCCAAAATGAGTATGGCAATATTCTTGCGTTATGAAATGCGTGGCATCGCCATGAAAAAAGACTTAAATGGACGTAAAAATGGACTTTCGTCTGCCAGGTTTTAAATTTTTCTGCTTTTTATTGTCAGGCGCAAAACGAGCATGTAGCTGTTATTGTTGATTGTGTGGGTGTGGTTGTTTTGTTACACTGGTAGGCGACAACAATTTAAATAGGCGGAATGCATTTTAATCACTAAAGAGACCTGCATTTTCTTCTTGGCAATGTCACGTTGCTGTCTCTTAAGAATTTTGTCATTCTTTACTTATTTGCTTGGCATTTTATTTATTTAATGACTGAAAGTAAATAGACACATAGTGGGCGAAGCAGTGTAATACTAAAGAATTTAGAGTTACCAGCTAATTTTTACTACTGCTACACAGTAGATTTGCTCTGGCATTGTACGATTGACATTTATCTCGACTTAAGCCTAAACCAAAATAGACGTGACGAGATGTAACGAGTAAACCAATGTTGTTAACTAAAATAAACGTACGTAACTGATCGAAAAATTTTGACGAGACGTACTGTTCCGTAAGAACCGAATTTCAAACTGTCACTACTCGTCATAACAGCTGCTTCGGTTCGTTGGTTAACGTATTATTTTGTGTTAAGACTTAACCAAAATAGACGTGACGAGACGGTAGCAATTGAAGGAACGTTTGCACTCGTTTCGTCTGTTTTGACATTTAACCCAAAATGTTACGCTAGCCAACGAACCAAAAAAGCTGTTATGACGAGTAGCAACGTTTTGAAGTTCGGTTCTTACGGAACAACTCGTCTCGTCAAAATGTTTCGTTCACTTTCGATCAATTACGTTGGTTCATTTTGGCTATCAACATTGGTTTACATACACTCGAACTTACTCGTTACGTCTCGTCTCGTCTATTTTGGTTTAGGCTTTAAGTGTCAAAACAGTCGTAACGTGTGCAAATCGTTCAGTTGCGATTCTCGAATTCTTTTAAAACTACACTATTTTGCACAAAAGTATGTAACATTGTAAACGAATTGTCAGAGCTATTCAATTTTTCCACTTATGTCAAAAATTTATAATCAAGCAGTTGTTAAATAAGAGGTAAACAGTCGGAAAAATAAGCAAATATAAAATATAAATCTCAAAGCGATGTTAAAATTTTTGTATTAAAGATTAGTTTTATTTAATAAAATGTGTTCAATTTAAAAGATTACTTTGACGCAACTAATGTCAAACAAAAAGTAGTCATCTAATATTAAACAAAAAGCTAATCTCAGTAAAATTCAAATAATGCCAAATCAAAACAGATGGCTAAATTAAAACGAAAAGCTGATAGCAGCAAAATCGCGAAAATGCAAGTGTGAAAACAAAATTTTAAATTGGTATACAAAATCGACGTAAATGAAAATCAAGATGATTTCGATGCCAATGTGAATCCGTTTACAACCGTAATTTTATTTAACCAATCGTAACCCATGCAAAAACAAAGCATGTTCGTTTTGTTTTAGTTTTTTCCGCCAAAAGACCAAGAAGTCTTTTATTTCATTCAATTATTTCGAGTTGTACGTCACCAAACGGAGCACAAATCAAGAAATTAATGAGCCCCGGCATTATTTTTTCTATGATTTAGTTAATTTTAAGTATAGATTACCTGGAACAGGATGCTATTTTGAAAAATAAAGGTTCCACTGTCTGTTTTTATCTTTGATATATTAGAAGCAATATTTCTTAAAACTCTGGTTACTCTGCTTATAATCATAATTCTTATTGTCTACTTCAATCTCGTCACTTAGGCTGCATCCATCCAATTAAAAGTTGTAAGCAGCTGCAGTATTTGCAATCCTATAAAGCAGTACCGAGTATTATCTCACCAATATTGTTGTAATTGCAGAGAAAACGTTTTTTCCATGCGGTTTATTTAGAAAAATGCTTGCGAATGACCTTTGAGGATAGACCGTGTAGAAAGCGACTAAAATGGCTTTTAACATAATTGACTTGCTGTAATATGGTGAGCTTCATGCACTAAGGGGTTCCAAGGAAGTCATATTGCATAGAGTAAAAAAAATCTCATAATTATTTCAAAGAATTCTTAGTTATTTCACACCACACCGATCAGGACATTTAATTCAAAAATGACTTAAAAATGAGCAAGCTCTCGCTCTCTCTTATTATTTTTCTTAAGCTCAAAAATTTGACTTCTTGAAAGGAAGAAATTGACAAAGTACCACTGACAATATACTAAAGATTAACAGTTTTTCTTTGTATGGACTTACCTGAATCCACCCACTTACTTTCTAGTACCTGTGTGAATTTAAGTATCGTTAGCTCATATAGCGCACAAGGTACAAAACTTTAAAATTTATGCGAATTATGGATTCGCCACGTCCCTTTAATATATCAAAATATTGTGACAAAATTGTTAAAAAGCCAAAATTAAAGCAGTTATGTAGAAACAAGGGGTGGGAAGAAAATACATCACAGGAATATCGAATGTCCAAATTTAAATTTAAATCGAATGTCAAAATTTCGATGTTTGTATTAGACTCAGAAAAAGCGAGACAACAATGTCAAAATCACGAAGTTTGTCGTCGATTCAGGCATTTTCTTGAAGGATGGCATCTTGTACATAAAGATGTTCAGTTGAAGTTGAAAACTTTCTGTGACAACATTTTGCGAAAATAAAAGTGCAAATTATCTACTTTAAAGTGTTTTTGTGAAGAACTTAAAAAAAGAGGTTAAAAGATAATAATTAGTTCCTGATATAACCTCACATATGGGAAAAAATATATTAAATTCTGTAGGCGGAAAGCGTGACAATGAGCCGATTTCATTGTACGATTTATTTGGTTCCGTTTTCTTGTAACTGTTATTCCAAGCATTCAGACATACGGATCTGACTACATCAGCTCAGGAGGTGACGATAATCAAGAATATAGCTGCAATAATTGTGAATAAGTTAGTCAGTTGTAGCAAAAAGAAGTATTAATATTTTAAGATTAAAATAAAACTTTGTAATGAAAATTTTGAATAGCAAAAGATTGAAGTTTTACTCAAATCTACAGGAATAAAGAGTGTAATAGAGGTAGTGAGAGTTAAAGTTTTGCCTAGATCATGGAAATCCAAAAACTGGCGTCTTTATCCCGACTTTCGTTGGAAAAATAATTTAATAACCCTTTAGTACTTTAGTAACAGTAACTTTATATAATACAATAGCGCGTTTTCAATTAGAGTACGCCATGTGGTCACCATTTAAGAACATACATATAAATAGAGAATACAAAAAGGTTTATTACTTATGCTCTCAAAGGCATAAATTCGATTGTTTCTTTAAACTTTCCTCCATATGACGATCATTTGAAGTTAAGGAATGTCCGCAAATTACATGAGCCATTTTTTTGAAAAATTTGACCCTCCCCTCCCCCTTGGTGAGGTCTGACGGGAACCTTCCCCCCGCCCCTCTGCTGAGACTTACCCTATATGTTTTAAGAACATAATTATATTATTATTGAAAAAATAATAACATACAAGGAATGGAAGTTTTATGTCGTTCATTAAAATATGAAAATAAATCTTGGTCTCATTTTGTTTCATTAGGACAAAACTTACCGTCGTAACTTTAACCCTTTAACGGGCAAGACGCTCTACAGAAGGTCTTTGCTTATGCTTTTATAAGTCACATATTGGTCGCACGATCGGAAGGCACTCATTTTTTATTAATTGAATGCACTTAATGGTTTATACGACGAAGTTTTCAACGATAAGCTTATTTGGTTTGGTAGCTACAAGCATTGAAGTGAGAAAGAATAGTGAAAATAGACGCATAAATTATTTTGAAAAATAAAAAAATTTCAATATTAAAATAAATTGTGTTTAGTAGCTAGATCGAGTCGAGAATTTTGTTGGAAAGTATATATGAAGAGCTGAGATGCAAAACCCGCCAAGTCCATATTTTGCGTTTTTGGGAAAATCGAAAAAACTGTTTTCCACTAAAATTTAACTACAGTAAAAAAGTAGATTGATTCATTGTAATAGTTGTCAAAAGTTTTTAAGATTCTGAATTTTCATTACATTTTATGACCTAATCTATAAGGACTATAATAAAAAAACGTTTGGACTTGGCGGGTTTTGAAACAAAAACTGTGAGCTTGGCGGGTTTTGAAATTGAAAACTTGGAATTGGCTGGTTTTGAAAGTGAAACCTCGGGACTTGGCGGGTTTTGAAAAATAATAATAGTAAAAGGTTCCGAAATCATTTTTTACAAATGGCTAAGTTTAAATTAATTTCAAAACATTTGAATAAATGTAGACTGATATTTCAATTACACAATTTAATTTCAATTTTAAAATAACATAAAACTATTTGCATTTATGAAAGCCGAATCTTTTTTAATGAAAAATTGGACTTGGCAGGTTTTGATTTTCAGAAATGTGGACTTGGCGGGCTTTGATAAAAATAATTTATCAGAAATTATTGCAATCAAAAGTTTGTGAAGGGGAAATTTTTTTTTACAATTTAGAGCATGTAGGCTTGCAAACAAATATTTTTTCTATCCCCTCCTACAATATCTCACATTTTCATTTTTCTGGACTTGGCGGGTTTTGCATCTCAGCTCTTCATATATAATGTATTTGCTTTCATAATTTACGCCTGGTTTGTTATTGGATAAAAATTTACCGGTGTTTTTGTATATTTTGTAAAGACCGTTTTTTGACGGTCTTGCACCTGGCTACCGAACCAATAAAAATTTTGGAAATCGGACGTCAAATTTGAGTTTCTTGAACCAATATCATTCGGAAACCGAGACAAAAATCTTGTTATTTTTGTTTTGCCCGTTAAAGGGTTATCTTTTGGTCTAATAACATAAAATGTTCAACAGATAATTTTAAGTTACAGCGCAGCTGCTCATTTTTGCCCTCGTGTTTGATATTTTCGTCTTTCATTTATCAATTGACGCAAGCAAAGTGCGCAAAAGTTTCGTATGAATTGTAATAATTGAAAAAAAAAAAAAATAGAAAACATCAACAATTGAAAGAGGTTTAAGAATACGAAGCCCATGAATCAATCAAAAAAAAAAAGCAAAATCAAAAGACTGCGTTCATAATACATTTCTCGTTGTATTTTTTGCGATTCCCCCCACTTTGAATCTGTACCTTTAGTACTTAAACGACGCAATCCAGAATTCTTTTGTGCTTCTCTTGCGATTTTCTTGTAAATTTCAAAGAGGTGCGGGTGGTAATGAAAGGAAAGTCCTTTTTAATCACATAAACAAACAAACAGCAGGGTTGGCCACATGTGCACCCATGCAGCCTTTTATTGTTGTCAATTGAAAAACGCTCTTTATTTTCAATTCCTTTCAATGCTTTTTGATTCTTTTCAATTCAAAAACGGTACCACCTTTTTGTCAAAAAGACGCGTGTCATCAGATGAATTGGTAAAAATATGAAGTAAAAGCTTCGTGCAAATTGAGCGACGCATATGGCATATTTAAGTGCTTGGCACACCCATAAAAAGTTAATAAGTTTTAATGTTTTTGAAAGTTATTAATCAAGAGCTTTTAAAAAATGTCCTTCAATTTATAGAGCAGTAACTTTTTTCATGTTCTGCTAATTTAATCCCATATTTTCTAATAAAAGCATACGACTTCTTTTGTTAGGCAAAACAAAAATGATACTCTGCTACCTTGATTAAACTACGAGTATGCATCATGAGTGCAAAAACTGCTACATGGATTCCTGCTTTGTGAGCTTGTTAGCTGACACTCCTAATTCTAAGTTCCTTACAAAAAAAATCTAAACGCAATCTCCATGTCAGAGTATTTTCTTTATTTTTTTTTTTGGCGAACACAGCAGTTGCTTTTACCGTATTGAAATTTGCATTGAGGCATGAACGCCATCAACGAAAAATACCAATGTAATTCGTTGTTCGTAAAAAATGGGGAATGAACGTAGATTTGATTTATAATTCGACATTTTTTCGACTGCAACTGCAGTTGGACCATGAAAAAGATGGGCTGATGATTTGTGACTGACTGAAATTTTGATAGACTGACAATCCATGCCACATATGTAGAAAATACTGAAATATTAGAGCACCCGTGTTATGGGACAAAAAAGCATTACGTAAATTAAGGCACTTCATTGCAATGGAAAAAGCAAGGAATTTTTTGTTTAATTTTTTGTAGTGGAAAAATGTAGGTATTAAGTAACTTAAGGATTGTAGTCGGTTTTTTCTTGCGGATTTTTACTCTACAATTTAAGTAGATGTGATGGAAAAAATATAGATTTTAATTGATAAATATGCTATGTTACTTCAGGATAAAGTAACTAGGAATGAATACCTTTTAAAGAGCTTGGCTCATTTTATTCCATTATCTTGAGAATTGCTGCAACATTGCAGCAATAATTACCAGGGACGTGAACCGGTTTTGAACCGGAAAACCGCTTTTTTTTTAATAATTAACTGAACCATTAACCGAACCGAAATTTTCGACAAATGATTGATCCGAACCGAAAACCGAACCACTTTTCATAACGGTTTGAGGGTTCATTCTGACCAATTTATTGTGGACAAATTTTCCCCACTTGTTTTATTCTTTTTTTTTTTTTAAATATGGAAATTGATGAAATTTTGAAAGAAATAGGGAAGAATGAGACAGAGTTCAAAAATAAATCATTAATAGATAAAATCAAAACGTTTGATAATATAAAGCGGCTTTCAAATAATGTTAATCTTTTGAACTTTTGGAATAACTACCCTGCCAAAGAATTATCTGAATTAGCTCAAGTTTGTTTTTATGTTTCTGCAACCCAGGTTTTGGTAGAGAGGGCATTTTCCACCCTAAAATTTATTCTCGGAGGCCTGCGGGGAAATATTGACGAGCACTAGTTAGAAGATATTTTTCTCATTATTGTAAATCAAATTTTTTATCAAATACTAATTTTTTTCTACGTACATACATAGATACTTATAGCGTATGACATAAATTATGTGTTCACATACATATTTATGTTTCTACATTCTTTTCGATTGTTACTGAATAAAAATAACACAAATTTGCACAGTTTTTTTTTTTTCATTCCCGAACCGATGAACCGTACCGAAACCCCGGTTCAAAGGAAACAAAAACCGTTTTGACGAACCAATCCAAAAGTGCAAAAACGGTTCGAACCGAACCGACCCAATTTTTCACCCGGTTCACGTCCCTGATAAATACACTGTGTGCAGTTTGATACCTATACATCAAGGAAAATCGACTGATGTCAATGTAGGGAAATTTGGAGTCGCTGAGCTCTAAGGCTAAAATTACAAAATGCATTTAATGAAATTAAATATACTTACGAAGAAAAAACGTAAAAAATTTAATGCCACACAGATGAGTCTTAGGATGTTTTGATGTTGGAGGTCCCCCCTTAATTTTCTATTAGGAATATTTTTGCCTTAGGCCGCATAAGAAAATTTTCTGTTGCTTGTTGCATATGTAAATTTTTTCAAAAAACTTTACTAAAATGCTCCATAAGGAGGGTTAAGGAGTGATGCTTAAAGAGAAATGTAAATGTGAAAAAATTTAGTTTTTTCATGAGAAATAACTTTGCTTAGACATGAAATAAAAAGAAACATAGAAGAGCGTTTGTAACCGTGTCAATTACCAATCAATTTACCGTTATATTGAAACGCTGCTGTGTACGCCAAAATGTGATGGATTCAAACTTAGCGAACCCTGTTATGTTAACCTGAATTGACATCATTCGATTTTCCTTCACCTTAACTGTGTTATGAGTGAACTATGAATATGAAGACTCAGATGTCTCTCAAGCAAAATACGGTCACCATCTGGCCTCGAAAACTTCGTAGCATGTTGAAGATATTATTCAGAATATTTTTTTTAACACACATACATATGTCATGTATATGAATTTTGAAACATTTTTAAAAGTGTTAATTTCGAGACGCGAAATATAAGAGCATCTAAAGAAGGGTTATCTTTCTGTAGCTAGATTTTGTACTTCACTAAAATTAATTTTTGTTTTTCCTATTGACAAAATCGCGTTATTAATTTCGAAAAATTTTGTATAGTTCTTTTTTCCTATGAAACCTATGAGTTAGTTTTTTTATGCTTTTTAAGTTACTTCGTTTTGTATTATTTTCATTTGGCAGTAGAAAAAAAAAGATTCATATTCATTTACCAGTTAGTTGGTTGGTTGGTTATCCATTTGGCTGGGTTAATACATTTGCCCATATGTATTCATCATCATCATTATCAGCAGTCGCAGTGGCAGCAGCTGCAGTTGCTAATACCTCACGTCAACGAAACAAAAAAAAAAATTCGTATTTGTTTGCAATTTCCATATTTTGGCTTTTTTTATTTCAGTTGATTCAGTTGATTTTCATGTCGGTCTTTTATGTCATCTTTAGCATTCATCAATTTTACGAGTAATGAGCAAATTTTTTACTTTTGAAAGTTTTATTTTGAAACTGATCCCAGACAAGCCGTACAACAAATAGTTGTATTTATGTATGTTAGAGTGGTCCTGGAAAAAATTTTCTTTCTTATTTACTTAAATTTAAAGATGGTGGATAATTGTGTCTGATAATTGAAGTCCTATTTTTTAACATTCTGCAAAATTTTGGTACAATTGGCCATAGGTATAATTTTTTTACCTGCACTATCCAGCCTGATAAATTGTATTTCGCACCTAGTATTGAGAGAAAATGGTTGATTATTAACATTTACTCTGTGGGAGGGCATTATGACAGAGGGGGAGTGGGTCAACAAATAAATTACGGAGAGTTTTTTAAAAAATGGTTTTTGAAAGTCTTATTTTGCATAGTTGCCTCATTTAAAATAATGTTGCAAAAGAACTAGTATATAATTCTTTGGACCACTGTCAGTTTTTAGAAGAAGTTGCTGAAACGGTCTAGCTTGTGCGTGTCATAAGAAAATGCACTCATTTTCTCAGCATCGAGGAAGTAGAAAACAGGCCCGTATTTTCATATGGTATCCATATTGTAGGCACTGACAAATAACTTATCCTTACCTAATCTCGTAAGCGCTAATAACTACGCAGTGAATTTTGACCAAGTTTTGAAATTTTTGCTAAGTTTTTCTCGTATGTTGTGTTGTTTGATTTTTCAAAAGCTTAAATTTGTTACAATGACTAAAAGTGCTAGTAGACCAACCATATTACGGTTTACTGTTTTGAGGTTGAAATACTGGATTAAAGTATGGAAAATGTTGAAAGATTAAATGAGGTTGAATGGGTCGATAATGAAAATAGTTGAAAAATTTAATAAAAAAGTTGAAAAACTCGAAAAATGTTGAACCCGATAAAAAAGTTGATAATATATGGAAAATGTTGACTATATTAGAAAGAGGTTGAAAATCTCGAAGAAAGTTGAATAAAGTTGAAATAGGTGGAAAAATGTTGAAACAGTTATATATCGCTGTAAAAGTCAAATAAATATGGACGTGCCAAACCCATTGGTGCTATTTCGCACGCTTTTGATTCAGATATACTTTATAGCAAGTATGTTACACCACCTACATTAAATTTTATACGAATTGCTTTAATAGTTCACTTAAAATAACGCTGTCAATTGTTAATATCAATTGTTAATATCGCAGGTGCCACGCCCACTAATGCAATCTCGTTTAACTCAATTTAATTTCAAGACTTATAGTAACCGTTAAATTTCATGAAGAACACTCTCATAGCACTCTACGGGAAGTGCCACGCTTATAGGAAATGTTGCGCCATTTTTCGGCAATGAGATACCTTAAAGCTCGTACAAAGATCTGCCAAATTAAGTTTCAAAACGATTACGTTACAAGTTCTCTTATTATAACGTTTAGAAAAATTGTGGGCAGTGCCACACCCTTCAACGAGTTTTGCCAGTAAAGTGACTTCGCTTGTATTTATGTGCTGTCAGTAGTATCATCTTTTAGTACAATTCAAGAAACTTACTATCTGCATCCGTCTATCAAATTTCATCACCATATCTTGTATGATTTGCGGACATGATGTTTTAAAAATTTCGCCCCTTTAAGGGTCTTCAAAAACTTGATATATAGCACAATCTTAGTTGTTTTCACAAGTGCGCCAAGTCATATATTTTTAGTTCGTTCAAAAATATTAGATTAGATAAGCTTTTTTGCTATTTCTTTAAGAATTTTCATATACTTATACTAACCATGTAAACAATCTGAATTTTCTGTTTTGTATTAATTTAAATTATAAATTGTGACAAATGGATAACATTACAATTTTACGATAAACATAATATTTTACAGCATTCATAGTTCTTTTACGGGATTTAACGTTCATCAACAAAAAAAAATATAAAATAATTCGTAGGGTAAATAATTAGGTACACTAATTTGCGTTTTGATTTATTCATTTATTTTCTCGAAGAAACGTGATTTTAAGACCTATCGGGTTTAAGGAAAAAATGTATTTTCTAAGTGTGCTAAGTCGATTTTGATGAACATAACTTATATATATGTATGCATCTAAAAAAGTAATTCCAAGAGTTTCAGCTGTAAAGATGCACACTGGGTCTTGATCTTATTTGTATAAAAGCTTTGGCCTTGTTCTTGCCTATTGGATCTTGGTCTCGCTGTTTGAACTCAAAATAAAAAAATAGTTAAACATTTTCATCTGTTCGAAATTTCTCAAAATAGGATTAAACCAAAGTAAAAATCAATGCAAGACAACTATTTTTACAACTTTATTATAAGTAAACAGCATATCTAATATTCCACAACTTAGAGGCAAGCGCGTATACTAGGGTTGGGTTATACATAGGTGTCATAACTCCCGAAGGATGAAAATAATACTTAAAAGCTTAAATAAATGTGAGAAGAACATTGCCGTAAAATAGAAGTATTAAGAACTTAAATCTATACACACCGGTGCTAAGGGGTCTCAATTCAAGCGTTGCGGAGGCCCCTTAAAATAGTATAGTTCTTTCTCTGTTAGCATAGCTCTCCTCTTAAAACTTAAAACGCTCATGCAAAGTATTCATTAATTAAATTATAACTTTTCAACGTAAAAAAAAAAATGAAATATGTATTCCCAAATACAAGCAAGTTTTTGTCAACAAACAAACACTGTGAATTCTCAAATGCCACTTCGAATTACTTACAAGTGGGCACTCAATATGAAAAAGCATATTTTACATTAAATCAATAAGAGCCCTTGAGCGCACCCCCTCTCTCTAGGCACAATGCTGTTATCTAATAAAGGTTAAATATTTGTAACAAATCTGATTTGAACAATTAAAAACGTTATCCAAAAAAAGAGGAAATGGATCCTTGTAAACGCTCTGCACCTAAGTGCGCACACCGAACATTTTTGTGGTCACGTGTCACAACAGAATTGCACGGGAAATAATTATCACACGCTCAGTAAGGATACTCTGAATACGCTATGTACGTTTACGAGTCACCGGCCGAATTAGTTTGTGAATGCTTGGCGCGTGCACGCAAACTTTATGAAACCTAGCTATGCTTTTAGCTATCGGACAAACAACCCCATTAGTGCAGCAATTTTCCACTTGATGTTCCACACGAGAGCACTCTACCAGTGAAATCAACAGAAGGTTTTTTGGGAAAACACAATAATATTGAATGAAACGTGCGTTGCTCCTTTTGTATGAAATGTTGCTACAATACATAAGTTCGTTCTTCTTCGCGTCCATATCCTTCAAATGTTAATGTTTGCCATTAAGAGAAGGCGTGTTGTTTGTGTGTACTCTTTGGTTACAGTTTGTTACATTAACCAAATATTTTGTTACCACCGGTGGCAAGAACAACAACAAGAACAATAATTCATAAGTATCCATAATTACTAAGGCAAACATTGAGGAATTAGTAACAATGACGTACCGGCACACGTCAGTGTCTTCATTAAAAAGCCGCTGATTATATTGTTTAGTTTGGTGTTTGTGATCCTCTTCGGTTTGCTGTTTTTCGAGGTAATCCTATAATTGACCTATAATAAGTGTTTTGCTGCTTGACAAACAAGATGATGACACTTGAAACGTTGGTGATCTCTCCTCAAATTAACTAAGTGTGCAGCTAATTACTGGGTTAAACTGGATTATACGAAGTATTTTAAAAGAGGTTGGGAAAAAAGGCTCCAAAACAAAAAAATAAAAATAAGTCATTTAGAAGCGAAATGTCTTTTTTATCTACTAATGTCAATGATCTTTCTGAAATTTTAATATGCACATATTCATGCAGGGCATGAACTACGGATAGAAAGATCGGTATTATAGTTTTTGAGTTTTGGCACGATTTTGGTCCGAAAAATTGGCAATTTTCGAAAAAATTACCCCATTTTGTTATTTTTGGACCAACATTTTTTCTTATAGTTCATTCCCTGGCGGCTTTGATGAAGGTGTCATGTCCCCTTAATAAAACATTAAATAAAGATATGAGTCTATGCAGTTCAACGATAAATAAAATACGAATAAAGTATGCGGACGTCGAGATAGGAATTTTCAATTCCTTCCCAGAAAACTTATCTAAATAGCATGCAATGAATTGAGTTTCTACTGAAAAAAAAAATTATATAACAAATTTGGTATTTTTAAATATCTCACCTCGCTGACTTTTACCCATATACATACATACTTTGAATAAAATATTTTAAATCGTCTTCTTGTAAAAGTGAGGTCCAACAATCTGCGGAATTGAGAGGCTGCAAATGAAATAAAACAATGAAACTATTTTTATTCTTCAATTTTATCTCCCTTAAGCCCTACATCTGTCCTACACTCAGCTTTGAGAAAAACTTTCAGGCGTAGTTTCGGGTGAGAAATCAGTGGGAAGAGAGCACACTCAACATAAAATTCGGAACCACTTTATTCACTGATGGGATTAAGATTGACTGTGGAGTAGGCGAAGGAGTCTACTGAAATGACCCAGCAACCCAGCAATTTTTCCGTTTACTTGATTCAACTCGCGTTTTTGAGGCAGAAGTTTTTGTCATTCTTGAAGACTGCAAGTCAGTTAGTATTAACTTCAGATAGTAATAAACTGAGAACCACCTCACTACTCTCCAAGAGCCGGTTCGACATCGCAAGCATGCTGAAAGATTAGGAATCCCATTCAATTCCTCCTGCCGCAGCTGCCCGAATGCAAGCGAGAATTGCCAGAATCAGGCTAAGGTTTTTTGGAAAACCTTTATTCTATAAACTCAGCGAATTTGCCGAAGTTGAAGTCGTCTCGCAGCTTTACTATATTAATAAGACTAACTGAATATAGCTGTCTTAACTTTTACTAATTCGTTGAGTCTCGTAATATGATATTAAAACAGCACAATACGTACTACTTATGGCTTCAAGCTTATTTACTAAGCCACAACTCTAAGCTAATCTAACCTGTCTCTAAACCTAGAACCCTATTTGTGTAGAGCTTTCATCTCAAATTGTCTTGAAGTGTTGGCATTCTTAGCACCTGACTTGCGTTGACTTCTGTCATCCCAAGATAGTCCTGTAAAATCCTCAAAATGCTTGTATCTGATAAGCCTACTAATGCAGGAAGTTGTTTATTTTTTAGGCGAGCATATTTCAATATAAGTGTTTCCACTTTTTTTGATGATATCCGGCGTCATGATCTCAATCAATCGTCCTAGACATAGTTCGTCTTCAACTGAGTTTCAACATTGTTTAAAAAAATTATGACACTTGTAAATCATGGTTTCACCAAGACTGCGATCTCTATAAACAGCTCCCATCTTACTCATTATAGTGTTAGGAGTTTTTTCTTGCTTGGTGAGGAAGTTAAGCCCAGCACGTTATTCGATTTGCTCCATATTTGCAGTTCAATCCCGAATTAACTTCTTTAAGAGACAATAGCACATTAAAACATCTCGTCAGAGTATTGAAATTCGACATATACGAGTTTACCCTTAGTTAGATCCTAATTTACGTGGCACTAAATAAGTAGAGACACCTTCTCCTTTCCTCATCATTCCACGGAATTTTGGACCTCTTCTGGTTTAGGCTAAAGACGTCAACTATCGAACCTTGCCTTTTTCCACTGGGCATAATCAAAAAGTTGAAGAGATACAAGTTTTCTGTTTTCAGAAATCTCCTATGATATACAAAATCTTAAAAATAAAACTACAGAACAAATACAATGCGTCTGCCTGATGCATTTTGTCACTAGAAACATTGAGATATTTTTCAACGCAAAAAAGGCTTTACAAATCCCCACGAGTGCATTGAACGACAAATCGAAAACGATTTCGGTAACAATGACATCGACGACAACTACAACAGCAACAGCAACAACAACAGCAACATCTTCAATAATAACAATTGACTTTGTTGTTGTATAGAGTGTTTCTGTTGCTGTTGCCACTGCAGCAATCAAGCAACTCGGATGAAAACAGAAGAAAGTTGATTGCAATTTGCGCAGCCAATCTATTCAACGTCTTTGACTTTGTTGCTGACGTTGCTGCTGCAACTAACAATTTCCTATTCAATTTTCTTTCAATGTAAAATTGTCTTTTTTTCTTTCATTTTTGCCTTTTCTCAACAAAGTCAATTGCAATTTTTCTTGTTGATTCTTCTTCGTCCTCTTCCTGATGTCTAGCAGTATGTGTCTGTGCATGTGTCTGCAACTTTTTAAGCGTTTTTCAGGTTATTTCTTCTTTTTTTCTCGGGCTTATGAATCGAGTGTTTTACAATTTTCATTCTCTTTTGTTGCGTTTGTGTGTGTGTAGAGCGAGCAATAAATTTTGCATTTTCTTGATAAAGCGTTTCAGCGCCAACAGAGAGCGCTGCCCCTCCGATGCCAATGTTTTGTTGCTGCAACTCCACTCTGCCATTGCTGCTGTTGCGGTACCAAAGAATTTTGTGCTTGTGGCGTCGATTGTTTCTTGATTGCGTGCAATACACATCTGCTGCATTTTGTGCTTTTATCCCGTTGTACACTTGGAGAAATTTTCTTAGCTTAAGCAACGTAATCTAATAGTGATATTTACGAAATCTTTATATGAAGAAATACATTTCTTCCCTTAAAAGCAAGTCATTTATTGGACCAGGTGGCAGCGACTAGTTAAGCTACGCCGTAGGATGGCGGAATGAAGTGTATGCATTATGGTATTCCTATATGAAACTGTTCGTAAATTAATCCAAACATTGATTGTAAATTTTCTAAATATTTTTTTTGACTCACGACAAAAATATTTCTGAATAAGTTCTTGACTTATTTATTTTTATATGGAACGACAATGAGCCAAAAAATATTAAAAGACAAAACCGGGAGTGGTATTCGCTAAGGTGATAATTGATAGTAGATTATAAACTATCGCCATTTTGATATCTGTAAGGTGATTGTCAACTTGATTATCGCTTGCTTTTATGTGATAGCTATTTAGGTGTCGTTTTCAAAAACGACAATCAAAAAACCGACAGTCGACTATCACCTTAGCGAATACCACTCCGGGGTGGTCAGGCCTGACTCATTTCTGAAATATTAATTTTTTAAAAAAATTCTTTCTTTCAAGCGTCATCAAAACAATGAAGCGCGTAATTTGTTAAAAAAAATTGGAATAAAAATCCGCAGCTCAAACTTGTGTATCCTCTAAGTAGAACAAAAAGTCACTACATATCTACATTTTCATCCTTTCGAGCTATAAGGCTTTTTATGTGCTTTTTAACAGTTTTTGTTTGCACTTCAACAGTTAATCATAATGACCATATATTATTCAGAAGATTCATTAGTTTCACCAAAATGGCTCACTATGTTGCCCGTACTTCCCATCCTGTAGCTTTATACACTCGACTTTTCAACAGCTGGCTTTTGGGCTCTATATTTTGAAGGTAAAGAAATAAAGCTCTTGCTGGGCAATATGTTTTCTGTAATAGGTGACCTTAAATATCTTAGGCCGAGCTCAAAAATTTCACTGTCATATGCGGGTTTTGCTTAAAAATTTGGTCGGACCCAAAAGTCAACCAAAACTTAGTCTGTCAACCCAGACAAGTACATATGTAGTTTTGGCTTTAATTTTGTATATTAGCGAAACTCTTACTTGATAACGTAAAAATCCTGAAAAAATTTACCCTCTGTTTTGGTCAGAAATGACCTCCTACTAAAATATTGAGAGGCCGACCAAATACTTGTAACAAAGATCTACAAAATAGAATACACATCATGCCGCCACTCACCGAGACAAAAAGATATGCTTTGAGTGAACAAGGTTTTGTTAAAATTCCATGGAAGAGCTACGCTTATTCACAAAATACATCCCTCCACTCGATGAAGTACTGTCCCTGCTGCCAATTTTGTAAAAAAGACAAGAAAAAAACTGATAGTGTTTTGATTTTGATAAAAATTTTTGGATTGATCGTCACACGACATTCGTCATTATTTTGAAAATACATAACTTTTATGGATATTAAATTCATGATTATCTTATTTTACCGCTTAGTAAGTGTGTTTTTATTTAAGAGGGGTGAATATCTAATCATTACATTCCAGTAATGAATAGTGAATCATGATATTTTATGTGGCTTCTGGACCAACTTTTTTCAACTTAAAATGTTGCTTTTTTTTTGAGGTATTCAGTACATATCATACAAGGCGTAAAGGTACTATCAAGTAACGGGATCATAATAAATAATAGAGATTTTAATTGGTTTTTTATAAAACCTGGCTGTAGGAACAAATTTTATTTAAGTTCCTTGCTGTTAAAGCTGCAAGAAAGGTAGAAGACAGTATCGAATAGTTATAAGTTACAACAAATGTGTAGAGAATTTTTTTATGGGCTTATCATCAAGTTCATTTAATCCATAAACAACTTTTAAAAAAACATAACAAAAAATCTTCGAAGAAAATAACATAATCTTTTTCGCAATTTGTACCCGTTGCTAAAGTTTTATAAAAAATAGGAAGTTGCGAAATACTTATGTGCGAAAACATAGGAGAAACAGATGCCATTTTGGTAGAGCCTCCCAACTCTGCTATACAAAAATTTTCTGATTTTAACCCCTGATAATATCACATATTAGCTGCCTTATGAGCTGCTGATATAAATTGCATGAATTTGTCGTCTAAATAAAAATTATAGCGCTAAAACACTCTTTTTTTTAGCAATTTTCAAATTAATTTTCTTTATAACGTATTATTTTTACAAAATTTTATATTCTATGAAACTAACAGACTACATTTCCAAAATGTTTTAGATTTCAAATTAATTAGTAATTTTGGGAAAATTTTCATATCCAATATTGTATTTTATTCCAATAATTTTGCTGTAGGTTGTAAAATATGAGTGCTTGGAAAAATCATCTCTTTAACAGGGTTGACGCTGGAGCCACATGAAAGTCGAAAAAAAAAAATTATATTAATTTTCAATTTCATTAGAGAAACTTGTTGGTAAGCAACAAAATAATATTACCATTAATTTAATATCTGTTATAGAAAAATTGTATAGTCCATCAGACATAAGAATGACACATCAAATTTAGGGGTATGTCAATACGAAGTAGAACATCCAAAAAAACTAAACCATTATGGTTTTTCGTATGAGTTGCCTAACGTTCATACTTTTATTTTTTTAAATATCGATTGATTTTTTTCCAAGTGCATCCTAATTTTCTACTCCGTTAAGTTTTTCTTTTTGCCCATTTCACTTTCTTTGTTTCGTCAGTTCTTTCTGCAAATTGCAATCGCACAAAAGTTCTCCCAAGTGGAAATTTTATGGAATTCAAATCAGAATTAATTCGAAGCCAAGCACATTGAATGTTGAGGGGTAGAAGTAGACAACACAGGATCAAGTACATATTGTAGATTGCTTTAGATAGCATTTCGGCTGTGTGATGTGTGTAAATAAGTTTTTTAAAAGATTATGTTATAGCATAGAAAGTTATAAATGTTTTCTTTACGAAATAAAAGAATTAGAAATATACTTGTCCATATAAGAAACAAGATGAGGGATATTTTTTTCATGTTATTATAGAATACACTCTAGGAGTTAAAAATAATTTTTTACGAAATTTTATGTAAAAAAAAAATATTTAAAAAAATATTTATGCATGTCTTGAGCCCGCACTCTAACAAAAAATCTAGTTATGAGTTCAGTTACTATTTCAACCCTCCTCGGGAGACCAACATTTTCACTGCTTAGAGGACGTCCATTAGTTACGCAAAGCGTGTTTTTGAAAATTCGAATCCTCCTTCCCTCTATTCCGACACACGACAATGTAAATGTGAGATCTATGATGAATTCTTCGTCGGCTTTTATTTTACAGGTTTCTTTTTGATATTTCAATAATTAGGAAAAAAAAAATTAACAATGGAGTGGCTAAAAATAAGTGAACTGTGAAAAATGGGCACAAGTTTTTAGTTTACAAAAAAAAAAAAAATCGATATTTCGAACACTAATTGTTATAAAAAAAAGAAATTTGGGATTTGACTTTAATAATATGATCTTTAAAAAATTCTGCTGGCGTTGGCTCGGGTTTATAAAATACAATTTATTAAGCAACATGAAAAGATGGAATTTTTTTAGGTGAATTTTGCAATAAAATTTTATTATTTTTCAGCAAAAAAACTTTTTAAAGAATAATATAGCAGTTGTCTTTATAATAAATAACTGCAAATTATTATTGTTTTATTAAATTCAAGAACTACTTATGTGAAAAAATGTCCAATTAAAAAAGAAAATACGATTTTTGGAAACAAATTTAATTACGCGAAGAACTGCCGGGTCACCTATAGTGGATTCGTCCTCCCACCAATTTTAAACTCGAAATGCTCAAAAATGGCTCCATGAAAATTGACATGCTCTGTTTAAGAACCTATGGTACGATAAAGTTTTTTTAGGTTAAGGTCCTAGGCCGCACTTTCAAGATACAGAGATAGCAAAAAGCACTAATGAAGGAACTCCCGGGAAGGATTAAGTTTTGTCAAATTCATTTTCTTTGTTTTTATTTCTTTTATTTCCAAATTCCAGCAGTGTTATTTAAAAAAAAAATGTTGAATCGATATTTTGTATAGAGCTTACTAATTCATATATGTATGTATGAATGTGGTTACAATTTTTAGACTTTAAATTTGATGGTCATTTTTCGAAATCTTTATGCTTAATACACATAAAATATTTTCTTGACAAAAATACTTTCAGTACTTTATGGTGACAATTTTAAGACGTACTTACATAAGAGTTTTTTTTTTTTTGTCAAAAAAAAGTATAAGGTTAAAATAATTCAAAAGCATAAATGAAGACAGTAATTGTCCAGAGATATTTTGGAAAAAGAAGTTTTCTTAGCAACATTCTGATATATGTGTCTAAATTGGTATGCGCCTCGTAAAAAAAACCGATATGTGAAAATAAAAAATACCAAAAAGAGGTGTACAGTAATTTTTAGAAGTATCGACTTATAGTTAGCTACAAAGCTCTTCCGTTTCTTTTGGAAAACTGACGTTCCTTAGCTTGTTGCTATCAAATGAACAACAATAAAAACAAGTTCATCTAAAAACCACATTAAAAAAGTTGAAAGTTAATAAATAATTATTGCACCTTAAAAGGTAAACGTACTCTAAATTAATTACACGCTGTTGTCATTATCATTTACTCCCTGGAACTTTAAAACAAAAATAAACAAAATTAACCCTTTTAATACTTCATATCTCAATTATCCCTTTCCTCCGTTTCAAGCAGAGACAACAACAATACACTCAACTAAATACTTTTATATGACAAAAAAATACTGACGGATTTCGCATGTAATTACTTCAATTAAACCATCTGTGACAATTGCCACCGAACTGAGCCACCAAACATTTGGAATGAAGAACCAGAATCTAATCTGAGCACAACTCAACCATAGCGAATTGTTGTTGCTGTCGTTGTTTTTGTTGAGCATTAAAACACGAAATTCAACTTTACTTTTTAAATTCCCTTCAGAATTCATTGTGCTCACATTAATCCACCCCAAACCACTTTTTAAATACCATCCAACCTAAAATGTTGTGTGTCGCTTTATCTTTTTCGTTTTCAACATCTTCAATGGTTTTATGAGATTTTGACAAGCGCTAAAAGTTGGTAACCCTACTAACAGTCGGAAATGTGAATTTAAAGTTAATAGGGTGACATTATTGCGCTTTATCACTTCAAGAGTCAACATTATCTGACACTAATAAAACCGGAAGAAGCTTCAATTGTCAGCAATAAGAATTAGAACTTTTATTGAATTGGTGGCAAGAGTGCGCCTCAAGGTGTCCTAATAAGTATGAATATCTGTCATTGAATCGCTGAATCGCCAAATGTTCTGCGTAAACAAAAATATTTATTTTGAATGTAAAAACTCAAAGTAACCCTGATGAAAATAAGATATTAAAATTGTTACAGCTGAAGAAATTGTAGAAAGGCATTAGGCTAATGTATCCTTGGGGATCCTTTTTTTCCATTTTTGTTTTTAACATCTTCTTATATTATTTTGAGAAACATAAGTACATCGTTTGTACTTTGAGCTATGATGGATTGCCTGTATAAGTGGGAGCATTAAAATGACATTTTAAAAGAAATTTGAGATTATTAAACATAATTGAGCAGATTTTGAAATTACGATGCAGAAATCATAATTCAAAATTGAGCCAATTATCTTTCGTTATTTATTGTTGGTTAGAATCAGACAAAAAATTATTTGCTAAAAGTTTTTATTACGTTAATTTTATAAGAAAAAATAAGTTATCGCTATGCTGAGCCTCAGATAAAACACAAATACACTTGAAAACGAGTATTCAAAAAAATCCTTCATGAACCTAACCCGGTCATCTCTTAGACCCTGACAATGGACGGTACGCTAGCAATTAGCATTCTTCGAACAGTTTGCAAAATCATTGCTTTCAACTGAATTTTTCAACTTTATGGACATCGTGGGAGTTTTAAAGATTACAGTTTTTTGTATAGCTATCCAAAAATAAGTTTAAGACACTTTATTATTTTTGCCACACAAATCTAAATGTGTAATCTCCAGAACTTTTGGTCTGACAAGACAATAAGTCTCAGGTGCAATTTTTTTCGCTCGCAAGGGTGGATGATGCATCTGCTATGTAAAAGTATACACGATTAATATATGTACTGGAGAATTTTCAAACCCTTTTTCGGTGTTTACATCAGAACGTACTCGAATTACTGCACTTAACGTATGACATTTTGGGTCTAAGTAAAAGTTGCTGAACGGGAACAAGACAACACCCCGCAGAAGAAAAGAAAAAATTATTGCTTGAGGCATGAAGACTTCAACATCAAAAGCAAGTCGGATTCCGTACCAACCATTCATTGGTAAACGAGCACACCATCAAAGTTTTTATTTCCTCATCATAGACAAGAGCAATCTATCACTTCCAACCGGATGAAATTTAGGGGTAGGTCAACCAGGGTAGCTTAATACCCCTTTTGATATTTCTTACTTAGCTGGACGACGCGCTAAATTGGGCTCTTAATGGGAATCATTTGATTCAATGGGACTTTTGGGGTCGCCTGGAAGAATTACCTTGTGACGTTAATATCGTCCTGTTGTCATCGAGGTGTCATAATGAAGCTATATGCAGTGTTAGTAAACTTTTTGCGGGTAGAAATGTTGGAGAATAGTTTTCAATTGCTACATTTCCTCATCTAACAGCACAATATTTAACTTATCCATTTACTCTTATGAACTAAATTTAAAGGCCTCCGGGAGTTATTCGAAAAATTAAAAAACACCGAAAAAAATTAATTTTCTTTTTTCGGATGAATTAGTCTCCGGATATCTTGCTCACCGCAATTTTTTAGGTCGTTCACGGCATTGCACGTTTCCAACTTATTGACGAATATTTTTAGACCAAAATTTCAGAGATACATCGTGAATAGCTATACTTGTATAATTTAAAAAAGATTTTGGTCTAAGATAAAATGCAGCTTCAAAAAAAAAAATTTAAAAAAATGTATTTTTATTTTTCGAAAAACTCCCGGAGGCCCTTAAGATATGTCAGTTGTCAAATGGATAGAAACTTTGAGAGTTGCATTCAATAGAATGTGCGATCGAATGAATTTCCTTAATCAATTTTTTGATAAAAAGACTTGGCTCTAGAGACTTGGACTCAAAACATGTTAGCCTATTATTTAAGCAAAAAAAAAAATAGATACGAAATTGCAGCTCTTCTTAACAGGTATCAAATAATCAGTCAAGCCTTTTAAAGAAACAAACGTTTAACTGATGATTGAACTATCAAATTTATCCAATTCATCAACAGAGAATGGGGTTCCCATGTTCCTTGAGTTTTTTATATAAACGAAATTCCGCTTCATACGAAGTTTTCTTGGAAGTAAACTTTTCCAATATCCGCTTATGACTATGGCATCGCGACAGTTATTACCATCGATAAATTTTCGATAGAAAGCGTCTTCAAAAACGACAAATTTTTCGATAAATAAACAAAATTTCGATTTCGAAGGGGTTGTTGAGTTCGCTAAACGATCGTTTTTGAATCGCTTACTATTTCGAGCAAAATAACTTTTTGCGTAAATTATTGTTTGTACCAGGTAGGTAAGAGGAAATTGAAAGTTTTAATCAAAGAAACGTTTTGTGTTCGCCAGACAGAAATCCATCTTAGACAAAAGTACCATAGTAAATTGTACTAAATTTCAAATTTTTTATTTTTTTTTTAATTTTGAGATAATATATTGCTTTCAATGGGTCGGATATTAATTTCTGTTTGCCAAAACTTGTAAAACTCTCAATAACCTCTTCCGTGTGACTGAAAATTATCAATATAATTCAAAGAATGTTAACTACTGTGGCTATTTTTAATTTGAATTGAAATTGCAAATGTAATTGAACTACTTAATTGAACTTGAAGTTGTTATTAAACATGTAATTTTAGTTAAAATTGTAATTTATGTTGTAATTGGAATCCGTTACATAAAAATGTTTGTTCCAATTGCAGTAAATGCTGTTGAAATTAATAGTGTATGCAATTCCTTTAATGGTAATAATATATACGTTACTGAAGTTACTAATTACATTACAAGTCTGATATTGAGATATCAGAAGTTCCATTCCAACAAAAAGACTCCAAAGGTACATAAAGCTTTTTTATCTCATTGTGTTTGACAACAAATCAATTAGACGAATAATGTAATAACTAAACAGAATTGAGTTTTTATCTTAGGTAATGCAAACCTTAATTAATGTGTAGTCTCTTGTTGTTTTTGCTCAAGTTGTGACTGTCATTACTCAATATATTACAATGCATGCTTATCAGCAATATGCCCTTACTGTTAAATTAATTGACTGAATACAAATTAATTTACAAAACATTTGTACACTTACAGACTTCAAAGACTAGTAGTAACACTATACATTGGAAGATGTCGATAAAATATCGATATATAGTACACATCTGGACGAGACAGTGCACTTTTCAGAACGCTTATGACTAACTTTATAGCGGCAGAAGACCAAAATTCTCTCTTCCTCTAGAAGAATCCTAGATCAAATCGCTGGAATTTTTTAGTTCTTAATAAGCCAATAGATTCGTGGCGACAAATATTGCTTGTCGCAGTGCATTTGTTCAAGCGTATCTTTATATTTCCAGAGAATCTAGTCACACTTGCAACGTAGGTCCCTTCCCACTTATCCTATATATCATAATTTAAATTCACTTGACCTAATCTTAAGATTATGTAACATTTTGACTGCGAATTTGCTCAAGATTCTTTTGAATTATTTCATCTTTCAACTTTTTTCGGTTGAGATGTTTCGATACTTTAAGAAACTGATATAATTTTATTAAACAATATTTATCTAATACCTCGTGTTATACCTAAATGACTACTTATACTTCAAAGGAAAACAATGCCAAAACCAAAGTAAACCCCAGCTAACCACAATTGGATGCACTCACAAATTTTAAAATTAAATTCATTACGACTTAATGAAGTTGCCACACTCAACACTTAACTGTCCTTCTTCAACTTTAAAACAACCCCATGCTGCTGGGGATTTCAATGTGTAAACATCAAGTAACCACACAAATTATGGCAATTTTGCACGTTATTGTGGCATAAGTCATGTTGTCAATGAGACGACTACGACAAAAACAACAACAACGCATGCATGCATGTTGCAACATATGTCGTCAGTGTCTCTTCGTTGTACATTTCAACAAAGGGATGCGCCCGATCAAAAAACCCAACTCACCTACCACCCACATAAAAGCAATCAAATGGCTCTAAGTCATTACGTTTTTTATATTTATTTTTTTCATAGCAAAGTGATTAACAGGGATGCATCTATAGCTCGATAAAAAAAAGGTATTTTTCTTGTTCATGTTTAATGAAATGTTTATTATAATTTACTGCCAGGTCTTTGATTTTAAATACATTTCATACATGCATACCAACTGCGTTCCCTTGGGCAAGCAAGTTCTGTCTAGAGTTGCCATCCTTATCTGGCAAGTTTTATGGTGTTAATAATAAATATATTGAATGCATTTCTTATTGAAAAAAGAATAGATGCTAGTTATATAATTGACACCAATTTGACGTTAATGCTATATAGTAATATACAAGCTGCTCTTCACGAATTCTCTCGGCTGAAAATAACACAGGGCAACAAAATTGTACAAAACTGAAAGCTCTGAAAACAAAGTAGAATCTTCTGAAATTTTTGTTGCGCAATATCCAAATTATGTATCAGTACTGCTTAACCATATAAGTTTTTCGAAATATCCTTACCTAAAAATGCAATATAATAAGAGAGACATCCCTGATATATAAGATCTTCAAGTTAATATATTTCAAAAACATAATGTGAAAGAGAAATTTTGAGTTCGTATTTGGACTCAACATACCAAAACCCATCTGGAAAACATAGTACAGTTTTAAGGTTTGGAAAAATGTCAGGCTATGTAACTAATTTGACAATAAGAAGTATTATCATAGAAAGGTTTCTCAATCTCTAAAATCAAAAATGTTTGTTATAAAGAAGAAACAACACCCCTTTATCGAACTGCACACGCCTTTGGCCCAACGCTTGTATATTTCACCATAGCTCTTTTTTACATATGAGGCGCCCAGTCGCAAAACCGGCCAAGTCCAAAAGAGATATTCTCATATATCAAAATCTAAATCATGCTCTATCTTTCTAATATGTTTTTAGATTAAAGAAAATGTTTTTTGACAGAAATATTACATTTTTTATAATTATTTTGATGCATGGATTTCAAAACCGACCAAATCCATGAACTTGATTTCAAAACTGGTACAACGTTTTGGAATTGAAACCGGCCGAGTCCAGTACATTGGTATCAAAACTAGCCAAGCACACTTTTTTTCAAAACAAAATTTGATAATTACTATGTCAAAACCGGCCAAGTCCATTACATTGGTATCATAACCGGTCAAGTCCAAAATTGTTTTCTCAAAAGCATACGCAAATAAAACTCGAAAAGTGTGATCTGACATGCTTTGAGTAAGAAATTTTGTAAGCTATTATCTGGGAAACACGTTTTAATTTTTCAATGATCATAGATGAATGTAAACGTTTTTGTTATTTTTACAAAAATATGAAAAAGGGACATAGCCAGTTTTGCAACTAGGCGCCTCATATTACGATTTGAATCCGTATTACGTTGATATCAAAAACATACTTTTCCGATGTTTAAAAATAAATGTCTTATTAATTTTTAAAATAACTTACACGACTTGTTTACAACCTAAAAGTTTCGTCGGAATATAATCATCAAAGTAAAAAACGAAATACGTCAACTTCAATTTAATCAAAAGATGAATCAACAATCAAATCTGAACGGACTTGCTTAATGGTATCATACAGTCTTAATTACCTTGAATTTTAAAAAATGCAAAAGAAAATACTTTTACAAGAAAAAAAGAACTTAAAACGGCTTAAAACTTTCAAAGGTTGAAAATCTTTTAGATTTACTCTAACAGTGAACAAAGCAACATGTGTTCTTCGCTTTGTAAAATGACGATTAATGGGCTGCTTTTCACTTCACTTGTTCGACAAATATTGAAATATGCGTCGTTAATCAATCAACTTTAATAATCCAGGTAGGGATTGGAGACACTTTCGTTTCCAACTTACTTTTACCAAAAGTTTCAGAAATGATGGCAAGGCATAGGATCATTTGTCATTTTTTACATAATATAACAATTTCATTGAAAAAATTTCGAAAAGAACATAAAAAAAATAAAAAGTTTGATAAGTGGCAACTCTGAACATTCATTACCCTACTCACACTTGGACATTAAACTTGGTTATGGGTTGAAGCACTGAAGTGGTGAGAGCACTAAATGCACTTTTAATCCTCCTGTTCAATTTTCATTTGCACCCTCAAATGGCGATTATCACCCTTGAATGGTGCTTAATGCTATGAATAAAGCAAAATAGAGTGAAGAAGAATACATTGAATTGGATTGGATTGAAATGAAACGAAATGTACTGGGCTGAAATCAGAATCTGTGCCATACTGGTGGCTTGGTTTCAATGTTGTCGATTTACATTGTATGAGTATTTGTAAGTACTCGCTTGCATATTGTAGTATGAGTACCCTTAATGTTTTATGTTTGTTTAACTTTGTATTGGCTTTTTCTTGGTTGCATTGATTTGCAAAAAAAAAAAATAACCAGAGCAGTGGGACGTAAGTACAGTGGAAAAAACTTGAATTTTGTTCGAAAAATATTTCATGAGAGCATATTTTATTTGAAAAGTTTAATGAATGCTTGATGGAATAGTAAAAATTCCTCCAAAAACTTCCTCAACAAATGATGACAAATAGGATGAATAACGTTGCTTATAATAAATTTTCAAAACTCTCAGTTTTCGTTTTTTCAAAATTCAGATCTGTTTCGTTTTTACCATATCTCGTGTACAAGCCATTGTAAACTTGTACTTGTATCAATATTGAAAAAACTTGAAAAAATGGGGTGGTTAACGTTTATTTTCACCAGCAAAATAAACTTTTGAATCATCTCAGTAATTGCTGCTGTTTTTGTTTTGATATCAAAAAGATTTTTGCTATTAAATTGAACACAGTGGTGGTGTCTATTAAATGATTCTACCACTGCCACCTTCACGGCAACGGAACCCAGTTTATGCTTTACGTCTGTTCCCTGTAAGCACAATCATACATATGAGTTCATTGCTTATCAGTGATGAGGACTAATGGAAGCAACTCAATTATTTTGATGCTACCTCATGAAACAACAACGTTCTTTTAACAAGGGGAAGAAAATGAAGTCGATGACTAGAGACCAACGGACAAGCAGAAATACATTGGCACACTGATTTGGCAACCCTTAAAGAGCGCATAATTGGTCTCTAATCTATATTTGACAGATTGAATTTCGCTGTTTATCTTGATTTTGTTTTGACTGTTTTTGGTTTGGTTGGGCTGAGGGGGAAGAGACGACAAATGTGTACTTCTGAAGGGTATTATTTATGGAGGTCTTTCAGTTGGGCAGAGAAGCCGCAAGGGCGCAAAATTGTTAAGAAAGTGGAAAATAGGAAAATGACATGATTTGATTGTCATGCTGTACTTGTAATTTAATACGTCAGAGCGAAGCTTTTTTTTTTTGAAATTGTGGAGCGAATCTTAAATGTTCCAGGTTAACCGCAAAACACCTTAGTATAATATTTTGCTGAAAATGATTTATCATTCATTTGGTTTGACTTAAATAAATGTATGTATGGTTTGCCAATGTGGAATTGTCTTCTTAAAAGAATTCAAAAATTTGATCTCTGAATACAGTTGCTTATACCTACTCACCTAATTTCACACATCGTCGCGCATCGTTACATTGTATTTTAGGCACAAATCCTGACAGATTCAAACATTTTTATGTCAGTGGGTGTCTTTTGTGCTGCAGAATGGATAATCGCTGTAATGCATCTAAGTCACCATATGATGAAGTACTCTTGTATACATTTTTATCCTTGAGTATTATTTGTATTCAAAGTTTTATTACCACAAAGGTTTTATATACATATATAGTATATATATATATATGTATATATATATATTCAATTTTAAAGTTATCGATGCTTCTGTATATCGATATCTTTTTCACATCTTATACTCACACTTTAAATAAATACTTTTCAAATATTATATTTTAAAGCCTATAATTTTCACACCATACGTGACCGTTTCTCTATAAACCTTTTCTTTTATTTTGCTTAAGGGGCGTGGTTAGCGCAAACCTTTAAAACTTTTGTTTTGTTCGCTTTAACCCTCTGGCAACAATTTAAATATGCTTGTATATTTTTTTAACCTTTGCAATTTAGTTTATTTAGTTGTTTGTCAAATTGAACCCCGCAGTCTAACACAATATTGTATTTATGGTAATATGTGTATGCTATGATACCCAATTGCTCAAAACCAACATCATGCGCATAATAACAACCTCATTGGTACATACAGCAATTATGTGTGTCAGAACTTTTCGAATTTATTTCTGATTTTTTTTCTCACACGTTTTGTTAGTGTGGCTCTAAAACGCCGAGTGATCATCCCCATTTTCTCACTTTTTGAAGTTAAGAGTTATTTTCAAATTCAACATCATTAAATATCGCTTGAATAAGTTGAAATTATTAAAACGATTTCTTAACATTTTGCAGTAGTCTGAATTTTAATATCATTCTGACTATCTCTGTCGTGGCTGTTTGTATCTCTTCGATTTTTTCCGTCGTGAGCGTAGATGATCTACAGTATTGTTCGAATTAATGTGAACACAAGTGATAATTTGAAAAAACAACATTTATTAGTTAAAGACGAAGAATAGAATTTAAATTGTTTTAATAAGAACTATGTCACCACTTGGCTTTTATAACTTCTTTAACACGTTTTGGCATAGAATTCACAAGTTTTGTACACATTTCAGATACTTTGCTGGTCTTGAAACCATATCTGGATTACAGTCCCAATCATTTTTGTTTTTGTTATGAAGTCTATTTTACGAAGTCTAGCCTTTACAATAACCCAAAGATTTTCAATCGGATTAAGATCCAGTGAGTTTCTTGGTCATTCAAGGCATGATATTTTCTGGTCCTTTAAATATTTCATCATGACGTTTAGCACGTGACATGGAGCCGAATCTTGTTGAAAAACTGATTGACCGTTTGCATCAACTTTTCGTCGTTCAGCTTCCAATCCTTGTTCCAGAGAGTCCTTATATTTTTGTAAGTTCATCATGTCTTCGATCGGTACAAGGAATCTGGCACTTTTCTAAGAAAAGCAGCATCTTCTTTAATGGATTTGGTCAATATGAGCTGTCGTTAGTTTTACGTTGTCGCTTTTTTAATGAAAAGAGATTGTTGTCCTTGCACCAAAAAATTCCCCTCACGAAGATATCATGCCTTGAATGGCCAGGAAACTGACCAGATCTTAATCCGATTGAAAATCTTTGGGTTATTGTAAAGGTTAGACTTCGTAAAATAGACTTCACAGCAAAAACAAAAATGATTGGGACTGTAATCCAAACATGGTTTCAAGACAAGCAAGTATCTGAAATGTGTACAAAACTTGTGGATTCTATGCCAAAACGTGTTAAATAAGTTATAAAAGCCAAGTGGGGACATAGTTCTTATTGAAATAATTTAAATTGTATACTAATAAGCGTTGTTTTTTCAAATTATCACTTGTGTTCACATTAATTCGAACAACACTGTACTTAGATCGATTCAAAGCCGTACGCTCGCTAAATAAATTTGGCATAAATCTGAGCATTTAATGGGTAGGTCTTTGATGTATAATAAGTTCAAAAGATCTTGACGTCATATGCAGCCAATTTAAATGGTATATACTGTGTGCAGTTCGTATATCCTCTAATTGGAAACATTTGTTCATCAATGATGATACCGTACATTCACATGACTCTCTTCAAATTTATACTCTGGATTGTTCAGATGTCTCTTAATGGTGTAGTTTTATTTTTTCAAAAGCATTATAAAATGTCACAAGTAAAGTTGAGCTGCACCTCATGTTTTGTTCAATTAAAATTCAGATAGCTATTTTTTTTTCTTTAACTTAATATGTACCTTTTCATGTTTTTTTTTTTTTTTAACTTAAATGAAATTTTAACTATGTCTTCCTTTGAATTTTAATTGTTCCTCCTTGAATATTAATCGATTTTTTTTTTTTTTTCAGGAACAATTAAGATTCTAAGGAAGACATAGCTGAATTGCATTTAAGTTAAAAAAAAACATGAAAACTTACGTATAAAATTTAATAAAAAATAGCTATCTGAATTTTAATTGAACAACCTTGAATATGAATTTAAGACAACCTTAGCTTCAAGAAAAACTATGGCTGAAAACGAGGCCAGCTAAAATGACAATTCCTGTGGAGATGCACATATAACGTTTGCTAGGTACTTAAAACAAGTTTGTATCAATATCTTATCAATATTAACTCTTTTCATCCCCTATTTTTGATAACTCAGAATTGTTCAGCCTTATACCTCGAAAACTTTGTATATTATTTTTATTCCTTTTCTTGAACATAAATCAGAAAGAAAATGTTAAATGGATTGTATGCAAATGAAAAATTATCGAGATTATATTGAACACTCATATCCCCGACTGTTAAGACTATCTGACACCTATTTCCAAGAAAAGAGTTAGCCTAAACATGGTTCTGTGCCAGACTTTTACGGGAAACCGAATCTTTATGGACTATTAAATGTTTAATCCTATATCAAACTTCTGATAGAGATTCCCGGTTTTGCTACAGGAAACAACAATTCAGCTATTTGTCTGTCTCTTTTAGAAATATTTCATTCTGAATACAATACCTAAGTCATGGTGCCAATTCCGAATTTCGGTCAATTTAACTTTTTTTAATTGAAAGTGTAAAAGATTACAACTTGAAATAATTAAACTGAAGTGATTAAACTCGAAAAGCTTGAAATGTGCTCCAAGTGATGGAACTTGAAGAGCATAAACAGAACATACAAATATGGGTTTGCAACCCCATTATACCAACAGAACAGCTGATTTTGATCTACTTTTCATAGTTAGTAGTAGGTAAATGACCACGGCCAACACATTTTTACATCCCTGATAGAACTGGACAGTTTAAACAACGATTGGACATGGGTTTTCCAGTTTTCTCTATAATTTTCCAACTTTATCTACGTCACGTACCAAAAAAAAAAAAAAAAAATCACATGTACTGCAAATATGTTGGACAAATACGCCCTTGTAGCATCTCTCGAACTAAATGATGTTCATTGTATTGTGTGAATGTTTGAAGAATTTCTGTACAAATCAGAACAAAACGTGACTTTCTCCTTAAGAAAATTATATATTTAACGAACTACATGGAATTTTTATTTTTAAATTTCAAAAGAAATACAAATTACTCATAAAAAAATGAAGAAATTTTTATAAGTTAAAAATCCTCTAAGAGCTTTTTAATTTTTGTGAAATTTTCAGACCTATTGCAGTGTAAAAACTTAATCGTATTAAATGTTAAAAAAAATAATCCATTTAACAGATAACTTTCTAAAAACGAAAAAAAAAACTCAAGGGTAAAATGAAACGCGGCTAATTAAAAAATGTTTGCAGGCAACTTACGACACATTTTTCGTACTTGTTCAGCAGCTACAAAGAGAATATTCTGCACATACGATATTCTACATAAGGACGATAATACATTAAGTGCCTTAAATCTAAGGCCGACACAAAAACCTCCTTTTCAAATCATTCCATTTATGCCTACTGAAAGGGTAATTTTTATTATTTTTTTTTTCTTCTTGAATTCGTCAAATTATTCTGAAACTCTTGCGGCAGTAGCCTCCAAAAAAATAAATAAAAAATCCATTCATGCGCTTAAATAAAATGCTGAAGCACTTGACTGCATCCATAGAAAAATTTTCCAAATAAAATAAAAAATTTGGCTTTTAAGTTAAATAGATGAAATTGCAAAAAAAAAAAGAGGCCAAAAAAATAGAAACCCTTTTAAAATATGCGCGCATAGCTCGTAACAACAATGTTGCCATTTTGAAAAAAAAAAAAAAAAATACAAATTTATTTTCATTTCTTTTTCAGTTTTGTATTATTTAATTTTTGTTTTTTTTTTTTTTTAAAAAAAAGAAGAAAAATTAATTTAGAGCTGCAACAGTGATTCAGCCAACCAACTGACAATTCAACCTGCTACAACGAATCTCCATGCCAGCATTTTAACGGAAATTTCTTATTACGTTAAGTGGATGAATATGGAAAGAAGCCAAATTTTTATTGCAACAGTAAAATTATTCTTTTTGAGCTCAAAATTATTAAAAACAAAAAAAAATCCCCAGACTAAAGTGGGCTGGGAAGTGGCGTTTAGCAAGATGGGGCTATTTAAAAGAACTGAAATAAATTTTAATTGTAAAGTATTTTCAGCATATGTGATGCATTAAAATAAAAATAAAACAAAAGCTTCTTATGAGCATTGACGAGTCTAATAAGGGGAACTGTTTTTTATTTTGTGGCATTTTTTGTATAAATAAATCTTAATTTGTCGCAGTTTAAAACAAAAGGTTTTAAAATATTAAATGAATAAATTAAAAAAATTAATTTAGGCCTTAAGAAGGGAGTTATCGTTTTGCCTTTGAATGGAATCTTGCAGAGATGGTGCTGCAACTAGAAGCGGTTTTGTGAACATCAAATGACAACATTTCTATTGCCACAACGACCAGTCCTATTGCTGTAGCATGCTCCTTAGCTGAAATGGTAAGTCGTACCACCGTAACTGTGAATTTTACATTCCACTTCCAAGTTACAGAGTAACTCCGCTTTTTTCGCCTTTCTTCTGAATATTCTGGAGCTCTCAATCGCTTTGACTCGACCGCACTTTTTAACGAACCCCTCTGGAAATTTCCAAACTCAATTTTTGACATTTTCCCAGCAATAGGTCCAGAAACATTTTTTTTTTAAATTACGACCAGGAACTCCCAATTTAATGATTTTAAAGGTCCATTGTCGACTCTTCCCATCGATTGATGTAATAAAACGTTATTCAGGAATGAGGCCCCAACACCCCGGGTCAGGAAGCTGTGGAAGACCAATTTTCAATGTTTTTTTCAATATTTGGCCAAAACACAAACATTTTGTTGAACTTTCTTTGCGTTAGTAGTTCAGAGTATTTATTGTGGATTTTTCGTCATTCAAAATTCTAGATTGTTCATTTTTTCAGCAAATTGTCGATTGTTATACCATTTAAAAATCCAATGCAGTGAACTGCTTGCAATTCTCTTAAAAATTTTGGCCGTAAAAATTAATTTTTTAATTTTACCGAAGTCCTTTTCAAAAATAAAATTGGTAATTTTGGATAAGAATTTCAAAGTGTTTTTTTCATGGACAACCAAAAATAAGATCCTGCAGATAAAACTCTAAAACCGAACATCAGTAATGAGTCCAAATGTCATTTTTATGACGTAATCACAACTTGATTTTTCAAAATTTACTTCAAACTGCTGCGTGATATTTTTTGCACAATGACATTGTCCTTTTTTTCGAACAATTGAGAAATTCGATACTTTGTCTATATCTAATAGATTTTACGGCAACACATCCTGTCGTACCTTTGTATTTGTGTTATTTAATTACAAGAGACACTTTCAAGTGGTGGGTTCTAATCTCGTTTTTTTTTTTTTGAAGCACAAAATATTTTTTAATGTAATTGACATTTTACTTGGTTGCAGTTGCAGTTGTTGCAATGTGCAGGACAAGGTGACAAAAACGTTTTGCGCACTTAGGGTAACGTCTTTAATTGTCAATGCATTTTTCATGAATTTGAGCAAATGTATTTTGTTATTAAGTAAAGTAAACCACACTGAGTAACACCGATTGAAGTCACAAGATTTTTGCGGGTGTTCGTAGTTAATTTGGTGAACTTAAGTGTGCACATCAGACATGCTCAAATAAATGGCATGTTCTAGAATACTTCAAGAACACTCGATTTTCGAAAATTTATTCATATTCGAGTATTTAAAAAAATTAAAAATAAAATAAGTATACCTAGGGTTGCTACCAGAGCTGCAAAATTTGATTTTTTTTTTATTTACAATATTTTTTTTTCGATTTTCCTTTGTTGGAAAACCTGTTTGGTCTTCCTGAACACTGTGCGTCTGTGAAACAGAAAATTGACTGTTAAATCTCTAAAGTTCGTATTTCAACTTAATGTTTTCCCTATTACTGAACTTAATGTACTGATAACTTAGATTTCTAAGTTTATCATCATTTGAAATTGATATTGTAACTAAGTGTTGCTAGTTCTAGGATATTATGTTCAGTAACATAAAAAACTAGAAATCAAGGAAGAACGTATCGAAAGTTATCAGCAGAGTTACCAGTTAACGAGTATTGCTCCGGCCTGTCCGGAAACTTCATTTCCAAGCCGGTGGCCTGGTGGGAATTCATAAATCTCTGAAATAGCATCGAATATCGTGTCAAAAATATTTATCTGGAATTTTTTTTTTACATAAATGGGGACTCGAATGCTGTGTGAACTGAATTTTAAGCACTTTGGTTCAATAAAGCTTTGGGGTTGGCTAACCCCAAATTTCTATTGAATTTGTAGGATCCTAAGATCTGCTTTTGAGATATAATGGATGCGGCAACACTGAACAACCTGTCAAATCGCCATTTCTTATACGTTTGCATATGGGCGTTCCCGTAAACAATGAAATAAAATCTTCACTTTGTGGAAATATTTAAAAATGTAAAGAGACAAATAGAAAATTATTCGAATATTATAATAAACTTGGCATGTAGCATTTCTGAAATCTTTTACATGAAATCTTAGTTTATATTTCAGAAAGCTTTTTACAATTTTTCACTTGAAACGTTTTTGAAACATAACAGAAAGCTTGCATGGAGGAAAATTTAAGTACTCATACCATCATACGTTACTATGATATAATAGAAACTAATAAATTTGGATTTTAGTCACAATAAAACAGCAGACTTAATGGGATAGACCACAACGTAGAGTTGTAATTTTAGTATTTTTAAACTTTATTTTATTCCGTTTTTTGCTGATCAGTTAATTGTTTTCGTATGAGTAACGTAAACGAATTTTTTTTTTTTATTTTAACGCAATTTAATTTATTTAATGTAACGCTCTTTCGGTGTATGTTACGTTAGTTAGCTAATATGTTGTTCAAATTGATCGTATTTGGTCCCAAACTTACGAACCGGTTGTAAGTGTATGTACGGCCTGAAGGGAAATCACAACTTTGTTGTCATGTGTAATAAATTGGGTAGCAATTTTTATACTCCACGCTCATATGTTGTCCTTGTTCCTTCCTTTTTGGTTGATGTTTTTTATTGTTTTGACCCATACTCGTCCTGCTGCTCATTTTGAACCATTTATAACATGTTTTATTATCTATTTAGTTTGTATTTTTTTCTATTATTCCAATGCTAACTTTTATTACTCGCATGTCATCTCGCCTTTTTCCTTCTTTTTTACTCTTGCCCATTGTGTCATTATCGTGCATCATTATGTGGTCGTAGTCGTATGTTGGTTCCTTTTTTATGTTGTAAGCTGGCTGCGTTGCCGCTGCGGTTTTTTATGATTATTGCAATTGCGGACAAGCGATTTCGTCTATTGGTTGAATGGCTTCAATTATCGTCGTCCTTCAGAGTCCTTTTTAATGTTGATGATGCTGTTTGTTTATTTGCTGGTTTATTTATATATATTTTTTTATTTTTATTTGTGTACTGTCCTTTTAATAGAGTTGTCAGTTTTTTTTTATTTCCTATTTTTTTTTTTTTTTGTTGCTGCGAGGCCATTAATCAACGCCAGCGAACGATTGTAGTGTCCATTTATTGCAATTTTGTTGTTGTCATTTGTGTTGTTACTGATGTTGTTGTTTTATTTATGCAATGCGTTTCTATTTGTTTTTATAGTTTGTTAAGGTTTTTTTATATTTTTTATATTTTTTATTTTTCATTTATCTGGTTGGCAACACTATTCATATCAACTGTCAGGACATTCATTCAATTATTTAAAACGATTGATGAGGATTTTGTGTGATTGCTTTTGTTATTGTATGCAAATAAAGATTTCGTGGTATTGGTGTAAAAAGTGATATTAACTTCAAACCTAACTACAGATATGAAAAAAAAAATTAAAAAGAAAATTAAACTGACCTCTCACTGACTGGATCGAACAGCAAAACCGCTTTTGTTTTGAAATACATATGTAGATTTTATAATCGAAGTTCGAATAGCATTGTGTACGTACGCTGCGTATTTGGGTTGTCTCCATACATTGCGTATGTGCATGCACCAATTTAGGGTAGGCTGTAAGTGCGTTGAAGACAAGATTACACAAACAAAAAGCATGCGGTGATTACGAAATGAAATGATTTAGCTCAAATAACAGAGCTCGAATAAAGGAAAAAGCTCGATAACAGATGGATATGGATATTTTTTGATATTGCTGTAAGAGCTTGAAGAGCTGAACGAGCTTCGAGCTGTGCATCCTTGTTCTATGCTACAAGGTTGACTTTGACATTGATTTACTTCTGTTGTAAAGACATTAAAGTTTGAAAAGTAATTCAATACAATTTAATTATACAATACATCTATCTACCTCGTTGAATGTTTATCTATAATACTTTTTGAATCACAATTTTTCGATACTATTGAATACTTTTGAACTTGAATGAAATTTTCTTCGACTTATTCGAGACTGTGAGATATTTTCAAATAATTTAATTTTTAATATCATTATATTTCGTCTGTTGTCAACAATGTTTTCTGGTATACATACAGGGCCGTGTTACCGCATACGCCACCGACGAAATGGGGGCGGAAAATTTTGAAAACGAGGGCGGCAAATTTTGAAAACTAGGGCGGCAAATTTTCCAAACGAGGGCGGCAAATTTTGAAAACGAGTACCTATCAAAATTATTTTTATGTTTTATGTGTTTTGAACCGAGGAAATGTGTTTTTGGAAATCAAAAAAGGTCTGGTTTTTTATCTTACATTTTTTTTTTAAATATGGGCGCGGCAAAATTTTATTGGCGTACGGGCGGCACATAGCCTTAACCCGGCCCTGTATACATATATGGTACTACTTGACTTTTTCGATATTTGCCAATTTCGATTTCAATACCTACTACTCATAAAATTTTTTCGGTATAATCGATCTTTCCGTATTATATTTACTTTTTGTCTGTTTTTTTCAACTTTTTCTATGGTTTTCTAATGTCGACTTATTGTGTATTTTCCCATACTATTAAAATTTTGTTATTATTTTTTCTATAATTTTAACTTTATTTCGAATTTTCCTATATATTTGTTACTAAGTACATGACTTTCATCTATTTTTTCAATGTTGTTGACTTATATCAATTTTTTTAATGCCCTCCGACTTATATCCTCATTTTCGGTGTTTTCGCAACCTTCCACAATTTATAGATGTTTTAAATTTTTTTGATATTTTAATTGATGTCTTTTGTCAACTTTATCGATTATTTTCATTACCATTCAAGTTCCACTTTTGGTGTGTGTATCAATTCCACACTTCTTATTATAAAATTAATTTGCTTTGTGCTTTAATCTAAGGATGTACATACTTACATTAGAGACTTTCGAATACCTATGACCAAGTAAGCCAATTGATATTTAGTTCTGAAGGGAAATAATTCAAATTCTAATATTCGTCATTCTAAATCCCATTATTTGTCTCAACCAAAGGAAGTCAATGCCACGCTGAAAAGGTTGAATTGAAATGGTTTGATATCAGGTTTTCACCAAATAATCTCATTCACTTATTCTAAGAAAAATGGACTTGAGCATTTTGTATCTAAGAAAACTTTCTTCAAGAATAATTCATGTAGAGAGTTATAGCAAAATAGCTTAACAATATTTTAACCCAAGACCTAAATGGTAGCTTCCCTATCAATGCATCAATATGACATACATACATAACCATCACTGCTTTCTCAACGTTTACACGAGGAAAGTCTTGCCGCAAAGTTTCCTTGTTTGTAGGCAAGAGGGGAAAAGCGAAATGGACGAGGTAAAAAATGTGTCATAAGGACTGTCCCAGAAAAAACTTGCACTTTTATTTTTTAAGATTATACTCCACCTGATAATCTTATAGGTCTAAAAAGACAAAATATTTATTCCATATAAAGTGACGTTTGATATGATGTATAACACTTGAAGATAGCACTTCCAACGACAAAGATGTCTAGCAAGCTAGAAAAAGTCCGCGAACTGATTTTGTCCACATACCTACAAAATCCAGGGTTAAAATATTCAGCTATAGCAAAAATAGTTGGTGCATCAGAAAGAACTGTCAAAACGGTTATTTCTAATTATAAGAAGGGTCTACCTGTTTCACGAAAAAAGGGTTCAGGCAGAAAACCAGAATTTTCTAACCCAAAGGTAGCGGCGAAGGTGAAGCGCCTTTTTAAGCAGAATCCCAACACCTCAGTGCGAGATATGGCGGATAGAGCAGGTACATCAAAATCTACTGTGCAAAGGATAAAGGAAAAAAGTAAGCTGAAGAGATATAGAGTTCAAAAAGTACCAGACCGTTCTGATGAAAAGCAGTTGATGGCTCAGATGCGAGCCTGAAAATTGTATGAAAGGTACCTGACTAAATTTGACAGCTGTGTTATGAACGACGAAACTTACGTTAAAGCAGATTTTAAGCAGCTACCTGGGCACGAATATTATACATCACCGAAGAAGGGGAATGTGCCTAGTAAATTCAAAGAAAAAAAAATTTCGAAATTTCCGAAGCAATATATGGTTTGGCAGGCCATATGCACCTGTGGCCTCAGAAGCAGCTTCTTTGTTACGCAAGGCACAATCAATTCCAAAGTTTATATAGACGAGTGCCTCGAAAAACGTCTTCTACCATTTATTCGTGCACATGAGGGTACCGTGATATTCTGGCCAGATTTAGCAACCTCTCATTACTCTAAAGCTACGATGGAATGGTATGCAAGTAAAAAGATCAATTTTGTACCAAAAATAGCAAATCCGCCTAACTACTCAGAGCTTCGCCCAATTGAAAGATATTGGGCTCTAATGAAAAGAGATCTTCGAAAGAGTGGCAGGACTGCAAAAAGTTTTCAAGACTTCAGACTTAAGTGGAAAAGATCGTACCGCACTGTCGATGAAACAACTGTGCAAAATTTAATGAAGGGCCTTAAAAAAAAAGTAAGAAATTTTTATAGAAAAAACAAAATTGTTAATTAGGTTTTAGATATTTATATTCTGAACACTAGCCATTATTAATAAAAAAATAAAAAAAACCAAAAAAATTGCTGGGTATTTTTTTATAACTAAAAAACAAAGTGCAAATTTTTTCTGGGACAGTCCTTATGTTGCAAACGCGAAACGAAAATCACAAAAGAGAATGGACAAGAATTTGTCTCTCAGACTTTCCTCGTGTAAACGCCGACTTTCAAGAATATAGTGACAGAGTTAAGCAAATACTTTCCGCTATTCAAATCCTTCAAAAAAACCCCGTATCCAAACCAAGTTTTATTTGAAATTGTCATTGGATGTGACAATGAAAAAACTTTTTTTTTCAACAAAAGTCGTATGCTCATTACTTCAAATACTGATTAACAGCCTATACCTATTATCGGTATACATTCGGCCCGATTTATATTAATCTGAATATAAAAATAATATAGGAAGTTTGTTTTATTTTTAATAAATCTACCAAAAAGTGCATTTCCTGTGTTCCTCTTTATTGTAGCCGTAATAATACAGCAATTACACATAAAAATAATCAAATTTAGCTCATTACGTGCCATATTGTTTGCAATCAGAGCACAAACACGGGAACAAACAACTCGCTCGAATTACATACATACTCATACAGCTCCTATTTTCCAAGACGACACTCATGCGCTAAAGCCGCACAATTTACGATTGTTAACTCCCAGCAATCGTGTTCAACGTTCAACACTTCGAAAATCAAATCCTAACGCATCAGGCTTAAATTGAGGCTAATTTTAAAGCAATGAAATCGCGAAGAGCAGAAGAGTATGAATCGTATTTCACAAAGGATAACAACAAGGAATTTCCTGTTGTTGTTCTATTGCTAGTATTGTTCTAGGTAGTGATGTCAAAACATTTCAATCAAATATCGAATATGATATTTTCCTTGATCTATAATTCGTACACGATATTTAAACACAAGAACATAACGTTTTGATTTGCATACAAGTATATGTATGTATCGTTGATACAGCATTTTGCTTTGAAGATTTATTTGCTTTAAAACTAAAATAATAAAATAGTTTTTAATCAAATAAAAAGAAAACTCATCTATTTTTTTTTTTTTTTTGAGCGACAGGAAATTTCAGATTTTGGGCGGCTATTCCTCAGGAAATAAAAACCAAAATGTAATATCCCAGTGTCTTGGAAATGTTTCCTTTTATTAAGATCAATGTTCTATAGAAAAAGTTAAAGAAAAAAAATTTCTGGTATAATAACTGAAAAGAAATATTTTCAATTTTTGAGTACATTCATATGAAACTATTTCCCAATTTGAATGAAATTTTTCTGAATATTTTTCGATACATCGAAATATTTTTTTCTTTATGCTGATTGTCACGATACCGTCTGGAATCGAGATCAATAACAATTGAATGTTCTCTGCATTTTGCAAACAACACAACATCACAATTTGTCATTTGATGCCTATGTCTGCACGTATGCTGACAGTCCTCTAGAGTTCTTTTTCCATAATATGCACCTAATCCTATGTGAGTTTACGTCATTCGTTTCACAGTCATTTGATTAAGCAACGCTGTGATTTTTGTATTCTCGTTGCTTTCATATTTGTTGTATTGTATACCTACAAATTAAAAGTAAATCATTTAAAAGAATATTTTTTGCAGTCATTTGAAAAAAAAAAAATATTTCTACCGTCGCATTGTGCACGCTTGCAGGATGTTGAGTGTAATTCGTTGTAAACTGTTTTTTGTACAATATTGCATGTGTATTAACGCGTTGTTTCGCCCGTTGTTGCTTCTATGTAATTTAACGTCATTTCGCCTTAGGCAAACTAAAGGTCCTTTTTATTATAATTTGCCTTTTTACCCATTCGTAGGTTTTTTAACTCATCAACATCATATACAGGAAGATCATTAAAATGTTTAGCGTTCTTTGTCAGCGTTTTAACTATGCAATTTATTAAAGTGTGTTTCTATAGAGAATTCTTGTTGTTGTTTTTTATGATATTTTAATTTCAGGTTCAGAAAAGGTTCAACAACTAAGAACCTTGTTCGTAATAAATTATAATAGATTTACAACAGACCTATAGTAGGAAAATTTCTATGAGAGTCCTATTAGAAATTAGAAGTTAGAAACTTAGAACTTTAAACAGAAAAGTTAACGCCAAAATCGAAAAGAAAAAAGTTACTTCCGCTTTAAAATTATACCCAGAATGGCATAGGACTCGCCAAGTTCGTGCTTACCAAGCCTGAGCATTACAGTGTTATGTTATTATTACACAAGCATAGCCCAGTACTCAATGCCAGGATTCTTTAAAAATTATTTTTAGACTAGATATTTCATAATTTTCAGTATGTTTAGGCGAAATAGATGCCAATAAAATGTTTCATCATTTTCACCAAAATAAATAAAGTTATGAGTGCTGTTCACACGTGGAAAAAGTGAAACTTTTAGAAAACTAAACTGCGATAGAATGAGACGAAAACGTTTTATTAAATTGATAAAAGTTGACGGGCTCTAGAATAGCTACAGCAATAAATGATATATAAAATTAAAGCACTCATCAAGCTGAGTGGCCGAAAATTATCAGCTTTGAGATCGGTTAAATTGGAAAATTTCCTATTTATTTCAACCTTTAACTAAAAACCATTTTACCGGCTGTAAAAGCAAATGAACATTTTTTATAATATCTTTGTTAAAAAAAATTCAACATTTCGATAAAAAAATTGAGATAGCCATTTTTTTTATGCATGAAAAATGCAAAAAATATGAACATTTTTTACTAACTGTAGCCCGATGAAAAATAAAAATTTTTATATGAAAGGAGTTCTAATAACTTTTTGGATGTTATTGAAGATTTTAACGACATTAGTGTATCAGAAATAGAAATCGATTTTATTGAACTGTATTATTATATACATATACATACATATGTATGTAAATATAATATGTAAATGTGTTGATTTATTTATAAATCATTGCAGTTTTGATTTTTTCTTAATTGATTGTCAAAATAAATAAAGCAGTACTCCACATAAGCGTAATTCCTTAGAGCAAAACTTTGAGTTGAATGAATAAAATTCAAAATTGTTGACGATAACTAGAGAGCATGCATTTAACTTATTATGTAGCGTTGTCTTGCAAAAAGTCAACCTGTATTTACACACACAACAGCAACAAAAAAAACAATGGCCGCAGCAACAGCAGTAAAAACAGCGACGATGACAACAATAACAATGACAGTGCCAACAACAATGATAACATAAATGCCCAACGGCATTAACTTTTTTTTACTCATTTCGCCCCACTGTACTTGAGATGGAAAATTGCGCTTATTTTGCATTTCAACACGCTTGCCAACTGCGTGAATGTGGAAACAATAAAAACGAAACTTAAACCCAGCAACAACAACAATTGTAACACGAAGTGCAATTGCAGAAATAGCAACAGTTACAAATTGCAACAACATTTCATGAATATTTGCGTTTGCAATTAAACGTAAATAAACCGTCGCTTTGCCGCCATTGTTATAAATTACAAAAACAACTTACACTGTTGCAATAACAACAACAACAGCAACAAAATAAAAATGGCTGCAATTTTTCTTGATTGCAAGTTTAGTTGTTTTGTTAAGTGGGCGGTAAAAAATGAGCAACAACAACAATAAATTATATAGCCCCCAAACTAAATGAAATGGGTGCTAAGGTGTACACGGCGCGCTGGAAGCAAGTTCAAATGCGACAAAAAAAAAACACAATAAAAACGGATTATGCCATCTAATTCTTGTAATCTAAAAGCTTAAAAAAATTAATACTTCGATGAAAATGATCATCTATGCATGTTATTAGGGGCCATCCCTTAATTGAGTCAAAATATTGGGACAGGGGGTTCGGAAAAGTCTCACCAAGGGCGAGGGGGGGGGTCAATAAAAATTTCATGTCAACTCTTTAATGCAGAGAGCTTACATTATTTTAGTCTCACGAAAGGGAGGGGGGGTCCTGCCAGAACTCACCAAGAGGAAGGACCCGAATTTTCAAAAAAACAGCTCACGTAATTAATGGACGGCCTTTTAGTACAAATGTGTTCCCATTTGTTAGGTTTTTCCAAGAGTAAATGGTTGCTACTTTAAACTTTCAAAACTTCCTAATCGATATTTATGATATTCGAAATGATTGTAGAAGCTAAAAACTATTTTATAAAATTAAATAAAAAATATTTTAACAAAAGCTGTTTTGGGGAGCGTGGCAACACCCAAAAATTCAAATTTAAGTGCTTAATATCTTGAGATACATGAAAGATATTGTAGATAGCACAGTTTATACAGCTTGGTAAAAAATGGTTGTAGTTTCAAATTATTCTTGGAAATTTTTATACAAACATAAACTTGTCCTTAAAAATTGTTTTTGAATTAACCCATTAAAAGCCAAGACCTTTTAAGATCAAAAATCGTGTATTCGTTCTTATGAAAATATCATAAGATACTTGTAAAATATGAAAAAACAAAATGACAGAATATATGAGCATTATTTAAATTTTTAGTAATTTTTTCGATTCAACTTGTTAAAACTTGGAGTGTGGAAGTGTTTTGCATTACAAATCAAATGTATACTTTTTTAATTTAATTTCAGTTTTTAATTTTCAACAGCCTCCTCAAAATACGCAAAATTGAAAAGCAGTATCGAAACAAAGCAAAATATTGAAAAACGCCTTACAGGCAGAGTAGGCACGTGCCTAGGGCGGTAAATATTGGCGGAAACTTTGTAAACATTGTAAAATATTTTGTGAATGGAGAATGTTGAAATATATTTCAAATTTTGGTTTCATTTTGCTAGTGTTTTTCTTTGAGGAAGGAGGACCGGGCGGCAAATTTTCTAATCCGGCCCTATGAATGATGAAATTGCGCAGTAACCTCTGTAAAATTTACTTTCTGATTGAATTTACAGCTATTTAAATGTTCTGTACCCAAGCAGGTACATTGGATGTAAATGGGTTAAAGAAAAAAGATCAGATTAGATGTCGTCATTACACTGAAAAATATTGCAAAATAATGTTTTATCACAAGATTTCATTAAAGGACGTGTTTCTTCAATTTAAAATTTAAGGTCATCATAAAAAGAATACTGAACAAGCTTTCATGTTCAAATTTGGTACACATCTTTCGGTTCTCATTATCTTTAACCAGACCTAAATAGCTGACATTACATAGATTAATGGGTGTGGTTGCTTCCTCACTGTACTAAAAATGAGCATGAATGCACATACACAATATATCCATATGTATTGTATGTATATATATAGGTATATGTCTGACATTTACAATATACTGTTGACATATGTCAACACGATCACATCAGTGTACATAATCAAATTGAGATAAGAAAAAAAAAGCGGTTTCAGATTGGAGTTAAAATATGTACATTAATGACATTATTTAAAATATGGTTCTTGTAATAAGTAATAAAATACAATTTCCAAGCTTATTGAATTCATAAGATAATCTTCTGTAATAAATTTAATATACAATATAATATATACAGTATAATATCGTCCAATTATTCGACGTCACTCTTTTTCCGCCAGACAGTACGTTCTACCTACCACAACTTTGTAACAAAATATATAATAATTCTCGAGATATGTATCAAAATATCAAGCTTTAATAAAAATATTTGAAATCTCATGTTATTCCATATTTAGTTCATAATCCGTTCGAATATCATCAAACTCGATACAGTCATTTTAAAAATAAAAACAAAAATCATTTACATTCTAGGGCATTATATAACAGGATATATATATATGTAAACACTACTCAAAACCGATCTAATCCATCAGGACATTGAACTTTTTCTGAGCTTTTATACTATGGAGAACAAAATGGAGTAATCCATTTCAGTTGACATTTTAGTCGCTTTCAGCGCGCCGTGTGCGAAAGCGTTATCCCAGCCCAGTTTCTGCTATTTCGCATTGATTGAGTAGCAACAATTCAAAACAATCGTTCGGAATATCATTGCTAATTACAAGTAGCGTTGGATTTTAGTTCTTTTCAATGCATTAATGTCTGTCTGAGTTTGTTTATATGTAGGGTATCAGTGAAAAAATAAGCACTTGCACTCATAAATGTAGTCGGAATGTTCTATTGATTTTATTTTAAATCCTTGGCGTTATCAAAAGAAGTTGAAGGCAGCGATAACATTTCGAAGGCTATTGTACTTTTTTCCGTATACTCACAACGATTAAATTTATTGATTTATTAATTTCCAGTACATAATATTGGTGTAACTAATGTCTTATGCTACCCATTTGGGATAAAAGTACACTGAGAAAACTATTCATTTTGAATATAAAAAATTGCCTTTGATATAGAGCAATTAAGTATTTAATTAATTAAGTCAAACAAAAAACTCTCCAAATACAAAATGTTTGACTCAAATGAATATTTGATTGAAATATACACTTGTTGCATATCGGTATCTTAATTTATTTTGTTCAGCATTATAATTTGACTAAAATCCTGTTGAAAATAAGAATCAAATCAATTATTACTATATCGGTCGACACAAATTTTGTATCTGGGTTCTATATGTCAAATTTTGGAGTTATTTTATATAACTTATAAAAAAAAATAGTTTTATTAGTTAAAGTTTGCTTTTATAGGAACCAGAGCGACCTAAAAGTGCAAAAATCACGGGAAATTGATGGGGTTTTAAAAACTGCTCTTTCTCTTAAAACAGACATTAAATAACTTCGATATTTTCTTTTTTCTCCGAAATATCGTCCTTACAGGGTTACCAAGTTGATAGCAACGGCATACTTAAAAAAAAACAATTTATTTTTCCTGAATACGTTGCAGGCCCATACCAACCCAGGGACATGTCTCATCTAAGATTGGATTCTAAGACTGTTGGTTTTACTCTTCGCAAAATTCAATTTGTTTGGCCACCTCCCCCCTCGCAAGATCGGGTTGGTACGAGCCTGCATAGTCGCTCTTCGCTTATATTTGAATTGTTTTTCATTTAAGTTTTGACATTCACATACGTAATTTACTTTGCTCTGCAAAAAGTCACAAAAGTCAACGAAAGTTAACGAATTCCTAGCAAAGGCTACTACGCTGCCCTCAGAAGAGAAAAGGGCGCATCTCAAATGAGTGAACATCTTCAAGTGTCGGTACCTTAGTTCAAACATATATAGTAAAAAATCTCCTAAGGAAATTTTTTTATCTCAATCTAACAAGTATTTCAACAAATTGACATAAACAAAACATCAATTATCTCGAAACGCATTTTTTTGAGATACGGCCTTTTCGCTTCTGAAAGCAGCAGGCGTATTCGTACATTTTAACACATTCGCTCCATTTTAGTGACATAAGGCAATAAGGCATAGACATTACGAATGATTGCAGTCTGGATCATTAAAAAGGGTTATCTTTTTTAGAGTAACATAATTGGTTGTGTTGATACTATTGGTTAATGAAGCATAGGTGCTATAATATTTCCATCTATGTCAATCGATATGGACTACTGCATTTACACCTGACTTCTTCGATTTTACTAACATTTTTTTTGATGATTAGTATATATAAAGCTCCACGCTGCACTCTGGTATTGAGTTATTTAAGTGAAGTTTAAGAACATCAGATGTGATTAAGAACTTTCTTTTAAAATAGAACGTTTTTTGATGTAAAATAAATATTTGTATATGAACCCTGGACACCAGTGTTTAGTTATCCTACATATCATTTTGTTCAAAAACGAGATACTTTGCCGTTCCATATTTTCTTGTAATGGAACCAAATATAACACAATTACTAAGAATAATTCAGGCAAGCTCTAGATGAAAATTTAATAAATTTCGAATGTCCAAAAAATAAACTTACAGAGATAATTATTTACAATTATTTATTCATCAAGATCTCTTTGCCGCCTTCGTGAGAATGCCTGCCGAAATCAACCAGGCTTGTAGAATGGCAACTCATGAATTTTGCATTACGACAATGTGCCATCGCATAAAGAAGGTGCATATCTTCTGGAAGGCAGTGGCGTCCGAGAGGAGTTTAAACTCAATTTGGCATGCAGTGTGCGTTAGGGAAGCTATTATTCTTTATACGGCATGCTCAATTTGAGACCACGTGCTTTAATGAGCTTCTTTGGAGGGTCTACAATAAATTATTTAAGTTTCGTAACGAGAAGCTGATGAAGTGACCTTTTAGCTAAGGCTTGGCGCCATTAGTCTGGAAAGATACTTAAGGCCATTTGGAAGATCATTTCTGAATATCTTGGTGGTGGCATGGTTCGTAAGTGAAGGAGCCATTGTGTTGCTGCAGACACCAAATAGTATCAGGTCCTATCCTCGAATATGGTATATTCGATCTTCGACTATCGCGGAATGGATTTTTCATCGGTGGTTAGAAAAGTATTTAGAAGACTATTCTTTAACGGCTTGGAGCGATATTAAGGATAAAATTTGACTCTTCGTTTTGGATTTAAAATAGTTTAAAGTGTTGAGAATGCATGAATGTTTGTTTAGACGAGTGCTGGTGAGTCAGTACCTAACTCTACTAAAGTTATCCATGTGTAATTGTAAGCTGCGTGAAATAGTCTGTAAGCATCTTTAGCATTTGTTATGGATATAAATGAATGTGTCTGGATGGATATTGTGATTAGATGTCCACGGTATAAGTGCGTAGGTGTAAGTAAGGCAACAGACAAGTATATGAAAATCAAGATGCCACATAGCCTATCATCAGAATGCGCAGAATTTCCTTAGAGTATGTGACTGAGGTTAAATAATCTAGCCATCTTGTTTGGCTGAGAGAATGGCTGAAGTGTGTGGTAGTTGTTCAGATATATCGTTTGCTAGGCTATTTCTGATGGCTGTATTATTTCGTTTTCAACCTCTTCTTCTTATTAAATCTGACTTAACATTGCTATCTTAATGCATTTTTTTATAGGAGTTGTCTAAGTGCTGATGAGCCATGTGATGTTCGGTGTTGTTTTTGGGGTAACTATTAGATAGTTTTTTTTTTTTTGGAACGGTGTCTGTTTGTCGGCATAGTTACTGCGAACGGCACACAACATCGCGCCATACTAGCATGTCATTCCCAGAAGGCATTATCTCGCGAAACAGCTATGGGGTTGAGGCATTATCATATGTATATCCGCAAAATTTAGTTTTAGGAAATGGACTTTAAAATTTGAAGGAAAATTAAATTACGAATTTTCTTTTTCAAAAATACATATATTTCTTATGGTGTTGGAGGTCGGGAGTATATCAAAACGTTCCAAAAGAACATTTTGAAACGGCGATACCAAATAACTTATTTAGTTATTTTATTTAGTTTTAAGTATTATAAAATTACTATTTAAAAGCGTAATTCCCAAGGATCACTATGAAGTATGTACTACGTTTTCGTTTCGACATTTGTGCCTCATTTAAAGCTGCTTCCAATGTGTCATGCTTATTATGTCCCTAAAGCAATAAATTCAAAATAAAAATAAATATTAAATAGTTATTTCAATATTTTTAATGCATAACTAAAGCAATTTTATTTTTTCTTAATTTCTTTTTATGTCATATACTCGTAATTCAATTTTTTCATAAACTTTTGTATCATTATTATTACATAAATTAGCTATAATATATATATAATTTTTTATAAATTTTTAATACACATAATACTTTCATTTTATACTTAATATTTGGCTTTTAAAGTTATTACATTGTTTTTATTTAAAATTTATTATTTAATAGATACTATATATACATATATGTATTTGAAGCTTATATAATTACGATATGGATGTAATTTTTGAAAAATATAGTTAAACCTTACAATATGAAGCACTTACTCAATAACTTAGAGAGTGGGGGAACGCTTCATCTTAAAATTTCAATTCGAATAAAAAAAAAAAATTCTAAGAGCTGAAAACACAAAAAGTTTCTGAATAAGATATGTTTAATCTTTAAATAATGTAAGTAGCTTGCATAGACTTATAAGGATCAATTCATTGTACGTACATGTATTTGTACGTATTGTATTGTATGTACATATTTACAAAATTATAGTTTTTAATTTTAGAAAGATAAATATTTCAAAGAATTTTTTCATATGGTAAAGACTACAAAAAGTTGCTGTATTTCTGTTTGTTGTTCGGTCCATTTGTCGTATTCTGCTTGTCTGAGTGTCTATCTAATGGTTTGCCTCTACGGCTATAAAAACTCGTACTTATGTGCACATGAAATTCTTTGTATTTGAAACCAATTTGCAATTTCGTATTTATTCTTTTTGTATTTTATTTTTCTGTAACTACACAAAACATTTTTACGCATAAAATCTATCTCAGTTTACGTTTTGTATATTGTATATTGAAGCTGCTTTTATGATTCAATAAAAATTTACAACACTTGAGGGAGCCATGAAATCCCGACACAAGATTGATTTATTTATCCACACCACATGCATACACTGACTGCTTAACTATCTACAAATATAAATTGTTGCATACATACACACACACAGATAGAATCTATAATAGCAACAACAAATCAAATAATGTACAATTTACACATTCAGTCGTACTAGAAGAGAGGGTGTTGCGAAAAATAAAAGTTGTTTGAAAGACTATGTAGAAAATTCCGTTTATGAATACAAAAAGTTTGCAGAGCTCAAAATAAAAAAAAGCTGGGTTGCCCTCAGCAATAGCGTTTTGGCTCATAGAAGTTGAAACTCCAAGAGTATTTTATTTCCCTTTATGTTACAGTTCAGTACATTTTTAAAAATAAAAAATTATCCGGGTAAATTTCAAACAAAAAATATTTTTTTTTTTTGCAAAAACATAATCTTTGGATCACTTTTTTTCAAACCTGTACTCAGTGATGGCATTTGGGTTTTGTAAAAATGTACTGAATCCAGTCTTCAAATGTACTTTTTAGGTGCAGAATGTACTTTTTAAATTTATCTAAAAAAATAGTTGTTTGCTAGAAATAGTCCAAATGTACTGAAAATGTACCGAATATGCGCCGAATGTACTGAAAATGGGCCAAATGTACTGAAAACTTTTCGATTGTACTGACAACGCTTTTTGACGACCTAAATGTACCGAAAAAAATACAAATGTACCAAAAATGCCATCACTGCTGTATATCATAGACTATTTTTTTTTTTCAAAATTATCAAATTATTTTTATATTTTTTACAACACCCTTTCACGACTATTTTACAACAATGGCGTCAACTAGCACATTACTTTGGCTCAATAAGCTTTCGATTGACTTATCGATTTCTCGATAACAATTCTATTTAAAACTTCGCAGCTGCTGCCGCTGTTGCTTCCTATTCCCAACGTCGTTGTTGTTGTCGTTGGCGTTACTGTCTGTCTTTCCACGCAATTTGTCTGTTTCTTTATCAAATCGTAGGGGGGTAACGATTGTTGCGGCGACGTCATTGTTGACCGGCGGTCAACACCGTTTCTCATTATATTTTCAATAAAATCATCACGATGATTACAATCACTATCTTCATCATCTGCTGCTTCCACATCAATGGCAGTATCATCTTCAGCATCTGCCGACTGTTGCCTTATAAGCGCCAGTTCATCATCTGATTCAACATCAGACATTGCGGCGTCAAGTGCTTCGTCTCTCATATTCTGATGTAGGTGCGATGCTATTAGTGGTCTTCCTATCATACCACTTCCCGGCATTCTATTCAACTCCATGCCAACAGCGGCTACCGCCAGGCACCCCCCCACTCCCTATACCAGCGAAGAGAGCGGTGGACGCGGTGGGCTAGTGTTACGCGCCGCTGCTGCCGCATAATACTGCATTGCACCCGGATGATGATGGTGCGGTGGTGGTGGAGCCACGAAACCCGCACCCGAACCATCATGATAAAGTACTGGCACACGTACTAAGCGCTGCGCTGCATGCGCCATATTTGCCATATTAGCAGCTTCCAGTTCGGCAGCCAATTGTCGTTTCCACTTGTTCCGTCGATTTTGGAACCATATTTTCACCTGTGTTTCGGTCAAACGCAAGGAAGCAGCGAGACCCGCACGCTCTGAAGAGCTGAGATAACGTTTTAGATCGAAAGTTGATTCCAATTGGAAGACCTGAGCACGTGAAAAGACGGTGCGCGTCTTTTTCTTGCGTTTGTTATGATTTGAACCGTCGCCTTGCGGTGATGAACCATCCGATGGTCCATCGGTGCCGTCGTCTTCTTCGATTATTTCGTCACCATCGTCGTCGGAATCGTTGGAAGCACCACCGCTTCCCGCATGCAGCAGGTAGTTTGAGGTGCTGTTGTTGTTAGTGTGAAGATGAGCAGCGGCTGAGAGATGATTGCTGATGCCACCTCCATTGCTTGTGGGCGTGCCAGGCTGATGAGGATGTTGTAGTAGAGTTTGCTGTTGTTGCGCATGATGATGGTAGTGTGGGGAGGGTGATTTGTTATTTGAGCTACCGTTATTGTTGTTGCCTGTATGGTTTGCGGCAGGCAGCGGACTTAGCGATGAGGGTGATGAAGGGTTTTCGGTTGTATTGGTGGAAGAACTGTCTGCAAAGAAAAAGAGAAAGAAACATTTTTTAGATCCATGCTCTGCAGATTTTCAGTAGAGTATTTGAAATTGCAAAATAGCAGTAAATTGCGCAGAATCTGTGAGAGCAGAGAATATTACTGTCATTCATCCAAATGTACAGTAGTTTCACTGGGTTTAGGGGTGGCTGGCGTGAACTTTTTCACAATGGTGGCAAATGCAATTAATTTTCAGAGCTTTTGTGGGCGTTTGTTTGTGTTACAATTGAATCTGAATTTGATTTTATTTTTGTGTGTGTAGATATGTGGAATCTTTTTCAAAAAGTCTGTCCAATTGATGTTAAAAATGGCGCAAAGTTTAACTTTAGTCTTAAATTTTTGACAGTGTTTCAAAATTTGTGCATTCATTGTTTGATTTGATTCAATTGGAAACTGTGTTTATGCTTTCTTTTAGTCGCCTGATATCGAGCGAGAATATGAAAATTTAAATAACTATCTTCATTTCTTGAAAATAAAATTCAAATTCAGGTCTACTCGCATTAATTGCAGTTTTTTCCGTCTATGTATACCAGTACTTTTCATATAAAGTAAATTTTTTTAATAATATTTGATATAGAAATTTGAAGGACATCTTGAAAGAAAAATGCTGACAAAGTGAAAGGCACAGTAATATTTTTTTTTTCCTAATAGACTCTTAAACCACTGTAAATAAGAAAAAAAAGCCAAGGACGATCTCACCATAGGTGTACCTAGTATGTTGTGAAAATGTAAGTGTTTCGAGGATGATTAAAAATTTAGTTTTCAAACATATTTGGATAAATATTTCATACTGCAATAGCGCAAAGGATATTTTATCTTGTAAATACTTTTACCTTCTTAATACAATGGCGCTTACCATTTTGTGCTATTGAATTATGTTAAAAAAAAAGAACGACAAAAATCAATAGACCAATTAAAATTTTAGCTCTTTGTTCTTCAACTTTCATATATGTACTAACTTAGTAGTTTCCGCAATATGCATATGCCAAAATATGACAAAAAGAAATTCAAAATACATATTTTCTTATAAGGCCTTAAAAAAGAATTTGCCAACGGTTAACCTTGAATTCATATGTGTTAATCACAAGTAGTTATAGGACGACATATTTTCATTCTATTTCTATATGAATTATTTCACCCTCACTCTGAAAATAATTTTGGTAAATGTAACAAATTTTTTACCAAATCTCAGGTTAAAATTTTCTAACTTGGTGGCCCAGGTTGTTAAGTCTGGGAATGAGGTTAACTACAAAATTTTCTTAGAAAGCGAAACCGATTTTTTTTTTGTTTTTTATCATATTTCCTTATTACTTGCTTATTAATTGGAACTTTATTTATTTATGTTGCATTTTAAAACTTCAAAGAGAACTAAAACTTGTATTTGTCACCGACGAGATTCGAACCTAGGTCTCCCACGTTATGTCACTGTTTAGATATGCGCACATCTTAACCAACTGAGCTACTCTTTTTATTATATTGCGAAAAACTAAAATTATATTACTACTGCGTGTGTAACAAAACGGAGTGCCTAGGTTCGAACCCCACTGGAAGCAAGAGAATATGTTTTTTTTTTTTGTTGATTCAAACATAATTCCATAGAGCAATTTATCAAGTTAATATGTTACCCGACGCAGGTTAGAGATTTTTTTCTGAGTGTAAATTCTCAAACAAGTATGCTTATAAGAAGTATGTCCAACTATAGTGGAACCGAAAGCTCCTTTTAAAAAGCTTGAATGAATCGGAAAGATGTGTTATTTTATAGACCTATTAAGTTTGATGTTAGAAAAAAAATGTTTACTTAGCTCTTGGAATGTAACTTATGAATTTTGAGCACACTGGCAGTGAAATGGTATGAAGAATTTGTTACAAAAGCCACATTACCAATTGCTCTGATGTAAGGGATGCTTGCGTACGAGTTACATCTTAAGCCTAAAACAAAATAACTTTTTCTCAACCGTCTAAATAACGTCCAGTCAGGAATTACAATTATAACATTTAGATCATTTTATTGCTATCTGTATTGTATTGATTGGGTATATGATTGGGTATCAAACAATTTGTTCACTTTGTAAATCTAAAAGTTCACTGTTCAGGATGTTTACGTCAACTTTCACACTTACAGGACCTAGGGAATTAAACAAACCTTTATTCATCTGATTCACTTCACGCTTAACTAAACACAACCAGAAATAACTATAATTTCAATACATACAGTAAATACCTCATTTTGGATCTACAAATCTTACTTTTCAACGTATGTACATAACTCATAGGTTGCATAAGTCCTCGTAAAAGTTCAAAATAATAACTTTTGTATGTCAAATTTATGGCTGTTTAATACAAAAACTACTCCATAATCATCCCGTTAAATATGTCTTTCCAAGAACTACATTTTAACAAAAATTGAAACATCTAAGCTGGTATGTAGTAGTATGGACCTGTTTTCTAACTTTTACGTTCGCTTTTGCATCAGATTGTGAATAAACGTCATCGTCAATGTCGATAAATCGTATGGGGTAATGATTGAAAATACTGTCATCAAGCTATATCGCTTGACTTATTATATCCGTATGTCGTATTACGAACGACTTATGTTTTATAATACGAAGAAAGCTTGTGTAAGAATGGTAACACCTACTGAAACAATCTAACAAATTTTTTATTTAAAACGAGTTCGTTATACACTTTTTTCAAACACTCAAGTCGCAAGTCTAATGAATTCTTAAGTTTTGTAATGACTTTGAGTACAAGTAAGTAGATACTGCTTGTTCATTTTAGACCGTTTGCCATAATATTTTTTAAAACTACAATAAATAGTTTAATACGAGTTCAATAGTTTACCGCATTCAGGCATTTCTTCATTTTACTTCTCTATGTCTTCTTCATATCAACAGCTTACCAATAAAAGTATTTTTATGGTCTTCCCAGATTTCCCAGATTTTTGCACGATTTTACTCGTAAATCGAAACTTTTTGTGTGGAGTATAGTATGCATCTATTATTCTACTTTTATCAAATTTCTTTATGAGAGCTTATTTGAAAGAAATATTACACCATTATTGCAACAAACTAAGGCTTTGATGTTTTTAATCTGCGCCATAAGGGGAAAAAAAATTGTAGATTTTGCTGTATTTCTATACATGTATTAGGGTGTATCTTATTTTTATGCCATATTTACTTAGCGCATAAATAAACTCTTCATTTTATAATTATATTCTTTAACAATTGCAAAATAATTATTATAACTTTTGGAGTCATTAGTCAATATCGACGTACAACAAATAAATAAAATAAAATAAAAATATCAGATGTCGCACAGTGCGCCCGAAGTCCGGATTTTGCGGCCAGAATTCGAAAGTTCAAGTAATTCACTCCAAAATGTACTTTCGGGGGTTTTGGGGTCGCTGATTACGAATCCGATGTCAGAATTACAAAATTTAAAATAGCAGACCAAATATGGCGTCGCAAAATGCAGCCGGAGGAAAAAAATACCCTTCCTTTATTTTATTTCTTACAATTTTCTGTAACAGCATTGAACTGAAATAATAGAGGGGACTTAGGGTACAACACGTTACTGTTAGAAGATATATTTAGCTAACTCAATGATAAAAAATCCCTATCTAGAAACTTTTCTTTCGAATTTTGGCCGCACTGTGTGTCGTGACAAATACCAGATTATGAAATAAAATACTTCGTGCCGCAAGGAAAGGCCTATGTCGTCTTTTAAAAAGTAATTTTCCCTAGATAGTGCAATGTTCTGGCAAAAATATGAATGAAAACACTTTTAGAAGTCTTTGAAAAATTAAACTAGGTTTTGAACTGTGTAGAAGATGCCAAACTAAACTGCCCTCAAATAGTGAAATCCTCAGTTCATTGGTCATCTGGTGCATTGTGACTAAAAAATTGTACAAAAGTAGGGATCCATCTTCAACACTCCCTCAGTTACAGGATGTTTAACGAAGTTCCCTTAGAATATTACTTACAAACAAATATAATCTCATAACTTCCTAAGTAATAGAGCTAGCAGAATAAAATTAATGAGCTTCATTAAGTAATTAAATCACATATTTAGTGAGTGACGTGCTTTCAGTTTAGAGTTATTGGTCTTCAAATTCAAAAGTATTTTTTTTTTTTTCGAAAATAATTTAAAAAACTGTAAGTTACTACTTTAAAAATTTTAGATTTAATATTAAAATTCCGCTTGAAATACATTGCAAACGATTCACTGATGCTTAAATCACAGAAAAAAATTCCAGCCGCCGTACCAGAAACCATTTTCGAATCATCAGTGTATATCTCTATGGAATTCGAAATGGAAGCCCAACCCATTCCTTCAGGTATTTTCACTGCAAGGTTAGTTGAGATCTTTACAGTGAAGATCATATAATCAGTCTGACTTTGAATGACGCTAGAATTTAATACTGAAACTGTTCTTAGTGTAGTCATTGAATTGAAAATATATTGCGACACAACATCATTTAACACTGAACACTTCAGTGGTGATCGTATGCTATTGGAGCAAAAATTAGAAAAGGAGTTCTTGGCTTCCGGGACCATATTTAGAAAGTGCTACTAAAAATTGTTTATGAAACAAAAACAAGCAAAGATACAAATTGCTCAGATATACCTCTTTTTAAAAGCTCAAAGATAATAAATTTTAATTCAAAAACATACAAGCTTGCAGTGACATTGTAAAAGGTCATTTCGGTTACCTGGAAATTGAAATAATTTCTATGTTGATGAGCTACGAAAAACCATTATAAGAGAAGACTAGTTAAAACAATTAAGTTTTCTGTCATGTTTTTGGGAGGCTATGCGAAAAATAAAACTAAAAATGATAGTGAAAATGATAGCGTAATTTTTATTAATATATGTAAGGACTGTCCCAGAAAAAACTTTCGGTTTTATTTTGTTTGGTCATACTCTACCTGATAATCTTATAGGTCTAAAGAGACATAATATTTGTTCTACATAAAGTGAAGTTTATTATGATGTATAACACGTGGTGATAGCACTTTTACCGACAAAGATGTCTAGCAAGAAACAAAAAGTCCGCGAACACATTTTGTCCACATACCTGCAAAATCGAGAGTTTAAGTATTCAGCTATAGCTAAAATAGATGGTGCATCAGATAGAACTGTTTTGACGAAAAAAAGGTTCTGGCAGAAAACCAAAATTTTCTAACTCAAGGGTAATGTTGAAGGTGAAGGGTCTTTTTAAGCAGAGTCCCAGCACCTTAGTTGGAGATATTGCGGCTAGAGCAGGTATATCAAAACCTACTCTACAAAAGATAAAGGAAAAAGCAAGCTGAAGACATATTCGGTTCAAAAGTACCAGACAGTTCTGATGAAAATCAGTTAATGGCTCAGATACGAGCCCGAAAATTGTATGAAAGGTACCTGACTAAATTTGATTGCTGCGTTATGAACTACGGAACTTACGTCAAAGCAGATTTTAAGCCGCTAACTGGGCGCAAATATTATACGTCGCCGAAGAAGTTGTATATGCCTAGTAAATTAAAAAAAATAAAATTTCTATATTTTCGAAGCAATATATGGTTTGACAGGTCATATGCACCTGTGACCTCGGAAGAAGCTTCTTTGCTACGCAAGGCACAATCAATTCAAAAGTTTATATAGACGAGTGCCACGAAAAAATTGTTCTACCATTTATGTGTGCACATAAGGTAACAGTGATGTTCTGATCCGATTTAGCAACCTCTCATTACTCTAAAGCTACGATGGAATGGTATTAAAGTAAAAATATCAATTTTGTACCAAAAATAGTAAATCCGCCCAACTGCACAGAGCTTCACCCAATTGAGAGATATTGGGCTCTAATGAAAAGAGATCTTCAAAAGAGTGGTAAGACTGCAAAAAACTTACAAGACTTCAGACTTAAGTGGAAAGGCCTGTTCCGTAATGTCAATGAAACAACTGGACAAAATTTGATAAAGGGCCTTAAGAAAAAAGTAAAAAATTTTTATATAAAAAAAAAAATTGTTAATTCATTTTTAATTAATTATATTTTGAACACTAGCCAAAAAGACCATAAAGTTTATTGGGTATTTTTTAATAGCTGAAAATAAAACCGGAAGTTTTTCCTGGAATAGTCCTTACTTACCGATTTTCTTCAAATTTTTTATGAAAAATTCACCATCATCATTCACCAAATTTTGAGTTTAGTCAGATAATGTGGATCTATTTTGAAATTAAATAATAATTAATATTACTTTTTCAGATATTTTTCAACACAATAACTGAAAATTGGTTTTGTATCATATATAAAAGCGAAAAAAGATTATGAAGCTCTAAAATACTTTTTCTGTTCATCAATAGAGGTCGATTTTAATAAGTATGTATGTTACAATACCAGAAAGAAAATTCAAGTTTATTGCTAACATTTCTATCACCACTAAAAACTATAGACCAATGAAAATTGTTTTACCATTTTCTTTTTTCAGTGACAACACGAATTCTTTGAAAGCTTAACCCAATTAAAATTTCTTACAATCAGTTCGTGTACTTAATATGTACACTTTAAATAACAATGTATATGTGTATGTGAGCAGGTTCTCTTCTTAGAAAACATTTTTGCCTTAATACATTCCGTACATTCCTTAAGTAATTTTCCATGTTAACAATTGGAATGTCTTCTTGTTTTACTCTCTTAGAGATTACTGCATTCCTAAGCCTTAGTCAATTTCTTGGTTTTAAATGAAATTCCAATTAAGATTTTGCGTTAATTGCAATTTGTACAAGAGTATAGCATTAACTAAACTAACAAATACTACATTCATATCTAACAAATGTATAAATTACTTTGAGGACACAGAAAAAATTTATTTAAAGTGAAGCATTGCCGTCTATTTATCGAAGAGTTCCAAAAGGGTGACATAAAAAATGTCCCAGTAATAAACATGTATAGATTATTATCGAGCTTTGTTAAGAACTTGAGATATGCTCAACTCCTAAATGAGCTTACCATAGTAGCTTTTAAGTTTGGTTAGTTTCTTAAGCTATTAATCAGATTTCAGAACATGAGGTTTTTAGAATATAAAAAGATCTTGGAATGCTTCAGAATATGAATTTTTGGTGGCGCTTCTACTAGGAAATAAATATGAAAGTACTTTCTCAACTTGTTAATTTTATTTGACGAAGTGTTTGTTATATGTTGGAAAATTAGAAATCCTTCTTATGGCTATGTTATTTTGCATACATGTACATATCTTTTCAATGGTTGTCATTAGAATAAAATTATTTAAAAAAAACAAACATTTTTTTTTATATTCGAAAACTTTTTCTCCCTGTGCATATAGCAGCTAAATTCAATATGGTATGTAGCTGTTATATTGTTCACATTTTTGCATGTTGCGTCATTTCTGCGACTTGCAACGTGTATTAACAACAGTTTAAGCCTCTTTAATTGGTCCCCATCATTAAGTCGTTGCAATGCAATTGAATTTATTCATGTAAATTGGCCTTAAGTTTGCACATATTAAGTATGCGGAATTTGCTTTGGTATCTAATTTCAACGGCGTTCAACGTTAAGTGGGTTAGAGTACACACATGACGCAAATGGCATTGTTTTACGCCTATACTGTCAATATAAATTGAAATTTAAGACATTTTAATTTTGGACAGGTTTCAGTTTCTTTTAAATATTACAATTTTATGGGGAGTATTATTTTGGAATGTATATGCCTTTCAATAACCTTACTTATCTAACTTTTTTATCACATGGGTCAAAAAGATCCATATATAACCAAATTTAAATTTTTAAATAAGTATCTAAAAATAAATATTTGTAATAAAATTAAGGTAACTACATAGAACAACTTCTTCAATTTTTTCATCTTTGCATATGGAGTCGAACCACTGTGCGGCGTATGAATTGGGAGACTCAACTCTTTTAATGTTGTAATGCGATATGCGATATTACTGCCATGGTTACTTAAGACAAGTTTTTGCGAAGTTTCATAAAGTTGTATTGCGCTAGAATAAGAGGTTTTGTAAAAATTTCAGCTTTACTGGAGTGCTCATTTAAAAAAAAAATTATTATAAAAAATAAAAAAATTTAACTTGTCGACTTAGTTCATCTTTATCCACATATCTTCAGTTATAGAAAAATATTTTCCTTACCATGTGTAGGACTATGAAAAGGCATTCGCTGTGGTGTCCATGGCCAACCTGGTGGGCAGAGCGCAGCATAGCGACCTGCTAAAGCGCCCCATTGTGAGATAAAACCCAATCTGCAATTGAGATAAAAAACAAAACCTTAATAGATGAGGAAAATATTAAATTAATTGATTAATTGTTTGACAGGTCACATGATGCGGAAAGATAATGGCAATAATAGAGTGAGTTTGTATATGATGCCTTAAAAGCACAAAAACCAGCAGCAAGAACAGCTAAGGTTACAAAATCAAATGAAACATTAAGGACACAAATTATAACAATAAAATTAACCTAACTACATATGATATATTATTCCGTAATGTGTATATGTATGTACTTAAACTTATGTATGCTACAAAAGTAACTTTCTTTAACATGTGCATATTTATTAAGACGCATACATACGGAGATACGGTACGATACTTGGTTGTTTCATACACATTGTATGTACACTCTTAAGCTATGTATATGTTAATCATATATATAGATATTCGTATGTATGTAAAAAAAAGGAAACCATGCTTTCGGCATTTAACGTAAAACATACGTTGTTGAAGATTCATCTAACAAGACCAACCTTTTTCTCAAGTTTACAAATGCCAGCTGTTAAGAATTCACCCTTTCATACTTTATGCTGCTTTACTCTTTTTGACATTTTATCTATTTTGGTTCTTGATGGTCTTCTATTTCAAATCAACCACTTTGCCTCGAGTTAATTTTGCAATACCCAAAAGGGTGCATAGTGTTTCAGAAATTTTAAAAATAATTTTTTAAGTCCATAAAATTAAAAATGAATTTGTAGAAAATATTGGGAATCAAATCAGATTTCAACCAAATCCAAATGAAATCGTCATAAAATTACAAAAATTCTTTTTTAAATAAAATTAATTTTTCATTTCTTAAAAAATTTTTGAATTAGTGAAATTAGAGCGTTTTTCTTTACTACTTATATCCATAAACTCCAAGGAGTTCCCGCGGACAATAGTTTAATCTAATTAACCATAATTACAGAAACCAGAAGAGTTTTTTTTATCTCCACATAAGTTAAAATTTAGCACCTGGTCCAGAAGTTTCCAGACAATCGAATTTTAGTCCAAAAATTTGCGGTTTAGCTCTTCTATGAATTTAAGAATTCAGAGTCTTATTAATTTGTCCATATCTTTTAAATAAGCTAAAGAAAATCTGCTGCCAAATCTGCCAAATCGTTTATTTTTTCATAAAAATTATGTTGTTTCTAAAAATTGTCATTTATTTTAGACAAATTCAGTGTTTTGAAATCAACAGTGTGACCATTTTTGAAATTTCAAAATCATGTATCGCTGTCGTTTGAAGTGCCGAAAATGTTGATGCCGTTTAGGCAAGTCAACGCCAAAATTTATAGATTCCAAGGCGTTCTCAACAGTTAGGACTATCTGCTCAACTTGGGCTTACACCCTTACAAAGTTGTTACCATAAGCCGTAAATTTGCTGATTTTGCCGTGGAATACCTTGAAAAAGATGACTTTGCTAAGAGATTCATATTTCTGATAAGTCGCTCTCTGGATCGGTAGGTAAGCAAAATTGTCATTCTGGTCTCAAACCATTTCACAAATTATTCACGAAGAACTTATACAATCCGTTAAAGTAACCTTTTGGTGTGGTCTATGGCTCGGTGGTATCGCCGGGCCTTATTTTATTCGAAAACGAGGGTGGAGTTACCTTTGCTGTCAATGGTGAGCGGTATAGATCGATGATAACGAACTTTTTATAACATAAATTAGAAGATATTGATTTCGTAAACATGTTGTTTCAGCAAGGCTGCGCTACGTGCCACACGGCCCATGTCACAATAGATTATTTTGTGAAAAATTCGAAGGTTTCAAAAATTATCGAATCGCCTGCAAGAAGTTGTGACTTCTGTTGTTGGAAAATTTTATAACGTTTGTAACTTACACCATTTTTTAAATCAATATTTTGGAAAATGGGTTGTTTACTTAAAACAGAGGGCGCTAATTCAGTTTTCAATATTAACCTTAATCCTAGTAATGGGCTTACTCCAGACATATAAGGCTGCTCTAATCTGCTGACACATCGTGAAACAATCAAAAAGTTTTTATTTTGAACCGCTCTAATATACAAACATATATAAAACACTATCCAAAAACTAAACTTTAAAAACTTTTAAATTCATTAAAACAGCGTAAAAATAAATGTTTACTTCATAGTTGAGTGGAAAAGTCTTAACTCAATAATATATAAGATAAATTTGGTAAGAAAATAAGACGAAAAGGTTCTTAAAATTTTGAAAAAATTTTCAAGACAAAATCAAATTTTCAACATTAAGGGCATAACCATGCTGAGCAAGGTTATTGCTATACGGCTACAATTATTTATTATTTGATATAATTTTTCAGTTAAAATATACAATTTTTTACGAGACGTCCACTCTTAACGTAATTATTCTATTTAACAATGCGTTAATATCTTTAGATGTGTGCAAGTGTACCTCTGATGAAAAACATCCTTCACAATGTGATTCACCCTTATGAAAAGCGACAACACTAATCGATACCATCAACAAGAAAGCATTTATCTGAAAGCATCTTAATAAATACATTTATTTATTTACTCACTTATATTATGTGCTAAATCAAACTTTCATCTCAAATCATTCAAGTGAGTCGAGCGAAGAACCCATACAGCTCCCCACCTACCGCTTTTTACCCATGAACCGGTAATCGGGCTACGGGCTGTATAGCAGGTAATTGAGGGTTGGTTTTATTTCTGCACTTATGCTTTAGAGTAGTGGGTTGAACAGAGTGTTTTTCAGGGGTTGGAAGTGTGGAGATATTAGTTGGTTTTTCTCATGAATCACTTAAGTGAGTTTGTCAAACTTTCTTTGCATAGGTACGGTAATTGTTAGGTGGTATGAGTTTGTTCGAAGAGGAAAAATGGGCTATTACGATATGATGTCTTGATTTCTTCTTGTTATTGTAGTCAATTAAAAAAGGGTTCTTACAAATTATGTTTCAGAAAATAAACTTTTCATTTTAGATATTCTTATGCTTCAGTAAAATATTTCTAAAAAGAAAAAAAAAACGTGTAGAGCAGCAGTAGGTCGAATACAAACTTTGCATATATTACAGTCAAATATGTGTAATTTTTTTTAAACTTGCTTAGCTTTTTGTAATGATCCCATGATTAAGTATTTGAGAAATATGTCACGCGTATTTAAACCATCCTGAAATTTTTGATTCAGTGAATTTTTATTGCAACCTTGGCCGTTATACAAACATTAAAGTTGCTCACGTAATTTTCCGAACATGAAGTGAAAAAATTTGGGCTTGTGTAGTTAAAAATCGGTCAAAATAAATCTTTGTATCGAATTTCATTATGACCAGCTTATAACAAAAGTTTGGGGAGAACGAGTAGCATTTGCACCGGGTGAAATCAATACATAATAATATACATACTACATATATTGTAGACAAGAATAATATCATTCTATCATATTAAACTGGGCCTTATCGAGAAATCGGCATTAGACAAAACTGGTGATGCAATCATTTATCTAAAACTATATTTCCTAATCTTTCTGACTCCAAAAACAAGGAATGGGTTTTCAATGGGCTACAGATCATAAAATCACTAAAAGAAGAGCGGCTTAAACTAGAGGTCTGCACGAGTGCACTCGAAACGATCACCATATAAGCTTCCGAATGCAATAAGCTTCGAGTGCTTCAACTTGTGGAACATTTCAATTGCGATTTATTTGCAAGTGCAGCACTCATCTCTCCTGCTTGGTGTTTCGATTTGTTTTGATTTGGTTTGTGATTTTTGTGCACAAAATCTTGATGGACTCGTGGCGAGTGACTTGATAGTCGTTTTTAGGTCACTCATGCAGACCTCTAGCTTAAACTCAAATTAATTTCAGCTGATGAGGTGGTATACAATTCGCTTCAACTTATCATTGCTGGTTTTCTTGGCAAGAATAAGAGTGAAGACTATGTCAAAATCATCGACGATATACTTAACAACTATAGGAATACAGTCGTAAGCATGACCTTAGAAATTCATTTCCTATGCTCGCATTTTTTATTTCTTCCCTTAAATCTTGAAGACGTTGGCGATGAACACGTAGAGAGATTTCATTAACAAATAGAAACTACTGAAAAACGAGGATTCTGGGATGAAGCAATACTGGGAAAGTACCTTTGGTTTCTTATACGAGAAACTTATATGTATAACAACAAAGTATACAAATAAAGCCTGAATCAATTTTGAGGGATTTTTAAACTTTGAAATATATCGGTTCCTATTTATATATATTACACAAATTTTCTTTGTAAACAATCAGTAAATATATACAACAAATAAATCAATAAAAGTCAATCATAGATTAATGCAATTATTAGTTTTTTAAGAAAAAATTAAAGATTCGTAAAAAATATTAAAAAATTGAAATCTCACCTTAACGCCTATAACTTCTTACCTACGAACAGATTCTTTTCAAATTTCGGTTAAAATCTTTGCCTAAGTCCGAACTTTATACTAAAGGAAACAATCTGGTGGTCACCAGACATTAAAATTAAATGTATCTACATAGTAAGTGAAAATTTAAATATCTTACAAGCTAACAACAATTCAAATTAAGTTTTTTCATTGTTTAACACTTGCTTTATATCAAATCTTAAGTTCCCACAAACTTAAAACTTTTATAAAGTTACAAATAAACTTTACCCTCAATAAGTTATGACCTTTAAATTGAATTGATATGGCAAACATTTAAAAAAAAATCCCACAAATATTTAATTTAATTTAAAAAAAAGAAATACAAATGGGGATATTATTTGCAAATTCAAATACAAGAAAAAAAACACTAACTTTGTTGCTATTTTAAATTTTCTGTGAAAGGTTTCAGTGTTTCAAATTTCATTTTAGTTGAACATTTAATACATAGTCACTTAGTTAGTTAACCTCTGTTGACCAGTGCTTCGTAATGACCCCTTGCTGTCTACTGTGATTTAGTTGTGATTTCATTTTCTGTAAGGGTTGACTGGTCTTAGTTGTGGCATGAGAATGGGTTGCAGGTTGTTGGTTGTGTCTACTATCATCGACTACATTCTGGCTACCATGACCTCTTTTGCAAAGACCAAGGTGCAATGAATTACATTAAAAAGTAGAGAATTGAAATTAAAATGGAAACAAAAATAATCAATAAGTTTTGTATTATTTTCAACTTATTGTGAGTGTGAGAAATTTTTGAAAACATTTAATTCAAGCGGAAATTGAACAACTGCGTGTGAAAAAAGACTTGCAAAGGATAAGGTCTTCACTAAACTTTTAAATGTAAATGACAATACTATACGAGTAGTATACTAATTTTTTGTTGAAGTTACTCACTATATTTTGTCTTTATATTTTTCAAGGAATATATTGCCATTAACTGAATAAATAATCACATACTATGGCCTTAATTCCAGAAAGGTAAAAACACCTTTGTTTTCGCATTCTATGATTTCTTTTATTATTGCTTTTACCTTTTCTAAGTTTATTGAAAGTGTCATTTTGTACCGCTTTAAGCGATAGAAATTTCAACATTTCAATGGTTTCCTAAACGTTTTACCTTTTGACTAAGTTCGTGTTTACATTGTCAATTGAAAGCACTTGAACAAACTGTATCACTTAAAAAGACGAATTATAAATAACAAACTATTAAGGTAAAGAATTATCAAAGTTTTAGTAATGAAAAAAAAAATTGATTGGCTTTTCTAATGAAAAATTATTTGAAGCTCTCAAAAAATGTTAAGAAATTTTAATATAACTTTGCATAAAAAGTAAAACTATTCTACATAAGTAACTCACTCAGACAGTGACGAATTAAGGGTACTGCCAAGAGGTCCGGTCTCGCAGAGGCAGATTTTAGAGGGTGGAAAGTTTTGGATAAAATTGACTTCTTTTTTATCCTAATTGGCTTTTTTAAGTTGCAATATCTAATCCAAGGTTGATTACTTTCGCATTGAAATCGAAAATTTTTTATTCGAATCTAAGGAATTACAATTCCGAATTCCGACTTGCTTCTTCGTGTATTTTATCCGAAACGGATTCCATTTCAAATAAATATTCGAACTCGTTTTGGTATGAAATTCCTCTCGAAAAAGCGGAAGTATCGTCGGCTTTGTCGGATCCATCTCGAACTCGGAACGGACTTCATGTACGGATCCGTTACAGATTCGTTTCTTGTAAATTATTTTGTAATCAAATTTATAACAGAACAGTGAAGGCAAGCTTTCATGGTAAAAATATCAATTCAAAATGTCAGATACACGACTACAAAATTGGTGAGTTCCAGGGCGACTCTCACTTATTCCTCAAACAAATATTATTATTTTTCCTCAGCACATCCCAATAACTTTTACTACTATAATGACAAAGTTCCCAAAATAAACGCGATTAAAAAAGATTCTGGAAAATATCTTGTATACGGCTTTCCCAAACGGCACTTATTCACTCATCAAAATAATTTGAAAATTGTGACAAGTAATTCTATTCGGTTTGAAAATGAGCTTCAGGAGCACGTGGCGAATGATATAACAAAGGTATTTAAACTTAAAATAAGTACAAATATGTATTTCGTATCCCTGATACGTTGAAAATAAAATAAAAGTTTACATGACAATTTGAAAACTGCATTGATCTATGGCGCTTTTGTGAAAAATTTCCCAGTTCAAACTGGAAATTAAACGTATTGTAATCCGTATTATTTAAAAAAAAACGATTACGTCTCGAATCCGTTTTATTTACAAAAAGCCAGTCTGGAACGGATCCGTTTTATTTACAAAAAATCAAACCGGAACGGATTCGTTTTAATTACAAAAAACAAATATGGAACGGAATCGTCTTATTTACAAAAAAACGAATCCGGAACATTTACAAAAAACGAATCCGGAACTGATCCGTTTAATTTACAAAAAACGAATCCGGAACGGAACCGTTTTATTTACAAAAAAAAACCAGGACGGATTCGCATATGAGACCCGATCTGCGTTCGAGACGGATCCGTCGAAGCATAAAAAAATAAAGCAATATCGAATATAGCAGATCAAAGTACTATCAGTTATTTCCAAACCAAAAGTGGGTATGTTATCTTCCATAAATATAAACAGAGTTAAGTGTTACATTTAATGTGCTATGGGAGTTATCATAATAAAATGTGAGTGCAAAAGCTTTTAAAATAAATTAAATTCGACGGAATTGCATGAATGGGCGTGGCACCTCCCATATACATACAAAATTGTAAATTTGATTTCAAGTGAATTATTATGAAATTTACTATGGAAGGTCTACTCTATAAGGTATCTCTGAACTAAAAGTTGAAAAATAGCATCAGTGGGCGTGACACTGCCCTTACATGTAAAATACCTAAAATGTTATGTAAAGTTGTATATGTTTTCAATCATAAGGAAATCTGGTTGTATAAATCTCCTACTGTATCGAAAATGGACTGAAGTATCAGTGCCCTAAGCATTTAAATTTATTTTGCATATTTCCATTTTGTTTGACTTTTTCCTCGATTCGATGTTTTTGTTAAAACAAATTTTCATTGATGCTTTTGAAATAATCCTTTTTACTTTTGACCACATTTTTTTTTCACACCAATTGCAAGTTTTTGAAGCATTTTTACCAGCTATGCTTATTTTTGTGTATCTTTTGGTAATGAAAACGAAGTTGGCTATTCAACGTTTATAATTATTCTTCAAATAAAACGTTCATTATATAATCGAATCCATACATGTAGTATGTAGGTATGACAATTCTACCCATTTTACAAATTACAGCAAAAGTACAACAAATCAAAATCATTAAATGCATCGTTAATGTGTAATTCAATATCGTTGAGAATGCACAGCATATTTTTTCCCAAATCTAAGGATACTCAATTAATCCACATCAAGTAATATAACAGTTGTATAGAAGGGTGCCCTTTGTATTGTCCAATTTTGTTTTCATGCTCGACGGTTATGGGTCCTTGTTTCCTTGTTGTTGAAATTACATCATAATACGTAACAATTCAATTGCATTTTGCTCATTGTGTATGTGTCTGCGTATGCTGTTGAAATACAATTGCAGTCTATAATGATCTTATCTATCAAAAGAGATTAACGCGCGCGCCATTTAGCGGGAAATTACTTAAATTTGCCCAGAGCTTGTAAATCTGGATAGCATTTGATTCATTTGCTATCATTTACTTTTACTTCAAACAAAATTTAGACATTAACATCTTTGTATAGGGATTCAGCGGCTTAAAGTTCTCTTTTAGCTAAAGGACAACTGGGAATTGACTTGTGATGCTTATCAAAACTTTTACAATATTGGTAATTGTTGTATTAGTACAAAAATTGTTGCCCATGAATAAAACTTTTCGTTATTGTTGTATGTCACCACCACTTGGAAATTTTATTCTTTCTAGAGATTGAAATCTTTTCAACGCGTGCCATTAAATGTCAAACCATATAATTTTATGATTTAAGTGGTTTTTAAAAGATAAGCCAGAAATATGTATCTAGTTGAAGTCTTTTTTTGGATAAGATATTATAGAACGATCGCTAATAGTCTTATTCACTTACAAAATGAGTAATATTCTTTAAAACTTACTGTTGACATTATAACTATTTTCAGAAATTACTTAAAACTTATCATTTGGGAGGCACGAAATAAAAATAGTAAAGGTCTAACCAAAAAAAAAATACCTTACACCGATCAAAAAAAGTACAAGTGCGGTTAAGTCCTAAATTTTTATTAAAAAGATAGATATCCACCACGCTACCTGCTGATTGGTTTGAGTAAACGTACATTGAGTTTAGCAACATTAACTTAGAGCTTTTTAAGTTGTGTAACGTTTTGAAGCTGATGTGCTCTTAAGGTAGATACCATGTCCTCTTTTATAAATTCGTGAACTTTTTGTTTAATGCAAGGCCAAACCATTTCTTGTACATATAACATATGTGTGAAACTTAGTTTCATTACTTTAAATTACTATATCAGTGTAGCGTTTTAAAGTTTTTGTTTTTATGGAGTGTACCATGCCTTCTTGTTGAAATTCTTTTCTAGAGCTTTTTCTAATCATTGGTACTGTTTGTGTGAAACATAGTCCATTGCCTTAAGGGCGTCCGGGAGTTTTTCGAAAAATAAAAAGACATTTTTATTAATTTTTTTTTTGAAGCTGCATTTTATCTAAATTTTTTTTATATTATTAAAGTATAACTATTCAAGACTTATTTCTGAAATTTTGGTCCAAAAATATTCGTCAATAAATTAGAAAAGTTCAATGCCGTGAACGGCCTCAAAATTTGCGGTGAGCAAGATATCTGGAGACTGGTTGATTCGAAAAAAGAAAATTAAATTTTTTTCGCTTAAGAAAATAGTTAGGGGGCGTTATACTTTAATAATATAAAAAAAATGTTGGTCTAAGATAAAATACAGCTTCAAAAAAAAATTCTAAAAAAATGTCTTTTTATTTTTTGAAAAACTCCCGGACGTCCTTAAATAATTCTCACAGTATAGCTTTTTGAAGTTTTTTGCTTGTGTGGGAGGTGCAACGACCTCTTGTTGAAATTCGCCAAATTTTGGTCTGATAATAGACCGCATTATGTGAAATTTGGTGCCATTACATTTAATACTTCTTTCAGTTTAGCATTTTGAAGTTTGCGCTTGCCACGCCGCACACTGTTATATTTTGAGAAAAAATGGACAAAATCAAATTCCCGTCGATAACAATGCCCAAAAATAACGAGGTCGGTCTCATTCGAAAGGTGATTTCATGCTTTTTTTAGAAAAATTGTCCCGAATCGAGATCCCACCTTTGGGCATTTCTCAGAAATGCCCAAAATATGGTCTTTTTCACTTTTAGACAGTTTTTCCCAATTTTAGTACAATTTTGACTCGTATACATATCCGATGATAATTTATTTTGAAAGTCGAGAGTATATATATATATATATATATGAAATATAATGAAAATATATTATGAAAAAAAAATTTTTTTTCGTATTATAATGACAAAAATGACAAAAAAAAACCAATTTTTGTCATTTTTGTCATTATAATACGAAAAAAAATTTTTTTTTCATAATATATTTTCATTATATTTCATATATATATATATATATATACTCTCGACTTTCAAAATAAGTTATCATCGGATATGTATACGAGTCAAAATTGTACTAAAATTGGGGAAAAACTGTCTAAAAGTGAAAAAGACCATATTTTGGGCATTTCTGAGAAATGCCCAAAGGTGGGATCTCGATTCGGGACAATTTTTCTAAAAAAAGCATGAAATCACCTTTCGAATGAGACCGACCTCGTTATTTTTGGGCATTGTTATCGACGGGAATTTGATTTTGTCCATTTTTTCTCAAAATATAACAGTGTGCGCCGTTCGTCGATATTCGCCAATTTTTTGTGCAGAGCTTGTATACATTTTTGCTAGTGTTTTTGAAAAACCTTTTTTATGGGCGGTAGCCCTATCCATGAAACGATTTCGCCCATTTTCAGTCACAAGAGATGTGCTTGAAGGTGTTTTCTGTGCATCGAATTTCATTTATTAAACTTGCTTGGCTTCTCCATAATCGTGACACACAGAAAGTCAGATACACAGACATATAGTCAGACTGTCATAGCTAAATCGACTGAGGTGATGACGCTGATCATAAATTTATACATTTTTCTATACCTGTCACGCCCCTTCTATGCAATGCAAAAGGACCCTGGTGTAGGATACAAATCAAATCATAAGATATAGGGTACTAAACGTCTGATAGTTCAATACATCCGCATATGTACACGGTTAGAAATCTTGGAATAAATTTTAATACAAGCGAAGTATTACAAAGATTTTTAATACAATTTTGATTAAATTTAATACTTTTGAATATATTACAAAATTTTGTAATACATTTTGTATTAAATTCTAATACAGGTCAAACATTAAAACGATATTTTATAACATTTGATGCTATCGCAAGTATTACATTTAGCCAACGTAAACCCATGTATTGAAAGGGAACCTGGTTCGAATCCCAGTGGATACGACGAATTTTTTTTTTTAAGTTTTAATAAAAACGAGTATTAAATTTTAATACAAATTTATATTAAAAATGAATTTTAATATCTATACAGTATTGAATTTTAATACAATTCTGGTGTAGTCATATATGTAATCCCAAAAGTATTAAAATTTATTCCAAAATTTCTAACCGTGTACATACATAGTTAGAATTATAAACGATATCCCTATAAGAGCGCCGCACAATGGCGAAATCTGGCATTTCTCGTTGCAAAAATCATAGCTTCTGAACGAATTGAGATATCTCTATGATTTTTTTTGTTAGGGACAGAAAAAGAATACAGCACAAAATTTTATTCGAATTGACCATAGGGATCTTATGGTATTCATGGTCAAAGTTAGACTTTCTAATAGATGTACAAATTATGAATATGAAGTTTTCCATATCTGTGTTTTTTTAGAAAAAAAATTATTAAAACCATGATATATGATATAATGATACATGATATAATTAAAATTGTTAAAGTTCAAAATTATTTCTACACTGAAAAAAAAATGTCTCAAGATTTTAAAAACACTAGAAATGCAAATCTTTTGATCTTCTAAACGAAGATATTTTTTTTTTATCTATAGACTAAAAAATAAAACAGCTCTAATTTTCATTTAAATAGAGGTACAGCACGCTAAGGAATTAATTTTTGAAGGCAGGCTTTCTGAAGAGTAAAAATCTATTAAACGAAATTTTCAGTATAACTTTATTTACAAGAAAAAAAAGTTAAAAAAAAAATTTCTTATAACATGTAGTTTTTTATGAGTACCTATAATTTAAAAGCATAAGCTTAATTTTTTGGAAATATTCATCGATATTTATATACTTATCTAAAAAATTTAACATTTCCGAGGAATTTATTTTTTTCAACTCTTTTTGAGTTCGGACAAGCCTAAATGATGAAATCTTCGGAACTGATGATTCGGCCAATATAATAAAGAGATCCTCGTTTTGCCGTTTTCGAGAAATCTTGCAGATATCCTTAGGTAATCGAATTCTTTAAGTTTTTCTACCTGTTAAAGAAAGCATAATAATCTTATTGCCCAGGATACGAACTTCATACGCACTCATTAGGTGTCGAGTTTTTAATTATTTTTAGCTATGAAATTATAGCCTGTATTTTTTACAACCTTAAAAAAAACTCCTTTGCATTTATGTTTTGCCTGTTATGTAAATCATTATTAGAATATTTTCACTTATTTCCTAATAAAAAATTTAAACTTCAGGAATATATTCGTGACACCCTATAAATTGACGTTGGCATAGCAAGTAAAACAAAGTTTACAATGTTGATTGCTATATTATTTGTGTGTCTACAATAAAAATAATAATCCAAATATTCCAATCCGTTCAGTTATTATTCAGAACACGCGTAATGTAAGTTCAACTGTAAGAGCATGAAAAAAGTCACTCATTTCCCGAGATTTCCCGACAGTAAATTTTTTTGCATTGTACTAAGAATTGCTCAAAAAATTTAGTTTTTGCAATCAAAACTTATTCTTTTGCAAAATTTTATTTTGAAAGTCCATTTGAAGTTGAAAAAACGGGTAAAAATAGTGTTTCAGAAAAGTACAGTCACTTCTTACATTTAAAAAAAAAAAAAAACACTTCGTTTTAGTGAACCAGCTTTTCCGTAGTCTGCAACAATAACAACTAATTTTTTTTGCCGTCGAATTGATTGATTTGGATTTTGATGACTATTTTTTGAATAAGTAATGTATTTGATACACAAACTAAGTACGGCCGATAATATTATACACCACCTGTTAAGAAGTGTTTAAATTTGTTTTCACAAAATGTGGCCAAATGTTCCAAAAGAAACGCAACAGCTTCAGCACACCCTGTTGAACACATTGAATGCTTTAAGAATATGTAATCTTTTTCATTTAACACACAACTCTTAATGTTGGGTTGTCCAATAATAAAAATAATAATAACAATATTTCATGAAACTAATCCCGCTTAATGGCGCGCTCTACCGGATGTAGTCAAGCGGAAATGCACACACAACAGAGATTTGCACAATTATTTTAGCTATTTGTGGTTGATTCGAGTACAAATACGAGTGACCCGCACTGTAGCGTACTCAACAGGGTCTTCTTTTAAATTGTGCAAAACATAGAGGAAAGGATAAGAATGTATGGCAAAAATACAATCTTTTATTATGAGTTGAACAGCATGTTGACACTTGAAGTGAAATGTCAAATTTGTGGGTAAAACAGCAGAAATAGAAAATTAGATGCAAATTGAAAACTTAAATATTCGCACATGATCAAACACAAAAGTTTGGAGGGTTTTTTGAAATTAACCCGGATTTGAATTATAAAATTTTAATGCAAATCGGCTAATTTGCAACCAAATTGTTTGACAATTGAATGTCATGGTATATTTGTTATCTATGGCATTAAATAGCAATGAAATTTAATAGTTACAAATGAAAATCATTCAATTTCGGAATTTTATTGTTACCTACATATTCTACATGTATGGCTGATTATCCTGAAAGGGACCTTTTTTGGATTTGAATAAGTGAAAATGTACTTCCCTGAATTGAATTAAAGTTTTTTCCTTAAATCAGTTCCTAAGTAGAAAAGTTGCGCATAATTAATTTTCGAATTCATGAACATTGCGGCATTTTAACTGTCGTATGTTTTGAAAACGTGTAAATTTTTATTTTTATACCTTACTAAAATTTTCTAACTTTTCTTGTTAAAACACTTAACAAATAGGAAATAGGCTTCGGAGAATACTTTTTCCAAAAAATTGCATATACAGTGGAATTTCAATAAGAAATTTACAATAGGCTGCTGTCAAAAAGAAGATTAACTACTGAAAGTGAATATGTTCTAACGGATTTTACAAAAAAAAACCAGGTCTATCCGACAAGAACATAAAAGCGCGACTGCTATTCTATAAAGCTCATGAGCATTGAAGCATAGGGCATTACAAACAAGTTATTTGGTCCTATGAGTCAAAAATTAACCGATTCCAATCTGATGGGATAGAATATTTATGTCACAAACTGCCAATCATGACGAAGTCAGCTTTATGGAATGGAGTTATTAAGCCTGGTGGCATTAGAGCCGCTTCTTAGAATTAATGGAATAATGTAAAACGAGGACTACCCATAAATTCTTCAAACCCATTTATTGGACTAATGCACCTATCTCGAGGATGAAATCAGTTTCCAGCAGGATGGAGGCCTACAAAGAATTTCAGTTGTTGCTGTAGCCTGCGGAAGGTAGCGACCCCAACCCTATATTATGTTGAACGTTTTCAAATATTTGGGCAGTACTCACACATCGGGTGGTACCTAACGATTATTTAAAAATAAAATTTTTTCAAATCCATTAAAAATTGCGTTGTAGACGGCTTTTTGTCCAAAAACATTAAAAAATTTTCCACTGTGCGTCGGTGGCGTATACGGTAACACGGCTGTACGTGAGTTCTATACTCAATGTACCAGTTTTTCTTTATTTTTTACATATCAATGAAAATATATTTTTTAATTTCTTCTATAACTTTCTTGATCTAAGTATTGAAATCTTCAAAACTCAATGTAGGAATAGTATCGCACATTATATCACAAAACGGCACATTATTCAAAAGCAAATTGTTGTCCGAAATCTGTGACCTACTTCACCAATAAAATTTATTTTAATATTTTTGTTATTTTACTAAAGTGTCCATTAATTAGTTCATAATTTGTTTCATGTCGAGAGAAGTCATAAAAAATGTCACGTTGCAAAAAAAAAAAATATGTTTCACAAAATGTTATCATAACGACATTTTCACCTTTTTTTTTTTTTGCTTGTAACTCAAATTACCTAACTAGACCTTAGTTTTGAAAAGAAATGAAAATTTTTTTTCTTAAAATAAAAACAAAAACCCCCCCTCATTAACCGCAAATTTACAAACGTTTCATTAAAAAATTTGCTTTCTGCTTGGGGCTTAATAACAGTTCTTTGGGGGTTGTTTTCTATTGTTTTAATTTATAGGGAAACAAGTCATTTTATCCCCAGTTTTTAAATGTAACCACTTTTTTTTACCCCCTAACCAACTTGGCTATTGCCACGGTACTTCCGCCACAAATGACACCAATGAAAATTTATACCAACATTTTACTAGCGGCAAAGTAATTTAGTATTTATTACATTTAGAATCATTTTTAAAAGCTAACGTCTTGCTGGTGTCGGTCGGGGGAAAGAAATATTGTTTTGATTTTAAGTAATTAGTTGCATAAAAAGCTACAAGCTGTTTAACAGCATGAAAACAGAGACTGACATTTGACGTAGGGTTACCAACTTTTTCGAAAACCATTTCCGATAATTTTTGATTTTATTTAAGTTACACCAGATGCGTATGAGTAACTTGCGTAGGCAGACTACTCGTAACATTAAATCAAAGAAATTTTCAAATAAAAGTCGAAGTTTCAATATATTTATTTCAACATTTTGCAAAAAAAAATTTGCAATTTTAATGAAAATTTGAAAATCATCTAAGAGATGCACCGCAACCAAAAACTTTGACCCGTGCTATAAAATGTTAATTAAGTAATATGATTTTTCATTAAAATTTTGAAAATAATTTTGATAACAAATATTTGTGAATTCTTGCTTGAGACTAATATTGACGATTTGAAAGTCCCTTACGATCTCGATTTACAGTATTCATTTGGCTACCAAACATACTCCTATCTCAAATGAGATTATGAAAAGACGACGTTGTATCATAACACCCAAACACTTTCGACATAAATTGTTGTTGCGGATCATTTGGACATAGTGACATTTTCGATTTAAGTTTTGGGCGCTATGGCATTCTTGGGTGTTATGCTAACATGGATTTGTCACAATTCATAAATAAAACGATGTCATTACGCGCAACGATGGTCATATTGCCCAAAACTTCAGAAAAAAATTTCATAACATCCAAATAAGAAGACATATTGCCCAAATCAAAAATATAGACCCGCTGCCGAAGGCCGCCGCGAAGCCGGTTTTGAACATACGAATGCCCCATACTTTTCCGAACTCAAATGTTAGGTCGCGGGTCAATCTTTAGTCATAACGCCCAAACTGAAAGTCAGTGGGCCCAAACTGAGATTCATAATGCCCAGATTTGTCAAGAACAAATATCTTCACAAGAAATTTTAGCGCCAAGTCATTTTTCGATTAATTTTTTTGTTGTTCTCACTTCGGCTTTGTGTCATAACTTTACTATGATTTGAGCTCTGTGCCAACAACAACAATAAACGCTTATGGTTTTGCGTCAAAGCCAAAAATATATATTTAAATTAAAGAGAAACCTTTTTGATTTGAATTCGAAAAGAGTCCACATTGATTTAAAGTGATTCAGGCCCGTGCGCAGGAATCATCCATGGGGGGGTTTAACTCGGACATTTCATGTAAGATTATGTTCATAAAAAACGTCAAAAAGCGATTTATTTTTAATATAGACATTAGACCGGGTCGATTTGTTTGAAGCAAAATAAAGTCAGCCAGACACCAACTCAAAAGTTAGAAAGACCCTTAAAAACGATGTCTGCGTCAGTTTGTTTTCGTTCCGAGAAAAACCAATGGATCACTTTTGATTCTCCTGAAGGTCCATTTTGGCTAAATTTGCTTTAATTTTTTTACAGAATAGATACCTGATTTTGCTTGAAAAATAAAAATTGCAAAAATTTGACGTTAAAAAATTTAAAAATTTTTTTCTGTAATAGATAATATTTAGTCCGAAAATTCGATTTTTCCATATAAAAAATGTGAAAAAATCGAATTTTGGGACTGAATATTATCTATAATAGAAAAATCATATAAAATTTTTTAGCGTCAAATTTTTTTACAAGAACGCAATCTTTATTTTTCCACTAAATTCGAGCATCCATTCTGTGAAGGAATAAAAGTAATGAGCAAAAAACACGTTTTATTCGACAAAAAGGACCTTTAGGAGAATCAAAAGTGCTCCATTAGTTTTTCCCAGAACAAAAAAAAATGACGCAGAAATCATTTTTAAGAGACCTTCTAACTTTTGATTCGGTGTCTGGATGAATCTAAATTTCGACCCGGTCTAATAGACTTTTAATTATAATTAAATACATACATTCTGCGAGGTACTTGAAAAAACTCGTCCAAAACTCTTTCCACATTGATTTCAATATCGCGATGTATATTTAGCGAGGCTAAGCAGTTCAGCTGATCATCGGGCATAGTTGATCTGAGGCAGACGACGTAGCACTGAAAAGGAGCGTTCATTTGTTACTGTTGTCACAGGCAAAGTTGCCATAACACGAAGAATTTGATGGACATTTGGAAACACGTCTTCATTGCAAATATCCAGTGCTTCGAGAGAATTTTTGATGTCTTGCCCGACAATGCGTTAGCGCCAAAGTTAAACTTTTTTATCCACATGTCACGTGAACTATCATACAAAATTTAAACATATGGCGCGAGTAGATTTGTGCATGAATTTTCATTGAAGCTGATTTTATTGATGCCGGAGCTATGCTTAAACGCGCATTGAAAAAACGCTCGAGCTACTAAACCTTAGCGATGCGCAGTGGTCCCAAAGCATGTTTTTTGGTTCAAAAATAGCCAGAGAGCGCAAATCTTGTCGAAAATAATAATCTCGGGCTCCGGCGATTTCTTGGCATTTTAGTTCTTTCATTTAAAAAAAAAAATTTATTGTGTCTTTTTGATTTTTCATTCAAATGCCAATAAAAACCTGTGTGCGAAAATTCCCAATGGGGGGTATTTTAACCCCCAAACTGCCCTCCCCCCTTGCGCACGGGCCTGAAGTGATAACATGTGGCCATTTCCACCAAAAAATCTCATTTTATTTAGCTGGCCTCGTTTTTAATTTTTTTTTTTTTTTTTTTTTGAGCGCACTCTTCAATCATGGCTTTTCTTGAATATTTTTTGGGCTATCTTGAATTAACACACATGACAACAAAAAAAATATCCTTGCATTACCGTAGAGCAAATATTTTTTGCTTTCGAGTCTAAAATCTTTTAGGGGAGACCCTTAAAGTGTAGCCGCCCTTAGCACCAAATATGTTGCTTCGCCGCTGCATTCAATTCAATTATCTATGTTACTAAGATCAACGTTTGACTTTATTGATAAAAATGTTAATATCAAATATTTTATCTAAAATGAGAACAACATTTTGTTGAGCAAAACAAAAAATTAAAAAACGACTTAAGCCAATAACAAATTATGAATTTTAAAAGAAAACAACTTGAGCTAAAACCAACCAAATATCTGAAATGTACATCAAGTGATCACTTATCCAACTTTCGTACACTTGAATTGAGCGTATTTTGTTTACTGTCCACAAGTCAACTTGTCAAATGCACAAACCAAACAGTTATATTATAAAAATATTTAATTAAAGCTTATCACATGAATGCGCTGTCATCCAAACCGCCTTCCCGAGCAAACTTTTTGGATGAACGAACCACCTTGGCGTGTGTTTGTCAGTGAGGCAGGCAAATGAAGATGATAAACTGATAAACATTTTTGAAACGCAGGCACACGTCAAACCAAGCGCCAACCAACTCCGGCACGCAATGCATAACATACGCCAGGCTTAAGACCAGTCACCAAACTACATCAGAGTAACGCAGGCTTAATTAAACATACAGCGCGAAGTCCTTAAAGTGTGGTGCTCCTCAGTACAAAGCAGCAAAAACAGACAGACTTCTCGACTCCGTGTCGGTGCGATCATTGTTGCTGTGATCGTTATCTGCCCCCGTTAAAAAGTGCAAGTTTTTTCTATATTCTTTTGTAAAAACTGAAATGATCAGCGCGCAGGACTGAGGTATTGTATAAATGTTATAGCTGAGAGGTCTTAAATGGTTTATTTTTTCAATGTTTCCTTTATTTTTTTTGTTTTTATTGTAGGGGGTAGATAATTTAAGTGCAACATTTTTTTAATTCAACACATTCGTTAATCGCTTGACGTAATTTGATCTCTGATTACTTTTTCTCAAATTTGGTTAAGTAAATGAAATAAATACGTTTTGGAATTTATTAATGAACTGCTGTATGTAGTCCTCGTTTTTTGTATTTTAAGGGTTCAATTCGAATGATTAAGTACTTATTTGAGGGTCAGCGATAGCCGTCGTCTTTTGAAGCATACCATTCATTTATTGAGGTGAGGGTGAATTGTCTGTTTTAGCCAACATATGCAAACGACTTGAAAATAAGGTTAGTCGTTTTTTGATCAGATGTTCCACTTTGTTACTTAATACACTTTCTACGATGTGCATCCTGAGTTATGGCAAAGTTTATATGCACATTTTAACAATTATGTGATATTTCAGTTAAATTAAATTTTAATTGCACAAATCGTTAATTAAATCTTAAGAGAGGAATTCTATACTTTTATAATGACTGGATTTGACTTGTGTTTATATCAAATATCAATTTTCGGATTTGAATTCAGCGTAATTTTTTTTACGTGTCTTGATCGAATATGCGCAAAAATGAGAGAATCTAATCCTTTCCGCTCCAAATGACAGCTATCAAACTTTATCCAAAAAATCACTAAGTATCCAAAAGCGCCAACTATCATATAAAATAAATCTGTTTAACCTCTGTCAAAATCAAAAATTGTAATAAGTTTGAAATCTAAAGATTATGACGTGAAGTTGGTTGCTCTATATATGAAGAACTTAATTATTAATCAGTTTTGTTTAGATTTTACAAGAAACGTTAAAACAAGTTAAAGCGCAATCATGCCATAGTTGTTTGAATTGAGCACTTAACCCATTCCAGACTGGTACCAGAAGGGCCCGTGTAATTTTGATAAAATTTGGCGTGGAAGGTTAGGGAATCGATAGAAGTTGCTGATGAAAAAAATAAATTTTTCTCTATCGGCAAACCGAAGATATGGCATGGGTAAATTTTTATCCAATAGCCCTCTATGAGATAAAAAAAAAAAACCGTCCAACTTTTCATTCAATCAAATCTGTTTTATTATAACATCCCACATAGGATCTTTGCATTTGTTACGAGCTTTTTTCTTTAAGCCTTCAAATTTGGATTGATTTTCCACCAAAATTTTGGAAATTTTATGTTACCTAAATTCTATCTCACAAAATTACAGGTTAATCAAAGAAGAAAACAAAGATATTCATTTCAGACCGAATTCAGACCACTCCTTACCTGTCACTTAGTAGAATTTTTTAAAATGCACTCTTCTTTTGGGTATTTAAATACCCAATAGTCTGGAATGGGTTAATCAAATTGTTAAGTAGTTCTTGTTCCCGTACCATTTGCAGATAATTCTCCGATTGAGAGCAGCTTCACTCTTACACTCTCAAATTTTCTATGTAAAAATCTAACCAAAAATATAAACAAAAGACTACCTGCTATTGCATATCATTAACGAATATCTTAAGCTGCTTTTGAAAACAAAAGTAATAGTTCATTGTGAATTTTGTTCTAGATATAAATATGGTATATGATGTAGATAAGCTGATTTGTGTCAACTTACAACTTCGTTCTGAAATAAGAAAATAATACATTTGAACCTTTAATTGCTTCACAGAATTGCAATTTGGCTTTTAGTTTGAGACTCACTATGCAATATTTTGAAATTAGAGTCTTCTTATCTCTTGGTTTGATATAAAAAATCATTTTACCGATCTTTAGTTTACTAATGTTAAGTGGTTAAATAAATAGCCAATTTTATGAGAACTTAACTTTTTTTTTGCATTTACTTAATTATTTGACCGAAGATATCCTATATTTGTATTGAAAAACTACGAAAACACACGTTCCCTAACGAAAACTTTACATATTATGTCCAGATCATAGAGCAGTCAATTTTAAAATCCTCTCATTGCTATGTAGCTTAACGCTTCTTTCGTAAGATCACAAATTCGTGGTTTTTGAGAAAAAAAAAGATTTGATTAATTTTCTTGTTCACTATGTAACTTTTCTATTCGGTCTTTCGACTACTGTAGAAGTTGTGGGGATGTGGAGGAGGAGGAAAACATTAAACATTTTCTTTGCTCCTGCCCTGCTAGAAAACGCCACAAAACACTTGGTTCGTTTTTTTTTTTTGATGACCTGGAGGACCTTAGACATGTTAGCATAGGTCAGTTATTTAGTTTCATTACGAAATCTGAATGGTTCAATGAGAGGGTATAGTCAAGTACCCTGTGGTATCACAATAGACCAAACTTTGTCTAAGTGAGTCGGTTTTGTAACTGACTGCCACTCCTACCTAACCTAGCCTATGTAACTTTTCACGCTAAATCCGAATCTAGTATCGTATTTTGCTATCATTGGTGGTTTTTGGGATAAACGGGGTTAAATGTTTCAAAAACTCTGAGTTGGTACTTTTACCAAGACATTAAAATTGTTTGGGAAAATTAATTAGCTCAAAAAAACTTTCAAGAAAATAAATATTTAATTTCTGTCAATCAAAACTATTTGATAAATGTTCTACGCTGTAGAATATCCACTGTTATTAACAACAGATCCATGTCGCATTTCTGCCTTTATACTGTAGTTGCTGTGAAAAATAAATTAACATTGACAGAAAAATTTTCGGCGATTATACACAATAAAATAAAGGTCCGAAAGCAAATTGATACAAGCACTCCGAAACATGATAAATTTTCGCCCAAAAGTTTGATAGGATCTCATAATAAAAACTTGCCTTGACCGCCGGGAAGTTGAATTACTTCGTTTGCTTACAAGGTTTGGTTAAATGAAAGAATATTGATCTAATAATGATAAATGGTTTATTAAATGCTAACAATTTTATATGGAATACAATTTCAGATAAATTTTCGCCTTTGCTTGCCTCACAGAGACATGTTTATGAGTACATTTTTTATTACATTTTGAAACATTTCATCAGTTGATGATATACCATTTTCATCATAAATATTTTGTTTGAGTTGCTTGCATGGACCTCATTCTTCAGATATCCCCACCGAAAAAAAGTCCGGAGCAGTCAAATCCAGCGACCGTGGAGGTCATGAGCAATATACATATTAACTATGAAAACACGTTGATTTATCGACAACTTTTTTTAATTTGTCATGTCTTTATTCCACAGCTGCCAAATATGAACTGTCAAAACTAATAGTTACTAACCAAAATTGCGGTTAAACAAATTATAAAATATACCTTCCCAGCGGAGACCCGTATTTTGAGTAAATATAGTTCCCCTTTTATGAATAGTTTTCTTCTACAAAAATTGGTTCCGAGCACATTTTGTAAAATAAAAATATTTTGTGTTGCATAGTTTGATCATTATAAACATATGCCTGATTTAAGCAAAGTTAATTTAATAAGTAAGTTTGATCATTATAAACATATGCCTAAATCAAAAGAAGTAAAGAAACACTAAAAAAACCTTACTAATATTGGATAAGTAATTCTTCATTATAAATTATCGCCTAAATCTAAAGCATACCAAAACGTCCAAACCTAAAATAATTAATCGCTTTAGTTTTGGGTGCTTTTCTCTTGGGTGTAGACACCGCAGTGATATATAAAATTTTTTTTTATAACTTTTAGAAAATTAAAATGACGTTAACCAAACATCAATGAAATCACTGATCGATATACATATGCAGTATGTTCAACTGGTGCCAAAATACGGTTACTAAGGCTGACTTCGTTAAAATGCAGTTTGCTTTACAGAATCTCATATTCTTAAATACAAACACGGCAACACTTACTGTGTTCGTAAATGTAAACGTGCGACTTATGTTGTGCAGAAAAAAACAAACTTTGTATCAAAAAAATATTTTGTCAAGTTTTCAAAAAAATTGAATCCGTCAAGTATTTTTTTTTTACATAATTCTGAAATTGTTATGCGAAAATGGCTAAAAAGATATCCTCAGGCATTCTCTGACAACATTGAGAAAGTTTTAGCACTTCGGCACTTTTCTTTAAAATATTTTTAATGATGCTTTGTTCGGATACAGTAGTAAAAAGCTTTGCAAGTTGTATTTAGGAAAACAGTTTTACTTTGAACGAAAATATAATCCCAGCTATGTTATTGGAACCAATCTTAACCCACTTATTCAAACTCATTCTGTCATTGTCAAGTGTCACCAAATATTACTATACAGCGTATGAATTGCTAATTCAACTAAGTTCTTAGATTTTAGATTGCTGACAACAAAAAAAAAAGGTCGTCAATTTTGTTATGCGGGCCCCGAGGCTGCAGCCTATGCTTAACCACGGTAATGTGTATAGCAACTATAATTTTTCTCACTAAGTTTTTGACTATGATTTTGCTTTCTCATATAACTTTCGTTGCTAACTAGCAGAGGATGGTTAAACGTAATGCACTTTCGGATTTATCATACAAAAATACAAAAAAAAAATTTTATATTTTCAACAACTAAAAATTTAATTAAAAAAATGATAAAAAAAAAGTTTTCAGAAATGCGTTTTTTAGGACTTTGATTCGCTAATTTCAAATTTGTTTTCCGATTTGCCTAGTTTTTGAGACATCTGCCACGTTGAGGTCTGAAATAAACAACATTTTGGGATTTCTCTGAATTGGTTCCGCTTAACTACAAGCCAAGTTTTATTTAGTCGATATTTCTGAATTTCACAAGGGGTGCCCAAGCTCCCCAAGGGAGCTTCTCCCACGACATGTCCAACATTTTTTTCAGCCTTAAGTTCATTTTCACCTTTTCTCATCGATTGATTGGTGACACAAATTTTGCATGAAAAATGGGTTCAAAACTTACCTACACTTAAAAAAAATTGTTTGGTACATAATCAATTGCGCCTTAAGTGTAAAGCCGATTTGAAAGCGTTGCACACAATTTAAAATTTCAAATCTGGATTTCACATACATATGTTAAGTTATCAATATCCGGCGGTTTATGTATTCTCCAGTTTTCATATCTAAAAATCTTACCTCGAGAGCATCGCTGCATCTTGTGGTCCACCAGCGCCAGATTGTGGCAACTGTGGCATAGGTGTCGCCAACATTGCACCATTGCTGCTTCCATTTTTCTTTAACGGTTCACTACGACTCAGAATACTTGATATGGAAAAACTCGTATAACCATTGCCGCAAGTCGCCTTATTGCCAGTGCCGCCGGTATTTGTGGTGCTGCCGTTGCTGTCATTGTTGTTATTGTTATTAACCAACTTAATGTTGTTGTTGTTGTTATTTGCCTCCTCGCCATTCCCACCATTACGTTCTGGTGATCTGGCGGTTGTTAATTGCGTATGCGGACTTAAACGGTCCACCGTCGGTGCTGTTGCACCAACAACTGCTTGATGCAGCAATTGCTGATGCGCTGTGTGCGCTGGATGTGCGGGATGCAGATGACCAAAACTGTGCAGTGCATGATGTAGCGCCACTGGATGACCACTCAGGCTGTTCAAATGATGTTGCAGATGATGATGTAAAACCGTCGGCGGCACAGCTGCTAATACTGAGGTGGGGCTGTGAAAATTTGTGTGTTGCGTTGCCGCTGAGGTTGGTGTACCTCCCGCAGAAGTTGCTGGTGTTGTGCCGCTGGATTGTGGTGTACTGCTACGACCTCCACTTACAGTTACACCGTTTGTAAGAGGTGGCGAATTCGAGCCGAGGCCACCGCCACGCAAAGGACTACCGCGTCCATGAGAGCCGAAACCTTGCGGGCTGGGTTCCGGACTTGAAACGACACTTATGTCAACTTCAGCGTCGGAGGAGGACATTTTTGCTTAAGCGTGCGTGCGAATTAAATTTTAAGGAATCAATTTAAAAAATGTATTTGAATTTTGTGTTTGGTTTTGTACAATTACTTTATTTTTTTTTTAGCACAGGCAATTTTTCTTAAGCTTCAACTTTTATTACTCAAACACATTAACAATTTTTTATCAAACGCTATCCAATTTTTAGTCCCATACACTTTATCACTCGTATGCACTTATAATTCGAAACTGTTCTTTCGCCACTTAATTCTTAACCGTTAATTCATTGCTTGTCGTCGTCGTCACTCGTTTCCGTTAGACGTCTTCACCGGTTCATCAACGTTTTGCATTTAAATTTGAAAAATTCAAAACGAATCCGTTTGGGTTTCAATTTTGCCCATGTTGTAGCGCCTTAAAAGGGCAAAAGGAGCAAAGAGCGAAAAAATGCAGCGGTAAGGTATGTCACGCTCTATTCTTCCACTCCGTTAATGCTGTTTGTTTTATTTACTCGATCTATCGTTGCTGGTCGGTTGTTTTATTGTTTTTCTTGATTTAACCCCCGTTTACCTCCGATGTTGTGTATTGCTCACTGCTACTGTGGCGCAACTGAAACTAAGGTGGTTGGTTGGAATTCTTTTGGTCTTATGTCTAAAATGGTTTTTGGTCGCTGCAAAGGGAAAAAAAACTGTAAAAACTACCTAATCATCCCCTCATTGCAATTTTCGTGAACTACACATTCCGTGTAGAACACAAAATCTACCTTCTTCAGAAAACATTCGCAATGAAACACTACGCTAGAGTAGCACAGAAATACGCGCTCTCATATTGAAGCATACTTTCGCATTCATTCAGCTCTATTCTATGTCGTAGGGGTTGCTTAATCGTCGCTGCAAAACCGCACTAAAAGGCACTTAAGAAAAACGTTGGCGCTAAGAGTATGAAATCAAATCAACTACAACACATTTTGAAAACAAACAAAAACTTATGACTGGTATGACTGTATGTACTTTTTATTTAAAAAAATAAATTAAAATATTTAACTGCAATACGCTATTTCGTTCTCCCACTCAATTTAACATCATACTGTACGGAACGATTTGGGATTATGGAACATGTACCACCCTACCAAAACTGTGCCCAATTCGCCGTACATTTTGTTTTCGCTGTGATTGTAATTGCATTTTTCTTTGTGTGGGCAGCAAAGTGCATCTATTGACTTGTGCCCAGTGCTTGTGCATTATACCAATCAATGTACGAGTATGTACACACCGAAAGGTCAAGCGTTGTATTATTGAAATATTAATAGAGGTTATCTTGGCATGTCCTGTCATTATACTGGTAATATTATGTAATTGATTTTTAACTAGGTTTATTTATAGCATTGGAATAGCTTATATACATAAGCTAACACAAAGAATGTCTTGAATATGTTTCCTAAGAATCTATGTTCATTAGCCAACTATTATCTGGTTATTGCTGATAGCGGCTATATAAGAAAACATTTGAAATTAACGTCATATGAAAGATAGTAATGTTTAGACTAGGGATGTAACCGATATCGATACGATTACCGATACATCGGAATATTTCGATGCACCGTCAAAATCGATGCTTTAATTGATTTGGTTATACTGATCTCCAAAACTAAACGTGATATACGTATTAAATGTCAGATTCAGTTTCAATGTCAAAAATTACGTAAGAAGAGATAAAAAAATATAACCAAAATATTCGTCATATTTATAATATTTTTTTTTTTGGATACATATTTTTTGATTTATAGCCTAAAACGACCTCAAGTTTGTGCACAAAAAATGAAAATTTTCTTTGTACGCCCGCCATTTTGCCAAAAATTAATATTTTTCAAAAATCAACGATCAAACGCCCCTAAACTATTTGCTTAACCAAAAAAAAATTTAGTTTTTTTTTTCGTATGAACCTGTCTCCAGATATCTTGCTCACCGCAAATTTTGAGGTCGCTCACGGCATTGCACTTTTCTAACTTGTTGACGAATATTTTTGGACCAAAATTTCAGAGATATATCTTGAATAGTTATACTTTAATATTGTAAAAAAATTTGGGTCTAAAATAAAATGCAGTTTCAAAAAAAACTTTAAAAAAAAGTCTTTTTATTTTTCGAAAAACTCCCGGACGCCCTTAAGTCTTTCTATTCTTTTTACTGAATTCAAACTCATTTTTACTAATGCAGTCATAGTTTTTATATAGTTTGCCGATAACTCTGTGGACTGAACTTAGACACCGGACATGCTTCTTAAAACTACATGAAACATAGGCATACCAGAATTCGTTTTTATGCGTAGTTATAAAAATGTAACTAATCCTTTCGGTCTATTTTTTTTTTTTTGTTTTTTTCTTATATACACGGGTAGTTCTTTGCCAAAAAGGCCACCCCCTCAGCCCATTTCAGTTTTGAAAAAAAAAAATGTTCAAGCATATGAAAAAATCGGAGATTTTCTCAATTTCTTGATACCGTCTGGCCTTTTTCGAAAAAATAGCTTTCTAACCTCAAAAAACGTGTTTGAAAAGAAAGTGCTACTAAAAAACAGATAAAAATAATAATAATAACAGTAATTTATTTAAAAACCTTTTTATTTCATCTCACTGTCAATTTGAGAGCTTTCTTAAAAAGCTTATTTCTCAAAACATATATGTTTCCCAAAACCATCCATTTCAAGCTGCGTAAACTGAGAACATTTTCGAGCCTCGAAAAAAATGTTTATGAAGAAAAGTTGAAGTTTGATGCGAAAGCAGCCTCGAAAAGAAGGAAAGTGAATCAGTGTTGGTGTTTGACGAAATAATTTGCTGCCAGGTGTAGTGGTGTTCCCGTAAGCGAGCTCAAAAACTTTCGAGTTTTCGCGTTTAACGGAATACCTTTATCATTTTTGTAACTGTTTCTTTGTGGGTAAATGCTTAAGTCCCTTGAATCCTGATATTTAAAACAGCATTGAAGCCATATGTGGAGTGAATGCTCAACTGAAACCAAAGATTGAACTAGGTACAAAGATGTATGTATTAAAACATATGAAGCTTGATTTGACCGAGTGGATACTGTGAGGTAGGATACACAAAGTAATAATTTAAATCGAAAATTTAAACAGTGTTCAACATTTTTCAATCTCCTGAAAACTTTGCTCCGGCAAGATATACCTCCTTTACGCGGACTGTATAAAGTCATTGTTTACTCTGCAATATATGTATTTAAAGGACCAAACTCAAAAAAATGATTTTATTCATTCATTCAAAGTCTTACAATCAGTTTATTTTAAAAATAATTTAAACTTTTATCAAAGGTACTGCCAATGTGGGATCAATTTAAAAAAACAAACAGGACTTACATTTTTCATACTAAAAACTTAATATTCCGAGAGATATTTCTAAAATATTCATAGCATCTGATTGGAAATTTCAATAAGAAGTACATATGTATGAGCTGATTCAATTCGCCGTAGTTTCGAATGTCCTTCAAATCGCATTGTCTGCGCAACAGAAAAGTAACGGAACGAAACAAAAACTGATACACTCAAATTGAGAGAATTTAAAATTCCATGGAGAGATGAGAGTTAGTAACAATCACTTTGCAGAAAACTACCCTTCACATGAAAAGAAAAAACAATTGGGAAATCGTAAGGCCATGGGAATGGAACACCACCGAAAGGGGATTAAGAAAAAATGCAAAAATTTTAAATGTTTTCATTTTTATTTGCACTTAAAAGAGCCGCCGCTATGCAGACAATTGAAGGAAAACAAAGGAAACCTGATAAAACAAATGAGGGATGAGGGCAGATAGAATGTCAGTGCTTGAGGGATGAGAGCAAGAGTGATAGACAGCATATAGTTGGTAAGAGTTTGGGTATTTCAAATACCAACTATGGGCGTGTTTAGCAATATTAAAAGAGCACACCAATCAGCGAACGCAAAGCTACTCGAGAAGAGAAGCTTAATATGGCAGGATTTTTCTAACAGAGATTCCTTAACAGACGACGCAGAAAGTAGTGGCATACCGTTTAATTGAAGAAAAGTAAAAAGTGACATACAAGTGAAACCGACGGAAAACTTAAAAATTTTCCAACCCAGTTTTTGCTTAGACAGCTTTTGTGGGTGTTTATCAGGGTATACGAAGAGGTGTTCGTATGTTACAAAATAAAAATTCTTTTGCGTTCGTATTTATGCGCAATTACATTTATTCCGTTAAGGATATCGCTTTAACAAGTGCCTTGCAAGGGTCACCTCACTGTAGGGGAGTTTTTAGCTTAGTTGAAATTCGGAGAAAAGTTTTACATTGTACCATGTACCTGTAAGATATTCATCCCACTTTCAGAAACATTTTTTAAACTATGCGTAATTTGTGCACATTTACTCTCTTGTAGTTAGTGGGGAAGATTTTAATTTTTTCTTTTTCAATATCTCCTCTTAAGGTGTCAAATAGGCGTTGCCACATTTTAATTTATGTAACTTGTTATGTGGACTCACTTGCTTTTTTTTCTTCTTTTGCTGCGTGATGTAAGGGCGGAGGGAATGTTCTCATTTGTGTTTGTATATTTAATGGACTCTTTTATTTTTGTTGTCGCTGACTAGAAAAGCAATTTAATTTGATTTCAGATGTAGTGGATATTTGTTTTGTTTTTGCAACAAAAGCTGTGTTGTTTTGGTTGATCCCCTATCTGTATCTGGCAATGCTTTTAACTGTCAGTGTGCGTAGAAAGTGCGACTGTGACGTTGGTCCCCAGTTACTTTCTGCTTAATAGTTGAGCGCTTTATTTGTTGGAAGTCATATCTTCGTGTTAATGGTATTACAATAAAAGAAAAAAATGTACAAACTACACTTTTGGTTGAGTGGACATGTGGTTGCCAGGATCGTATTATTGTGAACTTTTAAGTTTTTAGCTTGAAAGTGTTACTTAATTAAAACTCAGGAAGAGCTTATTTTCTCGGATGGATTTTCTCAAAAGTTAATATTGATATTTTTTAAAGGCACCGATAATTTATTAATAAGACCTATTTTGTATCACTTAATAATAGCGGATAACTTTTTATAATTAACGGTCAGAAGCAAGCTCAATCAAGATACCGTGGACATCATTCCGCTGTTCTATGATTAGCTCTACGGATTCATTCCCGACTATGTTTGCTTTAATGATCGTTCTGAACAGAAACTACTTTTATATTAGGAAACATTAGGGACAACATACCGATTAAGGAACTGTAAAATTAAAGATCCTATCATTGACCTTTAAAAAAAAAATTCCTTTTTCCTAAAAAATACAAATTTGCTTCAGACAAAGTTCTTAAAATTTATTTTGATAATTATTTTGTGTGTCTCTCGACATACAAATAAATAAAAGATACAAAAACCGATTGCGACTGCACGGATTCAAACTGGGACGTTTAATAATACGATGTAGTTAAGGAATACAATATTTTCATTGAAAAAAACAATCTTTCACGGTGTTTTTAACACATCTAACCCATATTCTCCCCAATCCAAAGTGTAACAGCATACGATACGAGATGGATGGCTAGTGAGTCATCTAGTCGCTAAAATGCGGAGTTAGAATATCGGATCACCCCTTCCGATTAAGTCTAGCCTTATTTACGCATGCAGCACTCTGTGCAGATGGATCGTTTTCTCCCTCTCTTTCAATTGAAGATTGAACATCAAATAACGAGGGATGAATGGACAGAGTGTGTTTTAGGCTTTGATATGTGCAATCCGGATCACCGACGACCTCCCATTTTAGTCCATTCACTGTTTGTGCTGAACTGCTCTGTCATCCGGTGTCAGATAAAACTACCGATAGTGTCCGTGACTATTGCTTTCTTTCAATCTCTTCTTACAGAAGAAGGTTTCGGGAGTTATTTAGAAGTCGTAGAAACTTCATTAGTAAAATATTTTAAGCTTAACAAAGATGTCTTAGATACCAGGAGGGAGAAAACTCACCACCCTTCAGCGCAGAAAGCTAAATACATAGGTACGTATGTGGTAAACGGACTGCCATATATTGATACCCTGAATAATTTAACGGTAGCCTACTGCCGGGAAGCGTCGACGCTCGGTAGTTCTCCGGGCGTGGTTCTCAAACAACTGCGTCTCAATGGTGCGACGTTTGTGGAAGTCGCCCAATCAGTCAAGGTGGAAATTATTTCTTACGATTAACAAAGCAGCCATCGGAACAGCTAAGTGCAGTAGAAGAGACCATTTTAGGGGAACTCGATAAAATCCGCGAGATTGGGTTGCTGGCATCGCCGATAATATTTCAACTTAAGCTACGAAAAGTGGAAGGAAACAACCTTCCCAAACCATTCAATTGCATACTTCCCTCGCATGTCCGTGGAATATGATGGAGTTCTAAGAAGACTAATTCTTTAGAATGGCCTACTACCCACTAGAGACTGGAAAGTGCGCCGGAAGATTAGCTTTAACCATGTCTAAGGATAAGGCGCCGTGTGGGGCTGAACTTCCCGACATCTCTTGGCATTAACAGAGTGTAGTACCATCTAATGAAAAACTAGTGTTTCACCGAGGCTACGAGGCAGCCTCGTTTTTGACTACGAGAACGAGGCGAGGCGAGATCTCACGGCACCTCGCCTCGTCCTAGCCTCGTTTTCGAAACCAAGAGCGAGGCGCGTTTTGACCAAGTCTGAACTCGTAAGACTCATATGCAGATTCAAAATATGAATGTAATTTTTATATTAAAATCTATATTTAACTAATATTTTAGTATTTTGTTTTGAGTAAACTAAGTACTTTGTTTTATTTTTAACCCGCATGTGCTTCTTACAAGTTCAGATTTGGTCCAAGCGCTAATGCACAGAAGTGCTTGGATCGCATCAGCTTCTATGCGACTACGCCTCGATTGATCGATTAGGGAAGCATGTAAGGCTATAAGCAAAACTGCATGATTGACAACACTGCATTGAAATTGATTTATTCTAATAGTCTTTCTAAGAACCGGTAAGGTGAAGCGAAACGCACAGCGTAATGCTAGTATATAAATAAAGATCAATATATGTATGTTCGTTGCTAATGGACTCCTAAACCGTTCAATCGACCGACGAAAGATTTGACATACATATATGTTTCTTATGATTTGGGATGCTCCGTAACATAGTTTACGATAAATGGGTGATGCCACCCCCACATAAGAGAAAAGCAGAATTCATCATATAAAGGGTTTTTCAAATGGGACGCTACAAAAGTAGACCAATAGGAACAGCAAACGACGCTGTATTTTTTCCCGCTCTTTTAACATTTCTCTTCAGTACAGTTTGCCATTTCATCATGGAAAGATATACGATCCAACAACGAGTCAAAATTATTAAAATTTACTACCAAAATTCGGAGTCAGTGGCCTCAACTTTAAGAGCGCTACGTCCAATTTATGGTCGTCATAATCGTCCTGTCAGATCAACAATTGAGCGTCTAGTGGAAAAATTTGAATCCACAGGCACAGTACAAATTGTTCCCGTGCCAGTGAGACAAAGAAGTGCCCGTAGTGTCGAGAATATTGCTCCCGCTAGCGCATCAATAGAGGAAGACCCAAATCAGTCTCTCACACGTCGATCTCAAGCGTTGGGCATCTCTGTGACGTCGTTGTGGCGAATTTTGCAAAAAGACCTTGGCTTACATCAAATTGACGATAATTGATGATAATGGCATCGAATGTTCTTTTACAAGAAAAAAGAATTTCATTGATAGCCCAAACTGTTTTTGTTTTATTTAAAAAAATGTTTGTAGCGCTCTTATTGAAAAACCCTTTATTATCAATTACTTGATGCAGATTAATAAAACTTGGTATATTTATAAAAGTTAGAGGCATAGCTAAGATTCAATTAAAAAAATAGGCGGTACCATGCCTTCAATATAAGAAAAAAATTAACTTTATCATATCTCAATATCTATTTGACGTAGATATATAAGATTTGGTGTACATATCTTTCTTATAGTTTGGAAAAGGTTCATAGCTTAGTTTGGTTTGGAAAAATAGGCAATGCCTCTCCTTCCCATATAAGAAAAGAATCAAATTCACCATATCTCATCCAATTTACCAAAAATAAAAACAGATATTTTATTTTATTTCTTGAGGCTTGATCAGCCTATCAGCTCTGATGCATGTATAATTTTTTATTTATTTTAATAAAAACCTCGCTTTTTTACCGAGGGGCCTCTTGGCATGTGATGGCAAGATCTCGTCCGAGGCCGAGGCGAGGCGAGACTTAAATTTATAAAACGAGGCGAGACCGAGATCAACTAGAACCTCGCCTCGCCTCGGCCTCGGTGAAACACTATGAAAAACCCATGTGCGTAGATATTATATCTAACCCTCTAAAGATTCTATCAGGACAGTGGAAGTGGAAAGGTCACTTCTTTAGTCCTGAGACGACGAAAGTCTCGAGTGATGATACTCTCACTGGAGAACCCTAATCTGTTGGGGCTGAATGAAGGTAGGGCTAGATGTAGGGGTAGGACCTCGAATCCAAAGTTCAGCATGGCAAGATGTTTTGTGGATTTCTGCACGTTTGATAAAAATGCCTACTGAGCAGCAGTTGCAGAAAACATTTTATTATGAATTATATAATTTTGTATTTTCATGCATTTTTAAGAGAATAACCCATTACATCACCCCCCAGGTACGCTACTGCAAGGGTTCAAAACAAGTTTCGAGTGTATCTTTAGTTATAGAAAATTGCATGAGAACAGATAAAATAAATCTTTAACATGCGATGATATAGCAAAATCCGCTTACTCAATTTTCTTTTACGATCCCATCAGCGAAATCAAGTCTAAATAAGGAAATATTGATGAAGCGACTTATATATTTACTTAGTTATTTCTATCTTAAGACTGCATTTAATATAACTCAATTTTCTTAAATAACTCTGAATATATGTGTCATTGTATTTTGAGATCATTTTTCACCGATGTATCTAAGACGTTAATGAAATAATGGAACATTTTACTTGACTTAGTAATGATTTGAAATACTAAATATATTTCGATTTGTCGGCAACCTTGCATCAATATGTGTACAAACCAAATTCTTTGTATTCTTTTCATTATATGAAAGTGGCCACTGAATACAAAAACACATTCCCAGGGAATCAACAGAAAAAAAAAACAGAAATTCATTGAATAAGCAAATATGCAGAATTGCAGACAAATTCATTGAGTGACCCTCGTACACAACGTACAATTCATTCGATCTCAATCCACGTATCGACCCGGCACTCCCTACTAACAACAGCAACAACAATGGCCACTACAAATTGGACACCAATGATCACCCAAAAATAACAGCAAACCGACCAACCACCACCCACTTATCTACGAAGCAATGAACGGAGGACGAAACGATTCTCCAACAAATTGCGTTGCAATAAAAGCAAGAGAAAATAACAAAATAAAAAGTAGAATAGCAGAATACTATAACCATGAAACGAATAAAAATGAAAATCGAAAAAGAAACGACAACAACAACAACAAACAGGAACCTAATTGACGTACGAGTGTTTGGGGAGTTGCTGCCGGCCATATTCATCGTCTTCACTTTATGCTTAGCTTCATCCGAAAATTATTTTATTCCTATGGCTGTAAATTCTATACCCTACAAATATTAAAAAGATATATAACGCCCTTAATAAGCGTGATCGCATTCTTAATTAGAAATATTGTAAGACATACCGACCGACCGGGACTTTAATCGGAAGTTTTACACAGAATATCATGGAAGTTAAAAAAAGTTATGAAAACTTTGTTCATGCCGACCAGCCCTCGGAATTTCTTGTAGGTGAAACTTTAATTTTCTTTTTAGGCCTGAAAAGATCAGCAATTTTTAGGTCTGATTTTTGCTATATGTGGCAAAAATTTATATGTATACGCTGGTTCGTTCAAAAAAAAGTATTTAAAGCCTATTCAACAACAAATAGAAATATTTTTTACCATTTATGATCTATTACTTATAATATATCTCGCCAATAAAAAAGTTCGTGACAATATTGAACCTTTTCAAAAGCACGTTTCCAAAATTTCATTTTTTTTTTCAACCGATTTTCAAAACATCACTAATGTCAAAGCTTAAAAGTTATAAATACTTTGCTAAAATTTAGTTCTGAGAAAGTCAAATTCCTTTAATGAGTCTTAATTTTTGGATTGTGGTTTGCAGCAGGGTCGTATCGTAAGATTGCTGTGCCTGGAGCAAATAAACCTTTTTTTACATTTTGACAGCAATTTTTTTTTCGAGAGCCTATTATCTTTGCCAATGTTCTTTTAAATTGATTCATTGATTGATTGAAATTTAAAATAAAAATCCTCACTTTAAAATCTCTAAATTATAGCTAGACAAATAATTCTCAGCGCGATAGGCCCTTGTTTCTGATTTCTTTCCAAACATCCTAAAATTGATCATAACTTTTAATTATCTTACTAATTGACCAAGGTCAAGCGCTGGGCTCTCAAGATGCGCTCTTTGGATTTGCGATACACCTCACTTTGCTCTACCCATTGTGTGGCCTTGCGTTCCAGAAACCGTTTAAAAAAAAAAGATCAAAAGCTACATTGCTTTCTAAATTTCTTCAAAGCTCTTTATCTCGCAGTGCAGTTATGGATTTTAATATATTTTTTTGGCCTAAATACATATGGATGTGAAAAAACAGTTGATAACTAATGTTTCACCGAGGCCGAGGCGAGATTCTAGTTGTTCTCGGTCTCGCCTCGGTTTATAGACTTGAGTCTTGCCTCGGTAAAACACTATTGATAACTGAACTTTTTGCAGTGCCTTTAAAATCGATTCGATGTGTTATCTAAACTCTAAGGACAAAAGTATTTCGATGCGCCTGTTTTGACCGACTATAATTTTCTTACGTGCTTTCTTTTTGTTCCATAAGTTTTTAATAGAAAAATTGTTGAAGTTGTTGGCGTTAAAAGGGAGAAATCGTTTTGTACAAAGTATTAGAGAAAAGAAAATAAAAAATACCCACAAAAAGGCACTTTTGACTAAAACAGTTGTAGTTGTTGCAAGTTGTTGATATTTCCTGCACGACTTAACTCCAATTAGTTTGCAATTTAAGTTTATAGATTAGGGCCAACACTAGTTTATCAAGCATGTAAGGAGAAATGGAAAGTTATATAAAGATACCTAAAAAAAACATAAAAAAGTTAGAGTTGCTTAAAAAGTGTATAAATTTCTAGATAAATACTTTCCCAGCTGTGAATTCTCAATTAACATTCGTTTATCAATTAGTTTTATTTATTAATTATTTTATTTATTGATATTCAACTCTTCCATTTCCGTATTCTGATAAGAATCAAAATGAATGGAGTATATGTGCTTAAGTTTTATTCAAAGTTTTAACTTTTCTTATATGCTAAAGAAAGGATCAATTTCCGAGCAGAAGTTTTCTAGCAAAACCTTGTCACATTTTATTCAATACTAAATAACATCTGTACTTTACAATGATATTTCATTTCAAGATTGTATTTTTTCGAATAAATAAAGTGTTTAATTTAAAAACTAAGTCCGGCGCTCATACTGGATCACCCTATACTCGATAAATTTTTCTCACATTATAAAACATTTTGACTATTCAAGTGTATCTAAGGAGTATGGGTTAGTGATATACATTAAGACTATAAAAACATTCCAAAAATATTTGTACTTAAATACCCCTAATCAAAATCCCTAACTTAGGTTATTACAACCAACCAATGCTCTACTCGTATATTACGAGTATGATTCAATTTATTTACCATTTTACGTTGATAAATTAGTCAGTATCTGAAAATGTAATTTCCTGCGAAATTGTTTGTGTTTTTATTACAGTAATAAAACATTTCAATGTAATTTTAAAAGTAATTTAGGCTCACACGAACACGCACTTATCGTAATAACGTAACATGTATGAGTATAATTTATGCAATTGCCAGATTTATATGTGTGTAAGTTTTGTGCAAATGCAATTAATGTTTCCACGTGCAATTGGTTTGATTCCTATTTAGTAAATAGAAAATAAATAGTTGAAATTAAGAACTATTTTAGTCCTCAGATTTATAATAATCTTGGTGTACCTACCAAAACGTTCTGTTTCGGGAAATATCCTGTTTTCAATACTTGGTTGTTCATCCTTTATTTGTATAACGTTTCAAAGACAAAGTTACTGCGTTGTATATGATACTGCTCTTCTTCTTCATTCTCCAAGTTGCCAAAGGCATTGTTGACCTGGTACCCGCTTAGATGTAACTTTTAATAATAATGTTAGTTGCTGCAGTAAATGCTTTAAAATTTAAATTGTTAATAACAGAGATCGACAAAATTTCCGAAGGGTTTTGATGTGCTGAATCCGAATTTGGCTTTTCGACATGATTCGATGGATTTTGAAAGCCTAGAAAACCTATTGGATTTGTCTCAAAATATTTTTGTCTAATATTGCATGTAGTTGAATATTAAATTGAGTTCTTTAAGCCCAAACAATTGAATGGAAACTAAAAATAGTCAAAATTAACATAATGTTTAGAAAGAACGGCTTATAGTTTGCAACTTTTTAGAATTCTACCAGCAAAAATTCTTCTGCCTAAATTCTGTTACTTTGGAAAGAGAGAGACGCTCAATTACTCTCTCATCTTCGCTCTAATTTACAGGTTTTTTGAGTACAGGAAAGCTTTTCGGACCATATCTGACCATATCTTGTAAATCTGACTACACTTGATTAGTTAAAGAACAGACCTAATGGGAAAAAAAATTTATTTAGTTAAAAAATATATATTTATTTTTTTGATACTCAAGTATGCATTTCCCCATCAACATTCTTTTATATAAAATAACGAATTTTAATTACTAAAAGCATTCACCTCTTGTCATTTTGATAACTGATTGTACACAACTATTTCATACAAACTACATTTTTGTAATGTATTTTTTATAATTATTGTACTCGAAACTAGATTTTATTTGTTATGAAATAAATGAAAACGAAATGAAATGTCAGTTTCAGATCTAAGATTCAATGTTGGGGACGTTGAAGTTACACTACCCACAGGGCCGTATCTAGGGGGGGGGGGCAATGAGGGGGGATAGAACCCCCCGAAATATTTTGACGGACACTATATAGAAACGATTTTGTAAAGAATAGAGACTATGTAAAAAAGATTTTGTGAGAAATACATTCTAAAAAATGATTATGTGAAAAGAACAGGCAGCTTATAAGAATGATTTTTGTAAAAAGATCTAAAAAAAGTCATAAGCTTATTAAAAACTAATTGAAAATATATCAAAGATACTTTCATACGGTTACATGCGGAAACAGAACACTTTCGCTGACTTAAAAATAATAATTGTATGTTGTTGAACTGCCGCTCATCGCTGTATTCATTGCATTTTGATTTTCACTGTTGGCAACTGTGTAGTTACAAATAATATATAGTACCAGGAGACCGACCATAGTTCAGTTTTTCGTTTTGATGTTTAAAAAGTCAAAAAAATTTGCCATATGAGGCGACCGGTTTCAAAACCGGCCAAGTCCATTTTTCATACTTTTGGGAAAACAACGAAAAACGTTTATCTTCATCTATGTTCATCGAAAAATTAAAAAGTATTTCCCACATAATAGCTTATGAAATTTCTTACTAGGTCTAGGTTTTTATATATGAGAATATCTCAAAATTTTATTTTTTTGGACTTTGGACTTGGACGTTTTCGCAACTGGGCGCCTCATATGTTGAAAAAAATTTATGAAAAATGCATATGGTTAAAAAAGTATGGAAATGGATTGAAAAGCTGGAAAATGTTGGAAAAGTCGGAATAATATGAAAATTATCAAAAAAATTGAAAGAAGTTGAAATATTTTTGAAACAGGTGAATAAGGCTGAAGGAGTCGAAAAATTATGAAAAATGTTGAAAAAAGTTGAATTAGGTTGAAAACGTTCAAATAAATTGAAAGAGGAAATGTTGAAAAAGTTGAGAGAGGTTGAAACAGGTGAAAAAGGCTGATAAAGTCGATAATAAATGAAGTGCTGAAAAAGTTGAAAAAGGTTGAAAATGTTGAAAGAGGTTGAAAATCTCCAAAATGTTGAATGCGGTTGAAGCAGTTGAAAAGGTTAAAAAGTCGATAAAATATGGAAAATTACGGAAAAATTTGAATACGGTTGAAAAAGTCGAAAAAAATTGATTGAGGTTGCTTAAGCTGAAACAGTATAAACTGGTTGATAACATCAATAAAATATGAACAATGCTGAAAAAAGTTGAAGAGGTTGAAAAGCTCGAAAAAAGCTGAAATCAGTTGAAAATTTGAAAAAAAATTAAAACAGGTTGAAAAAGTCAAGTTGAAAAAATCTTGGTTAATTTAATTAAGTTGAAAGGGTTAAAAAAGTCGAAAGGAAAATGTTGAGAAAAGTTGAAATATTAAAAAAATATTCAAAAAAACCAACACTTCTCACGCTTATAACTTAATGTTGACATGGGAGATGCCACGCCTGCTGATGCGATCCCGCCAAAACCCATTTAATTTCAAAGCTTATAGTTACCGAAGTCACATGATAGAAATTCTTGTCTATTCTCTTTTGTGATTTTCGTTTTGCGTTTGTGACAAATTCTGTACCTCGACAATTTCGTTTTTCCCTTGTTGCCAACAAACAAGAAAAATTTTCCGAAATAGTTTCTGTTCCTGCGTTTTCTCTAGAGGTTTGGTTTTAAATTGGGAACACTGTTTCTAGTAACAGTTGATTTTTCTCAGTATGTTTAGCTATTGCACCACGACTAAGTAGGAATTGGTCTGGAAATTTAAAAAAATTTTTAAAATTTCAACTTAAAATTCACTCATAACTTACATGATGTTTTGCAATTAAGAAATCGATTGGGTTATTAATTGTGGCAATATTTAGAGCCTCAGGCTTATACTGATAAACCAGCAATATTTAAATAATCAATCCTAAGTTTGACCTTCAGACTGCGCTAAATATTGGCCTATTGCGGCGTCTATATGTACGAAACTATATTTAAATGCTAAATGACATAGAAAAAACTCGGGCAAAAATCGGGTGATTTAACAATTTTATGTGATTTATTTCAATTCGAAAATATGAGTTTAAAAAAACATCCTGAATCAGCACTGCATGAAACGGTAGATCAAGGGGAAGATTAGAGTTATGATTAATTCATATTAAGAATTAAGTCATATCGTTGGATCTTTATACTAAAATCACCTTTTTCTCAAAAAAATCGAGTTTGCTGAAACATCAGTTTTTAAGATTTTTATTTAAATTTTTGTATCATTTTCTATGGTAATTTTGACGCTGAATTTAAATGTGGTTTTAATTAGCTCTTATCACACATGGCTTTTGAGATAAATCTGGTCAAATACGAGTATGTCTAAGATACCGAATTTTACTATTATCGTGCACAGTACACCAACTGCTTTAGAGCATTTCACAAAAATATAGTGATAAAATCTATTTCAAATTAAATTTTTCCTTTGCAGTTTTTGTTGTTCTAAGGATTATGACCATAAATAAGTATACGTATAGCTAGTATCAGTGCTGATTTGGTACTGTGTCATTACTGTTTTTAATATATTTGGCTGCAACATTATTTTGGTACCCGGTCATAGCCCCAATGGTCATAGTCCCCAAAACAACTTTGGGTCTTATGTCCGTTTTTTTCGGTCATAATCCCTATTTATTTTTTGGGCTTATCACGACTTCAATTTCAAAACCCCCCGAAATAAAATCCTGGATACGGCCTTGACTACCGATATTTTTTAAAAAAAGTTTGGGGTCTTTGACATAAGATATCGTGAAAGATATGTGCAAAATATTTTTTGTAAAAACTCGTTGTTAAGTTCTTATTATAAAATTATCGTCTGACTATTGAAAAGCCTGTTTTGACCTCTGACCATGAATACCATAAAAATTGTTCATTGAATGTGAAAAATTAACTCTTGTGGAAGAAATAAACTGATTCCAGGCTTTTGAGTAATCTAGAATTCTGTTCGATTCGTTTATGTAAAATTTAAATAACAAAATGTATTACTTTTCAATTGATCAGCTTTTCACAATATCTCTATCGAAAAACAGTTTTTTTTAAACACACTTACACAATTTCGAAAGCATATAAGTTATATATGTATAAGTGCTTTCAAAAAAATAGACATATTCTGTATATATAACAAAAACTTAAGGTTAATAAAGAGAAAACTGTAATACGTAGGTATACCTAATTTTTCATGTTCACCCTGTCACAAGAAAGTAAAACATTCATCACCCTCAACAAGATTTATTGTTTTCATTTAAATTGTACAATTTTTTATGTTCAGTTTTTATTGTTTTTCCAATTTGGAAATTTACTTAAAAGCTTTTAATTTCTTCATAGTCAGCCATTAAAAGCTTCACTTTCATCTGCTTCTTCTTATTATCATTGTACTAAATAGTTTGCAAACTCCAAGTTTTTCTCCATTTCCCGACTACATTTCAGTCTGCTGTATCAGCCTGTTGTATTGTTTGCGAACAACGAATAAAATATATTGGGGAAAGAGAAAGTTGGCAATTTAGAAAATTGTTCATTGTTGGTCAAATTCTAAAACATGTGGGTAGCATGGACAGCACAGTTTGGGTAAATTTCGCATTGTTATTTGAACAAGTGCCTTAAGTAGATAAAAAGTTCTATGCTAAATTAGCTGAGTTGTTCAAAAGTAAGAGAAGACACTTTAAATAGATTTGAAGGCAAATTGTTATGTAAATTTTAAGCCAGATATGTATTTATAACTTAAGAACGTACCAAGTTCTTAAGTTCGACATGTACCTTTATCCATTTACTACCATATTGTATGTAAGCAGTGGAGTCATATCACCAAAATCTTGTATATTATAATGTATAGTAATATCAGATCCTTGGGGGGGGAGGGCAATGCCCCCTAGCCCTACCCAATCGACGCCACTGTATGAAAGTTACCTTTTTATGGAATTAAATGCAAAATCATAACGAAACATCATATACGAGGCCAATGATGCAAAATTACCGATTTGCAATAGAAACACCATACCCAGTTTAAAATTGTCAATCTATTTAAGTTAATATATATGTATGAAAAAGAAGTCAGTAAAGTAATAAACATGCTTATGAGGCATTTTCAACATTATCCGTGTAAAATTTTACTCTGAGGCGTTAAACTTTATTAAAACACTTCTACTCGAACTGTATATAAACTTGAAAGTATATAGTATTGTTTTTCAAATAAATGTATCAACTCTTGAAGATGTAGACGTAAATTAACTGTTAGGTCAACGAAACGAAAAACGTTGGACAAAAAGATGACACTGATGCTTTCAAAGTTGAATAAGTCAACGCTGCCGATTGAAAATCTTAACAAAAAATGACTTTTTCGTCCGAAACAGTCAAAAAAGTCGGACAGAAGATGAAACTAATGGAATGTATGCCAAATGATGAAGTCAATTTTTTCTGTCTTCAAATTTATCAAATAAAGTTTAAAATATATATTTCAACCAAAAATTCCCACTTTTTTGACCATGAAGTTTAATTTTAGAACTTGTGGCTTGAAATTTTTAGCTTGTGAATGAATTTTTTTTTTTGATTTCGAATAATTTTCAACCAAACAAGCATAAAAATTGCACTAATTAAATGAAAACCTAAACTTTTGCATCAAAATATTCGACTCTTATGTTGAAAGAAATGAATATAGTATAAGTCTATATGTTTTAACCAAACAAAGAATGATTAATTATGCTCAATAGTTGAAAATCTTAAAAAAAAAATAGCATTAATTTTGCAAACAGTTGAAAAAACAAAGCCACAATTTTGAACCATGTAGTCGAAAGGAATAATATAAAAAAAAAATGAAAGGCAAAACAAAAAACCGATTAAACTTAGGCACAGAAATTCGTAGAAATTTAGTATATGATACAAAATAAAGCCGATTTACAAGTGTTTTGTTCTAAGGGTGGACGCTTAGTTTTTCTCAGCCATTAGATAATGTTGACTTGTTCTAATATTTAAGAAAATAAGTAGTTAAGGTAAAAGTGGTTAATAAACGTGATATCATTGTAATGTCCGACATACTGAGTAAACCTTATGTGGAATAAAATAGAGAATTGTTTAATAAATTGATATCTACATAAAGAAAATTATATTTTAAATGCTCTTTATATACATACATAGCTTATGACTATGGAGTTTCGAAACATTTAAGCAAAAACTTTATCTCTAGAAATAAAATTTTAGCCGATGAGAATTGCTTCCGTAAACATGTTTTGGATAAATGAAAAGGCTTTAACAACCTACAAGCAATATATTGCTGCAGATTAAGGGCAGAGAAAATTATGTACAGAAATAGTGTTCGAAATTTCAAAAGAATCAACGCAGTAGTTTTGAAATTATGGTGTGCACCGCAATTCTACTTCTTTCTGAGACGCTTCCAAATAATTGCTGCCATTGCCGTAGTTTTCAATATTTATACCTGAAAATTTTACAAAATATTCTTCAAATGTTAAACTTTGATTTACCATTTGGTTTTAATAAATAGATTTTAACTGTGTTGTCGAAAGAAAAAATACACAAAAAAACCCCCCCCCCCCCCCCTTAAGCACAATAAATGAACTTCAATCTGACAGTCTACTAACTTGTAAACCTTCCAACCCTTTTATGGTATCTTCCTAAGCTACTCTAACCACACTCGTTGACATGCTAGATCTTTACACTTTACTAGAATAAATTCTTTTGAAGAAGTAATTAAATTATCTCTAAAACAAAGGATTGTCCTTTGTAGAAGGAAAATGTATATTTACCTTCACTTTCATGCTTAGCAGAACCAATATTTTCTCCATATACGTATTTCATCTGTATTAACTGTTAAACACATGATTTTCTCCTGCTTGAGATTCTGTTTATCGTCTCATACTCAGTTTCATACATGCTTATTGGATTTATGGATTTATATGAGCTGTAGCGGTTTTGTATTTGCTCTTGGTTTTCTTACATTCAATCTTTCTTATTTGCTTGTGTGGTCAATGCATAGTAAGTAATTATTTCTTAAGCAGAAAACGCAAATATCAATTACAAAACTTCAAAAAGAGTTAATTTCCTTGACTCACGGGTAAAATTCATAAATATTGCGAGAATATTGCGAGAATATTGCGAAAATAGTAATGAATGTTGTGCAAATCCTGAGGATTGGCGTTAATATAAAAACGTTTGAATGCCAATTTCCGCCAATTTATTTGCTTTATCACCTCACAGAGTATGGGCTTCCACAAAACTTTTCCAATGTACACGATCAATAGTGAGTGCCTTCAATTTTCTCCAGCGTTTTCCCAATTCACGCATTTTGTGCTCTAGCGATCGTTTTCACGATAATTTAAGACACATGCGCTTTCTGCTACTCTGATGGTCCTACTCTAATCCGTGTAAGCAAACTTCAGTTGGGGAATTTTTTTGTTGATGAAGCGTATTATGATGCCACTGTAGTTCTGGCATATCCCCTTTTTGTGACTTTCATCAAGTTTTATATGAGCCAGTCTTCAGGTATTCGTTTTTCTTCCTAAATTAGGATCATGTCAGAATAAATAATATCAGCGGTAAGCTCCGAGAAAGTTTTCAATATTTCGGTTACAATACAATATACGCTCGTTGCATTGTTGATTTTGAGAAATCATCTCCGTTATGTCAATAATCTATATTAGTTAATTAGCTCCCTTTTGTGCTTTTGATTGGCCGACTTTGTCTGGATTTGTTTACCATCTTGTGAGCTATTTCATAAGCCGTGCGAAAGTTTCTGATTTTCGCCACCTGTTGAGTTTTGATTGCTATATCGTTATACATTTCTAGTTTGTTCTTTTGCAGTAAAGCCTACTTCTTTATTAAGAACGTTATATCCTGAAGTATTATGAGTATGTATATCTACAGTGTCTTGCCTCTAATCTCATTTGACTCTACTTTTTTCTACAATATCCCAGGTAGTGTCATTCAAGCAGCTTTTTACTTTTTACTTCGTCAATGAAGACAGTCATCTTTGTTATTAAATAGGGTGAACTGCGTAGATCCATTACATGTTATCTGACTTGAGCCGAAGAGTAACCACAAGGGGGTGGTGGTGATCGGAACCTTTGTTGGTGTTTCTACTGACTCTCACGTCAAGATGGCTATTCTTCCTGGGTTTCTCTTTAAGAAAGTGTATATCTGGTGAATGGGTAAAATCTATATAATTTAAGTCCAGAAAATATTAAATCTGCATCTAAGCCAAGAAAAAAGAAAATTTTTAGATAGTATTAAAATTAATGATATGTAGAAATAGAACACACAGTAAATGCTTTCTGCTAAAAATATTAAAATTTTCAACACATATTTTCTTTCACTGTAAGTGTCCACTCTTTTTAGTGCCCACCAGCTTCGCTCTATGCGCTTGTGGTGAGTACTTAAAAATGCTCGTGGCTGAGTCCTTTGTGAACCGCCTTAATGTTTCTTACTTTCTTTTGATATTCTGAACGTGTATTACAAATTTCTTTTTCAATTGTTGTGACAAATCCAAGAAAAAAAAACAAATATGAAAATTTTTACATAAAGTGTTGCCAATTTTAATTTACAACAATTTGTTCTCTGGTTAGTTACATAAAAAAAAGTAACCAAAGCCCTGAAAATTTAACGGAAATTATACTTTCATAAAGCAAAATATTGAAGACTTACATAATTTGTCCTTTGAGTTAAATAATTTCAATTTTAAGATAATTCTGTAAAATATTAGTGTGACTCTTTTTATATTTGGAATCGACAATTACCAGATATCTAGTATTTAGAGATCGTGTTTAGTATAGTAACTACACTTAGAAAACGATTTCTTTGAAATAGACAAAAACGTTCTTGCTGTTTCAGTTTTATACGAGTATGTCCGCCTGGAATTCGTACCTTTCCGTGATAATATAAAATCTTGTTATTTGAGTTAAAATTTCGATAGCCTTATTAAAATAAAATATTTGAGCTTAACATCTGACGATTCCTTTTCCTAGTTGGCAACACTATTTCTCAAAACATACAAAAAAAAAAGTTTGCCAATTCTTCTTCTATGTTGCGTTAATAGAACAAATTAACGAATTAAATGAAATACAAGAGTTTAATCCCTTGTAACGTTTTATTTCTAAAAGTTTTTGCCTTTTTTGCCGACAAAGAAGCAATTTTCAACGACCACTATGCGGAGGGGCGAGTTTTCTTTTGTATCTTGTGTTATTTTATTATTTTTTTCCAGTTGACTTCAAAGAGCAAAATGAAAGAAAAAGTCTCAAATTCGCTATTTTACGGAAAAATAAACACAATCATCATTCATTCATGCTTTCATTGTCTGCAAGTAACAGACAGCATTAGCAACAACAGTAAGGATAAGTGGAAAAAAGGATAACACGCGAGCGGTAGCGAAAATTTGATCAAATAACATCAATGATGGCGATTTAAATGGCGCATATGTACACCAAATCATTTCAGGTACGCATGGCTGACAGTGGTATGAAACTGACTGTTAGCCAAGCAATTTTATTTAAGATTTTTAACTTTCGGCTATATGAGTAAAGTTGCAAATGGTTAAACATGAACGATTTTTACGAATGTCACTTAGGTTGGGGCCCTTATGAAATTTCAAACTTGTGAACTGTCTACGTTTTTAGCCACTTCCCAAAGTTGTTTTTTTCGATAAGCTAATGACCATTCGACACTGGACTATATTTAACTTAAGATTTTACTTGTTGATTTTAAAATACTTTCTTCGAAAAATCCAAGCTCCAAAAAAAGCAACCGGGAATTATCAACAAGCCACTTTAAATGCAATTCATTATAATATTGCTTCTTGCCATGAAGAACCATCATATTCAGTGGCCATACTATTCTGGTGGGACTTCCTCGTTAATGAAAGTTGGAGCAATTTTCTATCACACAGTCAATTCGTATGTTTAGGAAGCAGCTAATGAAAACCTTTAAATAAATCATTCTGGTAGTACATTGAACATTGTCTAGCAGATCTTTCTATATGCAATTAACGAGGCCCTGGCTTTAAGAAAAGTTCCCGTGTATCAGTTTGAACGTTCTTCCCATATCCTCACTCTGAAGCTTCTCACGCAATTTTGTAATTTTTTACTACACAAGGTACTTTTTTTTTTGGTTCATTGGTCTGTTTTTCTTTGCAGCACTCGCTTTTGTGTTTTCTTCTTTAGTGCTTGAAATTATTGTCACTATTCACCAAATTCAATTCATCGGATTTTTATATTTTAGTGAGTCGTAGTCGTGCCAGTCGCACAGACAAGCAATCGCCGCAGTCTCTAGTTTTCTACAGTTCTGCTGTTTTCTTCCACTGTGCTTCACTGCAGCACAACTTAAGTGTGAATTTAAGTATTTAGGATAATAAAGATTCGCATACCATAAATTGCATATTTACAGAACGCAAACAAAACTAATTTAATTTTCTCAATTGGGTTGAAAAATAATATTTTCTTTGGAGCACCACCTCGACAAAAGATTATCAAAGATAAAGAAAATATCATAATATTAAAGCCAACATCAGAAGCCGAAGCCGAACGAGAGCACAGCAGGATAAATCAATAGAAAGATCCACGCACTTATTGTCAGTTGTGAGTTTGCAGGACCCCCGGAGAGTCGATGACGCGCCCAGGATTACACTTGTGTGAATCTTATTTGCGGCAAGCAAACCCAGCAGTATACTTTGGATATTGTTATACCAGCAACTGTACTTAAGCCGTTTTTGTTTTCAAAATGGGCGTGTCGTATATGTAATTGCAATAAAGCGCTTTACAGAAATTAATCTCAATTAGGGTTGGATTTGTTACTTTTTTCGTGATATGGTAAATGTTAAATTATCGCTGTAATAAAAAGAATAACTCACTCAAAACGTAAAGGGTGGAAAATATATGGTGATTTGTTAATCAGTTTGCGTTTTGGAGGGTGTTCTCTAATGTGTTAATTTTACACGAAACAGTTTAAGTTTCTTCATATTGTCTATTAAATAGAGGTAGTCTCTTAAATAATATGTTTGTTTTATTCATAAGTATGTACACATTTACAAGTAACTTTGAGAATGTACTTTTCAGCTTTTGGAACGAAATTTGTATGTATAAGACTTCATGTCCTGATTCACTGAAACCCAACGCCCAAAACAAAGAATTTCTCCTGGAAATATGAAATGTTTGACATAAGTAGAACTGATTGACTTAGAATCAATGCGTAGACCAAATTTCTCGCACTGTAAATATAAGCTTCGGGATTAGAGATCCTCACATATTGCTAATATTGAAGAATTTTTCAAAGTTCGCGCTTAAAAAGTTTTCAATTTTTTCTGTACATGAAAGCCTTCATTCTTGACTAGGAGTCACAATCCAGGCCAAACTGTTTTTTATAGTAACAGAAAATTCGGATTATGAAATTATCGTACAATGAACACCGTTTTCCACGAAAGAATAACATTGTTTTTTAGTTCGAACCTTAGAAGATATGTCATCTACCAGAAAAGCACAAATTCAATGATTCCATAAAGTAAATTATTGTTCTGGCTAACCACTCGTTAATGAGAACTTCTTATGTTCACTTCAGAACATACTTACATTTAAATTCGATCCCTAAAGTGGTGTTTTACTTATTCCATACTAGATTATCATTTTTAGTAATGTCATGAATAGAATTCATTGCATGCTATAGATCACATCATTTATCCTAGAATATCCATCAAGGAATCTTTTTTTTTTTACAGGAGTTTCGCCTCAGCGAAACTATGAGTATTTAACAGAGGTTCATAAAACTCGAAACGTTAAATTCCAATACTATTTCAATATCCACTAAGAACTAAATTCAAATCTTATCCCTAAAATGTAATCTTTCAAATTTTCTATATACACGGTTAGAAATCTTGGAATAAATTTTAATACAAGCGAAGTATTAAATAGATTTTTAATACAATTTTGATTAAATTTAATACTTTTGAATATATTACAAAATTTTGTAATATATTTTGTATTAAATTCTAATACAGTTCTAACATTAAAACGATATTTTATATCATTTGATGCTATCGCAAGTATTACATTTAGCCATAAAGCCTGAAAAATTAACTTAAATGAGTTTTTTTATTTATCGAACTACAGCTGTAAAACAAACGATTTTTAGTGATAACAACCTGGAACATTTTGATGTAAAATTAAATGGTAAATATACATCTTTTATACGCTATTTTGATCTATATGTGTGTGTTTGTGACCTTAAATGATGTTAAAATAAAATTTTTTTCCAATTTTTTATTTTTAAACAGGGATTCTTGGAAGGTAACATATTTCCCGTTGTACTATTAAATAGAGAATTTAATGTAATTTAAGAAAAAAATATTTTTGTTTTAATAAATTTTGGTGCCAAGGAAATAGCTCTTAAGAATAAATTAAGTCGGGTTTTTTGACTTATCTACCAATGACTCTAAAAGTAACGATTTTAGGTATTAAAAGTTGAGAACAGTTTTATACAATACCAAATGATGAACATATTTCTCATACAAATTGCTCATCTATGTATATGCAACCGTTCATGGTATATAAAAATGTTAAGCTTTAAATTTAAAACAAAAACTTAATTATCATAACTGCTTTTATTAGTCCAGCACTGAACGTTGAATTATTGACTTCTTACTTATATATATGTACCTTATTAACTGATATCTTATATTGTTGGAAACTTAATCGTATTGAAATAAATTTGAAATACTATTCTGAATAAGAAAATTTTCTTTAAAACATAATTTTATTATTTTCCTGTTGTTCCAAATCGGACAACATTTTGCTTTTGCACCTCTAATTTTTGTGAGACTTTTTTTCTTTTAGTACTGGTAGAGACCAGTGATGGTAATTTTGTACTTTTTTCGGTACATTTCTGTCCTGAAAAGTTGTCTTCAGTACATTCGACAAGTTTTCAGAACATTCGGTACATTTGCCCCATTTTAAGTACATTTGACGAGTTTTCAGCACATCTTCAGTACATTTTTGGTACATTTAGACAATTTATAATAATAACCTTTTTTATTTTTTAGTAAATTGAAAAAATAAAAGTATTATTAGTCTTATAATAATTATCATTTTTTTATTTAGTAAATGATAAAATCAAACTAAAGTAATCGCAATTTATAGATTTAATAATTTAATGTGAACTATACCTCATTTTGGTAAGGTTTTTGAGATGTTAAAAGTGATTTATTGTACTTAATAGTAATGAACACCGTAAAAAATATTTGCTTAAAAATAATAATTATCAACAATCAATATAATATTTCTTACCAATGACAATTAATAAGTAATTTTTTGGACAAAAATAGTTACGTCCATGGATTAAACTTTAAAGTTACCATTTACGATAAAAAAGTAATATTTAAACAATTTACTCGAAACAACAACTTAATTTTGCCACAGAGGTTGTCCATGTGAAACTCTACTATTCACTCTCACGTGGCGAAACCCTTTACGATGTTAAAGTTTGTATACACACTTTATGGTTTCGTTGTGATACCAAAAGAGTGTAAGTTTGTTGATCAACTTAATTGTAAACTTGCAACCCCATTAGAAGAAAATCAAAATAAAACATCGAGAAACCATCAACAAATGCATGTGAAAAAAACTATATGGGACTTTTCTGTATAAAGCAACAACTTGAGCAGGAGTTAGTGTTAAGGATATTGAAATAATGTAATTATTGCATGAGTGATTTTATAAGGGCGTAACATATGCCCATTAAAAAGACTCTCATAAAATGGGTAGTTGGTAAAGCGCCCATTGTGTTTATTGTTTTAGGATTATGCATTGATAATGAAGTGTTTTAATGCTTTCATGACATTGCGATGAGAGCTTCAGTCTTAATAAAAACTTACTTAGAGTTGTCTTAGAGTTTGCATTCCGGCAAAAACCAACCAACTTTTTACAATTTTCAAACAATTCAAGAATTGATTGAAAAACTAAATTACTATTAAATGCAATTTGAAAGATATGAAATAAATCTTTTCCCTAAACTTTGTATATTTCTGAGAAATTTATGTTGTGAGAAAAATTACAGGACCTGCTTTTCCCTTGAAGTCAGCAACAAAAAATTTCTGAAATCGTAAAATAAATTGAGTGTCATTTTTTGGCTAAATTGAAAAAGTAAATTATGGCATCGTTACACTTGTGCACAAACAAGCAGATGTTGTTGTTACTACACTCAGTGCTTTTGGTTTGATACACGTTTTATTAAAAATTACATTTTACTTTGTTCGCTTTACGTTGACCTTACTAAACTTACATAGTGATGTTACGATACTCGATACTTTTAGTTCTTACTTTTCCTCAAGTACCTTATTTTATTTAGTAATATTTTTTTATAGGATTTGCTTCGATTAAATAATAAATAAAAATAAAAATTCTGAAACTGTATGTGACAAAATGTTTATACAACACATATCTGGATTTGAAACATTTTGTTACGTTGAAATGGAGAAATTCACCGTCGGCACTAGTTATAAACGCAGATATTCAATAAAATTTTATCGTGCGACATAGTAATTTTTCTATGCTGCCAAAAAATTTCACAATTTCGTCAGTTAAACGTTGAAAACAGTATTTTAAAGTTAAATACTTAATACATAAATGTTGTAGATATGAGTTAAATTTTTCAAAATAAGTAAGTGAGTAGTTTTTAGAGGGAATTATTCAAAACAGAACATTTTTTTTTTGAAATCTGTACCTCACTAAAAAGTTCAAAAATGATTTTCATTGTGGAAGTTTAACGTCACCTATAAAAGATTGAATAATGTTTCCCTTAAACAAAAGTGCAAAAATATCAGATTCGATAAACCCAAGCCGGTTGAAGCTTTTCTTTAGAAATATATAAAAATATTAGCAGTCTTATTAATAGATGATTTACATATAAAGTTCCCGAAGAAAAACTTAGTAAAAGTGAATTTTTAATTGCAGGAAGTCAAAAACGATGAGCTTTTTCGGGAGACTACGGCCTTTAATACAAAAAAAAACGAAAGTGCTAAAGTTTTCCAAAACTCTTAAGACAATCGTCTGATAACACTAATGGAAAGAAAGAAAATCTATAGAAGCTCTAAACTTTTTTTTAGGCATAATGACTCAGTGGATTCAAAAATTAAATTTGAACACCAAAGATGTTCTATGAACTTCATATATAAGCAACTATGTGATAGAGCGCTCTAGTTAACTTGCTGAAATCAAAATGTGCTTATGTAGCATATAGACGGAAAATGCATTTTCACTTTTTAGAAACCACTTTATTTATCTTATATCACGTTTATATGAATTGTATTGGTTTTTCAAAAATTAGAACGAAAAATTGACAAAAAATATAATTATTTTACTCCAAGTCCAAAGTTCCAGCTGCTGCTTTTCTCAAGTTTTTTTTAAAAATTTTTTCTTAATGCAGTGTTTGAAAGATCATAGTAGCATATTGGTGAAAAGTTCATACATTTTACTCTTCAAAAAACATTTGTTTGAAGTTCAATACTTTATATGTGAATCATGCTCATTTTTTAAAAATTAGAGTTTTAAAAGTCATAATGTGAAATTTCGCAAACTAAAACAGTCAAAAAAAAAAATAAGCATATGTTTATGCCCGGTTTTGCTTAAGTTTTTTAAATATTATGTAGGAATATATGGTTAACTAAAATTCAAAGTTCCAGCTGCAGTTTTTAACAAGTTTTTTATGAATTTTTTTCTATTCCAATATATGAAAAAAAAATATTTTTATTTCTTCACATTTACAATAATCACAGCAATTGTAAAAGCTTGCGGTGTGAGGGGAGGTGCTTGAATTCAGAATGGAGTTCGAATGTTGTTCGAAAACATAAGAGAAACGCCCTCAAAACGGTTTTTCTCTTATAACTTGAAAACTACGAAAGATATCGCTAAATTTTTAGTATTTTTGGAATAAGCATAAGAAAATCCTCATCCACATTCCACCTTTGTGTGGGAGTTAGGCGTGTGAGCAATACACGATAAAGAAATATTTTAATCAATTTGAAACCCGCGTCTGGCCCCATTTGCAAAACATCATTTTATTGCGCTTATTTTTTTAAGACAAGTTCTAACCCGACTAGAATTTTTCTTAGGCATGCCTAAATATACTTTTGGCCCTAACTGGGAAATAATTAGGCTAGCCAAAATTAGGAATGTGTACTAGCAGCCTAATTAGGCAATTGTAAGGCATTTCTAAATTAGTTTTGCCTATCAACTGCCTGATTAGGCCCTACTGCGGCATGCCAAAGTTTGGTTTGCCTAAAGGTTTGGTCATGGTAATAACTTAGGAATGCCTGAATTCAGTAAATCTGGGGAATAAGTAATGTGGTAGTCGTGACTAAGTTCGAATTTACTCCTGAACTATAAGAAATGACCGATGACAGATGCAACGTTTCCTGAACTTTTAACTTTGATTTTCATCATTTCATTTAATTTTTTAATAAATATTGACCTTGATATATTTATAAATTTGGTGTTTTATTATGCGAACTCAAATTAAAAAAAAAAAATTTTTGAAAAAGTTTTCCTGCGCTGGAGTTGAACCTTGTCATTCCGAGTTGTTAGATGCGTAGCTTGCGTAGCATAATTTTTCTAACAGTGTCATATTTGAATTGTCATTTTATCAGAGTTCCCACATTTGGGTGTTTTTGTAATGTTTGATTATTTTTTTTTTTTGCTGTAAATGTGTGTGGTAGCTGCCCGATAATTGGAATTAGAATATTAAAATAACACAAGCTTACTGTAGCAATGACTTTTTATTTATTTATAAAACAGTTTTGTGTCAACATATTTTTAATACAAACTTATATATAATCAAAAAAGCCTTTTCAAGAATGTAGTTATGCTAGTTGTTGTTAAATAGAATAAAAATTAGAGACGAAAGAGTGGTTATACGACTGAATTATGAAGTGCCGTATTTTTTAACAATTGCAGTTTTACTTATGGATTTAACAATAATGTCACAATTATAAAGTAAATAATTATTTGTGTAATTTGCAATGCTCAATGTAACATTATTTGTATTTTTTATTTTTGGTAATTGAAAAAATTGTTCTTTGATAAATTTGTTGCAATGGAACCTCCCTTTTTTAGCCATTTTTGATAGGATTCCAATGTAATTTTCAAATCCGATCGTATCGAATTCATCCAAAATTGTTCTACATCACCTGCAAGATGCCGCAAATAATGTGGAATATGTCTTTTCGAATTGGGACTCAAAATAGTTCAAAAGCATTTACACGTGCAGAAGTAAAAAATTGTTCTACAATTTGTTTCTAAAAACTTTTTGCAAAACCACAAATATCCAAAATATATCAGAAGTGATCAGAATTCGGTCGCCTTCCAATATTTATGGTATATTAGAGGTCTCTGTTTCCCAAGTAAGCGTCAGCTTTGTACTATAACTGTTCAACCTAAATTAGAGCGCCAGCGTCGTTTAGCTGTCAAAATTCTCTCATGCACATACATTTTATATGAAGCCAACCGAAATAACCAACGCTCTAACGCCAACGTATTCGATTTTCTAATTTTGACAGAGCGTTGGCAGCTAATTTTTTATTTTATTGTGTTGATTTTTTTTCTGTCACAAACAGTAAACAAATAAACTCTACATGACATTTAACGCTACGCTCTTATTTAGGTTCAGCGCTCAACTCAAAAGCGTAGCGCCGGCAAAGTCAACGCTCAACGCTCTAATTTAGGTTGAACAGTAAATCTGTTTTTTCTTAAAATAAAACACAGTTCACACAAAAGCATTCAAAAACAAGCTTAATAAAATAAAATAACTTTTCAAATCAGAAGGAACATTAATTTACATCGGTTCATTTAATTGTCAAAGAAAAATCAACTAAAATGAAAAAAATCTTAATTTCTACCAAACCAAAAATTTTCTACCAAATTTAGGGAAATATTCCAAATGTGGCAACGCAGGTAAACATTGAATTTTTCTAATAAAATTTAAATAATTTTTTATGATTCGTTATAACTTTTTTGTTTTCATAATTTTATATATATGACATCAAATTTATAAACATAATGATGAACTAAGTGAATGTTGCCTGGGCGACTCTTTGCTTTGATGTTGTATTAAAATATGAATATATGTATATGAACTCTCTGTGTATGAATGACGACTGACAATATAAATAAATAAACGTCACAAAATAAATTCATTTAAAATAAGTCAACAAAAATGTTAACGGGGAAGTGTGTGGGGGGGGGGTAATAAAAATCATATAAAAAGTAGTGTATGCATTATGTGTGGCGCTGCACTTGCAATGACGTGAAAAAAACAACCAATGATAAAAAATGTTTCCCCAAGACACAACAATTTTTTTTTTTTTCATTTCCCCCTTGTAGAAAGGGCCCAACGAGAGCCTAATGAGGTAGGCGTTGAACAATCCTATTTGGGAAAATTTGGGGCACACCGTTACAATCCAAATTAGGTTGTCGTTGGGTTTCCAAACTTGGCCCTAACGTCTGGTTAGGCAAAACCAATGAGGACCTAATTTACGCCTAACGACATTTTCTAGTCGGGAAGGCGATATAAAAAATAATTTAACATAATTATTTTTTTTTTTAAGTTAACGAAATTCAGAAAGCACATAGCTGATAATTATGTGAAAGTTTTAAGTAAGATAAGAGAAAAAATTATTTTTAAATTTTTTACTTAAAGGTCGTGGAAAATCATGGATCAAAACAAGATTGAGGGTCATATATAGCATTTCTGTATGTGACTTCAGCGTAGTACCAACGATATCAGTATATGTATATCTTTCTTACAGAAACATATCGGCTCGACTAATAAGTTCTTAAAGTTAAGTTTCCATTATACATCGATATGCAATCTGCATCTTTTATCTCGATTTATCTCGATACCCATAAATGTTTAGTCCTTTGATCTGGTGTGCTTTTCGGTTTTCCAACTTCTTTTTAGTAAACACATCGACTATATTTTATCCACGTTGCTATAAAAAATAATTGAATTGATTTTATTGTTGCTACTGTTGTTGGTAGTAGGTACTATTTGCTTTGCTCGTAATTTCGTTGGATACTTCAGCTTTTGTTGCCAAAAGTCATAAAATTCGCGAATTGCTTTGCGTTGTCCCTTCATACCTCCTTCGCTTGCACATAATACGTTTATACATAGAATATTTGGCACCATACTTCTTATGATGTTATTATCCTTTTTATTGTTATTGTTATATTGTCCTATGTTTGTTGACGCGTGAGTGGTTTCTGTCTGCAATTTTATAACTGAATCGGAGTTTTTTTAAAAAAATTTATATTTTGCAAATAAAGAAAAGTACTAGGAGCTTAGTTTAGGATCTGATCAGAGAAATAAGCTGCAGACTATGTTGTGATGATACCATGTGAACTTAAGGTTTTTTTTTAAATTCCTTGGTATATAACAATTACATTTTTTATAGCTGTTGAATATTATATTAAAATTAAAGTATTTTTAGAAATATTATCCATAATATCATGCTACATTCATTCCTTATTTAAATACTACACTCAAAAATTTAATTTTTAATCACCTACAATTAAAATGAGCAATTTATGCTATCCAAAATGAAATCTCTAAGTAAATAAATATTTACAAAATAAGACCGCCTTTTGAAGAACAAAAAAATTTTACTTTAAGCTGCAGATTTATCAAAATTTCTTGGCTCGAGATCAAAATATAGCACTAATTGTAAGAACAAAATTGCAACTGCTGCTAAATTTTATTTCTTTAGGATTTTCTATGCAAAAGGAAATTGCACAGTTAAAATCAATAGATAGAGATCTGAAAATATGAAGTTATTAACTGTCAAAATTGGGTTTGTGAAAGTATCTTAATTTTCCATTTGACTGGCTTGGCGCCAGGCGCCTCTTTGAAATCGCAACATGAAAAATGTTACCTATTTTAAGCGGTTATACATACAACAATTCTCAGCCAACCAAACGCGAATATGCAAAACAGTCTTATGTTTTCGATACCGAAAAAAAAAAGTTTTTAATACTGTATGTAAAATGTTGAGAGAAAAAAAGGGTATGCCATCACTCACTGCACAGGCATATCTTAAGCCAACCATCTTAATACCACAGGATCAGAACATTCAGAGGTCGTTGCATGCTGCATGCAAAGAAGTGTGAGTCAAAAAATTGGATTGCAATTAGTTCTGATTTTTGCTATGGTATAAAACAAGATAAGCCTTAGCTGATCAAAATATTTTGCTGTATTGTGATTTCAACCAATTATTTGTATTTATCATTGTTGCATTTTCCTAACCCCCTGTAGTTAGGACTACTGTTTAATTCTATTTATTGTGTTTTATATTGATATTATACGCCCAGCAGGATATGAATTCGTATCGTTAGTTTTGAAAACTTAATTTATTTCCTTTATAATTTAAATTCTTGTTTGATAGATAATTGGAAAAAAAGCAGGCTGTGTAAAATTAAAAAATTTTTTGAATATAAATTAAAAAAACAAATTGCAGTAGTTAATTCTGTCGGCCAAATTTTTTTAAATTGCAGCATTGGGTCGTCAAAAATTTTATGTACATTTCACATGTTCAAAACATATAAGTGCTTACACAAATAGTGGCTGAGCTTACAAAGACTGTTTGAAAACAGAATTAAGCCTTGAAAATCTGCTTTTTTTTTTGCTATACAAAGCTTATAAGTTAATATCATTTTGTAACCCCTCTTGGTTCATCTATGTTTTATCTAAAATACTTTTTCAGAATACACTTAAGAAAAGTATATTTTTTCAGTATTAAGATGATGTCTTTTACCTATAAAAGGTCGTCAATAGAGATTCTCATGTAGCATGTTGCCGAATCCTTATCTCTATCTCTTTCTTAGGGATCAACCTATCTGCTTAGCAAATTTAATTAAAATGGTTCATTAATTTAGCTGTGAAAACATATTTTCTGCTTGGGGGTATGGCAACGCCTATTAAAACAAATATATTTCTTCAGGGTTCAATAAATCTCTGTCTCAAATTTCATTAAAATCAGTTTGTTAGCTTAGCAATATAAGCGAATTTTCTTGTTAACGGCGTAGCATTGCCCACCAGAGGCGTCAATTGGGTAGGGCTGGGGGGGGGGGGGGGCATTGGACCCCCCAAAAGATCTGATATGACTATTAATTACATCGATTCAATTCAAAATATCATCGATTCGATATGTTATTTAAGCTGTCCCCCGCAAGCTTTTGGCCAAATAACGCTACTGTTGCCCATTAAAAAAAGAATATCTCAAATCAAGAATAAGTCTATCTATTTACCAAATTTCATAAAAATGAGCGTATCAGCTCAGCCGAAACAGCATTATTCACCATTAGGGGCGTTGCTACACTAAAAGAACACAGAGTTATTTATACCCTTTCTCAGGGCACAATCTATCTACAAACCAAATTTCATCAAAACTAGTCTATTAGCTTAGCCATGGAAACGTATTTCCTGATAGAACGCGTGGTATGTATCGACACTTCTTCCGCTTCAGTTTAACGTTGATTCCAAAAAATATGCATAATTATAATTGAGACCTTTTTTAAGATCAATCTGAAGAGGTTGTTGTGGATGTTTTTTGTTTAGGTACTTTAAGAGTTCAAAATCAGTATAAAGTAATTTGATAAGTAAGTAGTTCAATATAATTATTATTTTGAATTTTTTAGTATGGTGTTTTAAATTTGCTGTTTGGTTGTTGAAGCGCCCTCTTGCCAAAATGCGTCTACATTTTGTCTGGTGCTAATCTGAACCATTCCTTACACATATATTTGTTAAATTTAGTTACATTTCTCGATATAAATTTGTCAGAAATTTGTTTTGAAGTTTCTGCTTATATGGGAGATACCGCACCCTTTCATCCAAACTATCCAACTTCTCAGGAGTGAAATTCGCCAAAATGTGTTCAAACTCTTTTCAAATACATTTCGTTTCAATACTTTAAATAACTCTCTCAGTAAAGCGTTTCAAATGATTTATGTATATGAATGGTAAACGTGTTTGTGAACCTACTTCGCCTATTTTTAATATATGTACATACTTTTCCATATCTACTGCGCCTTCTGTTATGCACTACGAACGGATAAAAAAATTAATATACCCTGAGACTCAAGACTTAAATATTTTCTGACTTATGGCTTAAGTATATTGAGCGATTAGATTACAGTGCTAAAGCTAAGCAGACCTGAAACTCACAGCCATCAAAACTTACACAAAAATTAAAGATCGAATGAACTTCAATGTCAAATCGCTTACGTTAACAAGCTGAAAATACTTTCTGTTCCACCCAGCATCAAAAAGATAACAAACCTCCAAACAGAATTCAAAATTGCCTTTGACTGCAGCCATTATTGTCACGCAATAATAATTCGTAATTACTATGAATTTATATTAAATTGCAGTTTGTAAAACCACTATAGTGGAAATATCGATTGCTATTAATATGTGAATAAAAACAATTATTATTAATGGAAATGTTAAGTTTTCTTAATTTGGATGAAAAAAGTTACAAAGGTTTATTTACTTTAATTAACATTTTCATGGAACATTCAAAATTTATTTATGCAGCACTTTGCGCACAAAGCTTGGAATCAATAAATTTCCGTCGATTTACAGCTAAAGCTCAACACAGCACAATATATACATTTTTTATGTGCATACTAGAGTTTTCCAAAAATAAAAAAAGAAAACAATGTTCTTGAAATTTTCGAGAAAAAAAATTTGACCCCCAATTTGTTTTTAAGGGATATTATTTCAAAAGGGTAAATATCTGAATTTTAAGCTTTCCCGAAAAACTCAAAAATATTTTTTTGACGAACTCTAGTACACACTCGTTGAAGCGGAAACTGCAATAATTTTAACTCATGTGAGAGTCATGATGAGATTTATTTCATGCAGTAAATTGCCATATTGCAAAAACGTAAAGCTTAAAAATGTTAACCACCAAATAAATAGAAACACATACATTCGTATAAATTAGGGAGGCTTTAAGAAAAGAAAAAAATTCGAAGGCTTGTACCAAAATATGTGTATGAAGGAAAATTGATATAGAAAAATCCCTCCGAATTTTCTGACTTTGATATACGCATTGACGAAGAGCATAATACTTATATAGCCGATAAAGGACCCAGATGTTCATTGATAAAAATGGAGGCCTTATCTCGCACCGTTTACCAAAATTAAAGATTCAGTGTTTCTAAAGAGCTGTGAAAAAAGGTATCACGTTAGAGTGTCGGATGCTTTAGGGCAGCTGTAAATCTCAAACTGATATGGTCAGGGCCGGGTTAAGGCTATGTACGCCAGTAAAATTCTATCGGCCTCATATTTAAAAAAAAATTATAAGATAAAAAACCAGAAATTATTTGATTTCCATACAAAAAAAATTTTGATGAGCAAAAAAAAAATAATTTTGAATAAAAATAGTTTTGAAAATTTGCCGCCCTTGTTTTCAAAATTTGTTGCCCTTTTCAAAATTTGCCGCCCTCGTTTTCAAAATTTGCCGCCCCCATTTCCTTGCCGCCCATACGACATGGCGTCGGCGGCGCACAGTGTTATATTTTGAGAAAAAATGGACAAAATCAAATTCCCGTCGATAACAATGTTTAAAAAAAACGAGGTCGGTCTCATTCGAAAGGTGATTTCATGCTTTTTTTAGAAAAATTGTCCCGAATCGAGATCCCAGCTTTGGGCATTTCTCAGAAATGCCCAAAATATGGTCTTTTTCACTTTTAGACAGTTTTTCCCAATTTTAGTACAATTTTGACTCGTATACATATCCGATGATAATTTATTTTGAAAGTCGAGAGTATATATATATATATATATATGAAATATTATGAAAATATATTATGAAAAAAAATTTTTTTTCGTATTATAATGACAAAAATGACAAAAATTGGTTTTTTTTTATAATACGAAAAAAAATTTTTTTTCATAATATATTTTCATAATATTTCATATATATATATATATATATACTCTCGACTTTCAAAATAAATTATCATCGGATATGTTTACGAGTCAAAATTGTACTAAAATTGGGGAAAAACTGTCTAAAAGTGAAAAAGACCATATTTTGGGCATTTCTGAGAAATGCCCAAAGCTGGGATCTCGATTCGGGACAATTTTTCTAAAAAAAGCATGAAATCACCTTTCGAATGAGACCGACCTCGTTTTTTTTAAACATTGTTATCGACGGGAATTTGATTTTGTCCATTTTTTCTCAAAATATAACACTGTGCGGCGTATGCGGTAACACGGCCCTAGATATGGTTGTAGTCGACCTTACAACAAAACTAGGTTCAGCTTATACTGCGTTAAGCCTTGAATAAGAAATTACCACCTTGGTTGAATGAAAACATCAAAATCAGTCATACCACAGCAAGATTGTTGCTTAGCATAGCCCGGATAGTGGTTCCGCAGAAAATTAGGCAGTTTAAATGATTTTGAACTTTGAACTCTTCAAAAATATATTCAGAAATGCACAACGCACATTTTGGCCTGATCTACTTATGTGCTTCCAGTGTGTCAATCAGTCAGGAATAATGAGAAAAATTCTTAGTAAAGAATCATGCCTAGTAGGCTGTTTAAACTGGTTAACTGGGTTATAGACTTAGTCCACTGAGAACTAAATTTACTTTTTGATTTGCATTTCTTTCTTTCTTGTGCATCCACTGATACAGATGAGGCCGATAACTAAAATATAGTTTCAACCATTGTATTCTATGGAAAAGTCTCGAGAGTCTAATACGATATCATTCCTTCAAAGATTTTAAATACTTCAGGTATCCTTCTGATAAGATTGGAGGTTACTTGTATGAGTTGTTTCTGCATTTAGAGTGGAATAACGTGAAGGTTTACTTTATTCCAAAATCAGAATCGTCAATCCATGCAACAGCAAGAGATTTTAAGCCCACCTGTCTACCTTTCTCTCTCCAAAAAAGTACAAAAATCTTCGTAACGCAACTATGTACACACTTAGCCACATTTGCGCGAAAAAACGTGTTAAAATTTTTCGAAATAACAAACCCTGAAATATGACCGACCGACCCTTAAAGCTGTTCACTTAATTCATCTATGGAGATTTGAACATAACACGCATTATATATATTTTACTTTGGATTTTTTGTTGTATTTTACATAACTTGCTTCTATGACGGATTTCATGTCAAAAGTCCTAAGCCAAAAGCCGACAAAATCGATTGATCTTAAACTTGGGCAAAGTTTTGTCTTATTGAATAATTGCCATTATTTTTCTTTAAAATTTTAAAATTTGATCTTGATTTTTAAAAATCAAGTATAAATTTTACTCTAAAAAGAAAGTTGAGGTTTTTTCACTTAAATACGTTAAGTTTCAGAGGCCGTTTTACTTTTTTTTCGAACCAGGCCCGGATTAAGAAAAGGACCTGCCAAAACACTTTTTGAGAAGATAAACATTAGAGGAATATACAGGACTTAAAAGGCAGAATTCGTTGGAGAAGCTTTATAAATATTTAATGCCAAGTATTGAGGCCACTTTAAATCCAAATGGTATTTGTGTATGTATAATATAAATCTAATGAAATAGCCCCCGTAGGAGAAAGAAGAAGCCAATTGTGCATGCTTTTTAATATCCTTGGGCGCCAGTAGCCATGTCACCCTCAATTCTTTCGTTGCTTCTTTTTGAATAAAACATAATATTAAGTGTAAGCCTCCCTATTATTGAGCAATTATAACGAATTCCGAAATTGCATTTTACAATTAAATGAATTGCAACTACTAAAATTGCAATTTGCGGATATTCTATGTGCTTTTTACCTGCGTGAGTGTGCGCCCCCAAAAGCTTAAATATTACTTTTAAAAAGCCATTGCTACGCTTCATTTCCCTCCTCTTACTCAATTTCAGTTTACAACATATGCAAAATTTTAAGACCGCATGTAAAATTACTTCACCAATATTTGCGTTGCGTTGTTTCATGGAAATACTCCACTCTTTTATTTCTGCGTTGGCATTAATTCCAGAGTTATCGTATTACTACCCGAACGTATGCACTTCTAACTGATGATTGTTTGTCCATTTGTTTCTACGTCTGGCTCTTGTGTGTGTCCATTCATACAAATGTCCGGTTTCAAATTTCAATCGATAACGATTTTTGTTTATGGTTTTACTAATTGCAAAATTTACCTTCAATACTTTTTGTTTGTGATTTATTTTTTGTGCTCTGTACTGTTTGGTAACCACAAATTGTTTATATTACTTTGCATTTGATGTTAATTGCAATTATTTTTTTGTATTTTATGTTTTTTTAATAATATGTGGTTATAGAAATTGTCGATTTTTAGTTTTTAGTCGCTTAATATTTAAAAGTATAATGATGTTTCCATTTGTAATGTCGCTTCTGTCGAGCGAAAACATGAAATCTGATGATATTTCAAACATATAATTATATTTTATAAAAAATATTTAAAATAATGAAAGCTACTACTTTCCCAGAAGAAAAATCATTGAGTGGAGTAGGTAGCTAAAAATCACTTTGGTATTAATAAAGATAGACTTATACCTGAAACAAAAACATGAGCTAGTTCAAAACTTTGTATGGTAAGTCTGTAGATAGTGCTATACTGCCGTACAGATGAAAAAAAGCACTATCTGCATTAGAATCAAAGTCGAATAAATAAGAAAAACATTGAAAAAGTTATTTTCTCTTATAAAATCGGTATTTTAACATTTTACAATTTTTTTTTATGGTTTTTGGTATTTTTGGGGGTGCTCTTTTCAATGGTGTAAAAAAATTTGAAAAATTACTTCATTTTATAGGTGAATTTGCAGATAGGCAATTTTTCTATGCCAATTTATCGGAAATTACAGATGAAAAAAAGCACTATCTGCAAACATATGAAAATTATATTTAAACTTCAATGTAGACTGGCAGGTTTTCTATGTGATTAATTGTTTTTCTATGCAGATTTATTGAAAATTACAGATGAAAAAAAGCACTATGTACATAGGCATTTTTTATATGTATAATAAATGAATATTTATTACTCAAACAGATGAAAAAGATCATTATCTGCAATAAATTGTAGATAAGCTAAATTCTCATGTAATTTTCCATTTTATCTATTAGTAATACACAGAAAATGTAGATAGGCATTTTCATTTTGGAAAATATAAGGATTATCCGTTTTTTAATCAACAGATTGATAGAGCTTGAAAACACGAATCCAACGGTATAAAAAACTCAATTTTCATGAAAATGTAGATAGTGCTTTTCTTCATCTGCACGGCAGTATAATGCACTGAAATATGTATAAGAAAATTATATTTTATTACGGTATTTTTGGAAAAATCTCCAATTAAAAATGGAAAAAAAAATTTTCTTTTACTTTAACAAGCGATGACTCTGAACTGAAAACACGGCTGGCAATAATGGTACTACTAGAAAATATGTAAGTTAATCATCTAATGTAACTCACTCATTTTATTGCTTTAGTTTTATTACTTAGAAGGTAATGAGGCAATCTTTGCTTGTAAGTACTACCTTTAGGGAGCTTTGTTAAACACCCTCTAACTCATGATGTGTTCAAGAAGAAGAGGGAGGAGCCCTGTCACATAATTTTTTACTCATAAAAAACCAGGGAATCTATTTTTTTCGGATGGCACAGGACCGTGGCAAGACCATTTTAGTCGAACTTTTGGATAAGCGAGTGCTTAAATTTATTTTATCTGCTCAATATCGCAGAGGAGACTTTAGGGTTTTGAATTTCAAAAATGGTATGATTAAACTTCTACGCAACCAAACAATTTTTTTTACTAAAATTAACTATGACTCCTTAAAAGGATTTATAAAGAACAAAGCTGAATTTGATGAAGTTTTATGCATTAAAACTTTATGTATTTTAATTACAGCTCGTGACGTTAAAATTGAAAAGTGCGCGCTTTCATATGCCAGGATATGGCACTTCCCTCTGATACAAGTAACAGCTCTTTTTATAGTCATTTCCGGCAAAGCAAATTTTCCATTTTCACTGCACAGTTATTAGAAACCCCAAAACCTTAGGAAATCGTTTATTTTTGGACCATCGAAACTTTTAGGCTCAAAACTCATCTTTCGAAAAACATATGTAGTATTCTATTAAGCATTGTTTCTGTTTGTTGATTTTGGTGTATTCGAGCGTAAGATAATGATAGTGTTTCACCGAGGCTACGAGGCAGACTCGTTTTTGACTACGAGAACGAGGCGAGACCGAGGCGAGAACGAGGCGAGATGGAAAAATAAATTTTCCTCGCTTGACCGAGGCGAGGCGAGATCACACGGCACCTCGCCTCGTACTCGCCTCGTCCTAGCCTCGTTTTCGAAACCAAGAGCGAGGCGCGTTTTGACGAAATCTGAACTCGTAAGAATCATATGCAGATTCAAAATATGAATGTAATTTTTATAATAAAATCTATATTTAACTAATATTTTAGTATTTTATTTTGAGTAAACTACTTTGTTTTATTTTTAATCCGCATGTGCTTCTTACGAGTTCAGATTTGGTCCAAGCGCTAATGCACAGAAGTGCTTGGATCGCATCAGCTTCTATGTGACTTCGCCTCGATTGATCAGTTAGGGAAGCATGTAAGGCTATAAGCAAAACTGCATGATTGACAACACTGCATTGAAATTGATTTATTCTAATAGTCTTTCTAAGAACCGGTAAGGTGAAGCGAAACGCACAGGGTAATGCTAGTATATAAACAAAGATCAATATATCGTCGCATACTTGTACAACGGCCCTAATTGACATTTTTTTTAAAATCCAGTTTATTACATATTCCTGAAGACCAACCTCAAATGCACCTTCACCCAAAAAATTGGAACGGTAACACAAAAAATACCAAGTTTATTAGGTGATATTAAAAAGCCCTAACTACATTCAACATTTTTTATATGTTAAAAGGTACTAAATGCTTTTTTTTGCGAAGTAGTTTTCAAAATTTCTAGAGAATTTTGAATTCAAAATTTCCGTATAATTACCAATTTTAAAAAGTAACAATTAGTTCATATCTTATGTTGGAACGCGTATGTGGCCTTCGTTTTAATTTTTCGCAATGAGTGTTAAGGAAAATATTATGTGTGAGATCTATGCCTCTGATTCAATCCCGGAACAATTAAAACGTGATCGGATTTTAAATATGAAAAAACGAATGCGAAAAGTTCAATACATAGGCGTTTCGATTGAAAATGGTTTGTGTCAAGGGGCCGAAAGACGGCTTGGACCACCTTGTACATCAAAATATTGCGTGCAAAGACGTAACCGGTACTGTTTGCTTTTTAGGACAAATATAAGGAAAGCCATCTTTGATGCATGTTGGAAAATGACATGAGAGCAAAAAAAGTTAAATGTAATTGGCCACGTTGATCCGGTAAGCAGAAAACGAATTTCGTCCGAAAACTCAGCGCGTACTCAGTCTCTAGAATATTTCTTAAAACACAATTTCCAACGTTTGCAAATATGTCGTTAAATGTTTTTATCAATATTATGTTTGAGAGAAAAGATTATTTACTAAAAATTACATCAATAAGTACAATATTTGCATATTTTCTTTAATTTTGTTGTAAATGAATTACACTTTTAGTTTTCAAAGTAACTGCAAAAAGCCCTAAATGCACTTTTGCATACATAAAAATGATGTCAAAAAGCCCTAATTGAAATAAAAGTAAGTATCAATAAAAAAAAATTAGCTTTTTCATTAAAAATAATTATGTTATTGTTTTTGTAACTAAACTGTATTTAAAAAAATTTCAATATTCTGCATTGTCGGTTTTTATACAGTTTTTTGTGTCTCCTGAACAAAATCAAAAATGTCAATTAGGGCCGTTGTACAAGTGAGCGACGATATGTATGTTCGTTGCTAATGGACTCCTAAACCGTTCAATCGACCGACGAAAGATTTGACATACATATATGTTTCTTATGATTTGGGATGCTCCGTAATATAGTTTACGATAAATGGGTGATGCCACCCCCACATAAGAGAAAAACAGAATTCATCATATATTATAAACAACTTGATGCAAATTAATAAAACTTGGTATATTTATAAAAGGTAGAGGCATAACTAAGATTCAATTAAAAAAATGGGCGGTACCATGCCTTCAATATAAGAAAAAAATTAACTTTATCATATCTCAATATCTATTTGACGTAGATAAATAAGATTTGGTACATATTTTGCTTATAGTTTGTAAAAGGTTTATAGCTTAGTTTGGTTTGGAAAAATAGGCAATGCGTCTCCTTCCCATATAAGAAAAGAATTAAATTCATCATATCTCATCCAATTCACCAAAAATAAAAACAGATATTTTATTTTATTTCTTGAGGCTTGATCAGCCCTGATACATATATAATTTTTTATTTATTTTAATAAAAACCTCGCTTTTTTACCGAGGTGCCTCGGCCGAGAACGAGGCGAAGCGAGGCGAGGCATGTGATGGCAAGATCTCGTCCGAGGCCGAGGCGAGGCGAGACTTAAATTTATAAAACGAGGCGAGACCGAGATCAACTAGAACCTCGCCTCGCCTCGGCCTCGGTGAAACACTAGATAATGAACTGAAGTGCGAAACAGGTTCCGGCGTTTTCTGATAGAAAAATAATAATTCGTATTTTTGATTCTGTATGCGAAGACAATGTGTGGAGAAGAAGATTCAAGCCAGAAATTTACGAGCTGTACAATGAAGTGAATATAATTCAAAGGGTGAAATTTTGCATTTGTTCTGATGCATCGAGCAATGCAATCTTTCTCAAGCAAAAGCAGGCCGAAACTCCATTTCAGAAATCGAAAAAAAATGTTCGGAACAGGAACGCTTCTTTACTTCACACTATACAGACTGGCAGCCGTATAAAGTAGAGTATGAAAGATAAATACACCCCCGGTAACTCATTTTTGTTTCAATTTAAAAAATCGAAATAGGCAAAATATTTATATTTTTAGGTTAAAAATGTTAGTTGAAGAAATACTTCCAGATACTGCTAGCCTACTCGTTCATTCAAGTCTCCTTCTTCCATTACCAAAGTGAGGCGTTTCCAAGTACACGAACTCATTCGATTTTTCAATGCATTGCAACAAAATAAATTAATTTCTTTAATGGTTTTTAACTCACCTGCTATCAAAAGAAAAAATAAATTGAGTTGTTTGTGCCTTCTTTCATTTTTAATGCTATAACACGCATTTAACAAAATCACTAACAAAAACACTAACAAATACAGATAAACAAACAAACAAACAAACGAATAAGAACGCGTGCATTGAAATTTTCAAACGAACGAATTCGTTCAAAGTTCGCACCGGAAGCCACATTGAGCAGCGCCATTGCCACCGTCAGTACAAACACCAACGTAAAAAACCAACACCTATGTTGGCAAGATAAGCCCAGCCAACACTTGGAGGATTGTTTAATCTTGCATCTTCCAGGCGATGAATTAAAAACTCTTCTAAAGGAATTTAAATTTTGTATGTGGATCAGAATACGTGTAATTTGCAAAAATTAAATGATTTTATCGAAATGTGAAAAAACGTGTTATTTTATGTGACAAATAAATGTTCGACATATTTTTATTTTAACAAAGTTTTTGCAAAATTGAACTAAGTAACTTTATAAGCAAAAGCTTGTTGCTCTTGAACAAAATTTCAAATTATAACGTACTAAAGATTCTTCGAAGTCATCCGATGGCGAAATAAAAATCTTTATTCGATTTGAAAAATAATCGTTTGAAGCTCAGCTCATGATCCCTACGAGCAATATTTTAGCCAGACGCCAGTGGCGCTCGGGGTATAAAGTAACTTTCCGCTCCTATCTAGCAAAATAGTTTCCTAGCTACGCTACTGCCAGTCGCTACACCCGGAATGTTTATCCAAAACAAACTGTTGCTTGGCATCAGAATGTTTGCTGGGAAGTTCAATATGCAGCGAATTCATTCTTTAAACGAGTACAACACGAATGAAAGTTTCCGTTTTACTTTTACAAACGCAATTTTAGAAGATGTTTTTTCGCACAAATTCATTTAAATAGAGAATTAATTGAAGTATGGTGTGCCTCAATGCTGAGAATCCTTCGCGACATTTTCTCAATATTTAGTTAAACCTTGACTGGGATTTAATCGGTAGATTGAATAAATTTCACTGAAAATTTTATGTCGAACGGCAAGTTAAAGGCTCCAATTAAGAATAATTCCGATATTGAGAACACCGATACATACACTGTGAAAAACTAAATTCAGTTCGATTCAAAAGTTACTACTATTTATCAAAAGCACTTATTCTGTCCGAACCATTCTTGTATTTTTGTGCAATTTGGCTGCACTACCTTAAATAACTCCTTTATTATACGATAAGAAAGTTTTAATTTGTATAGGAGGTGCAACGCCCACTTTTTGTCAGGAGTTATTACAATTTGTTTTTATCTCTTTGCATGAAGTTTAATTCATTACCTTAAATAATTCTTTCAGTATAGTGCTTTGAAGATTTAATTGGTATGGGCGACTTCTTGTATGAAATTTTATTGCATTACCATTCACCTTCTGTGGTGAAAAGGAAAAGGTGCTTAAGTCTAATTTTAACCTTAGAAGCTATTTTTTTTTTAAATTTGAGTGAATTGTAGTAAAGACTATTGATTTCTCTGTTAATTAAGGAAGAAATCATTGGACTTTTTAATATGAAAATAACTCAAATTAATGAGTTATTCGCGAAAACAAAACTTAAGCAGTAATATTTTTGTACAGAGCTTCTTGTTCAGTACTTTTAGTGCAAAAAACAACAAAAAAATTACAAGCGCAAAATGCATTAAAATGGCCAACAAGCTGCTTATACTTTTTTGTTGTTTTTTGCACTAAGAGTACTGAACAAGAAGCTCTGTACAAAAATATTATTATTATGAAATTTTGTTCCAAAAACACAAATAAAACTTAAGCAGTTTTTCCAAACGAGAGAAAATACGAAAAAACCGCTTGCTTTGGAGAAAAGGCTTTGGAGAAAAAGCTTTTCTCCAAATAATAAATATTGCAGTCAATTGGATGTATTGAAAAAAACGCTTATATCGATGTAAGCTGTTTTGACGTTGCCTATTGCTAAGCATTAAATCTGTTTTTTTTTTTTTTGATTTGGGAAAACAGCTTATACTGTTTTAAGCTGTTATTCTCTAGCACAATTTTGAATTACCTAAATCATAAGTACACTTCAGCTATTATTCCAAATGAGATTGTACGTTTAAAAGAGATAAGTCAAAGTTCCTCCCTCCACAGCTTCTCAAAAAATAATCCAAAATGATTTAAATTTCGCTCAGGGGTACTTTTAAATACGGAGATCATCATGGCGTTCTTAACTCAATTCATGCTAAATTCGACTTAAGCAGTTTTTGCTTTTAACCATAGGATTCTCTCAGTATAGCATTTGGAATTTTATTGCTAGCACGGGAAGTGCCATACCAATTTGGCTGCATCACATTGAATAACTCTCTCAGTAGGTATAGCATTTCAGAAGTTTTATTTGTAAGTATGTTTGTGAATCGATTTCGCCCATTTTCAATTTCACGAGCTGAAATTTCATTACATTGCTGCGTTTCATTTTTCCGCGATTGATTTCCACAGACAGACGGATGAACAGACAAACTGAGGTCATGCCTAAATCGTTTCAAGAGGTGACGCTGATCAAACGGAAACCAACTTTTATCAGTTTTTATTGAATTATCAGGAAATTGTGTAAGTTTGTAAGAAGAACTAGATACAGTAGAACCTCAATTATCCGTCAGGCACGGGGATGACAACAACTTATCAGTTAGTAAGTTTTTACTCAAAAACTAGGAAACTTACTGCAGAAATGTTTTTTCTTTTGTAAAAAGATTTTTATGCATAAAGGAGTTGTCCGATATTTCCCAAGATGCTGTAATGACTAGTACAAGGTATATCTGTCTTTTTTTTCTCTCTCTCTCTAAAAGTGAAAATATTAGCTAAGAAATTGGATACTTTCTATAAAAATTTTTCATTTATCACTGTTAGATCAATTATTTTATGTTCACTTTCATCACTCGTCTAATTAACTTGCAACGAGTTTCAAAATTGTTTACCTCTTATCAAATGCTAAACATCTTTTCACAGCTACTGCTGCTCACTTTTGTCATATGATGTTACCAAGAAAAAGTTCTCAGCTGATATGAATCACATTAGCCTTATTAGTGAAATCGGTCAACGAAAAGAATACCAAGATTATGTGACAACTGAAAACTCAAGAGCTGCGCCGAACATCAGAAATTGAAACAAAACATGCTCTCATAAATTGAAAGAAGAAACTTAATACAAAACCGAATATCGAACAACAGAATAAAATGAATTAGAACAATTGTAACGCTAACACAAGGTGATCGCACGTTAAAAGCAACTTAATCCGCATAACAAAGTTGTCAGTACAAGTACGTTATCGTAAAAAAAAAACAATGACAAAAAGATCACATTCACTTATTAGGAGATCCTAGAGTTGATCTGTCTTAAAAGATTTCGATATTTTTGTTTTGTAACATAAACTCGAGCATTTGCGGAATGTGCTTGAATTTTTGTGAACAACCTGTGATTATCACTAAGATGTGTTTTCATTTAAGATCGCACCTAAATGTCTCTTCGGAACGTAATATTTTGTTTTTGTTTTAGGCGTGTGAATTCTTAAAGTTTTCTTAGAAACTCTCAAATTTTGTCATACATACTTTGTTGCTGATCCTTTGATCCATTTGCGTAAGCGTGCAGCATATTAGCTAAATAATCTGTGTTAGTTTATTTTAAAAACCATATATCAAATACACAAATTGTCATAATCCTAATGCATACTCGTATGTATGTAGTACGACAAGCAGAAGTATTTTTTAAAGTTATGTCAAACATTTAAATTATCAAGTTATTTTTGCTAGGCAAATAAAAAAAAAAAGGAGACCACAAATTTCTTTCTTTAACTACATAGCAAAAAAACAATTTAATTACTATACATATACCATAAGCATTTAGGTATGGGGGCGTTCAAGTATTACATAACGCAATTGGGGGAGAGGGGGCCTTGTGAAACTTTACTCTTACTAGAGGGTTTTTTGTTTGTTGGAGCCCGTTTTGTACCATTTTTTTAAGTGTGCCCATTAATTTTCGATGGGATTCATATTGATTGTTTGGGCATGTCGGTGTTTGATATCGGTACGTATCGCCATACATACTATCACGGACAACTTTCCATACTGCACAGTGAATATTATGCTTTTTTATTGTAGAGCTGTGTTCGGTTTACGTCAAACTTTATTAGCACCATCATGATAATACAACATGGTTTTTGTTTCGCCGCACGATATTACGTATTGCTACTACCGCAGGATATTACGTATTTCCAACCCCATTGACCCTGCAGTAGCACAATTTATTTTGCAAACAATTACTTGACAAACTGTACGTAGAGATATTCATTTGGAGGCTAAAAATTATGTAAATGTGGAAAAAGCGCATTAGATTTTGATAAACTGTTGATATTTTTATGATTATCAATCGACAGATATCTACAACACAAACTTAATGCAATGGTCAGAATATATAGCACGTGAGAAATATTTCTGAGTGTAAAATTTCAGGCAACAGTTAAATCCATTATGTATGTATTAGACCGTACATTACACTAGTTTACAAGAAAAAAGATCTGGTTTCTCATAGACTTTTTTTGATGTATTTTGGGGCGTAGATTCCAAAAATGGCAACCATTTTTTTTTCTTAAGAATCGTTTTCGAGATATCCTCAAAAAACCCCTTTTTCGGCACTTTTTTCATTTATTTGACTATATCTCCATAAACTTTTTTTCGATTCAAAAACGATTTTCAGCATTCGAAAGATAAGTATTTGCATTCCCTTTCTAACGATTTGAATGATTTTTATCTTTTAATTCATGTTGTAGAAGTTGAGATTTGGTGGGTAGATACTTGAGGTCAATGGCCTTTGGAGCAAAAAATATCATGTTTTAAGATCGGACTGTAAATACCGGAGATATGACCAAAAATTTAATAAGAGAACCGCTACGTTCGGTAAAAAAAATTAAAAACATTTTTTAAAATAGTAGTAATGGAATAATCGAAATACTTCTGTTGGCAAAGTTCAATGATTTTTTGCAAGCTTTAATTATCTGACACTAAAAAGGTACATCAAGATGGTAGGAACTGAGATCTGGTTGGAAAGTACCGGAAGGGGGTCCTTGATGTCAGTGACCTTTAAAGCAAAATCTTGGTCTACTCGAGACAAAAATATTGATATATCATGTTTTAAGATCGTAAATGCTGATAATATGAAGAAAAATGTAGATGCGCGACCTCTATTTTCGGTAAAAAAAAAAAAAAAATTGTTCGAAACTATCTTGCAAAAATGCTTCAGATTTGATGGTGTACGGTGAACTTTACTTTTTTTTTTGCCTGTAAGGTGGTACGGTCTAATGTACATAGCAGAAGCTTCGGAACTTGTGTTGAAAAAATTAAGTTTTATTTTTGAAAAAAAGTCTTTCCCAGTGGAACTTCCAAATAACGAACTTCTATATAACGAGGTTTTCTTTATTATGAACTTAAAACGATATTTTTTAGACTTGACTCTCCATAAAACAAATTTTAGAAATCTTTTTTTTCTTGTAACTACCAGAAAAGTTTTAAAATTTATTTAAGGAAAGACTAAAATATATAATAAAAATGTCAATAGCCATCAACAAACAAAATGCTTTTACTACTGATCAGTGGCGTATCATGAACACTTGCGCCTGTGGCGAAGAACAAATCTAGTGCCCCTTACTTTGAAAAAATTTCTCAATTGTCATTATTAATCTTTTTACAAGGTTCATCATATGAGGCGCCCAGTTGCAAAACCGGCCAAGTCCAAAAAAATCAAATTTTGAGATATTCTCATATATCAAAATCTAGACCATGCTCTATCTTTTCACTATGTTTTTAGATTTAAAAAAAATTTTTTTTGACAGAAATATTACATTTTTTAAATGGGACGTTCCATGTCAACCGGGACAGTGGTCTGCTCAAAATTGAGCGCAGCGGAAAGATATTTTTAAGGTGTCAAAATGATCGTATGCTCAAGAGCTTTCATATGTGAACGGGAGTTTTCGAATTTTGATCTTTAAGGAAATGGCGGCCATAAAACGGAGCTTACATATACATAGATATCTATGTAAGAGTAGGCAGTTGGTAAAAAGCCATAATCATAATCGCTTAACTTTTTTATTTTGTAGGAAGGCTGTAAAGAGAAGGAGTGCAGTGTATACTTTATTTTCAATAGTAGGTGGTGCCACGCCTCTTACGGAAAATACGTTTCCACGGCTAAACTAATGGACCGATTTTTATAAAATTTGCATTGGAGATGGACTGAACCATAAGAAAAGTAATTAGAAGCTCTGAGTTCTTAAATGGGTCGTGGAATTACCCTTAGTAAGAAAAATCGCTGTTTCGGCTGAACCGCGTCATCAAATTTGGTATGGTGCTAGATTGAATCCTGAGTAAAGATATTTCTTTTGAGTGGGCGGTGCCACGCCTCTAATAAGAAAAAATGTTTTTTTTTGTTGAATCGAGAAAGTACTTCAATTTTAATATGTAGTTGAAACATTGACACTAACTAGAACATGATATAAGAGATTATGATCACCAATAGTGTAAGGCCTTGCGCTGGAACCCCTAAGTCTATTGAAAAGATTTTCAAACAAACTTTTAAGAGATTTGTAAGGAACCATGTAAGCTCATAATAATAATAATAATGAAAATTCCTACATTTATTCCCAGTCAGTGGCGGATCCAGGATTTCCTTCAGGGGGGGGCTGACATTTTTCTTGAATGAAATTTTTTTGATTAAATTTTTCGACGAGCAATATTTATATTTTTTGACATATTACAACAATCTAATCAGTAGCCCAGTCAAGGGTTTCAAGACGGCGAGGTTTCTTCTGGAAAAATAATTCAACAATTTCAGCTGAGGCTATATAGATTTCTTTATGAATATTTTCCAGAGCCAATCCATTCAAGCAATCTTCTGTCACTGTAGACCTTAAATACAATACAATTTCAATCATTTTAACGCAGAAAAACTTTGTTCTGCTGGAATTGTGGCAAATACTTGCAGTAGAATTGTAATGCATTGGAAGAACGATTCCATTTTTTTTTTTAGTTTTGATAACACCTTTTCCAAAAAAAAAGGTCTGATTTCTCATATACTTTTTTCCATGTATTTAAGGGCGTAGATTCCAAAAATGACAACCATTTTTTTTTTCTTAAAAATCGTTTTCGAGATATCCCCATAAAAAACTAATTTTTCTACACTTTTTTCATTTATTTGGATCATTTTTTGCCCCCCCTTAAGAATCGTTTTTGAGATATCCCCAAAAAACTCTTTTTTCATTTACTTGGATAATTTTTTTTTGAAGTGAAAACTTCTTAGGGCACGTTGTGCGGATGAGGAAAAAAGTATAAACTCGCGACACCGACCGTCATCGGGATTCCCCGTCATGAATGCGATAGTAAAATTTGAATGTTCTATTGATTCTTTTAAATAAATATTCCAAGTGGAAGACAAAAAGCAAAGCAGACACACTAACTGACACATTCCATTCTCATTCAAGTATTGTTATGCTTACATGTTTGTTTCTTTCAAATTCCGCGTTGTTGCGTTGACAAATTGAGAATGAGAGCGAGAGTAAAATTTGAATACATATTCCGTTTTTGTCTTCCATTGCATTGCCATATAAAAAGAAAACGCACACATACCAACTAATACACTAACTTGCCATTAAACGATTTGTTTTCACTTCTGTCGGCACTCCCGGAGTGCAACCTGCCGTTTTTTTTTTTTTTCCTTAAGAATCATTTTCGAGATATCCCCAAAAAACCCTTTTTTCTGCACTTTTTTCATTTATTTGGTCAGATTTCTATGATTTTTTTTCGACCTAAATCAGTTGCACACTATTCAAAAATTAATTTTATCTTCTGTCTATCGGTTTGCTGTTCATGAGATAAGAATAGGATTTGATGGAGATACAAGTGGTCAGAGTGACTTTTTTGGTCTTTTCAAAAAAGTCACATAATTTCAATTGCTCCGTTTAAATCCAAAAACCGTTCAAAACCTATTTTTTAATAAATATGTATTTTAAGCATATATTTGCTCAAATCGGACACAAAAAGTTAATCAAAAATCAATGATAAAAGGTAATTTCCATATTTTCATGCATTCCCATATGTCCAAGTCTGTTGGTTCATAGTATAAAAGGAACCGTATTTTCATTGATTTTTGATCAACTTTAACATTTTGTATCCGATTTGAGCATATATATATTTAAAATATTTGGTAAAAAATAGATTTTCATCCTGAATATTAAAAATATAAAAAACAAAAGTTTTAACTTTTTTGAAAAGACCAAAAAAGTCACTCTTTTTGGAATATGACCGCTTGTAACTTCATCAAATCCTATCCTATTCTCTTGTACAGCAAACCGTTAGACAGAAGATAAAATTAATTTTTGAATAGTGTGCAACTAGGTCGAAAAAAAAATCATAGAAATCTGACCAAATAAATGAAAAAAGTGCAGAAAAAAAGGTTTTTTCTTAACGATTCTTTAAAAAAAAATGGTTGTCATTTTTGGAATCTACGCCCCAAAATACATAGGAAAACTTCTATAAGAAACCAGATCTCGATATGAGGCCCAAAGTTGTAAACTAGTGTAATGGCCAATGGTTTCATTGAATTCAAAGTATCTTTGAAATCGGTTTCACAACAATGCTGATGTCACATTTTAATTTCGGATTAGCGCTCAACCTTGCTGCAATCACTTTTCACTTTCGTAAGTGAGAGCAGCCTCTATGATTTTGTCAACATGCCTCATCGAGTGATTAACGGTATAAAACGTTCTAAGGGTAAAACTCTGAAAAATGTACACGGTTAGAAATCTTGGAATAAATTTTAATACAAGCGAAGTATTACAAAGATTTTTAATACAATTTTGATTAAATTTAACACTGAATAAATTACAAAATTTTGTAATACATTTTGTATTAAATTCTAATACAGTTCAAAAATTAAAACGATATTTTATAACATTTGATGCTATAGCAAGTATTACATTTAGCCAACGTAAATGTGATACTACGTTGGCTTATGTCGTTAAAATGTTCATGCAACCCTTGTATTGAAAGGGAGCCTGGTTCGAATCCCAGTGGATACGACATATTTTTTTTTTAAATTTTAATAAAAACGAGTATTAAATTTTAATACAAATTTATATTAAAAAAGAATTTTAATATCTAGACAGTATTGAATTTTAATACAATTCTGGTGTAGTCATATATGTAATCACAAAAGTATTAAAATTTATTCCAAATTATGATCCAAATAAGGATAGAATATTGCGGCTCTGAAACATTTGAGAAAGAAATGTGAAATAAAAATAAATTAAAACTAGTAATATTCGTCCATGCCGAAACTCACATGCCTAACACTGCATTGAAAGTACCTTTTAAATAAATATTAAAAAGACGTTGAAGAGCTTGAATAAGTCGAGAAAAAATGTAAAAAGATTGAAAAAGTATGAAAAGTTTTGAAACAGTTGCAAAAGACTGTTTGAAGAAATTGAAAAAGTCGAAAAATTAAGGAAAATGCTGAAAAATGTTTAAAAATTAAAAAAATTGAAAATGTCGAAAAAATATGTTAAATGATGAAATATATTGAAAGCGGTTGAAAAAGTCTCAAAAAATTCAAAAAATGTTGAAACAGTTCTAAATCGATGAAAAAGTTGAATAAATAAAGGAAATGACGTATAAAGTTGAAAGAGGTTGAAAAAGACGAAAAAATACTTATGGAATATATTTGGAAAAATTTAAAATAATATGGAAAATGTTTGAAAAAATCGAATAGAAATTAAATAGTGGAAATATCACACGCCCACTTCTTCAATTCCGCCTACTTTTGGATATTAAATGAATTTTATTTGTGATCGACATTCGCACACCAATTTTTAGCACAATGGCTTGTATATTTTGCGATATATGACGCAATTAGTCTTAAAATTTAGGGCGGCGACACACCTACTGGTATATATATGCTGTCCAAAAACAGGGAGACGCGGCGTATTGGATCTATGTTACTGCGAATAACTATACTTTCGAAGTTGTCAAGGAATTCACCTATCTGCACCGCCGCACAGTGTTATATTTTGAGAAAAAATGGACAAAATCAAATTCCCGTCGATAACAATGCCCAAAAAAAACGAGGTCGGTCTCATTCGAAAGGTGATTTCATGCTTTTTTTAGAAAAATTGTCCCGAATCGAGATCCCAGCTTTGGGCATTTCTCAGAAATGCCCAAAATATGGTCTTTTTCACTTTTAGACAGTTTTTCCCAATTTTAGTACAATTCTGACTCGTATACATATCCGATGAAAATTTATTTTGAAAGTCGAGAGTATATATATATATATATATATATCTTTTAAAACTAATTCGTTATAAAAAAAAAATTTGTTTTCGTATTATAACTAAAAAAATGACAAAAATTAACCCGATTCCACCAATTAACGACGATGGTGTGGACGTACCACCACCTAGTCATGACGCTGTACGAGTTGTGATCCAACGACTTAAGAACAACAAAGCGGCTGGTGCCGATGCTGGACCGGCGGCGATGAGCTGATAGGGTGTATGCATAAACTCATCTGCAAAATATGGCTAGTAGAAAGCATGCCCGACGATTGGAATCTCAGTGTCCTTTGTCCTGTACTGAAGAAAGGTGACCCGACAATCTGCGCTAACTACCGGGGAATCAGTCTTCTTGCCATCTTTTACAAGGTCCTGTCGACTGTACTGTGTGAAAGACTTAAGCCGTTTGCCAACACACTGATTAGGCCTTATCAGTGCGGCTGTAGACCTGGTAAGTCCACCATAGACCAGATCTTCACACTACGTCAAATCCTGGAAAAAACCCACGAAAAACAGATCGATACCCATCATCTCTTTATCGATTTTAAAGCTGCTTTCGATAGCCCGATACGGGATTGCCTGTATGCCACCATGTCTGAGTTCGGTATACCTGCGAAGCTGGTGCGGCTTTGCAGAATGACGTTGAGCAACACAGCCAGCTCCGTCAGAGTAGGAAGGGACCTCTCCGAACCATTTGATATCGAACGAGGTTTCAGACAGGGCGATCCACTATCCTGCAACCTCTTCAACTTTGTGATGGAAGGGGTGTTGCAAAGAGCCAGTGTACATCGTAATGGCACTATTTTCTACAAAAGTGTCCAGCTCCTTGCATATGCCGATGATATTGATATCATTGGACGTTGTAAGCGAGATGTTACTGCTGCGTTCTCTGCTATCGAAAAAGAGTCAGCGAAAGTGGGTTTGACGGTGAACGAGGGCAAAACAAAGTATATGCTGTCCACAAACAGGGAGACGCGGCGTATTGGATCCTTTGTTACTGCGAACAACTATATATACTTTCGAAGTTGTCAAGGAATTCACCTATCTTGGCACCGCCGTGAACACTCAAAACGATGTCAGCCTGGAGATAAAGCGAAGACTAACTCTTGCTAATAGGTGTTACTATGGTCTCAGTAAGCAATTGAGTAGTAGAGACCTCTCTCGTCCGACAAAACTGACACTCTACAAGACGCTCATCTTACCCGTGCTACTTTACGGCGCAGAAGCATGGGTTGTGTCGCAGACTGATGCAGCCACGCTTGGGGTGTTTGAGAGAAAAATTCTTCGCAAAATCTTCGGTCCTGTTCACGTCGGCGACGACTACCGTATTCGATTGAACCACAAACTGTACGAGCTCTACGCTGACATTGACATAGTCAAGCGCATCACTATCCAACGTCTGCGCTGGCTGGGACATGTTGTGCGTATGGACGAAGAAGCTCCGGCGAAAAAGGTGTTTGATGCGGAAGCCGCTGGGCGACGACGAAGAGGAAGACCATGCCTCCGATGGAAAGACCAAGCCGAGGAAACCCTATCCACGCTTGATGTGACTGATTGAAGAAGGCGCGCGCGAAGCAGAGGCGCCTGGAGAGAGCTTTTGAGGTCGGCCGTAACCCGGTAACGAGTTGTTATGGCCACCCAAGTAAGTAAGTAAGACACACCTACAGATACAACCCAGTCTGATTTTAATCCAGAATAGCTTTCCATAAACAAACCTCTTAAGCCAAATTTTAGTATGATTGCTCACATATTTTCGCATTTCTGAAAATAGGTTGATAATTTGCTTGACATGAGTACAGGCTGAAGAGATTTGTAGTATCGGATCTTGTAGTTTGCGACTGAGCGACAATATAGGAACATTTACAATTTTCAGAATATGTAACAATTCTAATAAATTGGAGCGTGCTATTGAAGCTGAAAGTTGGACAGCTTTTGAAGACGCTTCGGTTTCCTTGCTTTGTTCTAAGTCTTGTAATGCTTAAGAGGTAAACAGTAATAAACAGCTATTAAACGTTTTTTTTTGTTTCTGGACTCCGTTCGAAAATTTTATCTCAATAGCTCTACTCTTTTAGATGAATTCGAGAAGAAGTTTGACACTGATGAAACTGTGCCTAGCATGTTACGAATTTCAGAAATATCACATGATTTTCCTGCTCACAAATTCAGAGACTGACTGAAAGCAATGAGTGTAAAATGCTAAGAGTTGGTTTTCAGATGTCAAAGCCTGAACTGCTTTGATTTGAAAATATTTTTTTTCACTCCCAGGGGGGGCTACAGCCCCCATAGTTCCCCCCCCCCCCCTTGTATCCGCCACTGTTCCCAGTTAAGGCAACAATTCTTTTATTTGCAGCCATAATAAATAGTAAATTTTAAATCAAAAGAGCAAAAAACCGATATTATTGAATTTGGCCGACACAAAGGAATATCGCCTTAGAAAGTAGCAGATTTACTTCAAAGCAAAATAGCCGTGTGTAAAAAAAACCTTATCATGATCGTTCTATACAAATGGCGTATGTGCCCGTACCGATGGTCAGATATGTGTAAAATATCCCAAAAGAAAGATGAAATCTATGGAAGAAAAAAACTCTTACATTCAGAAAACAATGCTACAATAACATATTTACTGGAGTTTTCTTATACATAAATGCTCTTAAAAAATTGTGGTAAGAACATACAAAGCCACCTAACAATAAAGCAAAGTTAGAAGATAATGATATTGGTATGATGCACTTTAGAGTGGATTGAAAATCCTCATTTTTTGAAATGAAGTTAATAATCGTATCTACTCTACAAATCAATAATATTTTCAAGAAATTATGGAGCATAAATTCAAGACGTAAGAAATTCTATATGAAAATACGTTTTATTAACATTATGATTCCATCGGGACTTTAACCTTAAGTGCTATAAATTGACAATAATTCATTAACCGATTTTAGTGGAAATGCTTTCGTTTCGTGAAGGAGGTATGCAGCTCGCAACGTATATATGTGGGTATATTAATATTGGAGGTAGCGTTGGTAGTTTCCTTTTTTTAATTCAAAAAGCACTCTTCTTGGTTTTTGATTGTAAATTTTTAAAAACTTGTGCAACCTGGGATATTGTTTGAAACTCTTAATATTTAACACACATTTTTTTTTTTTCTTTTCGGAAAAAACGGATTTTCGACCCACTCTAATGTAAGTACATATACCTATGACCAGTCATGTAAGCGGCTAGAACATAAACACAACAAGACAAAAAAAACCATTCTCGAGCCTCTTTTTCAAAAGGATCTACTTGAACCAAATATTTATCACTGGCACATACTCGGCTCAATGTTAATGAGATATAAAACTTCAGCGAAAACAATGTACTGCCAAATGGATTTGTGATATCCGAATTGTTACATTCAACACAAATGAATTTTCGTGTTACGTATTAACATGAGTACTCATACATACATACCATGTGTATGCAATGAAGACCCGTACTAATCTATTAATTCCTGCGTACATTTTAAACTTAAAGACGCAATGGTTTCACCTTAGCGTATTGAACTGGACAGCATTAGTTAAGCTATTCAATAGCATTCTATGTCCTTTTATAGAAGTTGCACCAATTTTGTATCGTAAAACAATGGCATGTTGCCTAAACAGTTTTGTATGCCTATTAGCCGTAGCCCACATTATTTTGATGCATTTGCATTGTTCTCAAGTGCTGTGAATTTGCATATTTAAGGGTGTCTTAGGGATTTTGTTGGCAAAACATCTGCATTCGGGCAACGTGTGTTTTTGAAATATCTGTGTGTATGTGTATGTTGAGGAAAACTATTTGAACAGTGGAAAAATTAGTTTTGTTAATTTATAATTATCATTACTCACGCCTATGAAATATGAAGTCTAAAAAGAAACGGAATCAATTTCGAAAAAGCTTTGAATGCAGAATACGAAATTTATTTCGGAATCGCCATTGTTTGTCAAGACTTTACAATAAGTATTACCTACATTCTTTGTCCCATAAAATTATATACTTAGTATATTAGGGGCCAGTTTCACAGTGTTTAGTTAACTAAAGATTTGAGGTTAACTATCCAATTTCAGTTCACATAGCAATTAGTTAACCAACCAAATTTGGCAGGTTAACTAATAGTTACCTAACAGCTGATTGCTGTCATAACGAAAAAGAACATAAGAAATAAAAACACAAAGTTTCAAAAAAGCAAATGAGAACCTATATAAATATGAATTCAGATTGGGATTGCAAAGTTCATAGTGATTCGGATATTGAAGTAATATGGAATATTGCAATTGCTCGTCGAAAAAAAGTATTAAGATCCCGTCCATATTACTTTCAAGCTGTTAAAATCGTCCATAATGGTCCCACATATTTTTTTCCTTCTCGTCTAGACTAACTTTATCGGTTTTTTTGCATTCGATGATGTTTTCAAAGCTGCAATTTTTTTCGTCTGCCGAAAATTTAGAAGTTCTTGTTGTTGATTTCATTTCGCAAACTATGAAATGTCAAATAAAAAACAAATGTTTTGTGCAGTGATGCCAAATTTTGTGCAAAAAATTATCATTAGTTAACCAATGGACTGTGAAACTGAACAACTTAAATTTGACAGTTAACTAACAGACATTAGTTAAATTAACTAATTGGTTAACTAAACACTGTGAAACATATTTTTTTGCCTTGAATTAATCTGTAAACTTAACACATTTTATCAAACAAAACTACTTTTTAATCAATCAAATGTCAATGCAAAGAGTTTTTTCACTTTAATTCAACTCGGTGAAGAATAACCTAGTCAAAAACATACTCTCTCACTTTTATATGAGAAGATCCCAAAATCTGACGAACTAAGGCAACGTCAGAGTCTGATTTCAGAGTCAGACCCTCGCAAGTATGTGTTATTTATCCAAAAGACACATTTTTTAACTTTTAAAAGGTTTCAATAATGTAATCAACTACATATCGTCGGCTTACAATGAAAATTGACTATCTGCAAAAAATTAATTGGTGAGTAACGCTAATTATTATTTTAATTATGCTTAAATCCTCTTAACTTTGTGATATATTGTTTCTGGTTATTAAAAAGAAATGTATACAGTACCTGATGAGATGTGTTATAAGAGTACATTCTTATAGTAACAATTAGAATTTGTACACTTTTCATCAAAAATACAAAATTTTATTTATTGTATATGATCAATTTTGCTTGTAAGCCGACGATATATTCGACAAAATATTTGTATCATAACTAATTGTATTTAACATCACGACACTGACACTAATTCATCCTATACTTGTTCTTACTCTTATTAAACTGACATATGTACATACATATACATATGTTACCAAAATATTTCCTCGTCAAAATAATAATATGATTCTCTTCTAAGCCGAAATGAAGTAAACGTACTACTGACAACCTATGAAGCGAAAGCTCTGTTGCTTTTGGGTTATGCTGCTCACTTAAAAATATTACCAACTGCCATTCTATTACCACAATGTAACACCACCCTGAGTAAATTACTGCCACTGAGCAAAAAAAAACAGGATATCATTGATTTAGCTCTCAATGTTTATATATATCAACCCGGAGTCTGATTAAATATAACAAATAGGAACCCAGTAAACTTAAATCATAATCGTTGGCAGAACCATAAAGGCTATAAAATCGCTTAAAACAAGAGTTTTACAGTTTGCCTATTCAAGGACTTCTCATTGAAATCAGTGATATTCCAGAACCACTTATTTGGGAACAACAGACAAGTTTTGGCCCGAACACATCACTCATTGATCAATTAAACACCACATGCACGCCTCGGCACATTGAACCATTATCGACTGTTGCACCGTATTTGTTAGCACTGACCGTAATTGTATCTGAGATGCATTAGACAGACAAGGTGCACCACTCAACACCCTTCACCTCGTTATGGTGCAAACTTAAGGTTTCACATGTAGGATTCTTCGTTGATTTTGGGAATTTGGAAAGATTTTTTACTGACACAAATCTTGTTTTTGTGGTACTACATAGTATATCTACATAGTATATCTTTAGTAGATCTTCAGACCGTACTAAACATTGTACTTATTGGATGTTCAATGAGCATCAGGAAGGTCGCTTATATATATAACATATGCCTCATCATCACCAAGCATTCCGACATTCAAGCAGAACTCTCCGTCTCCTGATCTATTTCAAAAGAGGAATTTCTCAAAATCAGCATTAGTAAAACGAATGCCCATCCTTCCTACCGGTCCCAACAATTATTTCATCACAAACAAATCCAGCATAGAAGAAAAAAGCATCTTCACATATCCGGGTAAATTCGTAGCACCGGATTGTGCGCTCAATAGAGATATTCTTGCTAGAATTAACAAAGTAAAAAGCTTCGTAATGTGTGCCACTCTTTGATCCAATCAACAGCAATAAAACTCAAAATTTGAGCGAAATCTTAATGCAGTTCTTCTTTACTGTTGAGAAACAAGGCTATCTACGCATCGTTTCACTACAATATTTAAAGGTTTTTACCAATAATTGTCGATTTCCGGTTATTTAAAGGCCATCTCAAATGCCGAGTTACTCATCATTTTATTTCATTTCATTTCATTTAATTTCATTTATTGATTTCGTATAATGCTACAAGATATTGAATCTTAATAATAAGCATAATCAATGAGTTCACATTTAATTGATAAACAGAGAAGAAAACAAAAAAAGATTATAATAAGAATAAAATATAAAAATTAAAAATTATTATTAAAAAGTGTTAGTTTTGCTAACTTTGCTTAAGTATATTCAATACATATCAATTCCATTTCATTTAAAACAGTTCATGGAGAATTTAAGTTACAAAAACTATCAAAAAGTTTTTTCCGAAAAAGTGTCGCTGACCTTATTAACTGCAATTCGGATGGAAGATTGTTCCACAAACGAACCGCAGTCACAAAAAAAGATGGATCAGATGGCGACAAGATCCAATATCTGTCCAAACTAATCTTCGAAAATGGGATCGGCTTGTTGCGCAAATCAGCAATTGAAGTCTGCCAAGAAGCATTAAAATGGATACATCGGAGTAGTAGGGAACGCGGCCGTCTTATATTGTGTTGTATACGATCGCTAGAGTGGGAAGTCGCTGAGTGTATAAAACGTTTTAGAGACTAAAAGTCACTTGGTTATGACGGTACGCGATAGTTTTTTTTTTTTTTTTTGCTTTATAAAGGCAGGTAACAGAAAAACTTTTTTATCAAATCAAATCCAAAGAAAAAATTTCATGAAAATTGGAGAGGAGACGTGGAAAATCGAATCAGTCTGTCTTGAGCTACTAAGAAAAAACTGATGAACAAAACTGCCGTTTTGGACAAAAAGTTAGATCATTTGGTCTATCAAATTGAGAAGACTATGACAAATTCTTTATTCTGATAAAAAAAACTTAAAAACGTTTTGTTGTAAGGGCGGCCTAAATATTCCTCAAACGAAATAAATCCCATGTTTTCTTGACATGTTGTATTTGTTAATTTATCAAATTTATATTTGTGAACATTCATTAATTATCGTTTCAAATTAAATCCCTCAAAATGTAATTGTAACGAAAAGTGTAATTAAGTAGCTTTGTCATTATAATAAATCGCATTTTTATAAGCGCACACAAAAATAGACTGACAGACAGACAAACACACCCACCCACAGGCAAACAGTGCGAAAGAGTAAAACTTTCCAAATATGTATAACAATATAAATAAGCCAAATAAAGCTTTTAACTCAAATGTCGTTTTAACCATTAAGAGAGGTTTTTTAGTCCCAAAAGGATAATCAGCGTTATTATCAAATGAATAAACGCTTTTAACAGAAAATATTTTTCGCAGCGGGTGAAGTCAGCAATCGCAAAATACCTTAGCGTTTAGATACAAATGTTACCTACAAAATTTTTGTATTTTTTGCAGATGGTTTAAAATGTTTGTGCATAGGTTGTTCAAAATGGAATTCTTGGAAAACTCTTATGAGAAAGAAAAACACCACAATTTTAAATTACACCCACATACACAAACTAGCTAAATCTAATGGATATAGTGTATAGTGTATAGTGTATAGTGTGTTTCTAAAACTATCAGCATTAATAACAAAGTCTATGGACTTTATCTTAAAATTAACTTTTTAAAATTTCAGTTAGGGGCGCTCACCACCTCAATTACAATTTTCTAAGTTTCCGGGATCAATTGATTGATTACTAAAAAAATTGGTATATCTCGAAGATTCTCTATAAGGACGAGTTCATTTATAATCGATTCCTCTTTTTTTTGAAACAATCAATTTCGCATATAATATTCACATTCATGATCAAAGACAGAACACTTATCCAAAAAAAAACATACCTATATTATCTGATCTGCTGACTCCCCGAAATTAATTAGGAAGCATTCATTAACCTAAAAGAGAGAGCAAGAAAACATTTCATTTTCGCTACATAGCGTTAATGAAAGAAGAGCGTGCCAAAGCACTTACACAAAGCAATTAGGCAATTCCCATGTTTGCAATTATCTCCCTGCTATAACCACCCCCTTAGTAAGTACTTCTTCGAGCAAATACAGTCTGAGACGGAAAAATTGGGCAACATCAAATGTTGCCGCCATTTTTGAGTTCATTTTCTGTTATTGTTTAGCTTTTTCCTTTTGCGTGCGACACCCACGAACTTTAATAATTTCTCCAAATTACGGTAAAGCGTCTGCGTTTATGTAGTGGGTGGTTGTTCATTTGTATTTGTTTGTTGGTTGTTAGTAAAGTCATTTTGCAATTATGGTGGTAAATGTGAATATAGTGTTGCCAAATTATTGTAAAATATAATTTTCTGTATTTTACTTCTAAATAATTATCTGTCCAATCTTCAATTGCGACTTTTCGAGATTCTGATGATTAAGTGCTAGCCAAGTCCAGTTTCATAAAAAATAGGGAAATACGAATAATTTAAGACTCTGAATATTTCGAGAAGCATCGAATCGAATTCTGATTGCTAACTATTTTTTGAAAGTCACGCATTAATCCCATTATCGTGACCTGATATTAGTATTTTTTATTTATCAAATTTTTATCAAAGAAATTCGATTTGACATGCATTCTAAAAACTTGCATTAAACGGTAATAGTTAAAATAATGTTATCGATTTGGTTGATTACAACATAGCTAAAATAATAAATTTTTCACTTTGATTTTTCTAATTTATTGGAATGTGTGAAAGATTACAAAAATAAATATTTTTAATAAGGAATTCTTGAAGTCTCGCATGCAGTTACATTGACAACCGATAGAATCAGTAGATCGGCAATGATACTAAACTAATTTTGCATTTAAGACATATGTAGCTTTCATAGTTGTTGTGAAAAATCAACTTCAAATACATAGTTTCAATTCAATATAGTTTTGTCGAAACGATGTATGGAATCGAATTCCACCGATATTTAATAATAATAATAAATAATCGAAATTTAATAAAAATATCGTTATGTGGGGGTCATCTGAGCTAGAACTTGAAATCAAAAATATATCAGCAACAAGCGCTAACTTTAGAAAATGACTTGTACTATTGAATTCAGCATACACAAATTAAGTTTACAATCAATATACCCTGCTTGTTAAAATTTCCGATTAGCTTTCTGTAATTTTTTCATCAAACTTGAAAAAATTCTATTCTTCGAACACAGAGATAAGTCTATCAAAGCATAGTTCAAAACTCACTTTGGATGACTCTGCAACTTTCCTAGAGCCACAAATAATTTTGAATCCAAATGTGAGAGATCGTTATAGCCGGGGAGCCAGTAAAATTATTGAGCCTACTGTGTAATTATGTCTTATTTTGCAATGTTTGTGCTGTACGTTATAAACATTTGCATCTCAGAGACTCAATGCAACCAAATTTCAGGCAAATGCACTAAATAAATAAATATACCAATACTAGAAATAAACCAATACTACCATATACGCTGCGATAGGAGAATTATTTAAGAAAGTGATAAAAATTTTGCACAAATAAATGAAATGGTTGCAACTAGCACTAGAGAAAAATTCTTCGGAAAGCACTGACAAAAAACTGGAAGACTTTCAACAAGAGAGAGTGGCACTTCCTATACAAGCAAAATCTTCCAAAATACTTTACTAACAGAGTTATTTATAGTAATGTATTGCAACCAAACTTCATACAAACTCAAGGACTGGTTTGAAGAAGAGCTAAAGAAAAAATTTGTGTGGATGTCGACAGCAAAAACTCAAAGTCGCTGTACTGGGAGCTATTTAGGTTAATCTTACCAAGAGTACCAGAGTCGTCAAGAGAGCGCTTCGCAGTCTAACGAAATCGAACTCAGCGTAGTAATCAAACGCTCCAACCGCTCAACTACCGGGCACATCTGTGAATTCTACATGTTGTGAAAAAAGTCGGCAACACTATTCGATAGCAGATGTGTTGGTTTTTGTTATTTTATTAAAACCTTCTTTTTTTTCTGTGCCGCCTCATACATTTTCCCTTAATTTCCACAAACTTCGTTATAATGAGAGGTTGTTATAATCTGCGTGTGTGTGCAATTGTTTGCTTGTTTGTTGGTTGGTGTTTATGTAAACGCATTTGCGTTATTTCGCAAAAAGCTAATTTTCGCATTTATTAGCAGCTTCCAACTTAATGGATCACATTCAAAAGCCAACGCAAAAAGTCTGGCTTAGTAGATGAACAGAACTGGAAGAGCAATTGGGATGACTGTGTTCCCTTTTGCATGTGTATACGTACGTGTTAGCATTTATTGCGTATAGGTGGAATGGGAGTAAATTGAAAATCCGCATAATTTTTCGTTAGAAATTTGAGTTTTATATAAAGTTTGAGCAATTAGCTTTTTTGTTGAATGTTTATATGCAATATTTCAAATAAAGTCAACTTCTATTTTAAGCAACGTAGCAGAGGGAGTTGGGGCACATTGATACGATTTCTTTACAAATGAAAAAAAGAAGGCGTATTGACAAAAATAATTAAAAAAAACGATAAATATTATATTTAGTGTGCTATGGGAGTATTTTTTTTTAAATTTAATGTACCATAGTGATGTCGGTTACAATAAGCTTTGAAATGAAATGGATTTTGACGGGATTGCATCAGCGGGCGTGGCACCTTCCATGTCAACAAATAGTTGTAAGCGTGACATTTTTTGATTTTATTATTTTACGTTCTTAACCATTTCAACTTTCGACTTTTTTAACCTCTTTCAACTTACTTGAATTTACCAAAGTTTTTTAACATTTTCAACTCGACTTTTTCAACCTGTTACAATTTAATTCGAAATTTTCAACCTCTATCAACTTTTTTCGCGTTTTCAAGTTCTATCAATTTTTTTAACATTTCTTATATTTTTTTCAATTTTATCAGCCTTTTTCTACTGTTTCAACCTATTTCGCCTTTTTTAACTTTTTTTTGTAATATTCCATTTTTCATCGACTTTTTAGCTTTTTCAACTGTTTCAATATTTTTCGTGTGACTAAAAATGCGGACAAAATACACCCGAAGGGTTTTTTTTTCTGTTTTAAAAATTTGCGGTCATATTAGCCTATATAATAGAATCGGGCTTGAAGAAAACTCTCCCAAATTTTCAACTCCCTAAATCAAACCTGCGAATGACGCATCCACTTTGTTCCCTAGTACAATTCACAGTTCCACGCTCAACATATGTATGGATTCCTGTTCAGCAAGTTGAACTTTACAACAGACTTCAATTTCAAGAAAATTGGGAGTTAAATGACACATTTAATTACCGCTTCCGAAAAAAATGTATTGAAGTATTTGTTTTTTATTTTCCGGCTAAAAAAGGGTTAGCATTAGAAAAAATTCACATAAATGTTATATTATTATAAAGGTGATAAATTGTACTTTCTCAACATGTTAATAAAATTACAGGTCAATGACACATTTTTTTGAAAAAATAACGGTTTTTCAAAAAAAAATCGATCAAATTTCAGAAAAATTGTTATATCTCAAAATGTATGAACAATATTTAAAAATGTTTGAGCAAATATTATAGCTTATTAAATTATCTTTCATATGATATCAATATTTTGGAAATCCGTTGAGGCGTTCCCAACGTACAATGATTTTTTAAAAAGCTATATCTTGACTTCCGATGGCTATATCTCAGAGACCAGGTATGTCACCCAACTTCTGATTACACTTTTATTATCTGATTTTAGAGCCCCACTTCTCCATTTCATCCCACCCTCCTCGGACCTAGAGTTCCATCATCTACACTCTAATCCCTCCCCCCTTTAGGCTCGTCTGGCAGGTACTTGCAACCGCGAAAAACATGCCAGACTTTTTTCATAATACTCAAAAATAAATATACTAAGACATATTCGAACGTCAGCCTTGTAAGAGAAGGTTTTTTTTAAGCAACATTTTGCATTTTGAAACAGTTAGGGTGTACCTTTGCAACCGCATCAAGACAGCCAGACTTTGATTTTCATATATTACTAGTGCTAAATCAAAAATACACAAAATCTTAGCTTTGTATCTAGTTTGTTCCTCAAAGTGGGTGCAAGCTCTTAGACTATAATGATTTTTAAAAAAGCTATATCCGAAAATTCACATGACTGTATCTCGAAAACTAGATCCGAATGTTATTTTTTTTTATTTATTCTTTCTTGAAATTAAATGCAACTTAAGAAAAAATAGTTTAAGAAATCTTAGGTCAAATTTCACTTTGAAATAAGGTCCGTGAAGGTTATAGATTGAACTTTTAAATTAATTTTTAAATTTTTTTTATCCTATTTCAAACCAATTGAGGGGTTATCCTCAATTTATTTTTCTAAGAACCACCCTAAAGCTGAAATCGCAATGCGGCGTTCGGTCGGTCGCGCTTTGGCCAACTTTGATCGGCGTTTGAAAAACTTTGCTAAAATGTACGATATTGGCTGTCAAAACGCCCGACCTTACTTTTTGTAAATCATAATGTTGCGAGCGCCTGTCATTTCAACATTGTCAATAGAAGGAATTCTATTTGTCAGTTTTTTGCTTAATTTTGTCGTGTTTTTTAGTTTTGATTGTTATTTTCATAAAATAAATAGATTTGAACGAAGTGGATAATTTAGTTGACCTTATTTTGTCACTGCATGAAGCCCAATTTCCATGTGATCTTACCTTATCCTATCAAATATCAGGGAGGACATCACATGCTATAAAGATAACAAATGTATGCTATTCACTCTCGCATTCTCCAAGCGCATTAGGTTCTGTTCGCATGCTTTTTCTTTCTTACAAAAATTTGATTTGATATCCCTGATATGGGATAACGAAAGATAGCATGGAAATTAGGCTTGAAGCGCTGGGTAAACGAGAAGTGTCAAAAGCACGTTCTAGTAGAAAGTAGCTCTACTCGAACTTCGGGTATGGCGTTGATCGTATTTACGATAAAACGAAACGCAACGCCTGAGGTCGCATTTAAGATTACACTATAAGCATGCATTGTGCGCACCGACCGAACGCGGCATTGCGATATCAGCATAATGCACATACATTTTATATGAAGCTAAAAACGCACGTTGCCTGATTTCTTGTCTTCATTTGTTTTTTTTTTTCTTCTTCTTGACAGCGATGGTGCAAGTTTTCACGCTACAAAATTTGAGCTTGATAAGATAATTCTACATTGTTAATTGTACCATGCTATGAACTACCATATGCACGACCAAAACTAGCATTTTTAATATTTATCCAATGTACACCTACTTCCATCCCTAACAATTGGTTCAAAGTGCCATCGCTTTGATTTTGACAATCTTCTTGGATGTCAACAGCTGTCAAATTATTTTCACATTTCGTGTTTTCTGAAGCAGAGTGCCGGGGCAAACGGCGAATTTTATCCTTCAGAAAGTTTGGAAATACCCATTTAATTTTTATAAAATATAAAGGTTTTACAAAAAATATCCGAAATGTCATTTATAGGTCGAGCTTTGATGAAAAATGTGAGTGAAGTATTGAAAAGTGATAAACACGTAAATTTATTTGCCTTTCGAATTATGTGATTACATAATTTCAATGCTATTTCCTTGTTTTTGTAAATGTTTTTAAATTAACTTTGAATTACAAATAGATTCCCGTGCTATGTAAGCAGACGACAGCAACAACAGTAAAACATCAAAAAATAAGCAGCCGATTTTTGCACCAAAGTGAGTCTGGTTCGAATTTTATCATAAAAATATTTAATTTTATCTTATTTTAGCTTCCCCACTCCTGGTATGTCGAGTGCAACGACCGGCACCAGACTTCAAAGGTCTCGCTGTTGTCGGTAATGACTTTCAAGAAATTCAATTATCTGATTACAGTGGCAAATATTTGGTTTTGTTTTTCTATCCTTTGGACTTGTAAGTTATCAGTTGAAAACTTATTTATCTTAGTTTACGTATTGCCATACATGATTCAAAAAAGTTTTTTCATATATTTTATTAAGCTAACGTCCATAATTACGCTGGCATTTATTTTAAGAACTTTTGCACATCTTTTAAAAATTACATGAACGGTAGCATATGGGCTAAAATTTTCCAAGCTAACGAGTTTAAAATTTTTTATGCTCCGATTTTATTAAAATTTTTGTTATTTGTAGTTCTAGTAGAGATAGATTAAGTCCCGGAAAGATTTTGCTCCAACTTTAGTTTCCAAAATACATAGATGTAAGGTTGGTAGTTTTCATCGAACACTTTTTGAATCGAAATATCTGAAAAACTATGGGCAAATAGAACTAAAAACGTAGTAATGCTTCCAGAAATATAAAACTAAATAAATTTATTTAAGCATTAATTTTTTATTTATAAAAATGTTTTTCATAAATGTTACATATCTTCGGCATACATTTTTTTAGATATATTATTCTGCAATCAATCCTAAGAATGTATCTGCTTTCATATAACATTTTTGACATAATTTTTTAAAATATAATAGAATTAGTGAGCGCCTTCATATTAAATTCATATTTTCCCATGTTATGTCGGGAATTTCGATTTGAAAGCCGATACTTTCTAAAGATTGATTGAGAAATAACATATAAAGAAATGAGTTATAATTAAAAAATTTTGAGAAATATTTTTATAAAAAAAATAATTTTATAAATAAAAAAATTAATTTTTAAAGAAATAATTTTTTTTTATAACATGAAAACTTTTTTAAGATTTAAATTTTTTTTATATAGTTTATAGTTTTTGAGACATCCCGTTTCAAAAAAAATTTAAGTCATAAATATTTTATTTTTATATTCACCTTTAGATAAACACAAAACAATATATAAAAGTTACTTAAAGAAAGACTGATGTGTATATGTAATTGACTTTGATGATAACAAGTGTGCATGTTTGCAATAGTACTCGGCACGCGCGAGATTTCACAAAGTTACGACCGTTTAAAAGCGTGCTGAGTACTAATGCATACATAAATTAAATGCCGCCGTTTTTATTTGCTTGTCATGTAATCCCACTTTGAATATTTGTAGAGGTTTTGGTGAAAATTTGTTCTTTCGGCTCGTATAAGAAAATGTCGCAAATTTCTTGGAAAAAAATGTAGGTTAACGTTCTTATTTATGTAAATGTAGAAGCGATAAAATTTTACAAATCACAATGTATTATCGAAACACACCAACTTTGATGCATCGTGTATATCTTTCCCACCACTTTGGATCCTATTTTTGAAAAAGGTGTACTAATACAAACCAGTTTCTACCGTGCGCTCTTTTTGTCGGCATATATATTTCTATTATTTTTTTTATAAGCACAACACATTGCTTATGGGCTGTTCTTATATCTGTGGCCACAAGGAATAACAGCTAAAGTAGATCTGTGATCACAAGGCAAAGCAACATAAGTTATCTGTACGAACATGTAACTTATACTGCTTCGCTTTGTCATCACAAAATGAATTTAGCTGTTATTCCATGTTGCCACAGATATTACGTAATGGCCTTAGGATGGGACCCTTTATGTGTTGTACCCAACACATTAGTGTCTCATATTTCTTTAAAATTAAACACAAAATAATTTATTGCTTTCTATGCCCAGAGCCATTTTTTTTTTCTAACACTTCCTAAAAATGTATAAGGTTCCGTTAACTACTTAAATAATTTAATTTTTCTTTTGTCGTCATGTCAAAAACGGTGAGTCGCAAAACATAAAATTGGATAAGGACAATTTTATTAAGTTTCACTGAGCATATTTTCGCCAAAAAGTAGTTTTGTACTACTACTTTACACTGGCATTCCTGAAAAATATATTTTAACTATACAGTAATTTTATTTTTTTTTGAGTAAAATTACAGCATTATCGTTAGTATTTAGATCAAAGTCTTCATTTGACAATGCTCCTAACTTTGATTTAGATAATTTTTCGATATCTTGTTTCAATAAAATAAACTAGTACGATTTCATCGCTACCTATGCTGGAAGGGCTCGCTAACAAAATTGTTTAGATTATTCTGCCGCTTAAGTTGAACTTTGGGCTCGTTAAGGAGACTCGTGAATAATACGAGAACATATTTGCATTAGTGTTTTAAGAAAATTTTTTTTGTGTGGAGAAGCCAACATTTTTATGTCGGCATAACATTTTTTTTAAAACGACTCAAAGATTTTAACTGTCGGCACCAAACTTGGGGTTGTACAAGAGCAAATTGTTGGGGAAATCTGCTGCTTGAAAAATTAGATTCCTATAACATCGATATCATTTTCCCCAATGATCACACCTACATTCCATCCAATCCAAATAGACAATCTTCTACTTTAGATTTTTTCCTAACAAACGTCAAAGAGATTGTTTCGGCTGCCCTTGCTATAAACGATTTAAGCTCCGACCATCTGCCTGTAGAAGTTGCACTATTTCGTCAAACTTATGTTTCAGAACTTTTTAAATATGACTGGAGAAATGCCAATTGGAATCAGTATTCCCGAATCATTCAAAGAAGACTTCAGATTAGGGACGAAAACACTATCAGAAGTCAAGAGAATATTGACACAATGATAGAAAACTTTAGCAATGTGTTGAACGAGGCCATTGATCAAAGCGTACCAAAAAAAGCACCATCTTTTGTGAGAAGGGCTCTACCAGATCATATCAAAAGCTTGATTCGATTAAGAAACAACTATCGACGTCATTGGCAGCGTTATAATAACATCCAAGACCAGTATGAAGTGAGGAGGCTAAATATTTTCATTAGAGATGAAATTAGCAAATTTAAAAATAATTCCTGGAATACATTATTATCTTCTTTGGATAAAGGCTCTTCCCCTTTTTGGAACCTAACAAAAATTTTAAGGAAGAAGCCTAATATTATGCCAATTTTAAAGCACAATAGCTCTCACTACTCTACAAATGAAGAAAAATGCGAAATTCTGGCTCAAACCTTTGCTTTGAATCACGAAATTTCTAGTAATCTTAGTGACGCTGTTACCATTGCTGAAGTAAGCAACACTCTAGAATGGTTGCGCTTAACTGACCCAATTTCTAACAGTCAAACTATGGCTTCTACTTCAGATATATCTAACCTCATAAAAAATTTAAAAAGCAACAAATCTCCTGGCGTTGATGGCATTAGCAACAAATGCTTAAAAGCTCTTCCAAACAGAGGCACTAAGTACCTCACATTAATTATAAACGCCTGTCTGTATCAATGCTACTTCCCGCAGATTTGGAAAGAGTCTAAAGTAATCCCTATAAGGAAACCAAACAAACCTTCGGACTGTCCCTCTTCATACCGTCCAATCAGCTTGCTTTCATCCGTAAGTAAAATTCTTGAAAAGTTAATAAAAATGAAACTAAACGAGTTTATTGAAACTCATAATATTCTGCCTCCACAACAGTTCGGCTTTCGAAGAGAGCACAACACTACACATCCATTAATTAGAATAAGAAACATAGTCAATACAAATTTTAGATATCAGTTGTCTACAGGAATGGTACTGTTAGATGTTAAGGCCGCCTTTGACTCCGTGTGGCACGATGGGCTTATTTATAAACTGATTCAATTAAACTTTCCAGTTCACCTTATAAAAATAGTACAAAGTTTTCTCTTAGCTCGGTCCTTCAAAGTTTATATTGGCAATACTAGCTCTGTCAGCGTAGCTGTTAAGGCTGGTTGTCCCCAAGGCTCTTGTCTTTCCCCTATTTTATACAATCTATTCACGGCCGATTTTCCGATAATAGATAACTGCACTACATCAATTTTCGCTGACGACACAGCGGTACTTTGCACCGCTTTAATGGCTTCAGAAATAACCTCAAATCTGCAGAGGGCCTTGGCAGTCATACAATCCTACTTCTTTAAATGGAAAATTCTTATTAACTCCCATAAAACACAAGCAATTTATTTTACTAGAAAACGGAAATCATGTTTCATTCCCCAAAATTGCTTAAGCTTCGATAACAACTTAATAAATTGGGAATCGAAAGTGAAATACCTCGGTATTATCCTTGATCCAAAAATGAAGTTTAAAGAACACATTTCCTACATCCAGAACAAAGTTAACGTTCTAACTCGTTTGCTTTATCCGTTTATTAACCGGAACTCAGGTCTCAATTTACATAATAAATTGCTAATACTGAAGTCAATATTTCACGCTGTAATTTTTTACGCTTCCCCGGTATGGTCAACAAGCGCCAATTGTCACTTGAAGAAACTGCAAATTGCTCAAAATAAGCTACTCAAACTTATATACAATAAGCCTAGGTTCTATTCTACTGAACGACTACATGCACTTGCAAACATAGATTTAGTTGTCGCCAAATTAAACCGATATTCCGAAAACTTTATTATCAGATGCCAAGTCTCTGAATATTCTCATATTAATGAGCTAGTCTCAAGTTAATAGTAGGTTAGGTAGAATTAGATGTAAGTTTTATATAAATTTGTATAGGGTTTTTAAAAATTTTTCCCTCCAATAATATTTTGTGAACTCGTATACATATTATTTAAGCCATTGTATATTTAAGTTGAGAAAGATATAATCTTGAACTCTTTACGAAATAAGTTTACCAATATGTATGTATGTAAATAATATAATAAAAATAAAAATTGAAATTGAAATTGAAAAAAGATATCTTTATGTATAGAAGTTTTTTTTAATGATATGAAGAAACCAATTAAAGAAACTATTTACATATAGATATATCATCTAACATTTTTAATTTAAAAATTCTATCTTAATTAATTTGTTTTTATTTAACAGCACTTTTGTATGCCCTACTGAGATCATTGCATTTAGCGAACGTATTAAGGATTTCCATGACATAAATGCTGACGTAGTTGGTGTCTCGGTTGACTCACATTTCAGTCATCTCGCCTGGTTGAATGTAGATCGCAAACAAGGTGGTCTTGGTGGCCTCCGTTATCCTTTGCTATCTGATCTCACTAAGAAAATATCTAACGACTATGGTGTACTACTGGAAAATGAAGGCATATCGTTGCGTGGGACTTTTATTATTGATCCAGATGGTGTTTTGCGTCAATATTCAATTAACGATTTGCCTGTTGGTCGCTCTGTTGATGAAGTATTGCGTTTAATTAAAGCATTCCAATTTGTGAATAAGCACGGTGAAGTGTGCCCTGCAAATTGGAATCCAGAATCAAATCCAGATACTATTAAACCTGATGTCAAGGAATCACAAGAATACTTTAATAAGCATGGTTAATAAAAATAATTTCAGCCGAAGAATTTATTTTTTCTTAATTCTATTCAATTTTTGATTTAGTTTTTACGAAAGCCTAAAGAATGAAAACAAATAAAATTTCGAATACCTGAAAAAGTTAAAATGATGTTTTACTTTTTGTCAAACCTTTATTTTTTAATTATTCATTTAATGGATAAAATGTGCATATTATAAACAAAACTTAGTTTTTTAAAATCGATATTTCAATACTCTGTTAAATTTTGTATTAGGAAGCAAAGTTTTGAATTCAAATTTTCGGCAATTTATTTTACATTTGTCAGTTAAAACATTATTATGAATTTGACTGAGTATTGAAATAATAAGCCTTAAATTTTAAAGAGGTGATTGAGAAGATTCGCATAAGCATAAATTAGTTTAATATTCGGATATGTGAAACTACATATTTGTGTTGCTTTTTAAATTTTTAGTTTACATATTGAAATATGTAGGTACCTGCACACTTTTTTTATGAATCAATAGGTTACAATAAATTATGCCCAAGTGGAAACAGAATTTTGCTTTGTTCCATAAATTAAAATAACACACTTGAAAGCACCCAAAAAAAATAAAATTAATTTAACCATCAAAATAAACTGCATGTGCTCATATTTCAAATCTTATGTATCTGATGTTAACTTTGATGTCTTATCCAGTGCTCCTTATAGTCCGGGCTGTAGCGTTGCATTTTTCAAAGTCATTTCCTCCCGCTTAGTTCTTTTTTTTTGCAATTGATAAATTGAGTAAGGCTGATATTCGAAATAAGCGTCAATCGCCAGAATCGAGCTGGGCCTGGTTGTGAGAGGCCGATAGGAAAAGGTAGCTCAGTAACTCGGAAAGTAAGGCACAAGTAGAAAAATATGTTAAGGAGAATGTTGTAGAGGAGATAAAAGCAGATCGATTTCATGCCCGAAAAATCCCCTTATCAGAATATTTGGCACACCTTTCACCGTTTTAAAGTTTCCAATAAGTACTGTAGTTTTGAGCAAAAAGAGTTATTTTGGGCGAAAAATGCGGTTTTCAGATTTGAATGTTAATTTAAAACTTTCAATAAAAACCGTATCTTTTCGAAAATGTAGATGGTCATTAGTAATTTTAAAACTATGGAAAGTGGGTCAAATCTTGTCGTACGGAAATTTTTCGGACATGAAATCGATGTGTTCGCTTCTCCCCTACAGTATTGATCTTATTATAATTTCTAAATATGGCTTACTTTCTAAGTCAGCCTCTCAACCAAGCCCAACACGATTCTGGCGACTGACACTTATTTCGATTATCATCAGCCTTACTTGAATTATCAATTGAAAAAAAAAAAAAAAAAAAGCGGGAAGAAATGACTCTGTGAAATGCGACGCTACTTCCCGACTGTTAAGTTTTAGAGTGCTTTGCAACATATATGTGAATTTCATTTATAGTTGTTCAAGAAAAAGATTACAATTTTTACAAAAAGCGACATTGGCTTGTATTCTAAAATGATCAAATCGATTTTTCTTTGCATATATAATAGCCATAGACATAGTTAGTCTATGATAATAGCCATGATATTGAACTGAATTTACAATTTTTTTTTTATTTTCTACATTAATTTTTCGGAAATAAAATATACTCATATGTATTGTGATTCTCAAAGCCGGTAATGAATATACTAGTTAATTCCTTACATATTGAAAGCAAAATTTATCGAAACTTCTTACAAATGTCTCCTCCTACATGCATAAAACATCGCATCGAAGTTCATAGTTTATCATATTTTGTTTAAACTTAGTTTATAATTTAACATAACGTAAGTTATACAACAATTGACAGTTCAAGAAGATTGCATTTTTTCATATTCACTTCACCAGCACTTCTGTTTATTGCGATGGAGGGGGTGGAGGTGGTGGTTGTACTAAGCCCGGCAAACCAGGTGGAGGAGGTGCACAAGGTGGTGGCGGCGGTGCCGATCCTGGTGGTGGTGGTGGTAAATAACCGCCAGAACCTGCACCCCACCCGCCGAAAGAATGATGAGGCGGCATCATACCTGGTGGCGGTGTTGGTGCACAGCCAGAAGACCATGGGGGTAAAGAAGACGCGCCTGTTCCAGGTGGCGGAGGAAGAAGTGGCGGCATTGGTCCAGTTCCAGGTGGTTGTAAGCCACCACCAATGGTGCCAGGTGGCGGCGGTGGCGGTACTGCGGATCCTGGCATTGGGGGATTCATGTTAGGATCACCACCTGGCGGTGGTGGCTGTGCGGCTGCCATCCACGGCATCAATGGTGGTGGTGGCGGCTGCGCACCTGGCGGTAGCATTGGTGGCATTGGCATACCAGTAGCAGCAGCCCATGCTGATGGCGGTATGGGTGGTGGTGGAGCAGTAGCATGCAATGGTGGCGGCTGTAGATGATGAATTGGTGGCGGAGGTGGTGCGGATTGAATAGCTTGCATAGGTTGATTTGGTTTCTTATCAAATAAACTATAACCACGATTAAGATGTGCCTGTGCTAAAGGATCAATTATGGGTTTCTGTGCCGTTCCAAGCGCAGATGCTGGACCCTCACCTAATTCAGCCATCAAACTCATGTACTCTTCATCGATTTTCGCTTGTGAATCTTCAGACCCTTCAATACCGCCACCAGCACCGGGGCGTTTGCTACGGCAATCTTTAGAGATATGTCCAGCACCACCGCACGAAGTGCAAACTATGCTGTTGGTAACATTTGGTTTGTCGGGGCACAACCAACTTTTGTGCTCTGTGGAGCCACAGTTTGTGCAGCGTTGACAGTCTGTTTCACGTAGGGTGCCATTAAGTTGTGCCAGCTCACGTAACTGCATGCGACGCAAATCGTTGTGACCTTCGGGAACTTCAATACCTTGTCGAATGACATCTTTTATTTTATCAACTGCCTTCTTGACAGCTTCAGGATTTGCTGCAGTTATAAATGCGTGCAACGGTTCATCTTCACCGGGTAGTGGTTGACCATCTTTGCGACCTACTTTACCCTCTTTTACAGAGCCCTTACCACGAATAATAATTTTGGCACCAGTTTCTTTTTCCATTGCTTTTAAAGTATTTCCACGTGGGCCAATTAGCAAGCCCACAAAGTTGATATCTGGGTGTTCTTCTTGAGGGATAAGCACCTTGTCGCTGACACGTGTCACTGGAGGTCTGAAAACAAATATAAAATTAGAAGAAATAAAATCCATATGTTTATTGTTAAGGAATCAGATATACTGAATTAAGCTTTCGTTTGCACGAAAAATAAAAAAAGAAAGAATTAAATATCCACGCAAGTTACGTGAATGAAATGAAACATTAATTCTGTTTTGATGCTTATATTTTTGTTTCGCCTTCAAAAAACTCTTCCTAATGAATCATACCCGAATCGTTTTGGAGAATCAACTATCGCCTGGCATCAGAATATAAGCTCGCTCGATCGAAACCATCGTCTTGGTGATTGAAATATGACTTTCGCGATTAAAAATGTTTGCTGGGCCTACTTAAAATACATAAAAAAAAAAAAACAATGAAAAAACGCATTTGAACAGATGATATCTGTAACCCAGACTTGTTCAATAGTACAAAAGCTGTCCTATGCACGAAATAGCTCTGAAAGGTCTATGTATATGAATTAGAGCTCCGAGACACACATGCATTCACTGACGTGGGTTTGAATACATGAACCTTAAATGTCGTGTACTTAAACTCAAACTGCACGTGTATCGTAATCGTGCGTTGATGCACACTTTGATCTGTTCGTCCAATTTTGAGGCACTGACTTTTGGGTTTTTGCCCACTTCTTTTAAAATCAAGCTGACATCTCTGCGAGATAATTTATTTCGAGGGGACACTTTAAGGCTTGTTTCAATGGAAATAATATCCTCATAACTTTTAATTATCGTGTGAACTGTTGATCGACTTAAGTTCAATATTTTAAAATTTCACCACAGGATTAGGTTTCTTTTCCAGAATAACAACAAAATTTTCATTATCATTTGAAATTTCCTTTAGCGGAACCATTATATCAATTGAATATCACGTCCAAACCACAATTAAGTACAAAAGTATGACACATATTATAGATATAAAAAATAAAAAAAAACGGTGCTTCACCGTTTTCCAAAATGATTAATCAAATGTGTTTATTTCAGATAACTTTTTAAATTTATATATAATTTATGTTTTTTTGCTCAGCATCATTAAAAAAGAGTTTCAAACAAATCTACATCATTACAGTTTTCCATTGTTTTCCGATTCTCGATCTAGAAAAAAGTGGTGGTGTATCTAGACTGTCGCTCACTGTACATAAGTATATTGGTTGATAAGTATACCATCAATCAATAACTTTTTTTTTAGAAATACACAAACCTTTAGTGAAATTGTGTGTAATAATCTCATTCAACGCTAAGTGCTTATTATCTTAGAAATTTTTAATAGATTCGTAAAAATTATATGAGTACTGTGATCATCATTTCGCGATCTTTCTGATGCCCAAAGCTACCATTATTTTATAGCAAAAGCGCAACTATAGTAATGATTTTTGGATATGCAATACTGAAAGAGAATCTGGATCAAAATGCTCCACATAATGCTTTGGCAACAGAACCCCCTATTTATGAACATATTAATGTTAGCATTATCTTTTTAGGGCCGATTTAAATTTGCTCAAGAGCAATCGCTTGCATTAGGATTGCGCATTTTCAAACACTTTGCGAAATGTTCATCTGGGCTATAAATTCCACTTAAAAATTGTCGCATGTGATGCGTTTGGGAACCGCCAACCAATTTTCTAGCAAAACAGTACCGCAATTCGCAAACAAATTTTTTTCGTAAAATTTAGCGCTTTGACAAATGCACAGCGAAGTTGCAGTGCTTATTAGGCATTGATTTGAGAAAAAATGTCCCTTTTAAAAAATGGGCGTAAGCCTAGTTTTTAGATAAAACGGGCCCATTACATTATATCATATGGTGTCAGTCAGTGTACAGAAAACACGTTCTTTGTGTAAACACGTGGTACACGAACTTCAAAAATACAAGTGCGCATGAATTTAAACAAATGCACGTGAACACTTTTCCAATTAGACGTGTAGCATTTGTTTGAAATACACGTGTAATTCGCGTTCGTTTAAAATCCGAACAACACAGACCTCGAACGTTCGACACTAGAATTGCTGATGTCAGTACCTAATTACTAGGTTAAATTGATTCATAGTTTGCTTTAAATAAAATAATTTGGTTGGTTTGTAAGTTTACAATAATATCGGTCTTCGCTTACAACTTTACAATTAAAAATAGCTTTCAATAGTGTATAAAAAACATATTTACTTATAATCTGCTGGTGGCTTAAATTCTGGATTCACACTTTGCATTTTCTGTATCAACTGATGACGTTGCTCTTCCAGCCGTTTACGAAAACGAAATTCTCTGGTATTCAAGCGTTTGCCATCAGAACTGTAAATAGGCTCCGGCGATGGAGATCTGCGAATGAGACGAGATAAATGGGTACTATAAAAACAATTTACAACGTGTACATATCTTATTAAGCAAAAATAAAGAAATACATGAACTTAAATACTAAGATATATGAACAATAATTTTTTTATTAAAAAAATAATTAATAAATTCCTACATGTTAACCTGAAAATTTAACTTGATTAGCTAATTAGTGTTATTAGATTATTTTTCTGCTAGGGAAAAAAAGAAATTCAATTAATAATTGTGATTAGATTAATATTTTGCACCGGTTGAAACCCATCCTATGATCATTTATGTTTTTTGTTGAGAACATTAGCCAGTTGTTCAACTTTTAGGCTGCCAAAAATGCCAACGAAACTGTTGTGGGGGAAAAAGAAATGCTTCCAAAATTAATAATTCTTTACAAATCGGTAACATTTCGCATTTTGAATGCTTACGTGCTATGTGACTGCCGACATATTTTTTATACACTTACATTCGAACATGTACCTATTTTAATTAAGTAAATAAAATTGCGATTAGTGAAATTTGGACTTCTTGAATGGTACATTATTATTTACCGATACATTGTTATTAAAAAAGGTTACAATTTGATATCGTTTGATTGACTTTTTTGTAATTTATTACATTTTTTAGTTGAGTTACTCCCAATCTATAAGCTATGCCGAGTTCATTTCTCGAGTAGAAAAATATAAGGGACGATATTTACTCATAAGGCATTATTTTGCAAGCTTTACTAAAATAATGCTTAGAGGTTGAGCCCACATCATTTTGCAGATAGGCATTACAAGCAAAAATGCTCTTTTATTGATTTTTGCCGAAAAAGAATAAAATATTCTAAAATAAACACTAGACAGAATTTATGAGAATCAGTCCTTAAAGAGTTCAAAGAGTTCGTTTGTTGCAACAAAGATGTCCTGATCAATTTTGGCGAACAAAGTTATAATCCAGCTCGTCCTGGTTATTTTATCTGCATTTGAACGTTGAAGAGGTCATAAGAGGTTGATTTTTCAAAACTCTAAAAAAATACCTCAAAGCGTATAAAAAATGTATACCAAGTTTCAAAATGGCAAGACCAGCATTTTAAGAGCTATCGGCTTTTTGCGTTTGTCTTTTTTACTTAAAAATGTAATTTTTCATACAATGTATACTGATAGCTCTAAAATTGCTGGTCATCCGTTCTCAAACTTGGCAGACATTTTTTATACGCTTCAAGTTATATTTTCAGTTTTGAAAAAAATTAACCTCTATAACGTTTTATGACCTCTTTAGGATGGGTTAAAAGGGTCGCTTGCTTATAGCAAGTTTCACTCGGAGGCAGTTTGTCCATTGTGATACCTTTCTTTTTTCTTAAATGATCTCATTGAATGGGCGCGAACCACCCAGAAGCCTTGGAGAAGTTAGGATGCTGCTAAGCTCCCACTCGGCTAGTTCCTCACGACCAACAAAGAACGCAGAGCCAAAATATTTGGTTGATTTCCTCATTAGCCCCGGGCATTCGCAGAATAGATGTTTAACCGTCTCATCATCTGAAAGGGGCACCATATTTGGCGGCTATAGCACCAATAACATAGTGTCCTGTCAGCACTCCTACAACTATTCTTAACTCTCCTCTGCTGAACCTTAAGAGAACCTACCTAGATTCAGTTTGAGCCAAATCTTGATTTTCCGGTTGTTCTGATCTTATTTTGGCACATTCGTCAGCTTTTTTTAGCCTTTTTAAAAGCTGAAGCAAAAACCAGGACGTGCTGGATTATAACTTTGTTATAATCCTCTCATTTAGAGACCCTATTCTATATTGTGATGCGAAAGTAATGCGATACGCAATTGAATAAACTGTATTGAATGCATTGAATCGTATAGGTTTACGTATCGCACTGCTTTCGGATCGCATTACAGAATAGTGCTCCAGGATTATGTCGTCTGTTGCAAAAGCACTGTTGGACTGTGTTATTATAGAAAAGAATTCGTTCAAAGATTCCTTTGAAAAGGGCAATTATTGACTGATATAAATTTTGAATATTGCATGCTAGGACATTTTCTTATTAATAGTAAAGGACAATTTCTTAAAATGCAAAGCCACGCTAATGTGGTCCACATTTTCAGAATTAAGCGGGGGATGCCCAACTGTTTGCTCTTGTGCAAAAATAAAACACGTTTATCACGAAAATTTGAATTTGATTTAATCATTTCGTCAAGGAATCACAAGTAAAAAACTTTGCGAGCAAAATCATATCTTTTCTTTTCTTCCCGGACTATTTTTATGCCTTCAGATTTTATGCACTATACATATTTTTAAATTTGGGTTTGCTTTAATATTAGCAATGAATGCTTTTTAAAGAATATTTATTAGAATATTTTATAAACAAATTGTGTCGTTATGAAAAAAATTCCTAAGACTTACTTACACCTGAGCGCAAAATTTTGCGTGAAAACAGGCGTCCGCTTTTTGTCTGAGCGATTAATTATTCTCAAAAATAGTCTCGTTTGATGCGTTGACATATCGCCATCCACTTTAGAAACCAGCATCATCGCATTTACTAAAGGTGTGTAGAACTTTGTCATCAAATTTGATGCACATTTGCCAAAAAAATATTTTTTAAATTTTATGCTTTCTCAAATGTGCAGCGAACTTGCAGTGTTTATTGAGTAAAGCAAAAAATACACAAACCGATATACTCTAGAATCTAGAGTCAAGATAGTTTTATTTAAAAGTGAAGTTTGAGGGGTGTGTTTCAACTTAAGTCCCTGCTATTTCGCATAACGCATGTAGCAAGCCCCATTGGAAATCATTGGAGTGTTAAGTCAGAAACTATGCATTTTTATTTTTAGTTTTTATGAAAAAAATTAACGTTGGTTAGTATTACCTAACAATCAAACAACCCACCGACTGCTTCGTGATCCACCAGGGGGTCGCAACTCACACTTTGAAAAAAAAAAACTGAATAGAAGGATTAAGCATAATTTGTAGTGTACCTACATGATGCACATCAAAGTTATAATGAAAATGATTCATTGTCTGAATTATTCTGAAATTTTCATTGGAGTAGAAACCCAATTCAGCTTAGAATATGACATTTTGGACTGATCAGGATTGAATATAATTTGAGAACTCTCAGATCGGAATCGATTTCATTTGTGTATAGGTATAGTATGCATTTAATTGAAATTTATCTGAAGTTTTAACGAGAAATTGTTTTGTGAATTAATACGATATTCTTTTACACTGTTTCCATTTAAGAAGAATTTCTAAATTTTTTCAAAAAAAATAAAACAATTTTGTTTGCTTGTTTCCAAGGCCCGACTAAGTTATGTAAAAAAAATAATAATTTAAGACGATGTCTTGTGCAGAACCAATTACTTATATTCATACATACATATGTAAATAAGTATTTAGTTATGGGTAGTCCTTTGATATTGAGATAACTTTGCAGCTGATGTTGATTTTTATCTTTAATTCTGTTTTTAAATAGAGTTTCTGATGACCAATGGAACCATGTATCTAAATAGAACAGTCACTTTATAAAGTATGTTAGTCCAAGAGAATGTTAGAACTCAGAGACTGGAAACAATATTTTGACGCAGAATAAATAACTTTATTAAAGCAAAACATCTTTGGTGGCATATGGAATAAATTTCTTCGGACATATTGAAACAGAAATAAGAAATTTTTCCGAAACGGAAGTACGTCATACCCTTACACTAATGCACACATAATTTACTTTGTACATGCTTTAAATAATAAAAGAAAAATAGCTCTTAAGCTACTGAACCGATTTTCATAAGGTGTAATTTTTTTCTTTATTTCTAAGGACACTGTTTTCAATTTAACTTAACCAAGACTTGACGGTTTTTATAACATATGTTTCTCATCAAAATGCCGATTAAAGTTCCGGTTCAAATCTAGCCGGCCATTGTGAAAACTCTAAGATTAATACAATGGCATTAAGGTTCGATAGGGGGCGCTGTAAGGCAAAAAAAGATATTACTTTGCCCATATTTTAACGAAATTTTGTGCGGCATTTTATGTTTTTCAATACTTCTAGACATAACGTTTTTGTTATAACAATTCCATATTTTTCGACGTGTTTTGAATTTTTTTCGATACTATTCGACTTACTCGATATTTTTCCACAACTTCTAGCTTTTTCGATACTTCTTGATACTTAATTGTTTTTTGATACTATTATATACTTTTCGACTCTTATCGATTTTTCGATACTTATTCATAAAATTCGAAACTTTTATGCCCAGTTTCACCAAAATCAATTAAAATCAATTTTAACTAACAGGCTTTTAGAATTTATAAGGCTGTTAAAATTAATTCTGTTTCACCAACATTAGAACTTGTACTTTTAGCTAACAGCCTGTTAGCCGAATGAATGAAACAGAAATGCCTAACACAAATATTTGATTGTATGCGAAAAAGTGAAACTGAAATAATTTTTGTTGGTTGACACATGCTAAACAAATAAATGTGTCATTCAAAATATATTCAAAATTTAAACAAACTTTTAAAAATTTAACAGCAGCAAAACGGCTTGTTAGTTTATAAGGTTGTTTAACAGGCTGTTTGCGCTAAAAGTGTTTGATAAAACAAAATTTTAAAATTTGAGGTTTTAACAGCCTGGTAAATTTTAAAATTGATTGGTGAAACCGAGCATTAGACTTCTAAATTTTGGATTGTAAAGTCATATAGTATCGAATAAATGGAAAAAAGTCCGTAAAGTCCGAAAAGTCCGAAAAGTAACGAAATATTTGATTGTTGTTTACAATCGAACACTTAAGATAGCAAAAGCCGAAATTCGAAGACTCTCAAAAAGTCAAAGGACCTCGAAAAGTATAAAAAAAGTTGATAATACATATTAGAAAACCGTCGATGTTCGAAAAACGTCATAGATTGTCTATGTAAAACAAAAAGTCCCGATCTATATTTTCATGTTTTAGAGTTAGTTATAGGGCTTTTTGTATGCACTTTAACAGTTTTTTATGCACTTTAACAGTTAATAATCGGTCATATTGAATTTTTAACAGAGCTGGGCGATAAAGGCTAGATGTGTAATTTTTTAAATTAGGATTGCTGTAATCGTTCATCGAAGAAACCTTAGATTGCAATTGAAGTAATCTTAATTTTGAAAAACTCATATTACAATTATAGTAATCGTAATCATAGAGTAATCGATGAACGATGAACGAATCATTTTAATATCGAAATTTTTTATAAATTACGATTTTTTGAGTAATAGCAAGCGAAATAATTCAAGAGTTAAAGGCGTTAAATTTTTTTTTTTTTTTTTTAATAATCTAGGCATCAGACAATTTAAATATGATCATAAAACGTTCAAACTTCACATCTCGATATCTTCGATAGCAAAAAAGTTCCCGATACACGTGTTCACTCATATAATGCTTGGAACATGTTAAAAAAAAATTTGGAGCGATTTAAAAATGGCTCGATCAGAAAGGGTTCGGTTTGTAAAAAAATGTCTCATGTAAAGATTGTATCATTCAGTTATAAGATTATTTGTTCTCATTGAAATACACTTAATAAAGTAAACAACAGTGATTTTTACTGATATTTAATAAAAGTAAATCTTTGCAATGAGTACAGAAATCCTTATAAAAAAATGAGATTAAAATTTAAGTAATCGTTCATCGAATGAACTTATTACTATTACAGTAAAAGTAATTTCGACATTTTCAAAATTACGATTGCTGCAATCTTTGTTTTTGAGGGTTACTGCAATTATAATCGTAATCTTTACCGTCCAGCTCTGATTTTTAATGATAAAATGTATATCAAAAGCCGCATAGCTCGAAAATAGGAAAAATGTAGATAGTGACTTTTTGTTCTACATTGACGATATGTAATCCGAAAAAGGAAATAGAGTAAAATAAGTACAAATACATGTAAAGTTATCCAAAAATTCAATCACCCGATATGGCGCCCACCGTATTGGACATCAAACTTGTAGAAAAGACTTTGACAATTTACTCTTGTACAATATACTTAAAATGTTTCATTAATAAAAAAAAAAAATATATATTTTTATGGAATATATAGGGTGTTTTTTTTAGAGGTTTGTTTTTCGAATAGAGATAAAATTGGCATTTTATGGTCAAATCTGGCAACTCTAATGTCATTTATGTTCAGTTTGGTTTGCCATTTCATCATGAACAGGTTGACAAAAGAACAACGCTTGCAAATCGTGCAAATTTATTTCGAAAATAATGGTTCAGTTCGCGAAGTTTACCGCAAGCTCCGTCCATTTTATGGTCGACATAATCGTCCATCAGAGCAATTAATTCGGTTAACCATGGGTCGTTTTCGCACTACGTTTACTCTATGTGATAATACGCATCCGCAGAGACGTCGAACAGTGCGCACCGAAGAAACAATTGCCGCTGTAGAGCAAAATGTTGAAGAGAACCCGAATGAATCGATTCGCCACCGTGCACAGCAATTGGAGCTTTATCCATCAACTTTATGGAAGATTTTGCGCAAAGATCTTGGCTTGCGACCTTACAAGATCCAGCTTGTGCAAGAATTAAAGCCGCGAGACCATGCAATGCGTCGTGATTTTGGTGTAGGGGCCAAAAATGAGATTGATCTCGATGCTGATTTTCATCGCAAAATTTTGTTCAGTGATGAGGCTCATTTTTGGTTGAATGGCTACGTCAACAAGCAAAATTGCCGCATTTGGAGTGAAGAGAGTCCACATGAGACCCTTGAGACGCCATTACATCCACAAAAACTGACTGTTTGGTGTGCTCTATGGGCTGGTGGAGTCATTGGGCCATACTTCTTCCGAAATAATGCTGGAGAGTCAGTTACCGTTAATGGAGACCGGTATAGAGCCATGATAACCGACTATTTTGTTCCCGAATTGGATGGCATGAATGTGGATGAGTTGTGGTTCCAACAAGACGGCGCTACATGCCACACAGCGCACGTCACAATCAATTTATTGAAGGAAACATTCGATGAGCGCATAATTTCGCGGAATGGACCTGTCAATTGGCCACCAAGATCGTGTGATTTGACACCATTGGATTATTTTCTTTGGGGATATGTGAAGTCGCTCGTCTACGCCAACAAACCAGAAACGTTAGGGGACTTGGAAGCCAACATTCGTGGCGTTATTGCCGACATACGGCCCCATATGCTCGAAAAAGTGGTTCAAAATTGGACCTGTAGAATTGGCTTTATTCGAGCCAGCCGCGACGGCCACATGCCCGAAATCATATTTAAACATTAATGGCATAAAATTATCCTTCCAATAAAGCCAAATTGATGGACATTAAAACGATTTTCTTGTGTTTTATTTCAATTCGAAGCTCTATACCTCTAAAAAAAACACCCTGTATAACATATACCACATATGGGACAGAGAAGGTTCACATTTATATTTGTTTTGTATTGATAGATTAAACAGTATGGCCTGACTCAACTGGTAACGAGTGTTTTTATATATAAAAAAATTAAAGTTCGTTTTTTTACAAATAAATTAGATCAAATACGTTGTAATGCTTTGGAATTGCAAAGCATCACTTAAACCTGTGTATCCTCGACTTGCATCACAGAAAGTTAAGTAGACACTCAAAACATGGCTGCAGTTTAAACAAGAATACAAGGGTGAAATTGTTCCCTCTAAAAATATGTTCAAACCTTTCTTCAGGATTCTGCGGTATACCCAAGTCTCCGGTACGTAGCTTTCGGCTAATTTCTTCAATTTGTAGTTGTACTGCAATAAAAACGATATTAAGAAAAAAGAAAGAGAAAATCGAGGCAAGCCTCGTTATTAGTGCATTTAATATAATAAGTATGTTTTTATAAAACAAGAAAGTACGTAGTAAAAAATTTAAGAACTTTTAAATGCTGTAAATGAAAGTAAAAAAAATTAAACATAAATGTTGAAAACTTGGTAGGACAATTGATACAAAAAATGAGCGCAACTAAACATCTGACAGTCCGCATTTAGAAGCTACGATTTCTTTCAGCGTAGTTAAAAATACTTACATTGGTATTTGAATTTAAAAGCAACGCATTTATATCAATAAAAGTAAAAGAAATAAAAAATTATAAATTAAGGGGATGGGATTTAAACTGGTAAGGGAATTTCAGATTAAAAATATGTTATATGTTAGAATTAATGCAACATTTTCTTCTTTTTTTTTTAATTGATGCGTGATTTTGTAAACTCTGGAAGCGTTTTCTGCTGATCCTAAACCTCAAACCAATTTTAAGCAACTGACTAGAAATCAAATTTGTTAGATTAATATTGTTTTTTTAACTATGAATTATGTGTTAAATAGAATATTATTATTTGTAAGTTAAATTCGTTAGGTATTTATCTTCGCTCGAAGCGAACGTCATCCTTTACTAGACAGCCCGTCGGTTTCCTTTAAAGAAAACGAATTAATTAAAAAATGTGTTTTCAAAATTAGTTTTACTTAAAATTTTGCTTGCTCAACATTGCAGCCTGGCCTGGTTCTAGGTAAATCTGTAGACATTCGTAAGGCAATAAAAATTGCTCATTTGGAACTACTTTGCTGTTCATGATTGATTTAATTTTTAATTGGAGTTTAACTTAAAACTATTTTTTTAAATACTTAATACTAACGTGCATACTTAGATCTATAGCAATGCTAGTAGTTAAGTTTATTACCTAAATAAGCCTCCTGCTGTGTTGGATCCAGAGTTGAAGGCAATATAGTCGGCATACCAGGTATAAAAGTTTTATCGTTTTCCGTGCCACCCCATCGAGACTTTTTGTGGCGCTTGCGTACAAGTGCATCCTCTATAAAATATGGAAATTAATCAATTACAGTTTGGTCGTTTAGTGATTCGGAGCAAGTTCACTCAAGCAATTATAAATAAAAAATGCAAATTATATAATCTGACAAATCTATTTTTGTTATCTTAGTTAAAAAAAACATTAAAAATTTGGTCTAGACATATTAGGTATAACTTCGTCAACAACTAAGTTGTAACAACACACTGCAACAAAACTGTCAACATTCAATTGAGACAAAAAATTTAAGACAATTTTGTCTACAAACTGATTTAGAGTAAACTTTGCCTACCGCGGAGACATTTTGGTCAAAAATTAGTTATTTATGCCCTTTGTATTTTCAAACACTCAATTTCAATCTGTGTAATCATCGGTGTCATAGCTGGTAAGGAAGTTCGTCCTACGTCGCATAGACAAGTATGCCAACCTCTTAAAATATTTTTTAATGCTTATGTTTTTTTGTACACGTCTGAATTTTGGAAACTAATAACGTTGGAGTAAAATCCTCCCAGAATTTAATCGATCTCTACTAGAACTACAAATAACCAAAATTTAAACAAAATCGGAGCATAAAAAATTGTAACTTGGTACGCTTGGCAAATTTTACTCAAAATACAACACTTTGAATCGAATTTAGTCGAAAACCGTTAGTCTTACAAAAGAAAGGAATAAAATATTTGTTGTATGAGATTTTATGAGCAACATTATTTTTCGATACGAGTGACGGTTAACGAGATTTTCATGAAAAACCGTTTTTGGCGACCTTTGACCCCGTGTAAAATTTTTAGCGGCACACGTATCGATGGAGACTTTTCGGATTTCGCTTAGAGCCACAAAAGGAAGGTTAATACGAAAATCTAGTTTTTCCCTAATTTTTTCCGAAGCTTAATTCCCTGGAATAGCTCAGGAGAATCACAATTGAATTACAAAATCATCACACATACCCTTCAAATATTTATATGTAATTTAATATAAAAAAAGGTGCTTCAACAAAAACCCTAGCAAAATAAAATATATACGAGGACCATTTTGCCGTCTACCCAAGTGGTTGCGTCCAGGGTGGCGCCCCTCGTCTTTCCCCGATAGGTACGCTACTGGAAATTGCACAAAAAAGACAAAAAACTACAAAAGGGACATAAAAATATTGCACAAATATTACACTTAATTTTTAGCCCCTTCGGTTGTCTTGTTTTTTTTGTGTTGTCAGCGTTTATGTTGTGTTTCTTAAATTTTGTGAATTAAATGTTTAGTTTTTTTATGATGTTTAATTAATTTATTAAAATATGTCAGTTTTTATTTGTTGTTCGGTAATCAATTATCTATATATTAATACGTGAAAATATTGCACCCTAAGGAAGGCAAAGGTTAGCGGTAGGGATAAAGCAACATGATACCATGATTTTAATTTTTGGGAGCGATGACAAAAAATAGCTCTTTGAAGTTTGGTCTTTCAATACTAAAAAGTGTTTTTTGTTTCTTTTATGCTCGCTTCATTAGAACATACTTTCATGATTTGAGCTTAGCCGGTCTTCCACATAATCGAAAGCGCAGGGTTTAGATATACAACAACTTCGTACTCTTTGTTTGTGAGAGAGTGAGAATTATCTATGTTTAAATAGGCAGTTGCAAAATGGTTCCATCCCTTTTTAACTGCCATAACACCACATAATCGCTTAATTTTTTTTTTGTAAAGGTTGTGAAGAGGAGCAGTGTATGTGAATGAAATTTTTTTCCAATAGTGCGGAGCAATGCCTGCAGCAGGAAAATACGTTTCCGCGGTTAAAACTTAGGACTAATTTTGATGTAATTTGGTTTGGAGATAGATTGAACCTTAAGGAAAGGTTCTAAAATCTTCAAGTTCTAAAAGGGGGCGTGACACCACCACTAATGGTCACAGTGTCACGATTGAGTCACTACACTGATTTTGATAAAATTTGGTAAAATTTGAGTGTTGAGTAAAGACATTTGGTTTGAGTGGGTGGAGCCACGCCCCTAACAGAATAAAACGTTTCAATACTAAGCTAATAAGCCAATTTTGATTAAATTTGGTACAGAAATATATATTACACACTGAGGAAACGTATTAGCTTTAAAGTGGAGGATGACACGCTCTCAATGGGAAAATATGCTCTCATAGCTAAAATAATGGATCGATTTTGATGACATTTGATATGGAGATAGATTGAGGCTTGAGAAAAAGATTATGTTTTAAGTGGGTGGCGCCACGCCCCTAACAGGAAAACATCTTTTTCTAGTTAAACTAATCGACTGATTTTGATGAAATTCGGTATGGAGATATGTACATATATTGAACTCGTAAGGAAAAGATTAAGATAGGTATAGGGCAATATGTTACCATGATTTTTACTTTTGAAAGCGATGAAAAATAAGAGCTCTTTTTTATATCAGTTCTCTAACACCAAAAGCATTTTTAATGGTTGAATTTCAACCACTCGGAAACTAGTATTTATTAATAAGTTATATGTAATTTTTTTGAGTCCCTGATGATGACATCCAATGGACGTCGAAATATTGGACAAATAAAATAAATTAAAGAATTCAAAGAGAACATTCTTATTAATTTTTCGACCTAAGTCCCAAGTATCCAAACTAATTATATATATTTAAATATAATTTAAGTCCAATCTAAATATCTTAACTTTGAAATTTACAGCACTTATAACAAAAAAATAACCGTTTTGGCTCTATCCAATATATGTCCATCGATCATTCTTTTAATAACTGCACAGTTTGTTTTTTTTTTTGACGTTTTTGAACTTTTTTTGAAACGAAATATCTCAAAAACTATAGTAGATAGGATAAAAATCATTTAATCATATTTGTTAAGAAAGGCTATAACTTTATTAAAAAAGTTAAAAAATTTTAAATAAATTTGTTAAAACACTAATTTTTTTAATTGAAAAAATTTTTCTCAAAATATTTTCAATATAACATATTTTTTTTTTTTGTTTTTTTATATATGTTATTCCTCAATCAATCCTAAGAATGCATGTGCTTTCATATCGAAATTTAAGGCATAACTTTGGAAACTACGAATTTTTTACTGATGACGCGCACCATGATTTTTCAACATAAAATTCGACATAAATTTTTTTTTTTTTAATGTTATTATCAATCAATCCTAAGAATAACGGAAAATATATAAAAATATATAATAGTTTTATTCTTTACTTTTATTTTTAAAATTTAAAGTTTACTGACTTTTTTTTTGAAACTTTTTATTTTTTGTTGAATAAGCACAAGAATGATAGAATACAAGATTACGACACGCGCATATGTCATTTTTTCTTGTGACGTAGGAGGGGACCATCGCCATAAACGTAGTTCTTAGTTGATTAAGGGGATGAATTTAAAAAGAAAATAGTTTTTTTCTACACATTAAATATTAAATACCATAATAAAAGTATTTTACTGAAAAGAACGCATATCAAAAATGAAATTAAATTGTTTTTGGTACAAGTTTTGACCATGGTTTAGTATTTTTTTAATGGGGCGTTAAATCTCTTTTTAGCCTTTTAATGAAACTAAAATGTAGTTCATTTAGTCGATTGACAGTTTCTTTGTTATTGTTTTGATTTGTTGACAACTGTTTGATAAATAATAATAAGTGCCTTTTTACACACGGAAATTATGTGGAAGAAATTCTAGCCTATTCTCTGTTGTGAATTTTTTTTTCTCGCTTACATAAAATTGGAGCACAATGAATATTTCCACTAATAATAAATCTGTAAAGCAATTTACGAGTGTAAGGATCCTTAAATTTAACGCAATTCCAGAGGACCATTGCACATAGAGTATAGGCTTGGAAATTATATACATAGTTCAAATGACCTGCAAAGGTATGAATATCTAAGTATACCTAAGTCTAAAATTTCCTTTCAAAAAAATGTTCCTTTCAAGCCAAAATAAGATTTCAGAAACTTTTAACGAATTCGGACTATTAATAATTTAATTAATATCTTACAATAAAAATGAGTTTTAGTTGCCAACTTTTCCCCCAGCACCCCGATTTAACTGAGGAAGGACTTTCAAAGCCATCAATAGCACTAATGAACCACATGAGGTCTCTCCAACAAATTTTCGATGAAATAAATGAGGATGAATTATTAGTATCAAATGATTATCTGAAAAAACATCGGGATCATGCAGAACATTTTAATTGTGACCAAAAAGTAAAAAAATTATTTTTTAGAGCTAGAATGTTTTTTAGTAAACAATATCCTAAAACTAACTTTGTCGTTTTGTTAATTAATGAACAAATCACATTTTTGCTACACAAATTTTCAGGAGTCTATTTCATTATATTTAACGTTTAAAGAATTTCCAAAAATAATTTCCGTGTGTAAACAGAGAGTAAACAATAATGAAAAATATTTTAATATTTATTTTATTTATTAAGAAGTTGCTATGCAACTGAAACATGTCTGTCAATAGTAGGGGCTCCTGTGACGTAGATGCGCAGTAGATTTTCAATTTTGTTCGTCTGATGTCGTAATCTTCTATTTATTCATTCATGGAATAAGCATAGAAAAGTCTACATACAGTGTGGGAAAAAATAATAGGGACAAGCGGAGTAAAAAAATGTATTATTGCATAATTTTTTATGCTACAATCTGTTTTTGATGGAATTGACTGTAAAGTTACGTTACATTACGAGTCTCAATTTAGCAAAATCAAACAAGTATGAAAGTGCACGGATTTTGCATAGGCGCGTCTTGAATGGGCACAGTTCATTTTTTAGCTGGAAAAAATAATAGGGACAAAATATAATTTTTAGTTCCTTGGACAAAGTCTAGAAATGGGCAAATTTTTTGGATAAAAGACAAAATATGCGCTGTAGATTACGTAAACATACTTAGTTGAACAATGTTGCCTTATGCAGAAGAGGAAATGCCCCTTCAATAGGAATTTATGCACGACATTGATCCAAAACGTTCGTCGAAATTGGTGAAATCTTGGATTTCTTTCTCTGCTCTCTGTTTTTGCAACTGATTTCAGATAATTGCAAATCATGTTCTTAGAAAACTCCATTATACTGGCCATATCTCGAATTTTTCGGCCTGATTTTCTCAATTTTTTAAACGCATATCGTTAAGCTTGGGAACAATGTTTTCCACGACCCATTTCCAATAAATATCGATTAAATCTAGCAAGGAAGTAAAGTATTTATAAAGTATTTACTATATCATTTTAAAATACAACTAACCACTAAAGATCATTTTTATAAATAGACTTTGTCCAAGGAACTCAAAATAATATTTTGTCACTATTATTTTTTCCAGCTGAAATATGAACTGTGCAACTTCAAGACGCGCCTATGCAAAATGTGTGCGCTTTCAAACTTGATTGATTTTGCTAAATTAAGTCCCGTTAAATAACGTAACTTTACAGTCAATTCCATTAAAAACAGATTGTAGCATAAAAAAATATTCCAATAATAGATATTTTGCTGCGTTTGTCCCTATTATTTTTTCCGACACTGTATGTATGTAGTGTATTTCACTTAAAATACATTTTTTTAAAGGTTATATCAAGCTCTGGTTCAAATACCTACTTTTCAGAAATAATCCCAAAATTTAAATCTAGAAAGTATATTACTAAAATACAAATATATATATATGGTATATATTCTCCAATATGTATTAACTGGCTATGCGGCGGCCTTCGGCCATGGTTTACTATACGATGTCCAACACGGACTTCGCTGACACACCGGTAAATTAAAATTCGTCACCTAACCCCTTAACTATCAAAATTAAACCTTTTTTGTTTCAGTACATTTTAGTTTATATAATTATAATAATTACATGCAAATATTTCGTTTGTGACAAGTTTTTATCAAAAAGGTACGATCGGGTTTATTGTGCTTAGTACACAACAGAATTGGGAAATTTGTCTAAACCGAAGTTGTAATTTTTTAAAAAACGTTTACTTACGAGAATTTTCTGACTGTCCATTGCTAAATGAGTCGTTGCTATTGTTACAATTGAAAAGAGCTGCGAAATTCTTTGCCGAATTCGTGCTATTCATTAACTCTTGTATGGTTTGCGTTAAGTCGAAACGATTGTCCCGTGACTCCTCACGCGTTGTACCCAACTTAGAATCTCTGTCCATACGCTCACGTTCGCGATCCAATGTTGTACTACGCCGACTTCGGCCATGATCACGATCTCGATCCCGACTTCCACGATCACGTTCGCGATCACGTCTTTTTCGTTCATAGCTGCGACTTCGAGAGCGATCCCGTCCGCGATCACGTCTTGAATGACTGCGTGATCGATGTCTCTTCTCCCGTCGATTATCGTAGTCGACATTAGTACGAGACCGACTGCGATTTGAGCGTGAGTCTCTATCACGACTTGGACGACGACGTTCACGTTCCTTGTTGTCGCGTCTATCACGATCATCACGACCGCGCTTTTTCCTGTCTCTATCGTTGTCGTGATCACGGTGGCGATCCCGCTCCCGTTCTCTGTCATGAGAACGATCTCTAGAATTAAATATTTTTGTTAATTATTTTCTTTAAAAGAATTCCTTATAGATACCTTATTTTCCTGTCCTTATCACGGTCACGGTCACGATTACGCTCTCTTCCTTTATCATCGCGATCTCGTGACTTGGAACGCGAACGGTCATCCTTACTAGAGTTCTTGTTTGGTATCGACCTGTAATCGATGTCTACAATAGAACCATTTCCCGATGGCTGCACCTCATCAATGCGGTCTTTAAACGCCGCGAAAGGAGGAGTGGTACTCATTTTCGAAAAAAAATTTACCTTTTAATTTGTAAATGGTTTTTTTTATCGAAATGTTCAAAAAAATTTTATTATTAGGTCAACTATTTGCAATTTTCACTTCGCAATATATGAAAAGCACGTATATAAATTCACAAGAAAAATGGCGACGATAATTTTCTGTTAAATGTCAAATTGACGTCTCTTAAAAAACAGAGTTGTATTAGCCAACACGTATACGATAGAGTTTCTTTCAAACATACAGAAAAAAGTTGTGCGACTTAAAGTGGAGTTACAAACCAGGCGTTGACGCTTTATCGCGTTTCGGCTTGCTACGCGTCTTGTTATTGAAGTTACATATCACTCTTCTTTGCGTCTAAGTTTTTATGAGAATAGTTGACAAATTTGTAGCCAATAAAAAATATGTTTCATGAATTCAAAAGTTTGTTTAATGAATGAAAAAGCTTATGAAGCAAGAAAGCGTATAAAAAGTTGAAAGTTGCTCAACTTTTTGCGTCATACGCTTTTTGACTTTCTACGCGTTGTGCTCTGTAACTTAATCCATACGATTGCAGGGTTTGAACTTTTTTGAGTGAAGCGTGTGCCGCTGTAAAGCGACAACGCGTGGTCTGTAACTGCACTTTTAGTGACATCTAGAAAATTTTCATCAAAACTCGGAAAATTCTTTTGCTCGAACTCATTGACTTTTTGGTCTGAAAAAACTGAGTAACTGAATTTCGTAGGCATCAAAATACCAAAAACCATGACGAGTAATTACGACCTTGTCTGCTTGGAATCTTATCTACAAAAACAGAAAATACCGATTAACCCTAGAAAGATAATCTGCGTCAAATTTACGCATGGATATTTAAAATATTGCTCACTCTCCCTATGTAGTGCGAACATGTCGCTGTGCATTAAAGGCATCTCAGTCGTTAATTAATAAATTTAAATCTTTAAATTGTTTTATTTATTATTTCACCTTTGTGTAGAAAAATAATGTCGATAGCTTTGCTCAAAGTTTTAAGTATGTATACCAAATAAATAGTTATGCGTCAATTTTACGTATGATTATCTTTTACGTATGTCACAGTATGATTATCTTTCTAAGGTTAAAAACCAAAATTACTCAGAAAATTCTGAATCTGCTTTTTGCTTTGATTTGAATTACTTGGAATTTCCTTGGCTTACTTAGTTAAAATGTACTTAAGCTCCCACTCGCCAATTTTTTATTCTTTGCTGTGAACGTTTTGAAGTTGCTGACACTTGCTTCAAAGCTTACGCTGCGGAAAACCTTATGATGTCAGCAATAAAATTCATTAATTCCTTGTTGCAATGCCAAAATTCATAAAGTAAAATTGTTGTAGTAAAAGAAATCCATTCAAGTTCTAAGCACAATTGGAACGAGATGCGACAGAGAGAAAAGACACGCAATAGAACTCATTTTGAACTTCCATTTCGCATCTAAAGAAAAATCATGTAATCTCGTTATGTGTTTTCTCGCAATCTCATCTCGTTCCAATTCTGCTTCGAACTTCATAAAGGAACTTTGTTTCATTATATGGAAATGTATTAAAAGAACATTTTAACAAATACATTATAGGATTACGCAAAGTACAATAAACTTAATCGAAGAGATCAATTGCCATATTTTATTAAAGTTTATTAAGCTCTGTAATTAAAATAGGTTGACGTCTCTAACGTAATTCGCGCGATTGTAACAAATCCATTCTAGAATATGTTTGCCTATAGGAAGTTTTAAACTGAATAATTACTCTGTCATACAAAATTGAATTTCTTGGTGTAAGCCAGCACATACTCGATAATTTTTAATTTTAATAACTCCGAAGTTTTGCGTCGGCGCTCAAGTTTGGTGTGTGTGAATAGCAGAATAGTCAGACATCCCTGTCTGTGAGACTACAAGGCTACAAAACTGGCTGCGCGAAGTTTTCTCCACGTGCGAATCATCGATTCTTTGACAGTTGGTGTTTGTTATTAAAAATGCATTGCCAGAAATTGTTTTAATATATTAAAAAGCTAACAAATTTTCGAAATTCTACAAGTTTAAAAATAATTTCAACGCTAATCGTGCTAAATGGCTAAATCAAAAAAGCTAAACTCTGATGCTGTCTATGCCAAAAAAGCAGTAGCTGTAAAAGCTGCAAATCCTTTTGCTAGACCTGGAGCCACTGCTCCCGGAGTGGCAAGGAAAATGAATCCCTTCGAGGTGCACGTTAACAAGGAAAAGTTCCAAATATTGGGAAGAACGTGCAAACATGATAAAGGTCTACCAGGTGTGTCACGTGCGAAGGCAGTTAAGAAACGCAAGGAAACATTGGGTCAGGAGTTCCGTGACAAACACAAGACAAATAAATTTAGGGATAGACGTATTGGCAAAAATTATGGTGATGTCTCGGAATTGAATGAGGATTTACTAAATGCACGTTTTGTCGCTGAAAAAATGTTACAGTTCAAACAAAATAAAATGTCACGCTTCAATCTAAACGAAGATGAAGTGCTTACACATCGTGGACAAACGCTGGAAGAAATCGAACAGTTCCGTGATGATCGTTCCGATGATGATGTCAATAATGATGACTTAGATGGTGAGTAATGCAATATTGAAGAAAAATTAGATTTTATGACCGAACATTTGTATTTGCAGCCGATTTCACAGAAACAGCCCATTTTGGTGGTGATGATACCCAACAAAGAGATCGTAAGACTGCAATTGAAGATATGATTATTGAACAGAAGCGACGTAAAGCAGAAATAGCAAAAGATAAAGATGAACTCTATGATTTAACAGAAAAGTTAGACTCAAATTACAAAAATTTAGTTGGTTTTATGGGTAAAATGACAAAGAATGAAATGAAAGTTAAACCGGCACCAGATGATTATGATATAGCCATGCGAGAAATGATATTTGAGCCACGTGGTGCTGTAACAGATAAATTACTGTCCCAAGAAGAACTGGTTAAGCAGGAAAAAGAACGTCTGGAAAAATTAGAAACAGAGCGATTAGCTAGAATGCGTGGAGACAATGATGAAGTACAACCTCAGCCAAAACATCGTTCAGCGGATGACTTGGACGATGGTTATTTTTGTTACGATGAAGCAGAAGTTGTGGGAACGCTTGCGTACAACAAGGATGGTAATTATGTATTCTTCTAGTGTCTTTAATCACCTCACGGAGCTTAGGGCCTATTAAGGCGGATTGAACTTTTTTTTTTCGAAATTCAAATTCCGTGTATGTATTATGAAATGGTGACTTCTGAACAAAAAAAAAAATATTTTGAGCCCTGTGCACCAATGACTGGTCTGTGTGCTGAACTAATCTTCGTTTTGTTTTTTGTTCTATTCTTCCAGGATTCTTAGATATCCTTCCCTTAAGTGCAAAAATTGAGTTTTTTAGGTAAACTTAAAAATTAAATCGGTAGCCCAAGATAATGTTATACAGTAGCATGTTTTTTTGTAGTTATATGTTGCTACAAAATGCAATATGTAGGTACCTATCTACTCAAAAGGTTTTACTTAAAACTTTAAATAAAGAACGATACTTCCAGTTTAAAACGTATTGGATCGTGTGATTATTCAGCGAAGAGTAAAACCAATTCTATTTTACTATGGGACGGAATATTCCGTATTTGAGAAAATGCATTTTTATTGCTACCAGGCAACCAATCCAATAGCATAAGTTTTTATTTTGCCGTCTTCTAAACTGACATACATAATTTGCAGCCGATCGCTTATATTGTTTTTGATTTTTTTCTTCTGAAAAAATTTTTGATATTGTTGTTTTTTTTGTAGTTCACAACCTATGCCGTTATTTGTATTGTTATTGATTTTTTTCTGCAGAAAAATTCAGTTAAAAAAATGACAAAAATTTTATGTTATTTGCATATGCATTATAATCACTTAGTTTTTTTCATTGGGTGATTTTATTAATCGTATAAATAAAGTATGAACTTTATTTTGAATTTTTTTTTTTGTTTCACCTAAAACAAATCTTTACTCAAAACAAGTTAATACCTCAATAAATTATATAAGAAAAGTTTTATCACTAAGGCTGAATCGGCAAGTGAAAAACACGGAAACCATATATTGAAAGACAAAAAATGGAACTTCCCTTAAAATTAATAAGGAAATTAAATAAAAGTGTCAAAACTACCGACGTGCTATTTACATTTGGGCTTAAACCTTTGCAATTACAAAAATATTTATGTTGGAGTTCTAATCACCCTTGATCTCTTCATCGAGTACATGTGTTTTTCAACTCAAACTGAAAAATAAAAATGATATTCATGTAGATAAATTTGCTGAGCGTCTGCTTCCAACAAAACTTATTTTATCTAAGCAGTTTGTCAAAAAATTTATTAAACTCAATTTGTCTATTTACATTTTGCATTGAATTTTGACAACTACGAAGCCACGTTTTGCTTTCAAATTTTAAGACAACTTTAAAAAATAGTCTCATAATAAAATAGAATATTAATTTGAAATTTTTAATCGAACTTTACAGTCAATTGCAGTAACCAATGTTCTTGTGAAATTTCACAAATCGGTTAATGCTTTATAAACAAACATGACAAAGACAACAAATGGAACAATTTAACCTGGTAATTGGTGACATATGTTTCGGCTATTACCACATATATACACATATTCATATGTATATACATAGCCTCATCAGACCAGTTTTGCTTAATTTGTAATGTGATTCGAACCCCCGACCATTCCATGAATTATATGTGGACGGCCGCTCTAACACTTGAGCCACGGAGGTTGTGCTGAACGACATACACAAAGTGCAATTTTATATTATGCGATTGCGCCATCTGTTGTAATTTTATTGTCATTTCTCGTTTGCTGCATAGCTTTGTTAAACCATCGGTTTAAGGTCTTGCTATATGATGTAGCTTTATTATTTCGAATTTCGGGCTTCCACCACTTATTCTCCGAATAATTGTTGGACGTATTCTTCCGGTTTTAGAAATTTCAAATTAATTAATAACATTCAGTCGACTAAAACAAATTAAAAATTTATAAAATAGAATATATAAAAATTAAGAAGTTTTATATAATGCCGATTTATTTTACAGGTAAATTAGGTACTAAAGTAAATGGACACAATGAAGGTGATAAAGAAGAAATAAATGGAGTAGAAGACATACAAGAAATAGAAGAATCTGATGGTGAGGAAGAGAAAGAAAGTGAAACTGGAGATGAAAGTGACGAAGAAGAAAATAAAGCAAAAGAAACTGATGACAGCGAATCATCAGATGATGAAGATAATTTAAGTGATCTAAAAGTATCTTCTTCAGAGGATGAAACAGACACAGAAGAAGTTCAGAAGCAACCTGTTTCTACGAAAGATAAGCTTAAAAAAACAAAAAGCAAAATATCTGCAATCACTGAAAATTCTCAATTGCCTTTTATTATTGAAATGCCAATAGACTACGAAGAATTTGTGTCACTTATAAAAAAACATACACCTTCAGATCAAGGCACTATTGTAGAACGACTCATTAAATGTAATCATCCGAAGCTAGACGGCGTAAATCAAGAAACAGTTGTCCACCTCTTTACTTTCCTTTTAAAGTATATTAATGAATTATTCGTAGATGCGTCTACAGAAGATCTTGTAGACAACTTTAAAATTCTCTCTGCCTTAAATCCTTTACTTTATGACTTAATGCATATTAATCCTGAGAGAATGTCTAACTTAATGTTGGAATCCATTAAAGCTAAGCACACAGAGTATTGCAAAAATGACAAATCTTATCCTACACTCGATACTTTAGTCATTTTTAAATTAGTTTCAAATTTTTTCACCACCTCCGATTTTCGCCATCCAATTGTGACGCCTTGTTTTGTTTTTGCCCAACATATATTATCGCGGGCACGCGTACGCTCACGTCAAGATATCTCTATGGGTTTATTCTTGACTACAATCATCTTAGAATATACACATCAATCACATAGATTTTTGCCCGCGGCGTGGAACTATTTACTTGGTGTAATTTTTTTGGCCATTCCTAAACGTCCTGTTGAGGTTTTGAAAATTGTGCCACCTTTTCAAAATACAGGTGCGTTTTGCAAATTACTTGCGATTGACGAAAATCCTAATAAAAATAATGCTCAAGAGGAGCTTTTAAATAGTGAAGACTTAGTAACCACCATCATTACGCCTGACTTTAAAATAAGGGCTTTGAATACTGCACTCAAAATGGTTAAGGATGCTATAAGCATCGTTAGTGATAACGTTGGTGCCAATTATATGGCTGTACCATTATTAGAAATGCTTGAACGCCTGCCGTTGGATCCATATCCACAATATGTGCACACAAATTTTGAGGAGACAAAGAAATTGTTAGAATCTGCGGCAACGCAAGTGCTTACCAAAATCGTACCACCGCAGAAAAAGCCCAAAGCCTTGCGTTTGCTGGAGCCACGTTTTGAGGCAGTCTATGACGATAAACGTCGTCCCAAACTCACAAAGGAAAAGGAAGAAAAAGTAAAGCTCTTGCACAGGGTGAAACGTGAAACAAAGGGTGCTGTGCGCGAAATACGTAGAGATACGGAATTTCTACAGAAGATGCGTATACAACAGCAAATGCAAAGGTATTTTAATTTGTAATTTTCATTATATTTAATACGCTTACCAATATTCGTTTTTAATTGTAGTGATTTGGAACGCAAAGAGAAAGTTAAACGGATCTACCAAGAAGCATCTGTTCAGCAGGGTGAACTTAATGAATTGGCTCGCGAAAAAAAAAAGAAAAAGTAATTTGTACATTACTTGTAGACATGTTAAGAATCTAGTTGACTTTTTTAAATATATATTTCTTATTGTTTCATTAATAAATTTTATATTTACAAATAAAATAATGGCATTGCCTCCATCGCAGCTTACAAAAACCTAAAAAAGCGATCTTGTTTTTTGGTATCTGTATGGAGTTGAATTGTGATAACTGTTCATATTTCTAGGGGAACAAATGTCCGTGTTCAATGAAATTACCCTCTGCCCTTAAAAAAAAAAAAAATGAATATCTACATATTTTATTAACTCACTGAAAACAATAAATAAAAAATTAATGTTAAAGTAAATCAATCAAAATATAATAATTTTGGATCAGACGATTATACCCAGCCCGTATGGAGCATATTTCGGACATTTTGGGTATTTACAGCTACGTTACACACTGTTCTAGGACAGGATTTTTTGTTTTTGGAGTTGATACATCTGAATTTTTCTGGACTTCCACTAAGATATAATGCTTCTAACGTGATGGTACAAAAATGCCCCAATTCTAATTTAAACTGTAGTACATAACAGCTCGAAATGTATGCCAAATGATAGAACTCGAAGAGGCCTAAATATAATACATGGGATTGCATTGTTGAATCCTGTCCCAAACATGAGTTTTCACCGGTTTCTTGAGTCAATTTTCATTAATGATAACAGCTTGAAATTTGTGCCAAATGATAGATATTGAAGAGCCTGAATAGAATATATAGGGTTGCCTTGTCCAATCCTGTCCCAAATATGGTTTGCAACTCATTTAAGAAAGTTGACCCCAAAAACGGGTGTCAACTAATGTTTAGGACATGATTCGACAAGGCAACCCTATATACTCTATTTAGGCTCTTCGATATCTATCATTTGACACAAATTTCAAGCTGTTATCATTAATGAAGATTGACCCAAGAGACCGGTGAAAACTCATGTTTGGGACAGAATTCAACAATGTAATCCCATGTATTATACTTAGGGCTCTCCGAGTTCTATCATTTGGCATACATTTCGAACTGTTATGTACTACAGTTTTAATTAGAACAACAAAATTGGCTAAAATTCGGGCATTTTCGGCCATCGGGACAGGCTTTGGCAAGGCATCCCTTAATATTCTATTTAGGCTCATCGAGCTCTATCATTTGGCATACATCTCATCCTGTTATCTTATACACTCGACTTTTCTACAGCCGGCTTTCAGCCTAACTCTGAAATTTTATTTTGAAAGCTGCAGTTAGGACATAATGCATACTGCGATCTTTGGAACTGTAAATTTTTGATGGCACCAAACGAAAGAGTTTGGTGGCATACTATAAAATTTTTGGTTAAAAATCGATATGGGACACTCCGAGTGGACGATATGTAGGTACATAGCTTTAATGAAGATATGCTATAATTAGGAAACGCTGTCAAAAAATAATTAACATGTACATATGTCTTAAATTTAATGCATCTGAAATGAAATCATTTGATAATGATTCTCCAAAATGCGTTATTAAACGTTAATAAAGCAATTATAATGCTTGTTCATGTGTATAATTTAGTTTATTTATCATAAAGTTTTAAGTCTAGTCATTTGATTACAAAATTAATTCATTATAAATTATTTAAAAATCTTAATTTTTATTCAAATACCTCATCCATTTCTCATTTTGTTTCAAAATATACTTTCCAAAATATTAAATAAAATAGAGATTTTTTATCTATTGATTTTCAGAAATAAAGAAATTTTAAGTTGCAAAAAAAAAAAAGAAAGTATTTTCATCATACGGTAGATTAAATATTGAGTTATAATAAAAATAATCTCTCTTAAAGTAGTCATCGATATGACCATGGCACCCATACGGAAGTCAATGTCAAAGGACAAAGAATTAAAAATGTTTTTCTATAAAGAAGATTACATTACACTAAATAAACATATTTTGCCTACATTACCGCCTTGCCGTAGACAACTTTTTTCATTACAGGTTCTTAACAAAATTTAGATCAAAGTCTTCCAATAAATGTATTTACATTATTTTTCGGAAATTTCACGACACCTTAATGTAGCTGCTTCCACAGCTCCGGAAACAGCTGCACGGAAACCTAAGAAAATTATTTGTTTATAATAAAACAATATTTTATAACAGACCTATCTAAACATAGATTTTAAAAGAGAGAACATACCTGCTTCCTCCAAATGCTTTAACCCTGCAGCAGTCGAGCCCGCTGGACTTGTTACATTATCTTTTAACTGCCCTGGATGTTCCTTACTGTCGCGTACTAAATGACCTGAGCCCATAACGGTTTGTGATGCCAATCTGTAGGCCAAGTCACGTGGAAGACCCATCCGTACAGCACCATCTGCAAGAGCTTCAATCATAACAAATACATAGGCAGGTCCACTGCCACTCAAAGCTGTCACAGGATCAAGATAATGCTCAGGTACTTCTTCACAGGTGCCAATTGCTTGCAGTAGGTTTTGCGTAACACATGCATCGTTATCGGTTGCTTTGCTACCGCGTACATAAACAGAACATCCAGATTGCACCAATGCCGGTGTGTTGGGCATAACGCGAATAACTCTCGCATTTTGAGAGAGGTTCTGCAATAATAATCAAAAATTATTTAGGTGGAGTTTTTCGAAAATACATATTATTAGAAATTTATGAATACCGTTTCCAAAGTTTCTAATGTTACTCCCATAGCAACTGATATAAAAAGCTTTAAATCACTTTTTGATTTAATTTCCTTCAGCACCGTTGGTACCACCTGTGGCTTTACAGATATAAAAACAATATCCGACTTTATAACTACTGGATCATTTTCGGTGATAGTCTCTACTCCAAGTTTCTGAAAAGATATAGAAAAATGAGATTGGTTTGAAATTCTGTTGGAAGGGTTCAGACAGGAACTTTCACATCAAAATACCCCCATGTTGAGTACAAGAATGTCGTATAAGTTTTAACCACTCCTTTCTTAAGTAAACAGCCCACAATTTCACATGTGTGAGCACAAGACTCAATAAGTTGCCGTTTTCGGCCAATCAAAAATCTAAAATGAGTTCTAGATTCTCGATTTTTACACCAATCAATAGCAAAAGTGGACTTTGAACTTTAACTTTTCGAAAAATCAATTGAGAGGGAAAGGTGACGCCTGAGCTTTTAAGAACTACATATCTTCATTTCATTAAGTGCAAGAGTTCAATGTACTCTGTTTTGCATAGCTACTATTACTAGCATGGTAATTTAGTCGCATTGAACCCTTTAGAGCTCTGATAATTATTATGTTGTACTTCATATATTTGTTCATATATTCAGTTATTAATTCTTCTTATCTAAAGGGGTCAATGGCTAAACTCAAGCAAAATAAGTTTTGTCAAAACTCGCTGCAGAGCTAGAACAATGATATTAATTTTGATGAAAACATGCTTCAAATACATTAAGAAAACTAGTGAGATGTCAATCCTTTTAAAATTAATAATCACATTACCTTAAAAGAATCGAAAGAAACCTTATCAGCTGGATGTACGCTAGCTATAATCGCATCAGATTTGATAAGACCTGTAATTTTTTTTTTTTAAATGATATAGGAAAAATTAAGCATTTTTTTTTAAAGGAATGAAACGCGAGTAACGCACTAAAGTCTAGTTGGCTTTAAGAAATATGTTTTCCAAATGCACTATTAAAATGATACTATAAACATACATATTTAGTGCCATGCCACTAACATTTCATTACTTCATATACATATGTAGATCAAGTAAAATCTCACCTGCTGATATGAAACCTTTAGCCATCGCTTGTGCAATTTTGCCGCCACCCAAGAAACCTATTGTGCCAATTTTATTCATATCAATTGAGTATTTAAAATCTCATTAAATTATAATTATTAATCGAATCAGTGCTTTTTAACAATTTGAACAACTTTTAATTTCAAAATCAAAACAAAAACTGACCGCTGAAGTTTTGTCATGCATCGATCGCAATGGCAAATGAATAACATCCATATGTATGCATGTGTTGGTTGCTGTATAGGAATTCAATGGATACTGATAACATTTCTTGAGTGTAGTTGAACTTTGTGTTTATATGACGTTCGATTTGTCAATCCGACTTATTTCGTACTAAATAATCTATTTTCGAGTATCTCAATGTAAGCACTTGTAATACAGGTACGGACTTCAGCGTATAATGCAAGATTACAGCTTGGGGCGTAAAAAATTTTAGGACTTGGATCTTGGTTTGTCGGGAAATTCCACATTTTGAGTTAAAAGTTCAACTTCGCCATACGCTTTATAGAGCGATATTGCCTTGATTCAAGTTGTCGGCATTTGAAGGGTTCAACTGTGAATCAGCAGAATAAACTAAATTTTTAAGAAAACAAGTTACTATTTTTAGCTAGATAAGTCATCGTTGATGTTCATCCTTTGAAAAATGTATTGATTTTCTTCAAAATAATTCTGGCCATCAACTGGACGCATTCTCCTAGGTCTCCTAGGTGACCGCCAAATGAAATTAAGATTTTCTTTATATTTAAAATTAAGAAGATATTAGCTTTTGGCCATAGTATATAAAACCTCAAATGTTTCGGAAACTGTAAGGCGACTGTGTGGGCTCTGTTCATTTACGTTAACACAATTTTTCGCATACTATAGTTGTGGTTGTGTCAATAAATGCCCAAATCTAAAAAAAGCTATTGTTTATAAAAAAACCATAAGAATTTTTAATTAGGGCAATTTTGCTTAGATCTCATTATGAAAAATCCCAAAATGGCAGAGAAATATTTTTGAACGATTCTTCAATAAACTAATGTTCACAACAAATATCGTTCAAAATAATAATTCAATTGTTAGGCAATTGTTCATGTATGGATGTTGACAAAAGCGCTCTAAAAATTTGGTAATGATCAAATGAAAACTAAGAGGAGAATTTATCCAAAAGAATATCATCGCAGCAAATGTTCATAATAGAAACAAACCCAATATTTTTAGCAACTTCCAACTTTTTTACTATGAACGAATGTCTTTGCAGCGCTCCGATGAGTCACATTTCCATCTCTCTGGTTCGGTAAATAAGCAAAATCGTTTCGATACTGGTCTCAAACATTCAACAAATATTTTAAGGGAAACTTTTACATTCTGTAAAAATTATCATCATTGGCTCATTGAGGCACAATCATCAACCCTTATTTTTTTGAAAATGAGGAAACAGTTGCCGTTACTGTCAATAGTGAGCGATACAAAACGATGATAACAAATATTTTATGGCCTAAATTGGAAGATATTGATTAAATAAACATGTGTCTTAAACAAGACAGCGCTACCTGCCAAACAGCCCATTGATAATTGATTTATTGCGTGTACAGATTGAATTATCAATAATCTCAAGAAATGCAATTATCAGATGGCCTCTAAGGACTTGTGATCTTTCACCTTTGGACTTCTTCTTCTGGGGTTACTTAAAGTCATTGGTCTATGCCAATAAGCCAACAACAATTGATGCATTAAAATTGAATATTGATCGCCAAAATCATGAATTCAATCATTTTGGTTTTGTTTTACTTAAAAAATAGAAAAAACTCATTTTGGAAAACTCTTTATATCATAATACCCGAAAGTTCGTTTTACGTAAATTCGCTATAAGCGAAAATAGTTATTTATATATGCTACCGGCCAAACTAGTTTTTAGACCAAACTAGTTAGCTTGAGCCTAAAGATGTGCAATGACATTTTAATGCAAAAGCACTGTGGTTAGTGAAGACTACGATAGTAGCAAAGTAAGAAAACAAATTTGTCAATTTCATTATATACTTGGCAAGTTGTAAGTGGGGATAATTGGGTTCAGGCTCAGGATTACATCCTCCAATATGTCTAATTTCGGCTTCGCGGTTCAGTCTATAATATGTGCAACACTGACTTCGCTATTCACAGTGCTTTTGCATTAAAATTAAATTGCATACTTCAAATTAACTAGTTTGGCCTAGGATAAACTAGTTTGGCCGGTGACATATACAAACTCATCGTGTCGTAGCTATTTTTTAGTGCCTCAGGTATTTTAAATTATTGTAATAAGGGCACTTAGCACTAATAAATCGGAACGAAAGTCATAAGCTAGATTTTATTAAGACTTTCTGAGGCCAGTTTATTGAACACACTCATTTTCAGTAAATAATCACTGATATCAAAAGTGCTTATTATCTTTAAAATCCGCCACTGCTTACATACCTTAACAAGTTGCACGATGTTAACTTGTGATATTAGTGATAACGTATTTATGATATTGTTCAAAAAGTGGTTATGACGACATAATTAATTGTTTTTCTTTTATCACAATATAAATAGCAAGCAAAGTGAGATTATAAAGATTCGATATTGTTAAATATAAATGCTTAAATAACTGAAGTTATTTCTGTTCTGACATTAAAAAATTTAGCATAGAACATATTTTTGATACCCAGTCCTGGATTTATACTAAGGCAATCTAGGCGCAGGCGAGAATGAGTAACGATGGCAATGCTCCCGAAGTTCAACTAAGCCCAAAAGAAAATTTTCGAATAAACACTTTTTACGTTATATTAGACCAATTGCAATTACAAATGGATTTAAGAGGCAAGATTTACCGTGAAATATCTGAAAAATTTGATTTTCTTTGCACTACAAATGAAGAAGTCGATATTGAAACCAGTGTTTGATTTCAAAATATCCAGAAGATCTTAATTCCGAACTTGCTGTTGAAATTCATCCAAACGTAGATGTTGCTTTACGTATATTCTTGAGTTTGATGGTTACAAATTGTGCGGCAGAAAGATCATTCTCACAACCAAAGAGATTAAAAAATCCTTGTTGTACTGTGATGAAGCAGTATAGATTGGATGCATTATTAATACTTTGCATTGAAAGTGATCTACTACATGAAATCGATTTTGACGATATTATCAAGGATTTTGCAGTTAAGAAATCAAGAAAACAGTATTTCAAATAAAAAATCAATATAAAAAAAACTAGGGCACCATTTTCTTTAAAAGCCTAGGGCGCCAAAAATGTAAATCCGGCCCTGTTGATACCAATGAATCTTTTTCTTATTACTTTCATTTTTACTCAGAATATTAATAGTTCTCACAGAAAAGGTAATGTATGTGGAAATATATTAAAATAAGATATAAGCTTATACGATATCTATCATGCCTCGAATTCAAAATGAATATGCACATTAGGGTGTTTTTTTTCAAACTTTTGGAGAGGTATTTTCTTTATTTTTTTCTATATTATAGCTTGAGGAATAAACATAATTGTCCCAACATTTGAGCTTCCTAGCTCAAACCTGTAAACGGCGCGGGCAGAGTTTATGTCCAATTTCGTTGAAATTTAACGAAAAAATCGACTTACTAAAACGTCTGCCTTAATTGCCAAGATAAAGCGCTTTGGGATTTTTAGTTGAATGGGGGACATTTTTCATGTGACTAAAAATACGGAAAAAATACACTTGAAGGGGGTATTTTTATTTTTTTTTTAAATTTGCGGTCCTATCTATCTTCTATTATACATATAAAATTAATTTTTTGTCCGTACGAGTATGTCTATCTGTCTGTCTGTCTGTCTGTCTGTCTCTTATTCACGCGGAAACTATCCAGCCGATTTTGATGAAATTTTTACAGTATGTTAGTATCGATCAGACGGGTGTCTTAGGTTATTAAAATTTTATTTAGGGTGGCCCTCATACAAAAGTTTTTTTAAATATCATTTTCACAAAGACAGGTTAATCGATTCACTCCGAAATTACACCACGTAGCTCTTTTATTAAGAGGCATAGCTTAGGCTACAAAAATTTTATTTAGGGTGCATATGTTGGGTGGCCCTCATACAAAAATATTTTTAAATACCATTTTCTCGAAGACAGCTAAATCGATTCTCATGGAATTTACGCCACATGGCTTTTATATTAAGAGGCACAGATCAGGTCGTAAAAATTTTATTTAGGGTGCTTATTTTAGGGTGACCCTCATACAAAAATACTTTCAAATATCATTTTCACGATGACAGGTTAGTAGATTCATACCGAATTTACACCTCGTAGCTCTTATGTTAATATGCATAGCTTAGGCTACAAAACTTTGATTTAGGGTGGCTCTCACACAAAAATATTTTTATATATCAATTTCTCGAAAACCGCTTCCACTTTGTTTCCTAGTACAATTCGTATGAAAAACGAAAAAGCAAAACAAAGAAAAACAAATTTTTTTTTGCGTTTTAGTAAATTTTCTGTTTTTCGTTGCTTTATTTTTTCGTTTTTAATAACAAAACATTATACAGATGCCCAGTTATTGCAAAATTACTATATTGTAAAACTACATAGTAGATAATATGAGCTGCCCTGATGCTGCTTTATAATTTTTTCTGATTTTGAAAATCGTATTAGTTTTTGACACAAATTTTGTTCATTCAGTGTAAATATTTTGGCTAAATTTTACTTGTCATCTGACGACATATTCACTACTCATGAATACAACCCATTTATAAGTAAAGTTTTTGCTCTGAGCGATATTTTAAAGAAGAGAACGGAATGTTTTTTCGTATCTGATAACACGATTATATTTGTGATACGGAAATATCGTAGAGTGCAAAATTTATGAAATAATACATTGACTTGTTACATTTTTTTAAATTCCAGCATACATTTTTCTTTATAAATCTTCACTTATATAAAAATACGATTTCGTTTCTGCAACCCAAGTTTTGCCGGTAGCAGCTCTTGAAAATAACATGTATTCACCAGCGGGTAGTGGTACATATTTAAACATATCTGTATCAAGCACACAGTCCTTTACTATAATGTCGTACTAGAATGAAATTTTATAAGATCATGAGTTATACAAAATCATACTTAAATGAAAATTTAAATTGCTTGCTTTTTATGAGGCAGTTTAAATTTTACAAATTAACAAGTTCATAGCTTATTATGAGCCCAGATGTATAGTAAAGGTGAAATACCGTGACAAACAATACCATGTTGTTTTCGTTCTTTGTTGTCGTGTTTTTATACTAAAAAAAAGATATCACTGAATCGATTTGTAAAATTTTACAGGACTTGTCGTTAACGGGCTGTATTTTCATTGTTATCCTTTACTCCATAAGACCTATATATTCAATGAACTCATACCAGAACTGTTAAATTAGATAACATTTCATAGAAAGAACAATTTTTAGCTCAAAAAATGTTAAATTTTGAAATTATCGAAATAAAAATAGTACAACAATATGTACATACCTACTGTTAGTTTGAATATAGTCAACGAGAGTTGGAAATACTGTAATGCTTTTCAAAACACTACTATAAGTGAAGGTAGACACGCCATACCTTAAGTAAGGATAGCAGAATTGGGAGGACAGCTATGTATTTATAGATACGTAAATATAATGGAACCCTTTCCCTGAATGTGGCCACACTCTTGGCCAGTCCCGTGTGGCTTGAAGAAAGACCGTCGATAGAGAAGATAGAACTTCTACCAATTTAAATTAATTTATTCACAAAATATATTATTATCTAATACATATCTATTAAAAAAGTATTTATCATAATATTTTGATATATAATTTTTGTAGTGACCGATTTCAATTCAAATCATGCAGGCGACTGATTTCAAATTGCGGAATTGGTTGCCGATAAAATACGTTGTTTTCCAGAGGAAATAAGAGGACACGTATTCCCTCGATTTGAATGATAAACATTTTTTGCCAAAATCGAAAAACGACCGAATTTTTTTCAAAAAAGCGGTATGTCCATTCAAATCATATATTTTTCTTTTTTGATTTTCGAATCAAAAGTTCTATTCGTAGAACTTTTCATTTTCTATCAGAATCTTAAAAAATTTTGAAAAAGGTTGAAAATTGAATTACACTTAGAGTTATGTAAACAAAGTAGTTTTTCGGTTTTATAAAACATATCCTGATAACAAAGTTTTGGAACCCCATCAGAAATGTTAATTGATGATATTTTATGTTTTTAGGCATGACTAGTTGATGATGAACCATAAATCAGTCAGCCATTGTCGCGCTACAAAATAAACTAAATATGTTTTAAAATATTTCTGATGATCGGGTATGAAGAAAATCTGTACTGGGGTAATTTGAAACACTTTCGTTTACATGTAACACTCTTTCGACTTATTTAACATTTTTTCGCTATTAATCCTTCAAAACTTTTTTCGAGTTTTTCAACTTTTTTTCGACTTTTTCAAATTATATCACCTTTTTTTTTGAAATTTTTTCGACTTCTCCAACAGACTTCTACTTTTTCATATTTTCAGTCATAATCTTTTCTTTTCACTTTTTTAACATTTGTTAAATTTTTTTGGCTTATTCAACTATTTTCAATTTTTTTCGATATGTCAATCTTGTTCGCCTTTTATTAATTTATTCGAATTTTTCTTTTAAATGGTTCGACTCATGGCGAAATGATTTATGGTACATATGCCACAAATACAAAAGAAAAAAAAAAAAAACAGCAAAATCGTCGACCTCATGGTTCAGCTCCTTTTATTTTGACAAGTAACGCCGCTTTTGTATATCTGTATATTAGGGTGTTTTTTTTTTTTCAAACTTCAGGACAGGGATTTTGTTTATTTTTTCCTATATTATAGCTTGAGGAATAAAAATAATTGTCCCAACATTTGAGCTTCCTAGCTCAAACCTGAAAACTGCGCGGACAGAGTTTATGTCCAATTCCGTTGAAATTTAACGGAATTGGACAAATGTTGGGACAATTATTTTTATTCCTCAAGCTATAATATAGGAAAAAATAAACAAAATCCCTGTCCTAAAGTTTGAAAAAAAACACCCTAATGTATATGTATGTTTAGATAGTTTTTGCTAATAGTTCTTACATTAACTGGACATGTGGTATTAGCATTGCTGTATTTCGAAGTAACTGAGTAAGCAATATTATAAATTATCATCTTTTTTCGATTTGCCATGAATTTACAGTAATCCACAGTAATATTATACAAGAATGGACGAAAACCATTAGCTTTTTTATAAAGACCGACGTTCAACTAGAAATAAACACACAAATTCATATTGTTAAAAGTAGTAGAAAAAAATTATAAATTTTGCTTCATACAATTATATTATCCATCGGAAGTGTGTATAATTTGGCGTAATAACTTAAAGAGATTTTATTACGACCCAAAACTTTGAGATCACATATCAAAAATTCTGCAACTGACTTATTATACGTTGCACATTTGATATTGGTAAAACGCATATATGAAAAAACATATATCTGTTTAACTAACAGCAAGCAATATAAAAAAATAATTAGCTTAGACACTTTATACATCTTTCTTTGGGATTAAATTGCAAACTAAAATACACGTTCTTTCAACTAAATACATGAAGTTAAATTTCCATATAGCACAAAATGCGTCAAGTGGCTTATCCAAAATTGGGTTAATTTAGTAAAATATTTTTTTTTTGTTCAAATGACAATTTAAGACCAAAACTTTATTATTATTACGTACCTCTGTTTTTGCTATTTATATAAATAAAATGATAGCTGTTTTCGATGTTCGCATATCACGCAAAAACTGCTTGATCAATTTCAATCAAATTTATTTAGGGTTATTTCTTAGACGCTTGGTCTCAATCTCCAATTAAATATGTCACGATATTCCTGTTAAATATCAAAATATTTAAGTTTTAAAGTTGCAAACAAAATTAATTTCACACATAGAAACAAGCATGTAAACATAAAAAATCGTTGAATGGGAATTGTATGTGTTAGTTAGTGTGTGTGCTTTGTTTACTAAAAATTTTGAATAAAATTTGAGATGTATGAAAATAATAGCTATTTAAATAAAGTTGTGTACGAAAAATTGTCAAATAAATTAAGAAGGAACTTAGAGTTAATGGTTTATATACTTCGTACTAATATGCATCATATAATTATAACCTGATGCGTTAACGTCCTTTTGAATGTAAATAAGGTAATGCCACATTAAATTTTATTGCCCGGTACTTTTATGTTCTGATTGACCGAAATAAGTACGATTATAACTTAATTAAAAACAGGCAACGCGTACAAAGTCGCGGAATCAGCTACTTAGTTTGAATAATATATTTTTTTAAATTTCTTAATTTTGTTTAATCTTAAAGTTTTATTTAAATGCTTTCAGAAATATTTTATCAGCTTTTGGGAAAAAGTTATCCAAATAAATAAAGCATAAAAGTTTCAAAAATTTTATGTGACATTTTTTTTAAAGTCAATATTAGCTGATTTTTGAACTCAATAAAGTGAAAATCCTAAAAGCCGCAATTCGGGTTTTGAAATATTTGGTATTAAACTGTCATTTGAGCAAAAAAAAAATTAAATTTGTCAAATGTACTCAATTTTGGATAGAGCACTGATCCACTTGATGAGTGTTGTGTGAAATTTATATAATTTTTCCAAATTACCATTAAATTTAAAATCAAATTATACAAAGCTACGGATAGGTGCGTATGTACATTAAGTGACCAAAAATTCCGCATGAGATAGGGGCTGTTGGTATTGATTGTTGTTTTGTTAAACAGTGGCTGAGTATCTTGGTAGCATAAAAAAACTACCAGAAAACATCGAAAAAACAGCGCCAATTTGGGTTTAAGTGAGGTAAAATTGAGGAATAATTTTTTTTCCTTAGTCTAATGTTCTTCAGCATTGTAGTCCAAAAATAGACGAAGAAATTTTGACCAGTCCCGATGTTCCAGTATTTTCTATCAGATGACCAGAGTAATAGAAAAAAAAACCTTCGCAAAAAGGCCAAAACTCAAGCTCAACTCAAGCTCAACTCAAGCTTGAATGAGATATATTCCGGTAGTTAATTTTTTAAAGATGGTTTTCCGAAGTATTTTTTTTTGCGATGAATCCGAATTTGGCCTCAAAATTGACATCAGAATTCTGAAATATTTGAGGTTAAGTACCTAAAAATTAGGTTTTTCGTCTACTTTTGAGGACATGCATGGGATTCAAAACAATTTGTTCAGCATAATTTTAATAAAACCATCATTTAGTACCGTTTTTCTCCTTAAAAATAAGCTTTTAAATGGTTATCTGCGATGTTTCCTCGCAAAGTTACAACCATTTGAAAGTGACATGAATTTGATCCCCTACAATCAAATGGTCTAACTCATACAAATCCGGATAATTTTAATAACAGAAAAATCAAAGCTAAGTTTCAATAAAATTTTTTCAAATACCGTATAGGTAATTACAGAGAAGCAATATAATAAAAAAAAAACAATAATAATCCTTAAATAACAAATCGCAGAGTAAATAACTTTAAAACGCTGTTTTCTCAGTTTCATGTTTTTGCTGATAGGACACTTACACTCTGAGGTGACGATATCATAGCAAGTCTTTAAGCCGACGGTTTAACAAAGCTATGCAGCAAACAAGAAATGACAATAAATATAATAGACGGCGCTAAATGTGCACTTTAAGAGCGGCTGTCCACATACAATTCATGGAATGGTCGGGGTTCGAATCGCATTAGAAATTAAGCAAAAACTGGTCTGATGAGGCTATGTATATACATATAAATATGTGTATATATGTGGTAATAGTCGAAACATATGTCACCAATTACCAGGTTAAAGTGTTCCATTTGTTATCTTTGTCATGTTTGTTTAGAAAAGCATTAACCGATTTGTGAAATTTCACATGAATATCGGTTGCTGCAATTGACTGTAAATTCAATTAAAATTCATTCAAAACCATACACCAATGTTAATCACACTTGTCCATATTACGTAAGTTTCGTTTATAATTGATTTATTTTGTTTAATGAATCATCTCTGCTTGAAATTTTAGATGGATATGATTGTTGATAAGGCACCTTAATAAATGTATCATTGCTGTCAGTATTTCCAGAAGGTTTGTACCGCATGGACTTAACAGTTTCCACTTACAATATACCAAGAGCTTTGATCAAATTATTTGTAAGGGTTTAAATTGATTATTTTGTATCAGTTTTTATAAAAATGTTCTTATCAGCAACAAAAAATCCAAAAAGATAGGATTGCCAGATGACCAAAAGACATATCGAGGACGTTCAAAACTTTTAACTTTTTATTGCGATTAACTAAAAATATCTCGTATGAGACTATTTATTTTTTCAATTTCCATTTTAAAGATCTAAATCGAGGACATTTGCAGACAAAAAAAATAAAATAAAGGAATAAAACAAAATCATCCAAGGAACCATCATTAAATTCTAGGACCATAAAAAAGAAGCACTTGGCCTCTATTTTAAGAATAGAAAATTAAGGAATGCTGAGCATCCTGATTTGAAACTTAATTTTTGATGAATAGTTTGGATAATTCTTGCCAAACTAATCATGAACATGAAAGATACCTCTTCTTCTTACTTTACAACTTTCAACGACTTTAAGTTTCTTATCCAACTTATTCAATAGCCTTCGGCTATTTATTTTACAAATAAAAACATTTGTTGTTGCAGTTAAATAATATTATTTAATTTAAAATTAACGCTAAAATTGTGTATAATTTAAACTTATGTATATATAAAAAAAATCACTATTTCTTTTTGGCCGCATCAGCAGCTGGTAAATACTTCGATGTGGGTCTCTTCACCTCAGCTGGTTCAGTAGCATGTGCAGACTCAGAAGCGATTTTACTTATCGAGTTACGTGGATCAACACCAGCAGAGCCAACAAAACTATGACTTGGCGCAACACCTTGATAGTTAAAATTATTTGGCCCATCCAGGGCCTCGTACTGAGCTTGGATTGTGCGTTGGGCATGTTCAGCTTCTTCAGGAGTTTTATATTTAATGAAAATAACTTCAGGTTTAGCTTTAGCTGAAGATGAGCCACGAACTCCTTGCAATTTTGTGACCAAACCGGCAACATCGTGTTGTTTGGTGAGAACATAAATTGCAGTTTGACTTTCGATCGATTGTTGAGCCAACTGGAGGGCAGCATTAGTAAGTGCATTTTGTTCAGGTGCCTTTATGAATACAACGCGTATATTTTTCTTCATTTGGTTAAGTTGCTCTTGTAAGTCTAGTGGCATATCATCGCTATCGTCTTTGGGTGCTGCAAGGAAATAGAACTCCTTGTTGTACTGTGCAGTTTGGTAGTTTTGTGGTTTCGAAGATACGTGCTCCGAATGAGCAAATGCCGCTGGCTTCGAATATTCAACGGGCTGTGGACGCTGCTCAATATGATTTTGACTGTAAGAATTTGGCTGAGAAGATTGTTGTTGAACTGGTTGTTGTACTTTTTCAACCAGACTGGGTTGTTGTATTTGAAAAACTTGATTTTGTGTTTGTACTGCAGGAATTGTGGTTTGGTAAGCTTGTTCTTTGACCACAGTAGTAGTTTCCAAAGGCTTTTGTGTGAATTCTGAAGAGTTTTCAACAGTGGGAATTTGTTGCTGATGATGCTGTTGTTGGTGATGTTGCTGCGGATGTTGTTGGTATTGTTGTTGATTTTGTGCTTGGAACTGCTGTTGTAATTGCTGTTGTAGTTGTTGCTGTTCTGTGATTTCTCGTTGTTCCTGTTGTTGATAAAATTGTTGTAGGATCTGATATTGTTCCGACGTATATTCGTTGTTATCTGCTGCATTGGATCCGCCTTGGACTTGATAGTTGTAACCTTGCGGAGCGGCAATCGCTAAGCCGATAAGACATGACAACTGCAATTATAAATATAATAAATGTTAGAAACAATCATAAATGTAGAACAATTTCAAAGCTATTCTTTCTGGCGAATGGAAACTGCATCCGTTTCAAAAAAAGGGTATATAACGTTGAAAAATTGAGTAGATTTAAGTAACTGGGCAAATCTTTGATGAATTGGCTTGCAAGTGCGTCTATAGGTTCCAATGCAAATGCCGTAATTCTTATACAGACTACAGAAATAAGAAACTTGATGGGTGATTATTTCTTGGACTATTTTGTCAACATTTTGCATTAAATACAGTTTTCGTAAGGATAATCATGGATAGTCATATCCAAGCCTTAACCAAAATAGACATGACGAGACGATAGCAATTGAATGAACGTTTGCACTCGATGCGTCTGTTTTGACGTTTAAACCAAAATGTTACGCTATCCAACGAATCGAAGCAGCTATTAAGACGATTAGTGACGGTTCGGCACTGGTTTACAATACACGAATTTACTCGTCACGTCTATTTTGGTCTAGGATTTAGTTAGTTAGTTGATCAAAAAATTTAATTCAAATTGAGCCTTTCTTCATATGAAAAATTTAAAAATTGACGGCCTCTCGAAAAAATTTAATATGTAGCTCTAATTTGGTACCGTCCAAAGTTTTATCGCACAAAAAAAAAAAAATAAAGTAAAATGCTTAAGCATATTTTTTACAAAACGGTCAATTCGATGTAAAAAATTTTCCTTACGAAAGATTATCCAAAAATTCAAATGGAAGCATCAATCAAATAAAATTTGGGATAGTTTTTTTAATAATCTGGTATACCTTTTACAGAAGATTTTGATCAAACGAGTATTCTTTCAAATGGCGTGGGTCAATTTTATAATTTTTCCACCGCATCACAATTGTCATGTTCTGATTAGCTTTCAGATCCCGGAAACAAAAATTAATCATGTGCAGTATACCACACTTATAGGAAAAAGTTCACATTTATTGGAGATATACGAGTAAAATATGCATATATATGTAAATATACTTATGTTGGCTATATTAAAATTGGGCTTAAACGAATAAACTCACATTGGGAATATACGAGTCATATATATGTATATATATTAGGGTGTATGTTAACAAACAATTTTTATGGTCTTCACTTTTATCCGTTAGGTAAGAACGTAATATTGATTAGACAATTTTGTTTTGGGTCGAAATGTGCCTAATAGCGCCGAAAATCGATAAAAGTCTCGTTATGTGTCAGTTTCGCGAAATAAATTCTGTGATCAAATAAAAGATCACAAAATTCTCTAAAAGCCATGTCTCATGCGTTTATTTTATAAGATCTATAAGTAGTTATGCCGCTACAGTGTCGCGAACCACCAAATCATTCTTATTCCTCAGTAGATTTTGTATTATCAGCATTGAATCTTCTGCTACATTTTTATTTAATGATTTGGCGGTTCGTGACGCTTTAGCAGACTCATGGATTAAATGCTTGGGCCATGACTTGTAGGAAATTTGATAGGATTTCGTTTGATATTAAAATTTATTTAAGACAATGCACATATTACGAGATAAACGCAAAAAAGTCATAAAAAGACCGTTTTTTCGACTTTTATCGATTTTTGGCACTATTAGTTCCAATGATAGGATTTGATTTTTGATAATCCTCGATCTGAACATTTTCTCAAAAAAATTGACGTTCCTGTATCTATCATTTGAATCCTCCGTTTGAATACCGTGTATATATCAGATATCGAGATCAGGCAGATAGTTTGTAAAAATACAATGAAAGTCCTTTTCTTGTACTCACCAAAAATACACGCATCGTTGAAAACCGGCTGAATGTTAAGTGTTAACAATGCGAATTTGAAAATATAACTGTTAATGGATTTAGACAATAGTGCACTTTTTATATGTCGCTAAAAATTATGTTAAGAAGCATTAAGCCAACAAAGATAAAGAAAAAAGGAAACCATAATTTTGCATAAATTTTCAAGTTCCCTCTAAAGAAATGTTAACACGTGAAAAACAATTTTTTATCTGACCAAACGAATGAAGTTTTTAATTAAAACAGTAAAAGAAAAAAAAAAAAAAAAAATCAGACTAAAATTAAAACAACACAAAATGAATTCGCATACAATATGTCGTCTAATAAAGGTGGCGTTGACATTAGCTATTTAGCAATATTACGAATAATCACAATAGTACCCTATCATCTAAGAGTTTGCGTATTAATGAGAGCTGACAGATATAAAATGGTGAAATGATTAAACAAAAGTTTATCTCTGCTAATCATTAATTTATGTAAATCGATACCGCCTATTGAGGATATTTTGCTATCAAATCCGCTTATGTCACTCAGCAACCCAGACTGATGATTTATTACGCGAAGGCAACTAACACGATGTTTATGATCTATTAATAAGATGTTTTTCTGTTTTTATTATTTCACATACAAATTGGTAGCACTCAGTAATAAAGCTTAGATAAAGGGTCGCTATAAAAGCCCCTTGAATATTGCCATTTGCATTTATAGCTGGCAAAAAATTAAATAAAAACTATTCAGTAGCGAGTAATTCATATTACCTATAGCAGTGATGGTTTTTATATTTTTATGGCATAAATGCCACGTTATTTTATGAATGAATTATCAAAGGATTAATTTCAGGTGTAGGATTACATACTTAGATTGAAGATTTTTATTTTGAATGGTTTTGATTAAAATAACTTTGCAAAATAATGAATTGATATTGCAGTACGACAAAATGAGACATTTGCATCTTAATAAGATCTATCGATTTTTGATGATGAATCCAAATTCAAGTTTACATATTGTAACTTTCTGGAACTGAATTTCTTTAGGTAGATAATACCGAAAAAAGTTAAGTAAATTAAACTCTGAAAATTGAAGGAAAAATAGTTTAAACAATCGAAAGATTTGTTACTGTTACAAAGATTATAGGTATTTATGACACGATTGTTGGTTAAATTTACCAAAATGAATATTTTAATTTTTTCTCACAAATTAACTACAAATTTTGTAATGTAACTGTAAAAAATAATAAGAACTGTAAAAATAATAAAAGTTTATATATTTTAATTTTAGAAAAAAAGGATGCTGTTCATTGTTGATGATGTGCGTGTAAGCTTACATTTAGCTTTAAAATGGTTACCATACAACTTATCTTGACTTATCATGACTACTAAAAAAACTATGTGGCATATCACATTTAACAATAAGTGTACATACAAAATAGTAAACCAACAATGTTTTTGGTAGACAAATAGCAAAATAAACCTACCATTTCTCACAGGCTAAATTTACTATTTTGAGCCGTCGTTTTCGATTAAATTTATTTACTTTATGGATAGGTTTACCCACAAAATAGTATGCTAACAACTTTCATCAGTTTAGTTTACTATTCTAAAGGGTTGAAGCTTTTTTAACCGTCGGTTTTGGTTAAATTTACCTATGCTTTTTTTTTTGTGTGTAGGGATCTTTTAACATGCTAAGGAGGATGCACTCCAATTTCCTTACAGGTGATGTCTCTATTCATTTTCGATCATTCCCAATTGACTGAAAAATAAAAAATACATATTAAGTGCTGCTCATATACAACGTAACGCTGTTTTTCGATATTTTTGATACCCTATCTGTGTCCCAACCTGTCATATGAAAAACACATGAAGTTTTACAGACTGTCACTCTTCCCAATCTTCCCCTATGGACGTTACGTAGTATGTGAACAGCCACTTAGGAGTTAGTGTGTGACCCATTTGATGCCAGAAATCCGTTTTAGATATTTCTGAACCTCTCCTAATAAATGGTTGCAATACAACACCAAAATCAAAAAACAAAAAAGATCGTAATAAGCCCAGCGAACGTTTTAACGACTTAAGATTCGACCTAATCTAAAACTTTTTAATTGTTTTTTGGGCTACGGCCAAGGCTCAAAAAACAATTAAAATATTACTTCAAAAGGCCGATCAAAATCTAAAAATTGTTTTTATCATACACGTGACTGCGTATAGCATGATCATCCAAATTCATTGTAATATGAAAGTGTTCCAAGTATAGACATGTTTACAGGTCACACGTACCTAAACTTAATTCGAAATATTTAAAGCCAAAAAGGTGTGAAAAATAAAACATCTTACTAAGCATTAGAAATTAGAAAGAGCATTTTAACCTATTTAAATATAAGCGCGATTCACATTTTTTGTTCATATAAATCTGATAATTAAAGACTTGCCGCGCTATTCATAATCATTAAATTGTTTTAGCTTAGGAACTTTTCTCCTCAAATCTTTAAGCTATTTACGTCGAGTATAATCGTCACTGCAGTTTATTCAATGTCGAATAGATACATTTTATCGAGACATAATGAAATAGTCAAAAAGTTAAAATGCTTCACAAACTTAACAATCCTGGAAGGGATTTGAGACACTTTCGTTTCTTAAGACTTGATATATGTAATTCTAACTATGCTCATTTTTGTCCATTTCGGTGTATATGTAATGATTATAATAACATTTGTCATATTATTTCACCCATGGACTCTCACAATATTATAAAGCAAAAAATAATTATTTTCTTAAATACTTGAAACTGTACTTTTTCCTTTGTTTCTGCTGCATAGCCTCTGGGCTTAGTAGAAATTGTGCTTAATCTGTGATCGGAAATTGCTCTACCCATCATTTCGTTCAGAGAAATAGTGCAGTCCCGGTCACCGATCCGTACGATAGACGGATGTGCCTTACGTACGGTTTCGCCTAATGAACGCAGAGCAGTCCGGGCTGTTCGTAGTCGGTCACCGATCCGTACGATAAACGGATGCGCCTCTCGTGCGGTTAGGCGGGTAAGTGGGACCGCAGGGACCGATCGCAAAAAAAAAAAAAAAAAAAAAAATTTGCTAGCAAAATTTTACTATTAAACAGGTTTTTTACAAAAGGCTGATATTTTATGTAGTATATATTTTTTAAATTTTTTGAGCACCCTAAAAATTAAAAAATTCAATTCATTAAATGAAGTTTGAACTATAGCTTGGTCAAAATTTCGAACATTTAGATATGCGCAGCAGTGATGACATTTTCGGTACATTTTTACTTTTCTCAGTACATTTTCGTTGTGAAAAAGATGCCGCAGTAAATTTGACAAATTTTTAGCATTTTCAATTTCTAATAATTTCCGTTTTTTAGAGTATTTTTGTTAATGTTAAAAAATTTTGGTGGAATATGTAATAGCTAGTAAACGTTGCTAAAAAATTAAAAAAATCGAATGATCTATTTTTTTAAGTACATTAAGTACATTTAAGTACAAAAAAGTAGAAACATTCGCTCTTTAAAAAGTAGGTGCCAAGATATAGCGATTTCAGTGTTTCTGTTGAATGAGCGATGCCAAGTCCTGTTGTTCAATCCAACCTTCCCTTCATTCAATATACATCAATGTATAAAATTTTACAAATGTAGCTTCTTTGGGTTCAAAGCTTTAGCGACTTAAGTGTTTTTGATGCATGACAGCTAACATGCTCCGTTTTTCAATCATGCACACACTTCGAAGAGGTGCTTAGCTTAAAAAAATATTTATCCAAGTATCAAATTCAAAAGCTATAATTGTCATATACATATGCCATGATATAGCATTAGAAGTGTTTGTAATTTGTATGCGAGGAGAGAGATGCCTCACCTATTTTTCTTCTAACTTCTGAATTCTACAGAATTGTCTGTATGATACTTCTGATATCGTCTGTAGGCTCTCGAACATACAAAAATCCATAGACGTAAGGTCGAATAAAGAAAATTTCCCAAATATCCACAAAGTACCAAAAAAAAAGTGCCCAAAAAGGACTGACCAAATCATATATTTGCGTTTTTGAGAAATATTCATGCAAGCTTCCTTGAGCGATAATATACCATACTACTTTTCACAGAACATGTTTTTTGACATTACAATCTATTTGATATTATATTTGATTGTATTATTTGTATAGTTTTGTATCTACCAACATTTGTAAGTCTCTTTTACTTTTTGTAATTCATTTTAATAAATTTCAGATGTCATTAGAGTTACTCTGATTGTCAAACTGCCTTAAAGCACCAATAAACCAATAAGTTTAGCTTTAGTTAATTTGAATTTCTTCATTCGAATATCTGGTTAAAATGTATTATTTCTTTTAAATATTCGCATTTATTTATGTGTCTTTCTTTGTTCACAACACCTAATGCCAATCTACGACTACTTACGCATAAATTAACAATTCATTATTTTACAAATCCATTAGAAATCATTAATAAATTTACCATAAACAAAAGCATTTTTGCACGTTGACTGCTGCAAATGTGTAATAGTTGGAGTCATTTAGATAAGGTTCGATTGGATTGTATAAGTTGGCGCCAAATATAATTCATCTGACGTCAGATGAAGAAGTCACTTATCTGGATTTTACAGTATCAACAAAAAGTAATCGTACCATAAATTTTTAAAATTAATATTGACACTTGGCAATGCGTGGTTTTTCGAGACAAAATATTGTGTCCGTTCGCTAAGTTTTTAAAATATGTATGTTGGTATTTATATATTATGATGTTGGATTAAATCGTGGACCCGGTTTGAAACTAACATCCTTAACTGACAAACTTTTCTAATGAATACTGATAAAAAAAATTCCGATTTGTTCGCCCACAACATTGCGATTATCCATCGATTGACTGATTGTCGATAACAAGAGTTTCATAAGAAGAATAAATGCAAGTACTCGCGGTGTGGTGTGTGAACTTAATTTATTTCTTTCTGATAGCTAAGAAATGTATCAATCTGTGTCGAGAAGTTGCAAAACGTCAAATACTATCGGAAAAGTCGAATATTTTCGAAAACTATAGAAAAAACGATAAATATTATGCAAATCTATATAATCGAATTTGTCGACTTAACTTACAATGTCCAGAAATGTTGTCAATGTTGAAAAATGTTAAAAAATCTTAAAATGTACAGCCCCTTCATGGTTGGCTACTGATTTTTATCTACGAGACGATACAGTATGGATACAGTTTCATTTTTTGGTTTGATGGTTGGCTACAGTTTACTGTCTCCATAGTATTCAGTTTCACACTTTGTGGATGGCAAAAATATTGACATTTCTCAATTTACTGGACATTTGTGGCGAAATTTGAAATTTCCGCCAAACATTTATTAAAATAAATTTTGCTAGAAGCACTTTTGTAGGTTCATTGCCAATATTCGTCTCAACAAAGAAGATTTATGTATGTACGCAGTGCCGGATTTCTGCCTAGGTCTACAATTTCCCGGCCTAGTGGCCCAGGCAGCCTAGGAACCGCAGTTCTAGTTGGACATTCCTCTTTTATAGTCGAACGATTTTTAAAGTTCATTCCAAATTGTGGCCATAAGGCAGAATACCTAGCTAAAATTGTACTAACGATAATGCTAGCAATATGCCGGGTGCGTATTGTGACCTTCAACTGAGAATAAAACAATTGAACCCTCGTTTAAATTTAGTTCCCCGTTCGGCTCTTTCTCTGAATCTTATTGGAACATGTGCTTGCCAAGCTGCTATATCTTTTTACGGAATTTTGCAATCATTGTACAATTTTTTTCCAGCATCAACACACAAATGCGAAATTTTGTTTTTGAAACTGAAACCAAATTTAACAGCCTTAAAAAAAGTTTCTCACACAAGATGGTCTGCTCGAGCTGACGCCTGCCGAGTTCTACGTTCTTCCGGGATGAGACCATGGAAGCTCTTTAGATAATTGCCAATTATTCAAATGAAAAACCATCTGCGCGCTCTGAAGCTCTAGGTCTTCTGAATTTATTAGACTCGATGGAAACTTGCTTTTTTACACTTCCCTGTAATCACATCTTGGAAAGGTTATACAAAGTGAACAAGTCTCTGTTATCTGTCAACATCAACCTGGATACCATCGCTGAACTGTATCAATCTTTGGTAACGTATAAAGAAGACTTAAGACAACCCAGTACCTTTGATTTTTAAGAGTCGAAAGCTGTTAAAAAATCAGGTGAAAATAACTATGCATATGACATGCAGAGGAAATGTAAGAGTGTAGTCCAGTTCGGCGAAGTCAAGGGAACAAATTCAGAGTTTCCATTTATAATTCATTAAATATAGACTTATTGTAGATCTACAGAGACGCGGATCTGCTTATAAAGAGTTAAGTAAAAAGTTTGACTTTCTTACGAAACTAAATCTCTTGGAATCTAAACCTGACAGCTTTTTATCCAGAGAATTTGGATACGACTTTGGAAAGCGAGTGTCTGAACCTGCGTGCTCATTTGTCATACAAAGTTATAGGGCTATCATCATATTTATGCCTCTACGAGTTCTATCATTTGGCATACACTTCGAGCTGTTATGTACTACAGTTTTAATTAGAACAACAAAATTGGCTAAAATTCGGGCATTTTCGGCCATCGGGGCAGGCTTTGGCCAGGCAACCCTAGATATTCTATTTAGGCTTATTGAGCTCTATCATTTAGCATACATCTCATCCTGTAATCTTATACACTCGACTTTTCTACAGCCGGCTCTCCGCCCATGATGTTTATAAAAGTAAATAAAGTCGGTTGAAAATTATTTGTTCTCCACTAGTGCCTTTAATTTGCTTAACCAAAATGGAATGATTTCAAGATAGAGGAGGGGGTCCCAAGTGCCTAGGGGCTTTGCACCTCTAAGTCCGGGCCTGTTTGCATGTTATTAACGAAATAAATGACTCTTTTAGAAAGCCAATACGTATATCAAGTACGTCTTTATTAATTATTAAAATTCTATTCTAAAATTTGAATCAAATTTGTTGAGTTTCGCAATTTGTTTTCTGAAAAATAGGGCTTACAAAGAAAAACTAACGATAAATAGTACATTAATTAAAAGTAAATAGTAAATTAATATTAATTGTATGTTAATAATACATTTTTCGCAAAATTAAATTAAGAAAAATTATCATACCTCGAAAACTATGGCTTTTTACGATTCATATTTCCTAGTTTGGAATTCGATCTCGGGGATATAGCTTATTTATTGCAACTGTTTTTGTGTTATTCACCATTTTTCATGGAAAAAAGTCGATACAAGAAAAAACTTTTTGTTCTCCGAAAAACAATTGAAAATAATAATTTTTTTACTATCTTTTATGGGCTTTAAAAGAATTTTTCACTACATAGCCCACAAAGAAAAAGAGAATAAAAAAATGTTTATTACCGATCTTGATCTTGCTTGAAACGGACCGTGTCGGCCAAAGTGTTTAACTTAAAATGCCCATAAAACGAGTAAGTGAGCAGCTCCGATTTTGCGGATTATGTATTTGTAATCTCCGGACCCTATATAATAATTGTGCATTGTCAAATTTGGTTGACAATTTAATCGATCTTGATCTTATTTGAAGCGAACCGTGTTGTAAAGATTTTTTTCAGAACATCTAGGCATCGAAGACAGTACATATTTAGAATAATTGAGTGTACTAGAAACTAATATTTTATCAGCTGTTATGAATGCAAATTTTTCTCTTCTGCAAAAAGGCGTTTTTTGAACTCATTAAATTAATTTATGAATGAAGCTTGGGAAAAGAAATTGTTTGTTAATTGGACACAACAGATAGCAATAAAAAGTGAAAAAAAAAGAATAAAAAATTGCCTTTATAGATAAATAATAATTAATTAAGTTCGAAAACAGTAACAACAACAACAGAAGAAATTGATAACATTAACATGTTATGTTATAAAATTAAAACATAAGAAATGAAACATCACGAAAACAAAAACGGAACTAAAACACTAAGGGCTAACCGTATCAATACATAAGCAATAAAGTGAAATGACCCAAAGAAATTTCGAAATAAAAATCCAAAAACTTTTCTACGCATTCGCTGCAAATTGATAAAAAATCACGATGAAAACAAACACAAATTTGTTAATAATTTTGCATAATAAGTCAATTTACAAACAAATTTTATGCGCATGCCATTAATAAATCGATATTTCTCACAGTAATTAACTGTGGCAAAGAAGATCAGCTGTGTTGAAGACCAGTCAAAGAGTGGTATATATTCGAAAAAGAGAGAAAATGCGCAAAAATTGAGAGTGATACTTAACATAATCGCCACAAGAAATATGGAAATTTTTCATCATCTTTCTTTATGAAATTGTAACGTTTATTAGACTACGGTCATAAAACATCAAATTTACATTTATTAAAATTGGGTGACAAAAGAAAACTCAAAACAAAAACAAAATGACTGTTAAATAATAGATTTGAAGTCCAAATTTTAACGTCATGTTGTTATGTTCGGTGTTATATAATATGCACTGGGCTTAGGAAGATGCATTTTTAATGCCGATTATGTTGCTGTTGCTGTTGCTGTGAACCTCGAATTTTGTTTTGATTTGCTAATCGTAGAGTTATGTGAGATTTAGATCGTCTTGAATCGACTAAAGTTTGAAGATGGCGCAGCCATCTCTTTTGCAGATGTAACACTAACTGACTGATTATAATTTTTATTGGTCAACTTAATTTGTTGATTTTATTTTATTTGATAGTCATATAAAAGATACGTTGAGTTCAGGGACAGGCATCAGTTGTACATTGATACTTATTGGAGTAACAGTAAAATAAGATATAGTTAGAGTTTTTCTTATAATTTTGTAAAAAGCCTTAAAATGAAACAATTTGGAATAGTATTGGTAAGTTATTTGAAGTGTGTCTTTTTAATTCGAATTGCTGAGTATTGAAAGTCCTTTTGCCAAGGCAATTTTCTTGAAATTTAAGTGAATTTTAGTGCTTAGCCCAAAAGTGTGGTACAAAGTTTGTACACAGTGAGAATCTTATATAATAGTTCTTCACGCTGAAAGTTTTTGATTTTGAATCAGTTATTGAGCCTGAGTGCTCTGAAACTAACCAAAAAAAGTTGGAAAATCAAAAACAATGCAGAATATTCAAAATTATATGGTAGTTGGAATAGCACTAGCCAATATAATTTATGTAGTTAGCAATATAATTGTAGTAAATTTAATAAAATTTATTAAATTTAAGTAAGAGTTGCTTTGATTTTCGTAACTATTAACGATCAAGATGAAATAAATTTGTATCCGGTTGGTTAATATTGTTTGGTCGTAGGGGATCAAATTCATGTCTTTTTCAAATGGCTGTAACCTTGCAAGGAAACATCACAGATTACCAACTGAAAGCTCATTTTAAAGAAAAAGAACGGTACTAAATGATGTTGTTATTAAAAATAAGCTGAAAGGTTGGCAAGGTTGAAACAAAAATTTAAATATATTTTTTGGAAAAAAATTCTCCAGACCTCAAACGTCTTTAAGCGCGCATTAAACTTATGTCATCTCTTTCTTATATTAGTACAAGTCCAAAATAAAATTTAAAGGTGGGGCTTTTCAGAAAATTAGCTTTGTTTTTTTTCTCATAAAAAGCGCTATAACTCTGCTAATTATCAACAATTTTGAAATGTTTTTTAAAGATTCTAACAGCAAATAAGAAGTTCTATAAGTATCGAAAGGCAAAAGTTAATTATTTTGATTTGAAACAATTTTCAGCGTAAAATGGGCATAACTTAAAATGGCCATAACTTTGTAAAAAATTTTTTTAATCAAATCGAGAAATATGGGTCCCTTTATATTCTTTGAGAAACAACATATTTATTCGGGAACCAATTCCGTAATATAAAATAGTCCGCGTGCATGGTTTGAGATGGATTTGGACTTTGGCATTTCTTGTCACTATTCAACAGCTCATTACCAGTCCGATTGCTTTTTTTTAAATTTTCTATTTTGCTTAACATAAAACAACAAAAATACGGAAAAATACGAGCCAGCACCACCGCTTACCACTCCCATCGCATTTTGTTTTTTGTTTTTTTTTAATTCTTGCAATTTGGGCTAGCATATTTGCAAATTGACGATTTTAATCAAGTGAATATCGATTTCCGGCTCCCTTACTCAGCTCTTCTGGCCATGCCTGCACTAAAGTATCACAATATGTGCATGATGGTTCTTTATTTTAAAAACAAGAATTTAGTTAGTACATTATTTGGAATCAGCAATTCGTGAGTATAAGCCTGGTAAGATTTTGCAAAACTGATATAATACGACTTTTAGATTTGCAATATCTCAGATGATATGTGGATTGATTCAACTTTTTATTTTTAGACGCACTTTATTGTGCATTACTTTGATGAAAAATTACTCGAGACATTCTCCAAAAACTTGAGCCCTGCTTAATGAAAAAAGTCATCTAGAACTTTTACCAATCGATCAAGATTTTTTGAGTTTAAATAAAAAAAATCAGAAAATCTAGACTTAATTAAGAAAATCTTTTTTAATAGAAATGTTCATTTTTTGGATGTTTATAACCATTTATTTTTTGATTAATTCGAATATTTTTGACAAATTTTTCATGTAAAAATGTAATGGATGATTGGTCCAATGGGAAAAACAATATTAAATAAGATTTCTTAAATATTTGAGCTTAATTACATACTAAAGATTTGTCCAACTTTTTAAGCTATTTTGAGGAACCGTTTTTCTGATTTTGATTCAATACTTCATGCAACAAATTACATATAAATCATATGAAAATGTTTTATACAAAAATTGGAAAATAACTATTTAGTTAAGCGATTCTTCATAAAAAAATAACTCCCAGAATATTGCATAAGATGTTTCTTAAAGATTTTTCCTACTTGATTTTTTGGCTAATTCTTCATAAATTTTGTGCAAGCGTTCATTCAGATTTTTAGGGATTTTTCAGTATATATATCAGGAAACAGTTTTCATTCTATAAGAAAATTCCTTTAGCAACTGGCCTAATATTTTAGAGCACTCTTCATGTTTCAATCAAGTTTTTTTCAATTTGATTTCTGATAAATTTTTTGTAGGAAAAATGACCCAAAAATTGTTGAAAGAGCTTCCGATACAAACCTTCTTTAAGCGAAATTCAGTGTAGGCGTGATCGCCAGGAAAAAAATGTCCAAAAAGATTTTCTTGTAAATTTGATTCACATTTTATATGAAAAACGGTCCAACATACTGGCCGATTATTTCTAAAATCTAGAAATTTAATATAAATAAAAAGTGGAAATGAGTGTAAAAGACTGTTATTACTTATAAAAAGCTTCCAGAATTCCCTAATAAAAAATCAATGCAAAAAAATTTTTTTTCAAAAAAACGAGCCTTCATATATTTGTCATTTCTTGTTAGCTTTGGAAAAATTTGCATTAGAAGCGTAAAAATTTATATTCAGAAGAAATATTGACAACCTCTAGAAATGCCTCACAAGCCCTAAAAATTCCGCAGCGACATTTTGGCTTCTGGCAATTTTTTGATTTTCTAAAATATTTTTTTTTTTGGAAATAGGCCACTTATGCATTAAAATTAAAAAAAAAATAAATTATTTAAAATGCTACAAAAAAATAAATTTTTTAAAATGCTACAGCTATTACTTTGATTAACGTTTAATTTCAATATTTATTACTTACAGTGTTGCACCTTCTTTGCTCTAGCAGCCGCTCAGCCAGGCTACAGATATCAAAACCCACAACCAATACCATTGAGACATGGTCCAGTATTTCGACCACAGTCAAACAGTGGTATTGTCTCGGTTCAGCAATCTCAGCCATTGGCTCAATTTAATCTAAATGGTGGAATAGGTTCAGCACCTGCACCATTGCAGCAAGGCTATTTACCACCACCACAGCCACAACCGCAACCACAACCCTTACCCGCTCCAGCACCGGCACCAATATCTTATGCTTCACAGTTGCCACAACAGAGTTATTTGCCACCACAATCTGGAAATGGTCAGTCATCATTTGGTCAATCATCATTTGGCCAGCCATCATTTGGTCAGTCATCATTTGGTCAATCATCATTTGGTCAACCATCATCAGCACAATCGCAGCAACAGTCAAATTTCCAAAACTACCCACAGCAACAACAAACCATAATTACCAAGGACATTTACATTCATTCCGCTCCTGAAGATCAAGAAGAATCAGGACTTAATAATCAATATGAAAATGTACCCATCCGTAAAAATTATCGTATCGTTTTCATCAAGGCACCAAGTCAGAATATAAACTTTGCTGCAGCTGCTTTGAAGCGTGCTCAACCTAACCATGAAGATAAAACTGTCATTTATGTGCTGTCCAAGAAACCCGACTTTAGCGAAGTGCAACAACAATTGGCGCAAGTTAACAACGAGCAGAAATCCCATAAGCCTGAAGTATACTTCATTAAGTATCGCACTCAGGAGGAGGCTCAACGCGCTCAACAGGAAATTCAAGCGCAATATGATGCTTTAGGTGGATCTACTCATATTTCTGATGAAGGTATTGCACCCATACGATCAGTAATCGGTAGCGCTGGCTCGAATGGTTTCAATATTGGAAGTAGCTCTGGCGGTTCTGGTTCGAATAGTTTCAATCTTGGCAGTAGCTCTGGCAGTTCTGGCTCGAATGGTTTCAATCTTGGCAGTAGCTCTGGCGGTTCTGGCTTGAATGGGTTCAATCTTGGCATTAGTTCTGGCGGCTCTGGTTCCTTTGGTGCTGCCAGCCAACAGCAGCAATCATTTGCGCAGCAGTCAAATTTACAACAATCCGGCAGTAGTAGTGGATTCGGGGCGGCACCAGCGCAAAAATATCTGCCTGTCAAGACTACAAAATAAATACGATATGTTGTTGTAATGTATTTATGACCGAGTCGTTTCTAGTGTTGCCATATACATAGTATTTTAAGCTTCTTTCCTCCACTCGCTCTTTATACTTTTTATCTTCTATTTTTCAATTTCATGTAAATTATTTTAATTTATTGTAGTAAAATATATGTTAGCATTTACAAATGTACATATGTCAGTAAAAATTAGAATATTTTGTCTTATTGCTAATTAGAAAGGAGAAAAAAACTTTATGTTACGTAATCAGACTGAAATTAAGTTCCTTTTTTTTATCACGTCACATGCGCTGTTATTTTCTTATGTCATCGGGACTCTGAATTATTATTTCATTTTAGCCACGTTATTACTTGCATCGATAATTACACAAAACTTTATTTAACATAGCATCAAACGGCCTGACAACATTCACAAAGTTAGTTACTATATGTACTATGTACATTTTATGTCGCATATATACATTACTTATAAAAAAAAAGTAATAGAACATTTAATTTCAGAAACACTTTAGAATGATTACATTTGGAATGTATAAGAAATATTTCTGTAACGTTCCGTTTGTAATATTTTAAATGAAACATTTTTGGCAATTTTATTTAAGTCATTCGTTATGCAGAAAAGTTGTAAGACTTTTTACAAAAACGTTTTCAAAATGTGAGAAAATTGATAATGGTGTACAGCAAATCATACAACAACTCACTGTCGAAGACCACAAGAGCTTGCGGTTGAATCAGCAGGTTCTAATTGAATACAATCGAAACTATCATATTAATATTATCATAAAATTTTAACTCCCGAATCAATAAATTTCAAGTGCTTGATCTTGTCGAACATTTCGTTTTCGATTTGTTATGATTTAACTTGTGCATTTTGTGCACAAAAGCTCAATGGACTCGCAACGTGGCGAGTGGCTTGATGGTCTTTTCGAGTACACTCATACAGACCTCTATTAGTCATATGTAAGTGCCTCATAAAGAATATGTGGGATATATTTAATCGAAGATGCAATTTACTCGTATAATATTTACTGAACTATGTGAGCAATCATAATGAAATTTAATATTATGACATTGGTTGCTATATACTCTCACTGGAACAAAACTGCACCGATTTGCAACAGTCAGTGTGTCAGGTCCTATTCAAGCCCAAAAGCTAGGCAAATGAAATGAGCACTTACACAATTGAGTAGCATTTTATTTAAAAAAGTTTTAGGATCATAGGTGTGACATCATCCCAACCATGGTAAGCCTCCTGGTACTTTATTTACTCATATGAAGTTTTTGTGACTAGTACATACTATGTAGACATCCTGTTCATGGTATTTTTATATGCTGGCTAATTTTTCAGAATAAAAGTAAATAAAATTGCATACATTTTGCCCCCTTATACATATGTATATAATTGTCTGATGAAATTATACAAACTCAATCAGCGTTTTTCGTTTTCAGAAGTCTACACACACTCTGTTTTATTTAATCACAAACATTTTTTATAAATTTATGTACTTACAAAAAAGATTTTCATTTCAAAATATCAATTCTGAAATTCAGAATGAAAATAAGCTTAGAAGAAATTTAAAATCTTTTGCTTTTACAAACAAAAAGTTAAATAGCACCAATCTTACGTGATTCTGTACTAAACATTCGGTTTGTATTTAACCGAATGCGACAATTTTATGAAAAAATTAGATCCGGTAAATGATCCGGGCCGATTTACATTTGTATAGTGTGACAAGCTAAAATAAGCATAACTACTTAATCTAAAGGAGAAGTAATACAATAGAAGAAGCAATGGAGGAAGTGTTACAAATAATATCATGGCTCTTTTTTGCTGGGAACATTCTGTTAATTGTAAGTAAAACCTAGCATCTTTATTTCAATTAATTAAAGTTTATATATTTTACCAGAACAAACCAAACTAAGGCAAGTGTGTCATTTTTGGTATTTCTAAAAAAAATAAAGTACCTTACATCATTATAGTGGAACGCCATAAACGCAGACACGCGGCGACGGGCAACATTTGTCATTTCATCAAATTAGAGTTCATACAAAAAAATTATTTATAATACTTTTTTCTCTATTGTTTCTTCTATTGTATTATTTTTCTTTTAGACTAAGTAGTTATGCTTATTTTAGATTGTTACTTTACATATAAATCGGCCCGTTTTTTTATAGTCCGCTTATTTATTTACACTAATAGCTCAAAATTTTAACTGTATTTAATTTGTTCATAATATTGTCGCATTCGATTGGATACAAACCGAATGAAAATGACTGTAAGATTGGATTGAAATTATATACTATGGTGTTATTTTGCATTTTTGTTTGTAAAAGCAGAAGATTTTTAATTTCTTCTCAACTTATTTTCATTCTGAATATCAAAATATATGTTTTGAAATTAAAATCTCATTTTTGTAAAAATCTTTGTAAGTAAATAAAACAAAGTGTATGTAGACTTCCGAAAACGAAAAACGCTGATTGAGCTTGACTAATTTCATCAGACAATTTCAGGTAAGGGGCGCAAAATTAATGCAATTTTTTACTTTTACCATGAACGGGATGTCTATGTACTATTCTCAAAAATTGCATACAAATATAGTACCAGGAGGCTGACCATGGTTTTTTATGACACCCAAGTCATTACTAACGTCCAAAAATAACATTGAAAAGGCTTTTATTTGAATAGGATAAAGCAGAAAATGCTGTGACTTTACCTCTAAAGTCCTGAACAAATAATGAATTTTTTAAATTATTTCAAGCATTGTACTGACTAACTACCAACGACTTGCCATAGCGAGGAGAAAAAAGTTTACTACTCATTATAATTAGCTAATAGTTTTCGGGCATTCTGCTTGATAAGTACTTTGATATCTCATTTATTGCTGTAGCTGTTCCAGATCCCGTCAATCAAGCCTTACCTTCGAGGCGTTTGTTAACACCAAATATTCAGTAACGAGAGAGGCATTGAGCGAATAAAGTGATATTTTGTTTAGAGAGAGAGCGTGCTATTTTTACTGGATATTTAACTAGCAAAAATTTTTCAACCAGAATAACATGATTTTAACACTTGTCTATTTTTTTTCCATAAATAAAAAAGTAAATGCTTTTGAAAAATTTAAGTATTTCAACTTATTTGTTTTGACTTGTTAGCTTGTACGAATTTTGACTGGATTGTGTTCGTTTTTATGGAAATTTTTTCCTTCGAGAGCAAATACTTTCTTATTCTTTCACATTTCGTTACTGGATAATTGTTACTGGGAAAGTAAACACACACACCTTATATTGAATTTTGAGAATAATAGCCCATGATTCAAGAAAATAAGAAAATGATATGCTAACAGTACATTAAAAATGATGTACCATGGGAGCGGTGGTTACATAACATTTGAGGTGTTGCAGCTAGAAAGTGGAAAATCGGTATTTTTTTACTTTTGTCCGGTCAGTTTTTTATAAGAAAGAAAGAAGAAGAAGAAAACCAAATCGAGGATTTGAATTCCCCGATCGGTAGTTTCCCGAAAACCATACCCACTTTGTTCGAAGATTTTATAACGTCTGTAACTTGCACCATTTTTGAAATCAATATTTTGGAAAATGGGTTGTTTACTTAAAAAAGAGGGCGCTTATCCAATTTTCAATATTAACCTTAATCCTAGTAATGGGATTTGTCCAGGCATATAAGGCTACTATAATCCGCTGACACATCGTGAAAAAATCAAAAAGTTTTTATTTTGAGCCGCTCTAATGTACATGTACATTAGGGTGGTTCTTAGGAAAAAAAAATTGGGGACGCCCCCTCAATCGGTTCGAAATAGGATAAAAAAAACTTTAAGAATAATTTAAAATTTTTATCTTTAACCCCTGCGTACCCTATTTCAAAGTGAAATTTGACCTTTCTGATTCGGTTTTTGTGCGAAAATCAAATGAGACGCCCCCTCAATCGGTTCGAAATAGGTTAAAAAAAATTTTAAAATTAACCTGAAATTTTTATCTCTAAGCCCCACGGACCCGATTTCAAAGTATAATTTGATCTAAGCTGCCATTTTTCAAAACTTGAGTGGTTTTTAATGTTAAGAAAGAACATATTAAAAATAAGTATTTGGATCTAGTTTTCGAGATATAGTCATAGGAAATTGTGATATGGCTTTTCTAAAAATAAATTTAATTTGGAAATTCCTGAACAGATTTTACATATCGCACCGACATATCGCCCTCTTGCCACATCTAAAAATTTTAAGTTTTGAGAAAATTGAGATTAAAGAAATCTAAAACTTTCCACTGAATTTGAAGACAGCCATATTTATAGCTATGACAGTCTTGAACTGAAATACTACAAACATATCTCACAAATCTATAGAGTAACATTGACATATTTTGGAATGTAGTAGTGTTGCAATTACTTTTATTGAAAATATTTTTGGTATATAAGAAAACTGCCTTGTTTTGATTTGCTCCTGGAAAACTTATTGTTATTTTCATGATCATTTTAAAAAGTATAGAAATAGGTTTTGATTGCTAATCGAATTTTAATCAAACTTTTAAGCAAAAATAAATTTTCTCGAAAGCAAGCGTTTAGCATATCAAACTCTCATTTTTATTTTCTAGCTTGAACTGAGCAAAGCATGTGCTTGATCAAGGGGTTATTTTTATGCTTAAACACCCGAGAGTCTCGCTGAAGCTATTCGGACATGAAACAAAGAAACGTTTCAAGCGGTTTTTATTGATGGTGAAAACAAAAAATTTATTACGTCATCGGGCTCTGAACTTATTGTTTTCTTTTTACCGCGCTACCTGCCTATTATATTACGTCTTCAGACGCCTCTGAATTATAGTTTAAAATTTTACCTGCGCCAGTGGATCTGATATTTAATAGTACAATACTGCCGCGATAATCCGGACACATATAGTTTCGGGGTATGTCCGGATAACTGGATTTGTCCGGAATACAGAAAGCTCAGTAATGCCATCATCGAACCCTTTTTTGAAGCTTTATATACAATATGTAAATTATGGTTTTAAGAGTGACAATTTGTGAGATCTTTTGGCATTTGAGCAAGGCATGAATGTGAAGCCGTCTTTTTTTTTGCACCGACGTCGTATTTGGAGGAACTCTTCAAAACATTGCAAGTTCATTAGCATTGAAGAGGACATCGAGTTCTATCTCTTCAATAATTTTTTGAAGTTTTTCTCCAAAATGTTTGCGATACATATTTCCAAATCAAAAATTGTAGATTTTGACAATTTGAATTTTTCAGCTTCACATCATATTGATTTTCCAGTTTCAATGAAATCTCAACATTTCTTAGAGAGATTCATCGATTTATGTTGCCTTTTTTTCGGTGGCGTTCTGAGGATCAAAACTTTTTCAATTATTAATATCTTATAAACACTACTTTCAATTAGAGCGTGCTGGCTGAAATTCACAACATAAACTGATTAAGCTGCATACATTCATATAAAATGAACATGTACTCACAAAAGGTTCAGTAACTTAACGAAATAAGTTTGAGAAAACAAAAATTACATAATCGTACCAGCGCCAGTCCATTTGAAAGCCGAAACATATTTGGTTTATTTCTGTCCGGACTGTAGAGGTAAAGATTCAAAAATGTCCGAAGCGTAGGGATGTCGGGATTACTGGGAAGCCCGGATTAGCGAGTGTCCGGTTTTGCGCGACTGTACTGTAATTGTTAGTGTCACTTCATAATTTATCATTGACAATGATTACACAATACTATGTAAACTTAACATAACATGAAACAGAGACCCACCGTCATTTTACATACGTATGTATGTATGTTAAATTTGATGTCGTGTGGAAATAATGGCATGGATGACTTTCATTAAATTATTTTTATATATGTTGTTGTTATTTGACTTCCAGAACACTTTTAAGAGGTTTGCTCCTTATTAATATCGCTACAGTTTGATCGGGTACTCTTCTGGAAAAGTTAAAAAATATGATGAATGTTTGCTGGGTTTCTTTATAGACGGAGAGCCCGCTGTAGAAAAGTCGAGTGTATAAGATTACACCATGAGACCTATGCCAAATGATAGAGCCCGATGAGCCTAAATAGAATATCTAGGGTTGCCTTGCCAAATCCTGTCCCGATGGCCGAAAAAAACCCACTTTTGGCCGACTTTTTTCTTAATAAAAAGTGTATAAGATTACAGCATGAAATTGGTGTCAAATGATAAAGCTCGATGAGCCTAAAAATAAAATATAGGGTTGCCTTGCCAAAGCCTGTCCTAAACTAGGGTTGCCTCGCGTTTTTTGGGCCAATTTTTTTTAATAAAAAGTGTATAAGATTACAGCATGAAAGTGGTGTCAAAAGGTAGAGCTCGATGAGCCTAAATAGAAAATATAGGGTTGCCTTACCTAAGCCTGTCCTAAACTAGGGTTGCCACCCGTTTTTTGGGCCATTTCGTTTTAATAAAAAGTGTATAAGATTACAGCATGAAAGTAGTGTCAAATGATAGAGCTCGACGAGCCTAATTAGAATATCTAGGGTTGCCTTGCCAAAGCCTGTCCTAAATTAGGGTTGCCACCCGTTTTTTGGGCCAACATTTATTAGAAAAAATTTTATGGTTAAAGATTTCAGCTTCAAATGTATGTCAAATGATAGAGCTCGATTAGTATATATTCTATTAAGGCTCTTCGATATCTATCATTTGGCACAAATTTCAAGCTGTTATCTTCATTAATGAAAATTGACCTAAAAAACCGGTGAAAACCCATGTTTGGGACAGGATTCAACAATGCAATTCCAGGTATTATAATTAGGCCTCTTCGAGTTCTATCATTTGGCATTCATTTCGAGCTGTTATGTACTACAGTTTTAATTAGAACAATACAATTGGCTAAGTTTCTGGCATTTTCGGCCATCGGGACAGGCTTTGGTAAGGCAACCCTATATATTCTATTTAGGCTTATCGAGCTCTATCATTTGGCATACATTTGGAGCTGGACTCGTTAACCATAAAATTTTTTCTGATAAATGTTGCCCCAAAAAATGGGTGGCAACCCTAGTTTAGGACAGACCTTGGCAAGGCAACCCTATATATTCTCTTTAGGCTCATTGAGCTCTATCATTTGACATACATTTGGAGCTGTTATGTACTACAGTTTTAATTAGAACAACAAAATTGGCTAAAATTCGGGCATTTTCGGCCATCGGGACAGGCTTTGGCAAGGCAACCCCATATATTGTTTTTATACTAATCGAGCTCTATCATTTGACATACATTTGAAGCTGAAATCTTTAACCATAAAATTTTTTCTAATAAATGTTGGCCCAAAAAACGGGTGGCAACCCTAATTTAGGACAGGCTTTGGCAAGGCAACCCTAGATATTCTAATTAGGCTCGTCGAGCTCTATCATTTGACACACATTTCATGCTGTAATCTTATACACTTTTTATTAAAAAAAATTGGTCCAAAAAACGCGAGGCAACCCTAGTATAGGACAGGCTTTGGCAAGGCAACCCTAAATATTCTATTTAGGCTAGTCGAGCTCTATCATTTGACACCAATTTCATGCTGTAATCTTATACACTTTTTATTAAAAAAAATTGGCCCAAAAAACGGGTGGCAACCCTAGTTTAGGACAGGCTTTGCAACCCTATATTTTATTTTTAGGCTCATCGAGCTCTATCATTTGACACCAATTTCATGCTGTAATCTTATACACTTTTTATTAAGAAAAAAGTCGGCCAAAAGTGGGTTTTTTTCGGCCATTGGGACAGGCTTTGGCAAGGCAACCCTAGATATTCTATTTAGGCTCATCGAGCTCTATCATTTGGCATAGGTCCCATGGTGTAATCTTACACACTCGACTTTTCTACAGCCGGCTCTTGGACTATTACCATAGCTTAATGACAGCTGGCGCTGTATGTCTACAGTATGAAAAAGCAACACTAAAACGACATAGCCAGTACACAAACCAACAAAAATTATGTTTGTTATAAAACACCCTGTGAAATGAAATCATACGACGTTTGTCTGCTTACGAAATTCGAAAATATCGTTAAAATAAACTACTGATCATGATTGAATAACGCTACTGATTTGTTTTTCCTGGTGTGTGCAATTCCGAAATTTCTGAAAGTGTGTCCTTTTTTACTTGATTTTACATTTTCATACATTTGTTTAGTAATCAAAATGTTTCTACAATAATGGTGTAGATGGTCTTCGATGTTAATCCCGAGAATTGTCAAATTGCAACGTTTTGTTTTAGTCCCGCTAATTTTTTTGTCATCAAAAAAATAATTTGTAATATTTATGTACTGCTTCTGTCCTGATATTTGTTTGAGATTTGTGCGAGTCTATTTTTTTTTATTATGGGAAATTTCGGAAAACTTGCAGACTTTCTCAACAAATAAAATAAAATGCGACAATAACCACAAAAAATGTCAAAACACCAGCTTTTCGAAAAGAATAGTTAATATTACATAAATATTTTATTCTAAATGTTGACCTCAATTTGATGAACCTTATTTTGTTGTACGTTATAAGAATATGTTTCTTAATGTACTTATGGCTTAGCAACTAAGTAAATAAAAAAAAAATTTCGAGCTGTGGCCAGTTGAATTAAATAATCGATACTGATTTATGTAGGTGACTTGAGTTCGGAGAAATAATTTCATCGGAAATAATTTTTATTGAAAAAGGAAAATAATTGAATATTGATAAAAACAGTCATTTGCACAAACCGATATTCATGTGAAATTTCATAAATCAGTTGATGATTTATAAACAAACATGACAAATACAACAAATGGAAAAATTTAACCTGGTAATTGGTGACATATGTTTTGGCTATTACCATATTCATGTATACATAAATAGTACATATATGAGGAATTCTTTAAATTTTATGGTTTTAGACGTGCTCAGGTATCAGAAAATTCAAACTAGGTACACATATCTGAAACTTTTTTTAATTCATAATTCGGACGTTTCTAAACAAGAAATTCACCTTATCTGAACAAACTTAAAATGTCGCTTGCTTACAAATTAGGTTAATTAGGATAATTTTCAGGCATTTCTTTAATGAGCACTTTAAATTGATATATCATTTATTGCTGTAGCTATTCTAGATTCCGTCAACTAAACCTTATTACCTTCGAAGGAAAAACTATATTAAGTGAAAGTAAGGATAAAAAAATGTTGTCGCTTTTCGCGTTTGAGTAAAAAAAAACAGAGGCGTTAATTGGGTAGGGCTGGGGGGGCCAATGCCAAGGGATCTGATATTATTAATAATTACATCGATTCAATTCAAAATATTATCGATTCGATATGTTATTTAAACTCTCGTTTCCCCTAAGCTTTTGGTGAAATGACGCTACTGAAACAAAATCTAATTTCAAATCACACTCTTGCTAAAGAAGTTTTACTTCCAAAAGGAAAAAGACGAAAAAAGTGTTAGTATTTTTTTATAACTGAAAATCAAAACGTTAGATTTATCTGGGACGGTCCTCATGTACATTACTCTTCCTAATACAATAGTTCAGCAAAAGAGTTCAAAGCAACAAAAGACCTGTTCAACCGTTGCAAATAAACCTTAAAAATTGAAATCCAACAGGTATTGGTTTTATAAGCGATTTTGTAAAGCTTTTATGCAAATCTCTTTTGTTTAAGGTCGAATCTTAAGACAATTAAAAATGTATAAAAACAGTCATATATTTAATGGAAACATGTTTGTGCCGAAGGTGGCGATTGATACGCTCTATTGGATGATACAAATTGCGATTATTTAATTTATTGAAGCGAAACAAAATGTTTGATGCTCGAAACTACGCGTCACCAACTAACTACATTCGTAATTTATTAGTAGCGTGGACTTTTATGCAAAGTTAACATTTAGAAAAATAAATTAAACATAACTGTAAGAGTATAGTACAAATTGAATGGTCATTATTTAGTAGCCAACATGGGCTACCTTTTAAGCAAAGCATTGGAGATGTTTGGGCATGTTATCGTCGGATATTTCAGAAACCTATTAATATCTTCATTTTATCTGCGCTGCATAAGCGCAACATATTTTTAATTACTGGGAGGGAACAAAAAGTAAAATGTTTGATTTATTACTGTACGAAATTGTAAGACATGAAAATTGGGCGTTATTATAGGTATTGCTCAAATATTATGCAAAACGATATTATTTCATTTTTATGTCCGTCCCAAATACCTTAAAGTGGAGGAGGAAAGACTATCACACATATTAAACTACAGCATGTCACGTTATGGTAAAACATTGAGATGAAAAAAAGAAGCAATCAGCCAACCTTTATGTTTCAGCATATAATTAAATGATTTAAGTTTACGACTTTTAAAGCAATCAGCGCTGCACAGTGGTCAAAAAATGCGTAAATAATATGAGAGGGACCGAAGGGATTACGAATTTTATGACACAAATAAGTGCATAACCGTTTAAAGTGAATTTGTATATTTTTTCGATCCAAAGTAATCGTTATAATGTTGGATATCCATCCTTTTAGATCCAAAATATCCAACATTTTTGCTTTTTCTTTCTAGACATTTATCGATGTGTTTCAAAAGCTTTTGACTTTCTCTGATTTGTTCGATAGCTTGCGAGCCTTAAAAATTGTTCGATGATTTCGACTTTTCGGCGTTTTTCGATAGTTTTTTTGGCTATTTCCAATTTTTACATTTTTTTTCGATAAGGTTGAATTTATTTTGATAATTTTCGATAAATTTCGATGTTATCCGAATATAAACTGTTTGATAATGTTTTCTGATAGTTGTCGAGATTTTGTGATGGTTCTGACAACTAATAAATTTTCGATAAGCTAAGTTTTTTTTTAAGATTTTTTGTGCGACAGTTTCAACTTTTTCTGTCTTTTTCGATGTTTTTCGAAAATTATCTACTTTTTTAACATGTATCGACTTTTCGATGTCTTTTGAACTTTTCAACATACTTCAACTACAACAAATGTATATTTCATATAAAGCAATTAAATATTTATTTGAATCCAACATATTGTATATTAATAAAATATTGGTATATGTTGGTTTAAGTATCTTATGTTTGACTCAATCAAATATTTAATTGTTCTATATCAAATATAATTTGTTATATTTAAGCAAATTGTTTGCTCAGTGTACTTATTTACGCTTTTCGGCAAAAGAAACTCATCTGTATACTTGTAAGTACTTAAAAAGATTTTGATTAAATTTTCCTTCATTGTGATTTTTTTGACCTCAATTATTAAAAATAACAATTACTTACGGTTTCTGTAATATGTTGCTTATGTAAGTAGATATGATAAGAAAATAAAAAATCCATTGGACTGAATATTTTTTCTGGGAATAATAAAGCTTAATACAATGGAATTTAGCATTTAGATTGTGATTGTTACTAATTTATTTTGTAGGAAATGTGAGTTGGGCGGTGTAAGTGAGCGTGGTGCCAAAATACATGACAATTTTTGTTTTTTTGTTTTCCAAGTTAAGCAAGGCCTGCTAGCTCTGCTAAAACAGCTTTAAAATATTTGCCAACAATGCTGAATTTATAAGACATTTTCAAAACTAGATTTTCATGCAAATAAAAAAATATTCATGGAAATATTTTGTTTCCAATTTGGAAAAACCTAAACTATAAAAGATAAGTTTTATATTATGACTCAGTTGGAGAACACCCAATGCCTGCTCATAGCAAGGCCTTCTTTTTGTCGTTCCAATAGCAGTCGTACTATTATGCCTTGCCTGATATTAGAAGGCAAGGAAGGAAGCCCCCATTTATATGTTTTATGATTCGATATTACTTTTTTGGTATCTGCATTGTACACATATGACATCAAATGTAGATGAAGGGTTAGAAGCAAAGAACGGTGAGCATCATGTCAGGCTGGTCTTCTGCTTCATGTTTTGTTAAGGTGGTAAAGTTTTGTGTAATCATTGCGTTAATTATAAATTCAGAAACTTCACTAAAAATAAACATTAAAAATATCAACGCGCAAGTGATGACTCGAATAAAAAAAACAATTAATTCAGAGAGTCCGATGACGTTATAAAATTTTTGTTTTTTCCTTGGCATTAAGGGCAAACTTTCTTAGAAGGCCTCTTGACGCGAACGTTGTAGGATACCTGATTGAAGAGTATTTCTATCAGACCTTAGGAAGTCCTGATTTTGTGGGTCGTTCTAATCTATTTTTTTTTATAGAAAAATATTTATAGAGAAATATCATATTATTTTTTAAAATATCAATTTTGAATGTGTCGACATTTTCACATATCGGTTTTTTCATATAAATTTATTCTCCTTCGAAAATGCCTTTCATTCCATTTTAAAGCGGATGCGGTACGCCTACTTTTTGACGTTCCACTTGGAAAGATGTTTGGAGGGCCCACTTTTACCACTTCGCTGGAAAGCCATCTTTCTCTCTTCCAGAGAGCGTCTCTTTTTGTTCTTTTAATTTAGAATAGACTACTTACGGGTAGCACGGTCAGCCAAGCTATTTCATATTATTAAAAAGTATGCTTGAATGAAGTTGTGAAGGCCTGTTTTCTTCCAAGAAATATCTTCTAACACAGTTTCTTACTCCTACTTGTACCTAATGGTATAAGGTTGTGTTAGCGATGTTATATTCAACATACATAATTAAGTTAAGTTGTACAAGAATGATTCGTTGATCTTATTGAATGCGTTGACGATTGCATGAAAAATAGTCACTGCCAATACGATTTTAAGTGCTCAAATTGTTGAGGCGTCAGACCATTGATAGAAATAAAAAAATTATTGCCTGCCTTATCTCTACCAGCCCACCCACTACATACAGTGGTTAGAAGTTATTATTTTAAGGTTAAATTATTTAGAGAAAATTACCAAACCTTACGCAAGACGTAATCAGAACAATTTTTATCGACATTGCTCAGCCAATATTTAAAAGTTTTCCAAGTTTTTGCTTGTTAAAACGTTTTTATTTCTGTATATATTGCAGATAAATTAGCGCAATAAAAAAGCGAACATGGGTAAGAAACAAAGAAGATAAGCTATTTTTTTTATTATGTAAAGAAAATATGAAAGAAGGTAATTGCACTAATGCAATTTCCTGGCTTTTTTATTAAAATTATTTTGTACAAATGAAAACAGCTCTTTTTAAGAAGTACACAGATCGCACTTCAGAAGCAATTACATACATATCATGCAAACGCAAAAAATAAAAAATTGTTTACGAAACAAAGAATTTGAAATACAGTAGAAAATACATGCGAGCAATTTCCAGCTAACTGCCATTTTTCGCAAAATTAATTAATTTCACCAATTTTTTTCTGTTTTCTTACAGATATGTTCTGACACCTTTTTTTACAACTGACCATTTTATAAGATTTGTTGCTCGTCTACATTCGTTCAAGTTATTGATGAGATGTTTGTTTGCAATGAAAACATAGGGTGACGGGGTCTGCGCACTACAATATTTCCCATACTTCGGCGATACCAACGAAAAAATATAAAATGAAGAAATGTACAGAGTTTCAACTTCAGTTACTCATATGGAAATGCGTTTTTACTTTCAGTTTTATTGCAGTTCTGATAAATCCAATATAAATTTATCGATCTAATTTTAATATCCTACATAAATAGTATATTCACCTTGGCATTCCATATGTAACACATACACCTGTGTGCGAAAAAATAGCAGCGTCATATGAAATAATCTTTGCCTTTATGAAAAATAAAAATTATTCATAGGAAAAATGAAATTCCAAATTTATTTGCTTTATTTGCTTATTTGGAATTTCATTTTTCCTATGAATAATTTTTATTTTTCATAAAGGCAAAGATTATTTCATATGACACTGCTATTTTTTCGCACACAGGTGTACATAGAAGGGAACGTGACAGGTATGGAATATATATGTTCGTAATCAACGTCACCACCTGAGTCGATTTAACCATGTCCTTCTGTCTGTCTGTGGAAATCACGATTACGGTAAAACCAAGCAATCTAGTTGAATGAAATTTAGCACAGTGCTTCACCGAGAACCGATAAATATCGTAATCGTTCTTAATTCCGATAACGATAACAATAACAAGACGATATTAAAAAAATTATTTCTCCTGTGACCAAAGACGGATCGCGAATGTGTGGCCGATATCTCGCTCTCAGCGATAAGTAATGTTTATCGTGCGATAAGCTTTACATTACATCGTACGAGAAACTTAACATTATGGCCGAGAACGAGATATCACACCTTCTCGCTCTCGTTAGAAAATTGAATGCGCATATACAATTTCCGTTTGGAAAAAAAGTTATTGCCTTGGCTCTAATTGTAGCAAACGTTTAGAAATTTGGTGCTAGGATATACAAATATTGCCTTTGCTAAGAGCCTCAGGAAATGTGGACGAGATAAGGCGTGGCACCGTCCACATAAAAAAATATTTAAAATGCTATACATATGTATATTGGCTTTTATGGCAGCTACAGTTGTGAAACTTGATATATTGACGTATATTGCTTATGCCACGCTATTTACCAAATATGAACGGGATTAAGATATGAGGCGTGGCTCCTCGTGTTAAATAAAAACGCTTGAATTTCTATGCTTGGTAATTACAACAAGTTTTGAAATTTAATATATGAACCGAATTGTTTGGTCCAGAGACTAATAAATACATAAATTTAAGGGCCTTCGGGAGTTTTTTTTTATGAACGATCAAACGCCCAAGAGCTGTATGTTTACTAAACCAAAAAAGTTTTTTTTTCGAATAAATCTTGAATAGTTATACTTTAATAATGTAAAAAAATTTTGCTCTAAAATAAAATGCAGCACCAAAAAAAAATTTAGAAAAGTGTAATTTTTTTATTCGAAAAACTCCCGGTGGCCCTTAAACGAGAGTATCCGAGAAAACTCGGCGATAACGAGATGAGAATGAGACGGGAACAATACAGTTTCAAAGTTTCTCGTACGAGTTGATAAGCTAGACGCTACTACGAGCATGATACGATAATTTTTGAATTATCGTAATGTTCTCGCAACGGTGAATCACTATTTGGCATGTCCTATGTGTTTTATTTCTTCTTATGACCTTGTATCCTATTATTATGAAAAATTGCTTTCACTAATACACATCCATACATACATATTTGTACAGCATACTAATACTTAAAAATCTTACCGGAAGTGTCAATTTTTCAAGCAAATGTAAATGGATTTAATTTCCCCTAATTAGACACCATGCGTTCCTGGAATTTATGCACTATGTCCTTCACATAAGTATTTTTTATATCTAATATTTTCAACACATATTTTACAGAATGTACAAGAAGAAGTTGGATATTTGTTATGGGACAAAAAGCAAATTTTATATTTACGAGTATTACAAAAAATTTCCTGTTACCTTATCTGCAAGCTTACCTCAAACTTATTTCTTATTAACTAAATAAGATGAAATTTCAAACCACAGTGCGATAACCACAAATTATTTTTAAGCATGCGTTAAGTCTTTTTATTAAAAAAACCACTGTGACACTGAGGGGCCGTTCAAGTATTACGTAACACAATTAGGGGGGGAGGGGGGGTCTTGTGAAACGTTACGATGCGTTACAGGGGAGGGGGGGGGGGGTTCGAACAACGCGTTACGTAACATTGTTTTTGAAGTGAAACTACTTTAGCGGGTGGTTATTTGAAATTAGGTGTGTATAATGAAATGAAACTCTACTGTGTATGTTTATTGAATACCTACAGGCAAAACATTTTATTAAAATGATAAAAGTTGATGGGATCTAGATAATTTACAGCAATAAATGATATGTTAAATTAAAGCACTTATCAAGCAGAATGTCCTAAAACTATCATCTTCGAGATTGGTTAACCAAAACCAGAGATGTAAGCGTGGAAAGATTTCCTATTTTTCTCATTTATTGCTGTAGCTGTTCTAGATCCCATCAACTTTTATCATTTTAATAAAATATGTTCGTCTCATTTTTCGCCATTTTAACATATTTTAAGCTTAAGCAAATGTTTATTACATTATGTGTGATTTTTATTAAATAACAATATGAACAAGTTAAGGTGTTATCTTCAGTCAGGCCGAAACTCACATACCCTACACTGCACTCAAAGTAGGTACATATATTTCAGTAAAAAAGGACGTTGAAGAGGTTAAATAATTCGAAAAAAGTGTGAAATGTTTAAGAGGTTGAAAACTGTTGAAAAAGTCGTAAATATATGCAAAATGTTAATGTTGAGAGAGGTTGAAAAAGTCTAAGCAATTTAAAATCGATGAAAAAGTCGAAAAAATAAAGAAATTTCATCACAATATCTTGCACGGTTTACGAGACATGGTGGTATAGAGGTTAAAATTTAGGACCGTGCCACGCGAATTTTTGGAAACTTGAAACCTAGCCTAATCTTAATTTAGTTCAAATGTACACCTAATCACCAAGTTTCATCAAAATCGCTGCATTTTTTTTCAAAATGGGATTGGGCAAATATACATAGAGTATGGGCGGTAGGCGTGTCTATGAACCGATTACGTCCATTTTCAATAGCAAGATGCCTGCAAGAAGGTCTGACCTGAGTGTGCTAATTTCATTCAATTAGCTTTCTTGGTTTTTCCGTAAACCTGATTTGAACAGACAGACAGACGGACATAGCTAAATCAACTCAGGTGGTGACGCTGATCAAGAATATATCTATATACTTTTTCATACCTACCACCGCCCTCTTCTATGCGTTACAAACAAAATGACAAAGTGAATATACCCTCGGTGTAGGGTATAATAAAGAAAATAAACAACATACGCATGTATTTCCGGTACTTTTCGCAACATAATTGTGACTTTTAGGTAAATATGGTCACTTGGGTGTTACGTAACGTTTAGGGGGGGGGGGGGGGGGTGGAGGTAAACGTTACGGCGCGTTACATAGGGGGGAGGGGGGGTCAAAAATCTTCGAAAATTGCGTTACGTAATACTTGAACGGCCCCTGACCTACAGATCAAAATCGATGAGTGTACGCTTGGAATGCATAAATGTTTTGCTATGCAATAAAACGCACGATGGCTAACTTAAAAAGGCAGCGGGTCAAAGTGATCAAAGTAAAAACGCAAAACTGTTGAAATGAAAAAAAAAATAAAATTGGCCATAGAAAGCACGCACACCCACATGTCCATATTATGAGTTTAGGAAACAATGGTACTTCAACAAAATTGATTTTTTATTATGAATTGTTACATAAATCCAAAGCCGAAAGTCTCAAATGCCTCCACCCGCACATGTTGTTGGTTTGGGTCATTATTTGCTTTACATTTCACATCATGATTATTTGCAAGTTTTTATTGTTTTAAGCAAAAAAAAAATAAAAAAAAATAAATATCACAATTCCAAAAATAAAAAATTTTAAACCGAATCTCCGAATCTAATTAATTTTCACGCATCTATGGCTTATGCAATGCAATACACTTAATGCGCCCGAAACCAGTAAAAAATTAACATCTTTTTCTATATAAATTTTAAATTATTTCGAAATTTTATTTTATAATATTAAGAGTATCTACAAAAGGTTGTATGTTTTATATGAACTTACAACTATTTAAAAAGCAGGTTTTACTTAACGCATTGATTAGCTACAAAAATTAACAGTTTAATAATAACATAATAAAAATATACATTTATAAAAAATTACTTTAAATATTAATAACTTTTATTCAATAAAAGTGAAAATGTTTGTTTTTCGATTTTGTTTTCTTTTAATGAAGACTACTGTGTTTAATCAGCATGTGGCATAAATGGCATTCAGTCAGGTGATTTGCTTTAATTTAACAGCTTCCTTTTGACAGCTTAAATGCGTGTAATTGGTGGTAGATATTTGTTGCTACTACCGTTGCTCGCGATACCAAATCCAGAGCCAACAACTCCTTGTGAGCTTCCGCTTGATCCTTGCTGTTGATCTAATGAGCCAATAACTGATGTTACCGGTGCCACACCTTCATCCGAAATTTGTGTTGTTCCACCAAGTTGATCGTATTGTGCTGTGAAGATTAATAGATAGCGAAAAAAAGATAGATAGAGAGAGAGAGAAAAAAGTTATTACTTAATATTTTATAACTATTAAAATTAAGATATATCTGTCAACACGACGATTAACTTGAGTTAATGTTTATTAACTGACATTTTAGTTTATTTTGAAACTGCACAAATTGCTTTAAGTTGCTGGTAATAAAAGTGACAAAATGACTTATGAAATTTCACCACTCATAATTAAATTAGGTATCTGATAATTTAACCAAATAGGCAAGGTCTTACAACATATACATATATGTCATTTTAATAATTTTACACTAAGTTTTTGAAATTACTCCACTTTTAAAATCATAAATGGCTAGTTTGACTTCGCACGATAGTACAAAAGTTTTGTCAAAATGAAATTTATTTGAACTGTTTATGTGTAAGAGAAAGCTACCTGCATATAATTGAAAAGCCGGCGAATGATTTATTGCAAATATTTCAACAGAGTTATTAATAGTTTATGCCTCTTATACGGGATACGCATTCTGACATATCAATATACTTAAATGTCAAAGTTACTTGCTAACACATGCTTTTTTAATTTGTGACTGATTGAAACGAGATTTTTACAAAGGTCTATTGAATATTGAAAGGTTAATGATGAAATTTAAGTATATTATTTAAAGTATTCCCGATATATATGGGACGTTCCATGTCAACCGGGACAGTGGTCTGCCCAAAATTGAGCGCAGCGGAAAAACGTTTTTAAGGTGTCAAAATGTTCGTATGCTCAAGAGCTTTCATATGAGAACGGGTGTTTTCGAATTTTTGTTTTTTAAGGAAATGGCGACCATAGAACGGCGCCTACATATAGATATCTATGCATAAATTGGCAGTTGGTAAACAGCCTTCCTACAAAATAAAAAAATTAAGCGATTATAATTATGGCTTTTTACCAACTGCCTATTACACATATATCTATATGTAGGCGGCGTTATATGGTCGCCATTTCCTTAAAAAAAAATTCGAAAACACCCGTTCTCATATGAAAGCTCTTGAGCATACGTACATTTTGACACCTTAAAAACGTTTTTCCGCTGCGCTCAATTTTGGGCAGACCACTGTCCCGGTTGACATGGAACGTCCCATATATATCGATAACACTTTAAATAACTGCACACTTTGTATTTTTTTTTACTTTTTGAAAATTTTTTGAGACAAAATATCCCAAAAACTACGGGGAATCGGATATAAAATATCAAATCATTTTTATTTAGAAATGCTTTAAATTTCTAAAAAAAGAAATAAAGCTGTAAATAGCACTTAGCAAGTTAACACAAACTTTTTTTTTTTAAGAAATGCTTCTCAAAATATCTTCGACATAACATCTATATTTTCTAATTTTTTATGTTATTTTTCAATCAAATTTAAGAATGTAATTGCATTCGAGTCGAAGTTCTCGACATAACTTTAGAAAATATGAGTTTTTTTTTGAAAGTGCGCAGCAGCAGAGCTACCGAGGGACCGGGATTGTCATTGGAGGAGACTTGGTAGGAATTCAAAATTTTTTAAAATAGCCGGGAATCGGACGATTTTTGTGATAAAAAATAATGCTGTCAAGTTTTTCACTCACCAAAATTGAAGCTTTTACCATTTTATAAATTAATTTTTTAATATTGCTGACCATAAAAAAGGGCGTCAACTTCTTTATAAAAAAAATTTGACTTTTTACCATATGAGGGAAAAACTATTTCTGTTTAGAAAATGTCCGGGAATTCTTTCTTTTCAACTTGTCAACCCTACGCACCAAATTGTATGAATCGTAAGATATTTTCCAAAGCTATGTCGGGATTATCGATTTGAAAGCACGTACATTTTAAGGATTAATATATAAAAATAAATCAAAAAAAAAAAAAAGATGTTATGTAGAAGACATTAAGAGAAACATTTTTTTATGATTAAAAAAAGTTATGTTTAAACAAATTTATATAAATTTTCTACAGTTTTAAGATTTTTTCAGGATATATTGAACTAATTCGTGTATGAAAGGTCCGATAGGTCAAAGTAAAAGGAATTTTTTGTGATTTTCACAAGAAAAGTGCTCCCATAATTGATCGATGTGCTTAGGGGCCATTCCATAAGTTACGTGAGTCAAAATAGGAGGGGAGGGGGTCCGACAAAATCTCACCACGCGGGTAGGGGGTCAACGAAAATCTCACTTCGACTTTTAAATGTAGAGAGTATACATTATTATAGCTGATTACATCTTGAAATTATAAGGAAAGTCTCACGGAAGGGATGGGGGAGTTCCGCCAAGTCTCACCAAGGGGAGGGGGTCCGAATTTTCAAAAAAACACCTCATGTAATTTATGGACACAAGTTTTCGAGAAACCGTATGAGCTCATAATTCATAAAAATGCGTGTGAAATAAATGAAATGAATAGAGGAAGCCATGGCAAACAGTCGAAAAAATAAAAGTCTTCAAAGTGTTTAATAAACAACATGACTCAATTAAGCAGCAAAAGATACTGCACCCCATTCAAAGTCAGGCTAACCTTAACATACTATAGTGCTCACATAAATGAAAGATTTATCAAAAGACGACTTAAAATTCCACAGAACAATAAACATTCAATAAATTTTGAATTTATGCGAAGCCATTTTCAAAATAACCAAACATAAACAATTGAAACGGAATAACTAAGTCACTGAAATAAACTTAAATGCGAAAATAACTGATGGAGATATGTAAATGTGACATTAAAATTTACATATGCTTAAAATAGGAAGTTAAATGTGGGTGGAAATTAATGTAAATATTGCTTAATATACTATACAAAATCAAAACATTAAGCAATATGCATATGTGCCATGAGGAATAACTTGCCAAAAATTCATACAAAAAGAGTTAGTTTCAAAAAACAACAACAAAAGCTTTAACAGAGATATACGCACTACGATCTATGCATTTTATCTTAAATCACTTAATTTAAGCAGAAACTCTGCAAAAACGACCTTGAAGTTTTTAGGTACTTAACTTGAATATGAGTTAAAAGTTCAAAATTATTCTCTTGAAAAAGTTGCAATGGAATGTTGATTCTCTTATATGATGTTCCCTTGACCTTTATCAAAAAAATGCATTATTACACAGTCGCTTGCCTTCTGATTCTTGTGCTTAATTCTTTACGAGTACTTGCACCAGAAGTGTCAATCTTTTTTAAATTGTGCTATATCACCAAGAGTCCATGATCTGGTAATGTCGGTTTTACCTGCATTTATTACAACCAACTCTTATTGTAAGAGTCCGGAACTAAGTAACATTGAAGAAGTGGAAAAACGTTCTTATTATCCTCATACCAAAACCATGCTTCTTCATTGACGTCGAATCAAACTACAGTAATCGCAATGTGTAGGTTTTATAATTTAATGTGAAATATATCTCATTTTGAGATATTAAAAGTGAGGACCTTTTTTTTTTGTACATTTTAGTCAAATTGTGTGTTGAAGACAAAAAAGTACATTTGGTCTCTAAAAAGTACATTTGAAGTCTCGGTTCAGTGCATTTTCATAAAATTCAAATGCCATCACTGGTCTTCATCCGTGCTAAAAGTTTTAATGTCAACGCTAAAGCGAAAGAGTTTTTTTAAACTTTTTTAATTCCGGAAATAAATATTTGTTTCTGACGTATTCAGCCTTATGAGCAAAACAAAAGCGATTCCTTATTTAATAGGATTCATACAAATAACCTCAAAAAAAATTTAATATTTTTATTCAAATTGAAAACTAATATATAAGTTTTTTTCGACGACAGCCCCTACCAAAACAACTGCAAGTGATGTAATTGGTTTGTTGATTACCAGTTTGCGAGAAAAAAAATCACTCTTCGAGTTTTATGGAGTGCTGTGAGAGGACCAAATTCATCACATTCACGTAGCCCACGTAAGCTTTTCTTTTATAGTTCCCTGTTGTAATTGGATTAGTTTGTTCAAGTCATATATTATATAAATTTATTTACAACACAAATAATATTTTGGTTTAGTAACCCCAAATGGCTCGGAATAGCTTTTATCATCACTCACACAAATCTAATTTAGATTTAGAAGAGTATAGCAAAGAGTGAAAATTTCAACAATAATGTGTGGTATCTCTCATACAAGCTAAAGCTTTAAAACGCTATACTGAGGGTACCTACATACTATAAAGGTAAGTATTTACAAATTTTAAATTAAATTAATTATTTAAAAATTTTTCAAAAATCAACGATCAAACGCCCGCTAACTATTTGCTTAGCCGAAAAAAATTTAGTTTTCTTTTTTCGGTTGAACCAGTCTCCAGATATCTTGCTCACCGCAAATTTTGAGGTCGTTCGCGGCATTGCATTTTCTAACTTATTGACGAATATTTTTGGACAAAAATTTCAGAGATAAATCTTGAATAATACTTGAATACTTTAATAATGTAAAAAAATTTTGGTCTTAGATAAAATGCAGCTTCACAACAAAATTTGAAAAAAATGTCTTTTTATTTTTCCAAAAAACTCCCGGACGCCCTTAAAACGTGTGCGTGACGACAGTATAATTATTTTCAATTTGGTGCTTTGTGCTACAAGATTGATATGTTCTAATGGAAGATATTGGCAACAATATGAAATCACCTCCGAAAAAAAATTTTAAGACTCGAAAGCTTAGCCATAAAAAACGGAAAAATACCCAAATAAAATAAAATGAAATAAAATATTTTAATAAAAATTTTAGACTTGCATGTGCAATCACACATGACAAGAATAATAGTGTCACTACTTCTTTATTCTGCTCACCAGTTATCAATGACAAGCGATTATGTACACGAAAGTTTCCCAAATTTTCTGATAGTTCGATGTATTTTATATATTACTGTTTTTATGTTATTCAATGTAAAGTTATTAAGTTTTCCTACAAATGTACATATATTCTTTTAGAAAACGCCTTTGATATAAGACAATAATAGTTCATCATAATTGAATAGAAGTCGCCACACTTGTTAATGACTTCTTCTTCGGAAAGCGAATAGATCAAAAGACTGAAGTACTGATATTGAAGTTGCTAGGAATAGAGGTGTTATCTGAGCTTATTGCCCTTTTTTTTGCTCGTCATATTTTTGATATACTGCTGCATCACTTTTTACTTGAAGATTAAAAGCAACAGCACATAAAATTATTATTAAGAGCATTGAACGACGAATATAGATGGAAAAGTCAAGTAGACAAACTTTTTTGGTATGTGCCTCAAGTGACATTAAGTGCTATTTGACGTAGTTGCTACTGTGATTATTTCTGAATGCAGCTACACAAATAATTTGCATTATTTGTATACAACTACTCGTTAGTTATTTGATTTTATCCTTATCTAGCGACAAAAAGGCACGTTACGAGTATTGCAATCTTTAAAGAATTCACTGGATTTCCCTGCTTTTGTGTACTCTTTGCCGATAATTTCGTTAGTTTTATCTTATCCAATACATTATCCAAAACATACGTAAATCTTACTTACCCTGAATAGTACGCTGTGCATGCTGGGCTTCTTCTTGTGTCTTGTATTTGATGAAATACACTTCCGGTTTACTTGGCTGTTTAGGTGCTGCATCTTGGAAGGCAGCTTGCAAATCGATTGGATCAGGTTTCTTAGTTAATACATAGATGATGGTTTTCTCTTCGGTTGGTGCATGATTAACACGTAAAGCAGCTGTGTTTATACTGGGTGATGGTGCTTTAATGAAGACAATGCGATAGTGTTTGCGTGGTGGAGCTACTGGCGCCTGAACTTGGTGATGTTGTTCTTCGGGCTCTTCAGGCGCAACATGCACATAAATATCCTTGGTAACGATTGGTGCAAGTTGCGTTTGATGATGATAAGATGGTGTTTGAAATTGTTGTTGGTGATGTTGCACTTGTTGTTGTGGTCTTGGTGAAAATATTTGCTGTTGCTGTGGTGCTTGTTGGTACTGACTTTGTGCTACAGCTGGTGCAAATGAATTTTGTGTTCCTAATAGTGTTTGCATTAATTTTGTGTTTTGTAATGCTTCTTGTAGAAAACTTGGTGCTTCTCGAGAGCCTGAACCGCCAGTGAATTGGAAAGCATTTTGTTGGTAGTTATATCCTTGAGGTGCCGCAATTGCCGTGGCAAACAAGCAAATAATCTGTATAATTTTTTTTTTAATTAAAAACAAAATGATTATATTGAAATGTTTTTTTGCTAATTAATGTCATTTCGTTCATGATGTTTTTAGTACTTTGCAGATTAATGCTTAAGATGCTTTTAATTAACATCAAAGTTAATATAATAAGTGTTAATTGTTTTTAAATTTGCAGTGTTGCAAAATGAACTTGGATATTTGAAATGATCAGAGTTTTAATTTAAATATCACTTTAACTCGCGCTTTTGTGATATGTAGGCCAAGGCCGAGGTAATATGAAGGTAAGTACATATGTACATTAAATTATTTGAAATGTAGACACAATTGTCAAAAATAGTTGAGAAAAAATCGCACCAAAAATTAAGCCAGAATACAGACATAAAATTGAAGAATTATACTAAAACGAAAATAAAACTTTTTAATATTAAATTATATGAGCCATATGTCAGGCTTAGGCAATAATTTCTTAGCAATTCAGGGGATTTATTTTTTTTGGATCCACACCACCCTGTCCTAAAGATGCTATTAAACTTTAAATTTGTTGAAAAATAAAAAGAAACTAAGAAACATTAACTGACTAAGTGCTTGCATTACAAAAAAAAATGTTAAGTGCTTTTTTATAGGAAATTTTATGATCTTTCCAATAGGTTACGTCCCGTTTATGTAAGATTCTTTTTTTCACGAGATAAAGAGACAAATGTCTTGTAAGGCATCTTCCCCATACAAATCGTATGGAAAATAAAAACGCTCGATGAGCCACCAGTAAATATTAATATTATGAGCTATAATTGCACCAGAATTTTTCTTTCGTGTGCCTGCAACTTTTGAGCCTGATTGAAGCAAAAACAAATTTGAGTCACCCTAGCGTACATATATTCATATGTATGTTACCGGCACAACTAGTTTTTAGGACAAACTAGTTTATCCTAGGCCAAACTAGTTTATCCTAGGCCAAACTAGTTAATTCGTAGGCCTAAGAGTATGTAATTTAATTTTAATGCAAAAGCACTGTGAATATCGAACTGCTGCCGAAGGCCGCCGCGAAGCCGAAATTGGATATATTGGAAGATGTAAATCCTGAGCCGCGGCAACTACTGTCGTAGTCTTCACTAACCACAGTGCTTTTGCATTAAAATGTCATTGCACATCTTAAGGCTTAAGCTAACTAGTTTGGCCTAAAAACTAGTTTGGCCGGTAACATATACATACATATGTAAAAACAGCCAAGTACGTCAAACATTTTGAATTTTAAAAATCATTGATCAATTGGAATAAATAGCTCAGTTGCGAAAAATTGCATATTAAGGCGGCTCAACTTAATGGAACAGAATTTTAAGTACCAAACACTAAAATTGGGAAAACGTTTACAGGTCTAATATTTATAGTATGTACTTCGCTATGAATGATGAATTCGATGATTTAGAATATATTTGAATTTTGAAAATTTTCTGAAAATTTTTAGTTTTTGCGCTAGTGATAAGAACAGTTTTGGTAAAAATTTCATCTTTTATAACTTTTTCTTCTAAACTATAATTTCATGTTTTCACGTAACGTTTGTGACACTGTAAATGGAATCACTATAGTGTTATGTATGCAGTAAGGCAACTTTTTAAGACCTGAAATAATTTGTATATTTTTATTCACATTATTGTAATAATTTTTACAATATTCTAATAAAATTGACTTCTTTCTTGATGGATGTACACAATTTTTACTATTGGCGGATGCTAGCAAAAGAACATTCTTTCTCATAAAAAATGCAGAACTAACAGCTTCTTAATAAAATGTAGAAAAAAAGAATGCATATGTAATTTCGTAATGGCATATCTACATACAGTAAATAAAGACACATCTTAAGTTCAAAGATTTTTTTCTTTTTCAACTCATTAAAAATTTAATGATTTTATTAAATCACTATAATTTTACAATCACTCAAAATGAAAAGACTTCTTTTAAATGTTATTAATAACTCATTTAATATTTTTTTTGTCTTTTTTAATATTAAATGTGGATAATTAAACTTACAACAAAAGCACGCATTTTTACGTTTATCACTTTACGAAAGCACGTTAAATCACTGAAATCACCAACGCGTAAATTGTCACCGCCTTAGCCAATTGACATCAACAAAACAACTAAATTCCGAACAGAAAAGGTCCAAACTTTTATAATGCATTATTTAAAAAATTCCCCAAAAAACTTTAACTCAAGAGTAGCTTCACAAGAAGAGGCCACTGAAGAAACTATGAAAACCACAAATGATGGTTACTGAAGTTCAGCAAAGATAACGAAGAGCTCCGTTAGCTTAAGCCGGTCGGTTCGTGTTAAAGATGGTCAAAAGCAACCTTCGAGTAAACAAAAAATATTTGTTAAAAAAGTTTTAAACGAAAGCAAAAGTGATAAAGTTTGATATCACAGTGAAAACGAAAATGACGCTTTAGCGAAAATCATCACAAACAGATCAACAATAAAAGATTGAGATGTGAGAAGAAGAAGTATAGGGCACAAAACATATTGTTTTTTTTTTTAAGTCACCAACAAGCGGTAGTTCAGCCGGAAATTGCAAGGCAGTAGCAGAAAAGCGAACAAAACAAAATGATTAAGTGTAGAGTTGATAAGAGTGTAACTACAAAAGCTCTTATATGAAAGTATTGGGCAAACAAAAAATTTAACCTTTAGATGACTGGATTTTTTATAAATTTAAATCTGACAAGAAAGGGCTTAGCTATTTAAACAGTTGGAGTGAAATGACAGTGGCGAAGAAAACAACTTTTTTGATGTACATAATAGTGTAAGATATTGTTTTTTCGTCTTTTAAGCAGTCGATTAGACAAGAATCATGAAAAATAAAACCCAGAATCAGAAACAAATAATGTAAAAATAGGATTTTCAATGGAACGAAACTTTTTTAGGTAACTTTTTTTTAAGTAAATATTTTACGAAGTTTACGATTCTTATATGACTGATGATGGCTGCAAAACTTGATTCCATGGGATAAGAAAAAGTATCCAGAATAGATAAGTATGTAGTATTCATCACATACATATCATTCGAAAAGCTCGAAAAATTGGAAATTTCAAAAAGTTTAAATAACTCCAAAACTTGAACTTTTAATGTAGAATACGAGCATCTGAATATTTTGACATTACAAGGGAACTGAAAATGAGGACATATTATTTTATTTAAGTTCATTCAAGGTTGATATTTTGCTTCTGATCACGGGATTATGCCGTCCATATTGATTAGTACATTATCATCGTGAAAAATCTTAATATTTTCAGTACATTCGGCAAATTGTCAGTACATTTTCGGTACATTTTCAGTACATTATAAGACTTGGTATAAAAACACCATATAATACAAACAATTATAAGACAGAAAGTGTGTGAGATTGTGCAAATGGGCGTGGAAAATCTTATAGAAATAAAAATAGTTACTATAATAAGCAAGCAAGCCGACAAAGCGAAAATGATGATACCTTGTAAATAAAAGGTATGTAACTATTCTAAGACATAAAGTGGGCGAGAATAAGCAAATGGTCGTAGAACCTTTCGTACCAGCAAAAAAATGTAATACATCATGCAAAATAAGGAGGAATCATGACATGAACGAATATTAAAATTAGTTTTAAGTATACATGCCTCTTTTAGGACTGACATGCCCAGTTTAGCGATCCCCTTTTTTTTATGAAATGAATATCTGCGTTGCGTGAAATTTACTTACCGAGGTTCATTAGACATGCTATTTCGGTTTGCTTGATGTAACGAACAAGCTAAGTTTTATCAGGTTCGTTTTGTATTGATATGCCAAATAAATTTTATAGTTTTTTCTGGGTCAATAAATTGTTTTGCTTCCATGGAAGGTGCCACGCCCAATTACATATTGATGTCACCTTTCCGAAAAAAAAATCTTATACCGGTGGCAGCTATAAATAAAAGTATGTCTATAAAGAACATCTCAGTTAAGCGTGATGTGATGAAAGTCGTCATTTCAAAGTTGGAATATATAGTTTTATTGATCCAGAAAAATAATTTCGAAAATTCCACGAAGAGTAAGTTAAAGGCAATTTTAAGGAGTCAAACGAGGGTAATGTTGAACCACGTGACTTATGAACGCTCCCCAACCACGTATAAACAGCAGGCCCTCCGAAAAATATTACTGCCTGCATCAAAATGTATCATCTCAAATTGTCACATTGTTCGTCGAGATATAATTGGTGTTTTGAGAGTTTATCGGATCTTTACATTTAAAGCTTGTTTACCTGTCTAATTCAAGCTTTATGTTACTAGTACTTACCCACCATTCTTCATCTATACCTGGGCGTTATTGGATTTATTAAAATATATTTCTGCTCTTTTCCATTTGTGCAATTTTCACTCGACCCAATTTTCCTACAATATTTTTGTCTTTTTTACAGATTAACGGTTTTCTTTGAGATTTTATATTACAACAAAATCTAAGCAAACCTACCTACCTGTATCTATGACTAAACAAAAGTCTATGTAAAAACAACAACAAAACAAATCAGCAACAACAATCATAAGAAAGGTACCAATGCATTGCATAATTTTTGGGTTTTTTGTTGCTAGTGTGTTTTCTAAGACAAAAAAATTAATTAAGCTACGTTCGCTAAAATCAAATGATGAATTCATTTTTATTGTCTGTTAATTCAAATGGTTACAGCTTGCATTCTTCACAAGCTGAGTCCAGCTGTGCGGGAAGCTATGATAATGATGATGATGATAATGTCGACGGGAAAGCTTATCGAAGGTTACTTGCAGTGTCATCTTCGAAACTTTTAAGCCAAAGGGTGGTAAAAGATCAAGATTTTATTTCGAATACAAAAGATAATGTGGTAACTACTCCAAATAATATGCAGTCACAGGAAATAAAAAATAATAACAAGATTTTTAGTTGATGATGAAAAATTGTTAAAAAATGTTAAAGAGCGTGTTATAGTTACCAGACCGTTTAACAAGTTTATCATTATTATGTAAAAAGATAAAAACACTTTTAAGGGATCACATAGTCTTGTGATTTCTCATATCGCAATATAACAATTAATCTTACATAAAACAGGCTTAATACTACGCTTGGAGGCTAATATTTTAATCAGAGACGTAATTGCTTTGTCAGAAAAATAACGTTTTAGTTATTATTGCTAAAAAATATATTAACTGTTGATAATTATTATTTTTCAATAAATATTTTTTTTCATAAATTGAAATTGTTTTTCATTTCCAATAACAATAGATTTAGAAAAAATATTTTTTTTTTAAATTTTTTTTTTTCAAATAAAAAAATGTTCAAAGAGTCTCTCATTTTTGTAATTTTTTTGAACTAATCGATTGAGAGAGGTAGTTTCTATGACATCGCCTGAGCTGTTCTCCGGTTCAAAAAAGTGCCCGATTTTTGTCCGTTTCCGAAATTTTTTTTGCACCAATCAATGAAACGAAGTCGAAAATGAATTTTGGCCATTTTCAAATTCATTTCATATATTAGTAGAACAAAAATTTCGAAAATATACCGAACTCGGGAACTTTTGGGAATGAAGACCTCCTCTGGTGTTGCCCAAAATCCATTTTGACTTGTTTTCATTGCTTGGTGCAAGAAAGAATTTTGAAAATGAACTAAAATCGGGCACTTTTGAGACTCGGGAAAACTTAATGTGCTTTTGATCACTAACTTTTTTTAGTATTTTTGTTGAAAAATTGTGAAAAGGCGGTTTGGAATGGCAAAATATATCATTATACTAGGGTTTTTTTTTAACGAAAAAAGAGATGACTTTTTCGTAAAAATTAATATTTATTTTTACTAAGGCAGGGAGCGGCAAATGTTGCCCTTATGAATCAATTCTATAAACTTTATTTTAATCTTTTAAGTAAGCACTTCATTATTGACAGTTGGTTCAGATATTTCATAGCCCTTCTCGGTTCTCTTATGAGACCAAATCGGCCATTACTTAATATTATTAATTTATTTTACATATCTAACATTATTCATAAAAAAAAAATAATGTGCAACACAAGTTATAATAAAAAGTTCACAATTATTCGCTATTTTGGCATCAAGCATTTCCCATGATTAAGTAAAAAATTACTTTTAATATTTCCATTTATTATGTGATTAATCATGGTTCATCACCACATGCTGTGATCATTTACTTAATTATATTCCACTTTTGAACAATATGACTTTAAATAAAAGTCAAAAACAACATAGTTTAAACAACCAAAAAAATATTTATTGATTCACTATCATCCAAAACTTAAAAAAAAAATTGTTACTTTTATCTATCGCATAAGTACAGGTTGGTCATTACGAAACTTCTCTTCCGACACATGCGAACTATTACATTTTTAAGTTTTTTTCCGAAATGAAAGAAAAAGTACAATTTAATTGTTTTGGAAAGGTGGGATCATGCAAGTGATGACTTTGTTTATTTAAGTGTCAGTTTGTTAAGTAAGGAAAATGTCATTAGAGAGGTGGCCTGTTATTGTTGATAATCCGCTGGAAATGTTTGCATTTTGCTAAAAGCTTAATAGCTCATTTCAAGCTTATTATTTAATATTTTTTTATTATTAAAACAATTTAATAGTTTTGTTTACATTAACAACACTAACTGCAAGCAAAAGTTATTTCAGCAAAGCTTTTAATCGAGTTAGCTATGATTATTGCTGCACCCGAACACGCAAATATAACCCATGAAATGTTATGACTTACGGAGTCCCTTACGAACGAATAAGGTCCATGTGATGTAACGAAAGATTACAGCACAAAAAATATCCGTCAATCAATATACATTCATACGTATCAATAGTGTCTGGCTTAGATGTGCCGCATCAATGTACATAACGTATCTCAAGGGTATCTTAACATTTGACTTTGATTTCTAATCAAAAGCTAAATATGTATTGGGTCTTGAACAAAAACTCCAAGCTCACCATTGGCTAATAATTTATAAAAAAAATCTTAAGCCATTATGCCCATTATATCTATGGGCTCTGCAAGTAATTCGAACATATACATTCATATTAATACAAAGCGTTTCACGTAAATCCTACGAATAATTACTAATGCACCTTGGTACAACAAAAATTCGACGATTCGCAATAACTTATGGAGCAGGATGCGAAAAAATTTTAACGCATGTATTTTGCGTAATCCAAATCTGTTTAGGGTTTTTCGCAAACATTAACCAATGTCCTTCAATTTGCTTACGTCATAAAGGCCAAGAAATTAGGGCGTGATACTAGATATAATCCAATAAATATGCTTGTCTGATTCCAATTAGCCTCAAGCCGAAGTTGCTTAATAAATTGAGACAATTTTTTCCAATTTTTTTATGTCATAAAGTCCGAGAAAAGAGTATGCAAAACTACTTATGCCAAAGTGTATAACTAATCATAAATTAAGTTGGCGGGTACTGAGTTTACCTCCCTTTATAGTTTACTTAAAAACCTTGATACACAATGTGTATTACACGTCATGGAATTTTAAAAAAATTTGGTTTTTCTCATTTCAGATAATTTAGTAACGCAACATTTTCAAAATTGTTATTTGCCATAAACGAGCTATCGAAAAATAATCTGCAATTTCCGTAGATAGGTTTTCAAATGTAGAATTTACACTTATACATAGAAAAAAGCTTTCCAATTCATCATTTTTAATATCAGATTAAAGATAAAAAAATGACAAACTTGTATAAATATATATTTTATTGAATAAGCGATTCAAAAGATATTGATGAAAACAGTCCAGATTTTGAAAAAAATTCTGTGGCCACGAAAAAATAGAAATAAAATTAAAAAAAAAAATTATTTTTCTACATGCTTTGAAGCAGAATTTAAGACATACAAGTAGAAAATCGTTTGTAAAATGACAACGTTAGGAGCGCATGAATGAATCCGAATCCCACATTATCTGAATATATTTATTGATTTGAAATTTTTAATCGAATTTTACAGTCAATTGCAGTAACCAATATTCTTGTGAAATTTCACAAATCGGTTAATGCTTTAAAAACAAACATGACAAAGACAACAAATGGAACAATTTAACCTGGTAATTGGTGACATATGTTTCGGCTATTACCACATATATACACATATTCATATGTATATACATAGCCTCATTAGACCATTTTTGGTTAATTTGTAATGCGATTCGAACCCCCGACCATTCCATGAATTATATGTGGATGGCCGCTCAAACACTTGAGCCACGGAGGTTGTGCTGAACGACATGTACAAAGTGCAAATTTATTATGCGTATATTGCGCCATCTGTTGTATTTTTATTGTCATTTCTCGTTTGCTGCATAGCTTTGTTAAACCATCGGTTTAAGGACTTGTTATATGATGTACCTTTATTATTTCGAATTTCGGGCTTCCGCCACTTATTTTTCGAATAATTGTTGGACGTATTCTTCCGGTTTTAGAAATTTTAATTTGTTTTAGTCGACTGAATGTTATTGATTAATTTGAATTTTTTCAACAATTTGTTGAGTCTAATCATTACAAAAATATTTTTTGTTTTTGTTCCTTTAATGAGAGGTCATTTTTCTTATGTACTTTTTCCCGCTGAATTCGAAAATGAAAATTTTTTGAATGGTAAAGTTTTCGAGATATTGTGGGTTTTACATTTTTTTCGACCTCTTTTTCACAGAAAGGCGCAGACTCCGGCTTTGATCACTTTCTCGCTGTAGCTAACAATACTACGAGTGATAGCGACACGACAAGATTCTAACCGCCCAAATAATATAAATGGTCTTACATAATTTATTAAAAGTATGTCCAAATATGGGCAAATCTGAAGAACATGCTCAGCGATGTTGTTAAGTACACCCAACCCTCTTTTTTTTACATCGTGTAAAAAAATACATGGGATATATGGTAAATTTGGGGATATGTTCCACAACCTTAAAGTATCGTGTAAGATGAAAAAGCTTTCCCAAAAACCGTGCAAAAAAAAGTTTAGACAGTCTAAGATTTTTATTTTAGTTTCTAACGAAATTGCTCTTCTCTTTGGTATATTTTGTTGTTGTTTATGCATTTTATTAATCGGGTGTGTACTAAACATAACAAAGATGTAAAATAATATAACATATTTATAGGACTTATCTAAGCCGAATATTTAATAGTAAAATATTAACATCAATGAAAATTATACTTTAAATTTCACCATCGAATTAAAAAAAATCATTAATTTGAAAATCAACTTTTGAAACTACAAACTGAACGCTTTAATACAAAATAAATACATACTTAATAACCTTATGCTGTGTTCAAGTTGAAGTGCAATCAGATAAAAAAAAATACTGATTATAACATTCGGGTATTCCCCCAATTGTATTTTTGTTGCTGCATACATAACTTAGCTGTACAACTCAGAATTGAAATTAAAAAAATATTTTTTGAGATTCGTGCAAGAACGAAAAATTCGTGTACAAAAGTTTATTTGCTCTTATTTTTGAACCGTGTTATTTCAAAATCGTGTAAAAAAGTACCGTGTAAAAAGAGAGTTTGGTGTATATTCAGATGCAGAAGAAAATCTAATTAGATTAGCGATAATAACCTGATTATAATCAGTGAGAGACGCAAAATAAAAATCTAGCGGGACATCACCCGAACCCGTCAAGCTAGAGCCACTTTCAACACAGCTGCATGGACAAAAAAAAAGCGTGCGCAAGTAGACTTGAGGTAATATCGAAGGAAACGGCTTATACATAATTATAATTTAAGCGATCTCTACAGCATTATGGAAAATTTTGGGAAAACTAACCTATTTTCCAATCAAAATTGAGAACGGCACACTGCTAGCATCCGAACTCTAGCAATAAGTCAGATGGTATGAATACTTCACAAATACGCTGCCCACATCCCTCTTATGTATGGGAGGTAGACGTGTGCTCTAGGGTATTTTTTCATGTTCACAAATTTCAAATTTCAAAGTCCAACGTTATTTATGGCCACCGTTTTTGGTTTTTCTCCAATTACTTGAAAACTATAAAAGATATCGTACATTTCCAAATTAAAGTTCCAAAAGTGGTTTGACTTTGAGGGTAGCCTATATGTATGTATTATTTTTTAGCATAATAGATAAATCTCAATATATGCTCGTTCATAGCAGCAGTATTGCGAGTTTACAAATAAATAAGTGATAAATTTGTTATTATTGTGAACAAAAAGGATTACAGTGGATTGCACAATTTTTGCACATGTGCCATAAGATGACTTTTAAAATTTATTATAATGCTTTTATTATAAAGCTTTGACCTTCATTAAAACTAAGTGTAATACCAGCGTTGACTACAAAACTTAATTTAAAACCATATAAAATTATGTCAAATCTTGCAGCCATGAAATACAAAATAAATTTCAATAAAAGCAAATAACTTTTTTTATTTGTACAATAATTTGACTACAAAATGTGGCTTACCGCCATTTAAATACTACGCATTGTGTAATTTTGCAATAACCTTTTATGATAAAAGTCATCATTTATTATTGAAACTAATCATTAATTAAATTTTGGCGATAATGATTTTTAAAATCCATTGTATCTTGTACAATACGCCTATACAAACACACACACACACACACAGCTGGCCTTATGCAAGCATAATAAATCTACTGATAAACCCCATATTTTTTTGCATATCTTAAAAAAGTTTGATTCTCCATAAGATATAACAAACCAACAAAATAAAAATAATAATTTCAGACTTCACAAACGTCTTATAAATTGTATAGGAACGCTGCCAATTTCATAGCTTATACGAAAAGTACAATTTTATGTTAACACCGAAGAAAAAACTGGTGCAGACAGACAGTCCAAAAAAAGAGTAACAGTAGATAAATCCGATTGCATAATCGTATGCACTTGAGTTTTATATTCAACTGCGGTGAACACCAGTGAATAAAATCCATTTGAAAGAAAATAAAGCCTCAATATTCTCTTCACAAATGCTTTGTTAAATTTTTTCTTAAATATTTTGATTAATCGAAGTCATTCATCAAAACATCATCATCATTTATCATTGTTAAAGCGGGACCAAAGCCAATGAGCAAACAAACAAAAATAGTGCAAAATTGTACTGATACTTGTGTTTTTTTGAATGAAACAAATATGACAGATGCTTTTTTCGTTAAGAAACAAGAAGTTAGTCAAATAACATTTAGTAGGAACTTCATGGCAGTCAGAGAATTTTCCGCATAATGTCATGGCGAACCTTCAATGACAATTTTAAAATAACGGAAAACAATTATGTGGCAAACGAATTTGTCCAAGCGATACGTCATTTTTGATAAAAAATAATTCAAAGAAGACTTTTGTTTTCTACGCAAATTGATTGCTTTTGTAACTCGGTAATAAAAATTTAAAGTTATCTTTAGTAGAAATATTTGTTAATAGATACCTTTGAGAAGTCTGACGGAAAAGAAAACCGATCTTAAGATTTTTATTTCAAAAGCATTTAAATAAAATAAGAAGTTCGAAAGTTAAGGCAAATATTGTCTCATTATTGGGTATTACTTATATCATATAAGGAGAAGATTGTCTTGCCAATCCAAATGGTCGGTAAAATTTGTTTAGTTAAAATATTTTATTTTTTGTGTTAGTTTTCACTGTGGACTTTTTGGTCGATAGAAAATCCATTTTAGTTTTAATCATTCTACGACGTTTTGGCGTTCATTGTCGCCGAATTGACTTTATTTTTTTATCTGTACATTTTAAACTTAGTATTTTAGTTTTTACTTACAATGTATCGAAAGGAAAAAAAATCTGCCATTCATTTTTCAGCTTTTTCGTTTCTTCCACGTTAATTGTAAAAACAAAAAACAAACTATTTGCTCTGCTCACAGGTTTTATCTAGGAAGCTCAAGTTTTAGGAGAATTTTCTTCAAACCTAATTCTATAATTTAGGCCTATAGGACCGCAAAAAAACCCTTCGTGTGCATAATGTTCGCATTTTCAACCACACGATAAATGTTGGCGTGGTTTCACAAATGGGGGTGGCACCTTCCGTATAACAAAAATACCTAGAACGCTATGCACGCGGATTTGTTCTACAATTTAGTAAGCTGATTATTTCGTAAAATCAGACACAAACTCTGTCTGCGCCTTTTACAGTTTTGAGCTAGGGATCGTAAATTTTGGGAAAATATTTTTTGATTCACATGTTGAAGCTCAGGCAAAACGGTGTAGGTGTGGTGGCATTTTCGGTAAATTTGTACTTTTTTCAGTACACTTGCGTCGTGAGTACTTTCGACAAATTTTCAGCACATTCGGTATATCTGGCCCATTTTTATTACATTCTGCGCATTTTCAGTACATTTTCGGTACATTTTCATATTTGGATAATTTTGTAAAAATTACCATTTTTTAGCAAATTTATGACAAAAAGAGCCTGAAGTAAGCTTTGTTGATATTTTTTTATTAGTAAATTTTCCTGAATTTCTAAAACTTTAAGTAACTTTTTCATGATTATGCCAAAAAAAGATGAAGTGTATTCAGCATCTAGAAAGTATATTTCAACTCTATATTCAGTACATTTCCACAATACCCATCCTATGCGACATACCATTTTATATGATTCCTAAACTACAAACGAAGCATGCGTAATACAATATTTCCCATACTTCGGTGGTATCAACGTTAAAATACGAAATTTTCGAAAAATTCAAGTTTCAACTTCTGTTACTTATTTAAATCTGATTATGTAGATAATATATATTTATCGATCTAAGTTTTTCTTATTAATTGAAGGCTGAAGAAAACTAAAACAAAATGTATTGTTTCAGCAAAATGGAGTTAAATAACAAACTTCGAAAGATTTAGGATTGAATTTCCCAAACAATCCTCGTTTTCTTGAAATTATGAATATGCTGACCCCTTAAGTCAACGTTTACACTAGTAAATTCTGTGAGACAAATTATTGGCTATTCTCTTCTGTGATTTTCGTTTTGCGTTTGCAACAAACGACATCTGTACCTAGGTCCTTTCGTTTTTCCCCTCTTGCCTCTATAAGCAAGAAGAATTTTCGCAAATAGTTTCTGTGTGTAAACGCTGAGTAACCAAAATCTTAGCACAATTCGTCTCAATTTCAGTTTGTTTGAAGCACTTTCTGCCGAAAATGACTTTTTATGCGTGAATTTAACAGCTTATTTTACCATTGATTCATTTGTAATTGTTATTACACTTGATTTAATTCAGTAGGTTTTCTTTTAAAAATTTTATTTTTGTTCCTTTTTCCATTGTTTAAACATTTTATTTGCATTATTTTCACAAATCCAATATAATATCTATTTGTAGCATGTAAATATCTGACTGTTTTCCGCTTTTCATTTGTCACACGCACTCTAAATAACCTGATTTCGAATTTAAATTAATGCAAAGCTCTTTTTATGAGGCACGACTAAAGTGGTCACTTATGTCACCTCATTTTGCATTGGACTTGATTACAAAGAATTGAATATACCTACGAGTATAATATGAAAATAAACAGAAAAAAATATGAATAATCATAAAATTATATGCGTCCAAACTGAATTTTCTGCGATGAATAGGTTTTTTATTTGTTTTAAATTAATTATCATCGTTGGCAATTAATATCATTTAATCGGTTTGATGCTTCACGAAATCTTAAACAATGCAAAAGTATGTGGCATAGCCTTCGAGTTGTTGTTGTGAAACTTTTTTTTCGAAAAAAAAGTTGTAGGTAAAGAAACGCCTTTTTATTAATGAAATCATTTGTTTTAAAGAATAATTTTAAAATTAAAACTCATGCATTAATAGCAATGTAACATTTCTGTAATTATATAAAATTAATCATCATCAATCACTTTAACAAATTGGGTGACAGACAAGAAATACCTTGAGTATGCTATAATTGAGTCCTCCAGCAATGCAAAGTACTCGTTGTTTATATCATGTTAATGATAGACATTTTTTAGGGCAAGCTGAGTATATACGCATTATTTCTTATGTTTTATATGAAACTATAAAAAAGGAGCAATTTTTGTTTGAATCTCTGAGTTTTCAATTCATTGGGGCGCTGCAGCCATTATATCTGGTATCGGCGATAATCTTATGGCTTAAATGTACTTAAGGAAAGTGTGAAATGTGAAAAAAAAATGTTTATGTTTGAGCTTTTTAAATATGCTAATAATACTATAATAGGAAACTAACGCATTTTTTGAAAAAAATGAGAGGTTTTTGGAAAAAAATAGTCAAAATGTTTCAGATATCTTAAATGTGTATGATAATATTGTAGCTTTTTAAAATAGCTTTAATACTTGTATAACATCCGTATTTTGCAAACCAATATAGGATTACATAACTTGTAGCGAGATTTATATAAGATATATCCACAACTTTCGATGACTATATTTCCGAAACTAGATTCGACCGACGTTATTTAACATGTTTTTCAGTTAATTTAAAAACACTATTTAAGTACCATCAAATGGCGAATCGGAGCTTAAGTAAATCTGTTCCAATCTTATTTTTTAAACCGAGATTCATTTCTGCTTATCTTAACGTAACTTACTTAAAATCAGATATTCTTTTATTCTGTGTCATCTGGTACTCAATTTATCTTTCGAAAACCTTTTTCGATTCTTAGACCTATGCACTTTTTGATCAGCTCAGAGCTATGACCAATAAAATAACAAAGACAGCAAAAAATACGAGGCTAAATACATTAATTTTTAAATATTTTATAATTTTAAGCTTGAGAATCTTTATGAGAAAAGGTTAGATATTCGCCCATTTGTAGCAAAAAAAAAAAACCTGAATTTAAAGGCTTTGAAGAAACGTTATGAATGACAAACAATGATGAAAAATACTTCAATTCGTTCGTAATTTATTTTCATATTCAGCAACAATTAATTGTTAATTCTCCATTATAAGTTTTTAATTGCACATTGAAATAATAATTAGTTGACAAAAGCAAATAAATCAGTATCGAGATTCGGAAGACAAGTTTGATTTTGGGTGATTTTGAGTCAGTGAATAAGCTAATGTTTTCAAGATATTAAGATTAAATACACTGGTAGTCATGAAAACCGCACCACTAAAAATTATCATAAAAATTCAAAACTATTGAGGATAGAACAATTAATTTTTTATTTAAAACTGTTACACCTATTATTTTTGACTAAATATAGAAGCCTGAGGAGTTCTTACGAGTCATTTGAAAATTTTCTTACAGAAACTGAGCAATATCTTTTAATCCTTATCATTGTTTCTAAGGGATATTGGAATAATTTGTAGCTGACGTTATAGCAAAACAATGTTATTCGAAATAAGGTTAATGCCTAGTATGGTTAAAAAAAATTTCGCATTCTACATACATAACAAACAGTTGGCAACCGTGCACTAACAGCTTTCTCAGCTTAGCTTTACGCAAGGCAAACTATTACTCATAAACTTAAAGAAAGCACAAATAAAATCTTGGGACTTAACAGAAAAGCTAACGAAAAAAAAGAGAAAAGCCAAGCTTAAACTATGAGGCATAAAAAAGAAGCTTTATGTTAGATTTATAGATTGTTTGAAGTTTTTGCTTGCTGCTTAAAGTTTGCACATTCATTAGACTGATAAAATGTTAGATCCAAGATATTTTTTATTTCAGCTCAGTGTAGCTTGTCACCGAGCACTATAAAAAAAGCAATATATGAAAGAAATTCTTTCCCCAATTTTTTCGCAACGATTTTTTTTAGTGTACATATTATATATTTTTTCAAAAGCTCAGAAAGTATTCAACATTTTTTGTTGAAAATATTTTTTCTGCTAGTTTTTTAGCAAAGAAAATAGGTAATAAAATAACACACGTTTAATGCTCGATAGCACGCTTTACTGGGCTAAAAAAAAATTCTTTATTAAAAAACTTTATTACTTAAAAAAAATATACGTTTTATAGTTATTACAGTAAAACGTCGTTTATCCGAGGTAATGTGAGAGGAGGTGCTTCGGCTGAGAGAAAAGTCAAAGAGCACGGAAGATATAAAAAAATTTTAATCATTTTTAATGTACATATTTTAAATACAGAGTTGAATGAACTTTCACCATAAAAGTAGTCGAAATCTAACGAATGTAGACTTATCTTTTGCGTACAAACAGTGCCGGATTACTAAATTTGCCGCCCGTAGGCAGTAGCAAAACTTGCCGCCCCCTTCCTCCAAAAATTCTTCATTTATTAGAAATAATAATTTTCTTTTTTATTTTTGATGAGCAAAAAAAAAAAACAAAAAAATCCCCCATGGGGATTAAGTCCGAAAAATTTTTGGACATAGTCCCCATAACCCCATACCAAAAATGGGGATTATGTCCGTGGGGGTTATGTCACGGCACCGGCACATGTCTACTCTGCCTGTAAGGTTAATCCAGGCCTGCGTAAAAAGCATTGTTATTTCATAAGGGGCCGTCCATAAATTACGTGAGTCAAAATAGGGGAGAAGGGGGTCCGGCAAAATCTCACCTAGGAGAAGGGGGGTCATCGAAAATCTCACGTCAACTTTTTAATGCAGAGAGTATACATTATTATAGTAGATTACATCTAAAAATTCCAAGGCAAACCTCACTGAAGGGAGTGGTCCCGCCAAAACTCACCAAATTTCACCAAGGAGAGGAAGGGTGGTTCGAATTTTCAAAAAAACACCTCACATAATTTATGGACGTCCCCTTACGTGTAACTTAAACGTGTGGTTTAAACGCGAATCAATTATCATACAAACTTCCGAATGCGATAAGCTTCGAGTGCTTGAAGTTGTACTGTATAGCGTGCTTCAAGTTTTAAGAAAATTAGAAAATAGCGGACACTGTGTTAGACTGTCCGTTATTTTTTAAGTATCTTTAAATATAATTTTTTGAATCGAAGAGCTTGGCACATTAACACCTTTGTTAAAAAGAATAATTTTAGACTTATAAATATTCGTAATTTTGCCTGGTAAAGCATTCCCTCGAGCATTTAACAATGTTTTTGAAATTTTCTGGAAAATTCAGCTGCTATTTTGTGTTTACAAGAAAATAGTTTTTTGTACTGAAATATTTTAGATTGTGACACAAGGTAATCGGTGGTTAGCTGTCAGCGGTTTTTTCGACGTCCACCGCAATTCTGATCCATTTCAAGCTATCAAATGTGTTTCTAATTTTGACAGCGGGTAACCGTTGGCAGATTTTCTGTTGTCCGACGGAATTGCGTTTAAGCTGTAAGGCATTTTTGCAGTACATTGTACACTTTTGAAAAAAGAAAAAAAAAAAAAAATTCGATGAGAAGCTACACTTTGCTCAAATAAAAATTTTATGATGTTAACAATTTTATTTATTTTTAACATAAATATTAAAATGATGTGAGAAGCTTGGAAAGAAATTTGAAAAATAACGGACAGTATAATACACATAAATATGTATGTATACAGTTGGCAAAGCATATCGAGATTTAGATAATTGATTAACATTTTTAGCTTAACAGCTTTATACTAAAAATATCGCCCATGTTACTAACATAGATAACATCAGTAACAAGAATGCTTAAGTTGTCGAAACCTTTGAATTAATTTTGCTTCAAATGGTGTCGAATTAATGACAGATTTGCTGATACATCACCTTCTTCTGTTTTTGTACAAGTTTTTTTGCTATTAAATAAATTTATTTATTTTAAGATTACTATGTACGTATTAACAGAGCTTTGACAGATATTGATTTTTTCTCGTACTTCAAGGCATACTGTTTTTACTCTTAGATGTTTACTCGCTAGATACAAGCTTAAATAATAAATTGAATGCATTTCATGTGTGGGTTTTTTAGCATCACACACTTATGCATACCGCAATTTTAGTTAACCTTCATTATGCTGACCCATTTTGCTTTTAATAGCCTGATGAAGCTAAACATAAATTTTCTTTTTTTTTTCAAATCAAATGAAGGTTGGCATTTTTACTAAGCTATTCCAATTTTAATCGGTGTTATTAAAATCTCAAACTTAAATGGTTTTATTTTAAAATAAAAGTAGAAAAAAGTTCATGTTTACACTTTTTTTTTCGAGTAAATCAAATCAGACGCAACGTTGTCGACACTCAAACACTTAACAACCAAAGGCTTGCGGCAACAATAAAAGTTAGCATCCGTCAAATGCATGTTATTTGCGCCGCTTGTGTTGTGTGTTGAAATGCTTGCGAATTGATCACATCTTTGAAGGAAATTAGCCCTTTTCGTGATCTACACTGTATCGTAGATAAAACTTGTTGTTGCCTTGTTGATAGGCCTCTGGCAAATTCATGCGTTTATTTCTTTTTGGTAGCGATTCAAATTAAATATTTTTAATTATATCGGCCTATCAGATATGCATTATAATAACATAATTGAACCTAATTTGAATTAATATGGTGTTTGTTTTTCGTAAACTTTTTATATTTTAGTTTAGCTCAAAAACAAACAGTGACTGAGTAAATGCTAGAGAGTTCAATACCCATGGTTTCCTTTATTACAAAATTGAAACGAATGCCAAACGATGGGCATTCATGTCGGAATAAGGCTATGTTGGAATAGGAATTTATATAATTCAGCATTTTGAAAACAAAATTATTAATGAAGTGCGGCGGAATTCATGCACAAAAGAATTGAAAAATTCGGTGATTTCAAATTTGAAACCGATTTTTCCAATTCCATGGTAAAAGGAATGATTGCTTTGTCGCTGTAGCTAGAAAAAGATAAGACTTTTTTGTTACCTAAAGCTATCGCAGATATGTTAATTTTTCCCATAAATGTTGAGTCATAACGACCTTTCTTTTTGTTATCTTTGAAAAAAGTCAGAAAAAATTTAATTGATAGTAAATTGAAGAGTACCATATTTTCTAAAAACATTTTTAACAATAAAAAACAAGTACTATTTGTACTTGATATCTTAAACATTCTTAAACATATTTCATTTCAAAATCACGCAATTTTTTGTTACTGAACTGAAATTCCTACGAATTGAATTTTTTATCATGTAGGATTAACTGCAATGAGCCATTTCATGTAAAATAAAATTAGTTGAATTTAAAAAAACTAATTAAGGAGGATGGAGCTGCTTGTAGAAGTCCACGTAAGTGGGTAAAGTTCCTGATCGCCACTCACTTGGGAGTGGCCAGGGATGATTCTTTTGCAAGCAGCTCACAAGCTTCCGGCTTTTTGGTCAAGTATCCTCTGGAGATCCCTTGGACACACGTCCGGGGGTGAGCTAGTTGTGAGAAGGCGAGTCTCTCGTAGACTTAAAACTTGGAATAAGTGCGTAGGGTTTGGGTCCCACCACACATTATCATCATTTCCAATGAAAACCAAAATAGCCTCAGATAATAGCCCCCACTACGATGACGACCACTGCAAACGAAAAACGGACAATGATTTACGTATATGCACCTGGAATGTCCTGACCCTCCATAGGGAAGGTGCAACTATCCAACTGGCGGAAGCCCTCGTAAAAATAAAGGCTGACATCACCGCCATCCAGGAGATGCGATGGAAAGGACAAGGCTGCTTTAAACGGACGAACTGTGATATCTACTACAGCGGCCATGCGAAGAGGCGCGAATTTGGTTGCGGATTCGTTGTAAGTCGAAAACTACGCCACCTAGTTTCCCGGTTCACGCCAATAAACGAAAGGTTGGCTACGATCCGTATCAAGGCAAAATTCTTCAACATAAGCTTAATTTGCGCGCACGCCCCGACGGAGGAAAAGGACGATGTCACCAAGGATGATTTCAACGCGAGCCTAGAGGACGTGTATGACCGTTGTCCGACCTGCTATGTAAAAATACTCCTCGGCGATTTTAACGCGAAGGTCGGAAGAGAAGGCATCTTTGGCGCTACGTCCGGTCAGTTCAGTCTCCACGAGACCAGCGCGAAACATGGTAGTTAGTAGCACCAGATTTCAACACCTCGACATTCACAAGGCCACCTGGCTATCCACGTATCAAAAAACAAAAAACCAAATTGATCATGTTGTGATTGACGGAAGGCACGCTTCAAGCGTTCTGGATGTGCGTACATTTCGGGGGGTCAACACTGACTCCGACCACTATCTTGTTGCAGCTAAGATCCGCATGCGGCTATGTAATGCGAAGAATGTACGCACGAGCATGCAACGAAAGCTGGACGTTGCCAAGCTGCAATCACAACGGACTGCCGAGGCGTTCTCCGCTCAACCAACAAACCTCTGAAACCGACGACGCCGGTGGATTTTGGACACACATCTCCCACTCCATGCGCGCTGCTGCCGAGGAAGTCATTGGTATCCGACGCCCACAACCTCGAAAACAATGGTATGATCAGGAGTGATCATATTGAAAAATATTAATTTTTGACAAAATGGCGGGCGTACTAAGAAAATTTAAATTTTTTGTGCACAAAAAAAAAAAAAAAAAAAAAAAAAAATCGAAACACCCCTTAACTATTTGCTTAACCGAAAAAGTATTAATTTTCTTTTTTCGGATGAACCAGTTTTCAGATATCTTGCTCACCGCATATTTTGAGGTCGTTCACGGCATTGCACTTTTCTAACTTATTGACGAATATTTTTCGACCAAAGTTTCAGAGATAAATCTTAAATAGCTATACTTTAATTATGTAAAAAAAATTTTGGTCTCAGATAAAATGCAGCTTAAAAAAAATTTTTAAAAAAATGTCTTTTTATTTTTCGAAAAACTCCCGGATGCCCTTAAGGATAACTCAGTTGTGAAACCTCCTGATTTTTTTTGGTGAGAAAAAAGAAATCCAAAAATTTAGTAAATAAAGGGAGGCAAAATACCTCTTCGCCCCGGGTTCCAACTGTCCACGGTACGCCGTTGTCCTCACTTTTAAATTTTCTTACGTCAGGGACTCAAGATGTATTGCATATGTAGGGGCTTCCAAAGGTGGTTTTATGCCATTACCCACAAGTTAAAAATAAGGTTCAAAGGTTTCGTAATAAGGATACTGAGAAAAGAGCTATTAAGGGAATCAACCACCTTCTAGCTAATAGCACTAAGAAATACGTTTCCAACAATATACTTATACATTGCCAGCAAACCAATGAACGTTGTTTGAGCGAAATTGGTACCAAAACAAAAATCGTGTTTTGACTTTTTAGGCCTTTGTGTTAATATTGAAAATTTTGAGAATTTTTTCCCATATAAACAGAGAATCATAAAAAAAAACATTTTTTATATGGGAAATAAACTCAGTTTGCGCCATTCACAGGTTTGATGTACGAAGATGAAGTTTTGGGCAAGTTTTCTTTAGGTTAAAACATAAGCCTATGAGACCGATAAGAATCCTTTTTGGATGCAAATGGTTTGGATTTTCAGCTACAAAAAAAATGTGGGTGTGGTACCTCTTATGTAACTAAAATACCTAAATCGCTATATCTTGGCAACTAAAACAGATTTTTTCTAGGTCTTGATTAAAAAGGGACACAATTTCTGTTCGCGTCGTTCACAGGTTTGATTTAGTAAGTTATAATTTTGTGAGAATTATTTTTAATGCCTATGCTAAAACATAGAAAAAAAAAATAAAAATTAAAAACAAACCTACAACATTTTAAAAATTAACACCCTAATATGTAAATATGTATATTATTTCTTTATATGTGAAAGTTGTATGTGAGGAATATTTTCGAACTTTCGACCAAAACTTTGAGGGCTTTTTTCAAAACGGCCAAATCGCTAGAGTTGAAATATTGTGGGAACCATCATACAAATTAAATTTTAAGAAGAAACAGCAACCACTTTTTTGTGTATCGACCGATCGATGTGTGTATCGATTTAAGCCTTGTCAATTTTTTTATGACAATACACTTACGATAGCTATAACTGAATCGATATATTTTCGACAAATTTTAGTTAATAGTGTCCACCACTAAGCGAGGCTTAAGAAATACGCATTAAAAGTGAATAAAGAATGAAAAACCCGAAATGAGTCTCCGAAAAATTTTCCAATAAATAAACTTCGAAACTGCATTTTTGAAGTACTTTAACTAAGCCGAACGGATCACTTACGAATTGTTTAAGACTTGTAGTCGAAAGCTTTTATCGCAAATTATTCGATTTTGATATGAAAATTGGGCTTTGCGTCGCGGGTGTAGAAAAGACAACTAGGTGATATAAAATCTATACTTTATGCCAGTCTAATACATCTATAAAAATGGGTACGTCATATATGTATATTGGTGTTTAGCAGATTCGTTAACAAGACTTTGGCTTGTAAATTATTTATCATACTCGTTTTTAACTCGCTTTCGGTAAATTTTTATGTTCATGATCTTTCAGCAAACGCCGTCTTATTACAAATGAAACTGGGTACACGTTTCTTTTATCTTATATACAGACAATGTTTGTTTTCTTCTTACATAAATTAAACGTATCTTGAGTAACCGCACATTTTTAATTTTTATTTTAAGTATATAATGCACCTGCTTAAACATTAACTTTCAATTAACTAACATAATCATAACCGGTTCCCAGATGACCTTTCCCTAAAAAGCAGCAATGCTAATAATTGATGCTGCCTATTATGCCATAGACCGATCGGTTAATGAACATGTTTATTAAGACCCTTCTTAAACGAAAGCAACACCAAAACAATGGTGCTTCTTTGCTTTAACAAAATAATTACAGGTTGTTACAACATCTTATGATGAACTTCAACGTAGATCATCAAATACACTAAAGAAATTTTCAATTGTATGCAAAAGTCGCACAGAGAATGATAAATGATTTTAAGCGACGACCTCTTCATCTCTTCAACCAAAATAAAAAAGAAAACTAAGTAGTTAGAGTAGTATCGTTGGCCTCGCCAAAAGTTAAACACCCTACAACGAATTAACAATTCAAAGTACATGTAAATACTTAAATTTTTATGGGAGATGCCACACCCTCTTTTTGAAGTCTCCCGTTCCAAGTATTTAAATGAAGTTTGGTTGCACTACCTTAAATAACTCTCTCATGATTTTAGCGCTTTAAAGTTTCTGCTCGTTTGGGAGGTATCACGTCGTCGCCCACTTTTTGTCTGGCTCCGAACCATTTCTTGTGTTGGTGTGAACTTTGCTTTCGTTACCTTTAATAACTCTCACCGATTTAAAGCTTTTGCTTGTATCGGACCTACCACGTACTCTTTTAAAAATTTCCCCACAATTTGTACAGAGCTTATCCGAAGCTTTTATAGTATTTGAGCGCAGTTTCGCAGCACTACCTTAAGTATTTCAATGTTTATTTACATAGGAAGTCCCACGCCCCTTCCCAAGATGAGTCTTTTTGTCTGGTGTTAGTTTAAATCATTTGGTATACAAAGGTCTTATCGAATTTGAACTAATTTCGGTCATTTTCAATTCCGCAAGCTATGATTGAAGATACCTACAGCCTGTGTACCAACATTTATTGAATTAAGTATATCGTCTGGTTTCCAGTAATCGTGATTTCCAAACGAAGATAGATGGACAGACTGACGGGCATTCCTAGATCGTTCATCAAGATTAAATACATTTTTCTTAATGAATGCCAAAATTAATATACTCTGGTGTAGGGTATAAATATTGGGAAGAGTAAAAGAAATAGTCGGTGATGCGCCGCGGTAACAAAACAAATTGGTTGCAATCGTGCGTTGTGCGGCAACAACAATAGGAGAACCGAAAAAATTTGTAGACCAAATTGAAAACGCCACAGCCATAAGTAATCAATCATTGATGTAAAGAAGCAAATTAAAGAAGATGGAACTTTCAAATGAATGGCTTTGAGGGAGGCTTTAAAATACAAGAGTTATGTTGCTGCACAGGGTATGTCGTTGCAAAAAATCTTTTGTATGAAATTTCATGAATGGTTGTTAAATGAGGTAAACACAAGTTTGTTAAGGAGTTTTGAAAATAAATAGTTACTCCAAATTGAAGTCAAAAAAAAAAAGGAAAAAACGGCGCGTTCAGTTGTTTTTGAAAATGCAAATACGGTGCGATTTAATATTTACTAATTTTATATTTAAGAAAAACTTTATAATCGTCATTATAGACTTCTTGCCTTTCGATCAAAAATAACTGTGATCTGTGTAACTGTTCAATCGAAGAAGTTCGAAAATGAATTTCGGACATTGCCATTGGAAATCAATTTTGGACATCAACGTATTTGCCTCTGCTGACAATCGTTTTGGGAACATTTTTCAAATAATCATTTTCTTTTACTCCATTCAATGGCAGTGTCCAAAATTCCTTTCGTTGGGCCCAAACAAAACCGTTTTTGGAACTGGGCACACTTCTTTTACTGTCTTATAGTTTATTTTCTTCTAGGTAAAACAGAAGAGCTAAAATTTAGCCATTTTAGATTATCTTAACATCAACTTTAATGCTAATCTCTATACTCCTGACCTGCCAAATTTTTTCAATAATAGGTATAAATTTATTACAAACCTTTTCAATTGTCAGTTATTATATAAAAATTGATCAAATAGCCATAGGGCAAAATACGTGCAATGTCAATTGCTCTATTTATAATTAATTAAACAAATGAAATGATAGCATTCGCTTACTTAAGGAATTTTATTTTTTCAGCGGTTTTTTGTTTTTTTACCACCCTAGTGTAAACGCCAACGTCGCGGGTGTTGTTGTCAGTGATTGTGGTGAATTGGTAATTGTAACGAATAAGCAAAAGTTAACGAGATCAATGAAAGTACAAGTACTCAGCAGTAATGGAGTAACAGCAAAAAATTGGTGCCAAGCCGTGATAAATTAATGCTGCATTTGTTAAATGATTGCAGAAATAGAAAATTCAATTATGACTTAATAAACTGTGTTTTTAAAAGAGCAACACTATATAAGAGCAGGGGTCAGCCTTCGAGCTATAAACACAACGACATAGCTGTTCACAGGAGTTACAACAAAGAAACAAGAATATGCGTGGATTTATTGTAAGTATTTGCACTTGCCATTAATGGAAACGCCAAATAACTTAAGAAGAAAAAATTAGATACATAAAATTTGCATAAAGAATGTTATAGTGTTTTATATTTTCAAAGGTCAAACTTTTCTGAAATTGGACGGTTTTCCTTTTCCTTAAAATGTCAAAAAAAATTTCCAATTACGCATTTTTTTGTAACTTTCAATAATTTATAGCAATTTATTTTTGTCTCTATAGATTTTATGCCTTACCAGCCTGGTCATTGGTGCACCACAAGGTTACAACTATGCTGTCTTACATCAACCTCATCAGCAATATGGCTCGATCTCAGGTGCATCTCTAAGAGATTTACAAGCAGCTGTATCACTGCAATCAGTTGGAAATAGTCCAAATTTTGCAGTTGTTCAAAACCAAGTAGCATCATATACTCCAGGAACATCGACATTATACCTGGCACCACAACCACAAGCACGTTACTTGGCACCTGCAGTTAGCGCAGCCAATGCTATTCCAACTGTGCCAGTTTATGAGGCACCCACATCAACTGCATCATTTACAAATCATCAAAATCACCAGCAACGCCACCAACAACAAGCGGCGGAGGCTATTGTTTCAAAACGCTTCTTTATTCACTCCGCACCCGAAGAGGAGGAAGGACAACATCAGGAAAAAATTATAACCGTCGGTAGAGCACGCAAGAACTATAACGTTGTGTTCATAAAATCACCCTCCAAGTCCATACATCGTGCTACAATTAAAATTACTCCAGCTGTAAATGAGGAAAAGACTGTCATCTATGTTTTGGCTAAAAAGAATGATGCCTCGGAGATCGATGCTCAAATTCACGAAGCTGTGACAACGACTACTAAGCCAGAGGTATACTTTATCAAATATAAGACCGCTGAGGAGGCAGCACATGCACAGCAGACCATTCAAGCGCAATATGATAGTCTTGGTGGCTCTACCCAAATTACAAATGAAGGTACAGCTTCCGTTTCTTCAGTTATTGGTGTTTTGGATGCTGCTAAACAAGCCGAAACCGCTGCTGAAGCCGCTCAGTTGGGTCAACTAGAACATGAAAGTCAAGTCCAGCAACAGTTCCTTCAAACACAACAGCCTGAACAGGAGGTTGTCACTTCTGTGCAACAGGTACAAAGTCTGCCACAGGAAGCAACAAATAATGGGTATTTGCCTCCACATCGTTATTATCACTAAAAGATATCAGACTGATATTTGTTATCACAAGTACTTAGTAGTTCTATACTTACATTTAATTACGCTTGTATATTGATGTTTTGATTTGTTATTATTTGCTGATTTATATATCTAACGCAATGTTGATTATGTGTATTATGCAGGTTAATAAAAAGCTTTATATTTGTAAATATATCTTTGTATCCGGGACTCAAAAAATCTTAAAAAGATATTCTTACTGAGCATTGCTTAATATTACCATTCCATTAAGTCATGGCACATTTTTTTTGTCATTTGTAAGTAAGTTCAAAGGCTTCAGATCACTTTCACATATTGTTGAGCCAAAATAATTAAAAAATAAAACCGTTGCTCAGTAGGTTAACCTCATTCCTACTCTTCTATCTCCCATTTCGAAGCTAACGCACCACAAAGGGTTATCCCCTAAAAGTGTTAGCTTTTTTAAAAAAAAAAAAAAAAAACAATAATGTTCCAATAAAAACTAAAGAAGTCATAGAAAATTGCTTGGAAAACAACAAAGACTAAGCTTTACTTCAAGGATGCACTGCACGAAGCTCTTTTGGTTCTTACGACAATAACTTAATCTACGCAGTTCTTATTGAGCTTCTTTCGTTATTTGAGCTAAACCTCTTCGGTTCGCAAACACCGCATGCTATCTGTTTATATATTATTCTCTTCAAGATACTTACAAAAGTTAAACAATTTCTGTCTCTATCACTCCATTTTTTTGTTAGTATAATTTTTTCTTTAACGCACCGATTCGTTCAGCACTTTCCGGTACTCGAAGTAAACACTTTCGGTTCACAATTGCTGCATGCATTTTGTATTTTTTTGTTTGTATGCACTTAGTTTCCGCAGCTAGTAAAAAACTTTTCGTTAACTTTTTTTTCTCAAAATATTTTTGAGATTTTTACCCAAACTGATGTTGCTGTAATCAGCTGCCGAAGTAAATTTTTGTGTACAAATTAATAAAAAAAATTTGTATTTCAAAAATGAAATATCTATGCATATCATTTGCTCTGTAAAAAAAACGAATGTCACATGAAAAAAATTTATGAATTCAATCTAAATAGCCAAAGTAAAGCTTTCAATAATTTTTACGATGATAGTCACTCCCGAAAATCTGGCTACGCCACTGCTATTAAATTTTTCTTTTTTAAAACAAAGTCAAATAAGTTGCATCATGTCTTACGTCACATTTTGTTTTATATAATATGCCTTGAGCTTATTAACTTCCACACTTATAATTGCTTGCGAAACAAAATGATTTTTCAATACATTTTCTTCTAAAACATACAGTAGTGGTTATGTTGAGCACCACGGTTTAACACACGGATTGAATTAAATCTGGATTTTTAATTGTTTAGAATCATTTTCTAATACCGAATTCTTACATACTTACTTGGGTGGCCATAACAACCCGTTACCGGGTTACGGCCGACCTCAAAAGCTCTCTTCAGGCGCCTCTGCTTCGCGCGCGCCTTCTCCAATCATTCATACCTAGCGTGGATAGGGTTTCCTCGGCTTGGTCTTTCCATCGGAGGCATGGTCTTCCTCTTCGTCGTCACCCAGCGGCTTCCGCATTAAACACCTTTTTGCCGGAGCTTCCTCGTCCATACGCACAACATGTCCCAAAGGATCCAATACGCCGCGTCTGCCTGTTTGTGGACAGCATATACTTTGTTTTGCCCTCGTTCACCGTCAAACCCACTTTCGCTGACTCTTTTTCGATAGCAGAGAACGCAGCAGTAACATCTCGCTTACAACGTCCAATGATATCAATATCATCGGCATATGCAAGGAGCTGGACACTTTTGTAGAAAATAGTGCCATTACGATGTACACTGGTTCTTCGCAACACCCCTTCCATCACAAAGTTGAAGAGGTTGCAGGATAGTGGATCGCCCTGTCTGAAACCTCGTTCGGTATAAAATGGTTCGGAGAGGTCCCTTCCTACTCTGACGGAGCTGGCTGTGTTGCTCAACGTCATTCTGCAAAGCAGCACCAGCTTTGCAGGTATACCAAACTCAGACATGGTGGCATACAGGCAATCCCGTATCGGGCTATCGAAAGCAGCTTTAAAATCGATAAAGAGATGATGGGTATCGATCTGTTTTTCGTGGGTTTTTTCCAGGATTTGACGGAGTGTGAATCTGGTCTATGGTGGACTTACCAGGTCTAAAGCCGCACTGATAAGGCCCAATCAGTGTGTTGGCAAACGGCTTAAGTCTTTCACACAGTACAGTCGACAGGACCTTGTAAGAGATGGCAAGAAGACTGATTCCCCGGTAGTTAGCGCAGATTGTCGGGTGACCTTTCTTCAGTACAGGACAAAGGACACTGAGATTCCAATCGTCGGGCATGCTTTCTACTAGCCATATTTTGCAGATAAGTTGATGCATACACCCTATCAGCTCATCGCCGCCGGTCTTGAACAATTCAGCAGGCAGACCATCGGCACCAGCCGCTTTGTTGTTCTTAAGTCGTTGGATCGCAACTCGTACCGTGACCAGATTTCCATGTTCATCTTTACAAGTAGATGCTCCGGGCTTGAAACCTTGGGTCAGACGCTTGACTTGTTGGTAAAATTTTCGAGCATCATTCCTGCCCCGTAACACTTCGAGTTCTCACGCTCGTGCATTTCCTGCTCTCGTTTCCTGCGTCTGAAAAGGCGCCTCTCTTCCTTTCTCTTTCCCGCTAGTTTTCGTGCACGGCTCGCGTTGCTGCTGACTGCAGGGTTCTTTTGTAGGCGGCGTTTTTCACTGCAGTAGCTTCGCGACACTCCTGGTCATTCCATTGATTTCGCGGAAGTGGGCGTCGGAAACCAATGACCTCCTCAGCGGCAGACCACATGGAGCGGGATATATGCGCCCAAAGTCCACCAGCATCATCGGGTAGAGAGTCAGGTTGAAGGAGCAGTTCTGAGAGGCGAGCGGAATAGGCTTCGGCCGTCCGATGTGATTGCAGCTTAGCGACGTCCAGCTTTCGTTGCGTACCAGAGCGTACATTCTGATCAGGGTACAGCCAGGTGGCCTTGTGGATATCGAGGTGTTGAAATCTGGTGCTACTTACTACCATGTTTCGCACCGCGGCGAAGTCGATCAGCCGTAGACCGTTGTTTGAGGTGGTCTCTTGAAGGCTGAACTGACCGACAGTGGGGCCAAATATACCTTCTCTTCCGACCTTTCCGTTGAAATCCCCGAGTACAATTTTAACGTCATGGGCCGGGCAGCGGTCGCATACTTTCTCGAGTTTCGCATAGAAAGCATCTTTGACAGCATCGTCCTTTTCCTCCGTCGGGGCGTGCGCGCAAATCAAGCTCATGTTAAAAAATCGAGCCTTGAGGCGGATCGTAGCCAACCTTTCGCTCACAGGTGTGAATCTGGAGATATGGTGGCGAAGTCTCTTGCTTACTACGAATCCGCATCCCAATTCGCGCCTATCCGCATGGCAGCTGTAGTAGATATCGCAACTTGCTTGCTTAGAGCAACCTTGTCCTATCCATCTTATTTCCTGGATGGCGGTGATGTCAGCCTTAATTTTTCCAAGGGCATCCGCCAATTCGATAGAGGCACCTTCCCTATTAAGGGTCCGGATATTCCAGGTGCATATCCTTAAATCATAGTCCTTTTTTCGTTTGCAGTGGTCGTCAACGTTGAGGGGTTCTGTATCTGAGGCTTTTTTAGTCTTCATTGGAGTGTTTTTTTTTTTACGTGGCGGGTACCAAACCCTACGCACAACCCAGTTTACTTCCAGGGAGGACACGCTGCACACATTCGATCACTATCTCAGCGGATGCGGAGATAGCTACCCAGATGGAGCCGCTGTGTGTCAACTTGCTAATGGTTGGCTCAGAGATCGCTCTGGCAATCCCCAGGTGGAAAGCAGTCAGAAACTTTACTCTGATCAACCAAAAGCCAATACCGAATTCAGAAATCATAAAAAAAATTAAGAGAAAAATGAAAATGAAGACATTTTTATTTGTTGCTTAAGCCCCTATCAGTTTTCATACTAAGTTTTAATCTGATCTACACATTCGAACATCTCGGCGCTACTTTTCCCGGTGCGAAAAGAAATTCCGATATATTATTCAATGAGTTTTTTTTTCACGAAAACAAAAAAAAAAAAAACGGCCTCGGAGACTTATCGTATATAAAGTTTTATTTCTAGAATATCTAAAAAAAAAAATATGAAATAAAAAGCATCCATCTTCAAAACAAAGTGAAATTTATTTTGATTTTAAAAAATCAAAGAGAAATTTGAAAATTTTCTAAAAATGGAATCTGAACTAAGATTTTTACAGTTGGTTCCGGAAATAAATTATTTACACGAAACAGAGAGTGCCAACAAAAAATACCAAATCATCATCCCCCTTACTTAAGCCAGTTTTTGAAGAAACTGAAAACTATTTTGGGATATTATTACCATCCAATAGGACAACGGTTTGCTCAAGTTTGAGGTCAATCGGTTATGTCCGATTTTTGGCTTAGGACACTTGACATGAAATATGATATATGTGGGATCATGATCTAAAAAGAAAGATTTTAATGGAACCGGTTGTGCAGCAGGAATTACCGTGTCTCCGCCCGTAATCAGCTTAGTGCCGATGCTATTTTATTTTTCAAATTTTTAATGAAAAAAAAAAAAACGTCAATAAGCGACTTGCGGCAATTTGCCATCGTTTCGCTTGATTGACCATGGCATGCCCCGAAGATAACTGATTTAGAAAAAATAACCACACACAATTTTACCTGGCATTTAAATATAAAAAAATATTCATCTGAGCTTAGCATTAAACTCAAATAGATAACAACTTTAAGTGAGAGTTTTTTTTTTAGCATAGCATTGGGTTAGCTTTGTGCGAGGGTATCATTAAAAAATTCCGCGAACATATTTTATATTAAGTTGGTCATAAAATTGCTCAACGTAGCTTAAGATCCGATTACCATTAAAATTTCTTAAACGTCTAATCCATTGTATTGAACATATTTCTGAAACAATGCATATTTTTATGTAAACTGAACTAATGAATCCAGGTTTATGTGTCAAAGGTCGTTTTTGAGGCTTTAGATGATTCTAATATGTATAAAACTATGCTCTTTACAATGAAGCAAAACTAAAAAAAAATTATTGTTAAAATATTAAAAGACATCATTTGATGGAAACTTCAAATGCATTTATCTCAAATACGATAATATTTTTACCTGACCCACTTTTCAATGATTTTGATCTCCGCTAGTATTATGAGAAAACATATTATATCACCGTATGAGATTTTAATCGATTTTATTGAATAGTAGAAATAGTTTTATGTTAAGTATGCGATTAATTTCACATATGATAATTAAAAAAAGTAAAACCTATAATCGCTTAATAATTACAAGTTATATCAAATGAAAACAATAATAATTATTCACCTGTCAAAGTGTTCAAATTATCTTTTATTTGTTTGACTGCTAACTAAAAAAACTTAAGTGGAATATGAAACTCATATAGGTAGAGGGCATATCAACTGAAATAATTACAAATTTGATGTTCATCATTGTGATTAAACATTTCCGATAAGACACCTTAAATGCTAAGGCATAAATAAACAATTTAGCTGAGTTGTTACTCAAATGGTGATTAAAGTCGGTCTGAATTTAACTCAAGTATAACTCAAGGCATAAACAATAAACTTTAGAGCAAAAAAAAAAATATGCAAATATTTTAGTAAATTCAGTTAACAAATTACTTGATTGATGATTGTGATCGGGCAAAAGATTAATGAAATATTGCCCCATAAGAAGTACATCTGTTGTGCATCCGAAATTTTGTTAACCATTTTTAAATTTAAAATTAATTGAACAGTGAGCAACAAGAGTTCTCTGTTTTTTTAAAATTCTAAGGAATTAAGTAGACAAAATGCGATAAGTTCCAAAAATATCGCACAAGAAGTTTTTATTTATTCAATGCCACCTTTTTTATATATTTCGGATAGGCAAATCTCGTTTCCTATTGGCTATAAAAAGAAATAAAGAAAAATTTAAATTTTGATAGTTTTCAAAGGAAAAGTGCTGGATCCAGATAAATGCAAGGAGTGAATTTACATCAGCCAGCATTTAATTCTAATCAGAATTGTATAATTTTTATAAACTATCACTGAATATTAAGTGGTAGTGAAAACAAAATGTCAGTAGCACTAAAAGTTTAGTGGAACTCAAACGCTTTCCCGCTAAGCATTTATTAGTTAAATTTAGATTCTTTTGTCTAAATCAGTTTTAGTTCCACTAAAAGTTTTTGCGGCCATCTTTTCAATTTCAGATAAATGCAAACATTTTTTAATGAAACTGCTATTAATCGTGAATTTCCAAAAAAAGTTTCTAATATATACACTCAAAAAAAAAAAAAAAGTGTTTGCCACAAATGATATAGATGGAACTACTTCAAGTGTTTGCGTGAAATAATAAAATGTTTGTCACAAAAACTTTTGATTTTACTTACAAAATAATAAAATTTTTTTTTGTCACAATAACTTTTGATTTTATTTACAAATTGATAATTGAAAATTATTATAGAAAACTACTTTTTAAAACTTAACATAACATAGAACACAGCCTGGCAACATCGTCATCGTTCTTTGCTCCCATACACTTATAAACATTTGATATCGTATATGTACAATGCAAGTAACAAAAAAGTTATTTCGAATCAAAGCACTGCAAAATATGAACATGAAAAGTTTATAAGTGATAAATCGTTTGTCGGAACACTTCCATAAATTGAATTGTTTGACTGAAATATTTTGACTATTTGTCTTAAATAATTATATCATTTAGAAGCAACATTTTATGAAATGTTTTGTTAGAAGTAATTGAATCACTTGCCACAACTTAACATTTACTTGTGTCAAATACATTGGTTTTTCTTATATTGTCTACAAATACTTATAGTTTAAGACAAAAGTTAAGTGTTTGCTTGAAATAATAAGTGGTCATATTAAGCATTCGGTAATTTGCTACAAACGCTTTCTAAACAATCCTTTTTTTGAGTGTACACTCAAAAAAAAAAAAGTGTTTGCCACAAATGATATAGATGGAACTACTTCAAGTGTTTGCGTGAAATAATAAAATGTTTGTCACAAAAACTTTTGATTTTACTTACAAAATAATAAAATTTTTTTTGTCCAATAACTTTTAATTTTATTTACAAATTGATAGTTGAAAATTTTTATACAAAACTACTCTTTAAAACTTAACATAACATAGAACACAGCCTGGCAACATCGTCATCGTTCTTTGCTCCCAAACACTTATAAACATTTAATATCGTATATGTACAATGCAAGTAACAAAAAAGTTATTTCGAATCAAAGCACTACAAAATATGAACATGAAAAGTTTATAAGTGATAAATCGTTTGTTGAAATGAATAAGTGTTTGGGACAAAAGACAAGTGTTTGTCGAAACACTTCCATAAATTGAATTGTTTGACTGAAATATTTTGACTATTTGTCGTAAATAATTATATCATTTAGAAGCAACATTTTATGAAATGTTTTGTTAGAAGTAATTGAATCACTTGCCACAACTTAACATTTACTTGTGTCAAATACATCGGTTTTTCTTATATTGTCTACAAATACTTATAGTTTAAGACAAAAGTTAAGTGTTTGCTTGAAATAATAAGTGCTTATATGAAGCATTCGGTAATTTGCTACAAACGCTTTCTAAACAATCCTTTTTTTGAGTGTACCATTATAAAAATTGAGTCAAATTGATTACTGGATAAATTTTAATTTTTTGTTTTTGGCAGTTTTTACATATTAATTTAATAGATGGTCTCTTATTTTGAAAGTGAGTTTAGACTATAGTTACAAAAATATATTAGTGACGAATACCATGGTAAAGTATTTTTTATTTATTTTTAAACAGTTTGGTCGGTTTAAACCCACCAAATCAGGATTTTCTTAATTCAGAAGACAAGACTCTTAGTTTCAAAATAAAATCGATATGATCAGTCGAGTTTCATTTGAAACGCATAACTAGTTTAAAAAAAAAAAACAATTTGTATGTAATTAAAAGTAGAGTGGCAGCGATATTTTCTAAATTTTCAATTTAAAAACAATTATCAAATTATAAAAATGTGCACGGTTCAAAAATTTCAACGATATGTCGGCAAAGTGGCAGCTGGGATAAAACAGTAATATCACTGACACGTATTTTGTTTGATAAGTTTTCTAAGCACATTTATTCTTACCTAAAATTAAGTACGTTTCATAAAACGTGAGAAAGGTGCTGCAGCTAAAATCATATTCGTTTTAGATATGCGAATCGTTTTCAGATTCGAGTTTAAGGAAAACAATCGAAAAATAGGTTAACAACACAAAGGAGAAGTTTTGAAAAAAAAGTTTCGATTGATCGAAACTGAATATATAATTGCTGACATATAATTTTGACCTTATAAAATTTCCCAAGCTTTATTTGTATCCATCACGTCAAATTATTTTCTTATATGCACATAAGTTTTCGGATTTTCATGTTTAAAGAAATCAACATCTTCTAGTTATTTAATGTAAGTTTCATTGAAAAAATATTGGAAAGAAAGAAGTCTTAAAAAGTTCAGTAGTATGCGTTTGCAAAAAATTGTAATACCCTGATTTCGATTTGCTATGCAACGTCTTGTTTGTTTTTTTAAAGACAAAAGCATCAAATTCCGTGCAAAATCTTAAATTTGAGTGAACTTAAAGCGAAAGAGCTGTGATAGAGGCAACATTTTTTAGAATAGTTAAATAGTAAAAAAAAAAATTGCCTCTTTTTTTTGTAACCGAAGTTCATTGATGACCGCATGATGTTTGTTCTTATATTGTTCTATTTTATTTTAATGCACAAGGATTATGAATTCCCTATAGTTGAGGACTCACTAAACTTTCAAAGTGTAAAATTTACGCAAAAATGAATCTACAATGACGACTATGAGTCGTTGTTTACTGATGATGACAGCAAGTACTGTCGAAACATATGTCTAAAATATAAAATAAACGATCACTTGACGGAATTAAATAAAAGTTTTTTAATTGTAAAATTCTTAATTTTTGTGAATATAATAGTGAAAACTTAAAAACTTTGCTTAAGTGCTTAAATCCATTTGGAATCATTCAATTTTATAAAAATTGGACGATTCAAACTGTTCCTATGTAAATTATTGCATTGTATAGAAAAAATGAACATGAATATATTAAAAGTACGAAAAACTTAACTTCTTATAACGAAATCAGGACAATCTCCCAAATTTTCAGTTTCCTAGATCAAACCTTTGAACGGCGCAAACAGAGTTTGTTTTTCATATTGTTACGAAATTTCTGTCTCTTTGACGATAATTTCGATCTCTCACACTTTTCTGAGTTCGATCACTGGATTGTGTAACAATTAAAAACACACAAACTTATTTAGTTATAAAATGGTTTATTTTATTAACGTTCAAATTCTAATATTAATTTAACACTGTATAGAAAACTGTTTTGTTCTACTACGGATCACACTGTATTCACTTTATTGCTTACTGCTTCGCTGGTTTAATTCTACTGTAAGTTCAGCTCAGATGACAACCCTTTTTATACTGCAGTCATCACTCTCTCGAATAATCCAGTACCTTCTAAGTGGCGTACATTCTACCATTATCTACAACCCACCAGTGCTACTTTGTAGCGTGCATTCTACTGCTATCCACATTTCACCACAATACACCAGCATGGCACACTGACGTTGAGCTAGCTATTATGCTAGATGTTAGATGGCGTTGTACGTTGTACGACGGCAATAATTTCTCTCGGTTGTTGACTTTTTATTGTTTACTGCAGCGTCTGTTCGGTTTATTATTTTTAGCATTTTGCGCTAGATGGTGCTAATATCGTTTAGTTTCTTTCGTTGGTACTTATTTCAAGAGTCTTCTAGCATAAACCAAATTTCGCTACACTGCCCTCCGCTTAAACTTGTTCGTCCCGAACAAGAGTCTCTCCGTCCCTAGTATAAGGTGCCAGCCTTTCGATGTGGACTACCTTTAATTTACTTTTGTTCCTGGGGTATTTTTGGATTCGATACACAACATCATTAATCCTTGTAACGATCCGGTAAGGTCCCTCCCAATGAGTCTGTAATTTAGGAGACAAGCCTCGTTTTCGTTGTGGGTTATGTAGCAGCACTAGTTGACCTTCTTTGAACCCTTCAGTATTTGCTCGCAGGTCATACCGAGCTTTCATCTTGTCGCTAGCCAATTGAGTACGTCTTCTAATAAGCTCGTGTATATCTGCTAATTCTTCTCTTTTCCGCGACATGTAATCGTCAGCATGGGTCGTTTCTGGGACAACGCTTACTCCGTACTTCAAATCTGCTGGAAGCCTTAAGTCCGTACCAAAAATGGCTTTTGCTGGCGTAACTGTAGTGGTATCGTGTATTGCCGACCGATAAGCCATCAGAAACATTGGTAGATACTCATCCCAATCTTTTTGTCCTTTATCGACAACCTTTTTTAAATGTTCCTCTAGAGTACGGTTGAACCTTTCGACCATGCCATCGGACTGAGGATGCAAAGCTGTGGTGCGTGTCTTCTGTATTCCAAGCATGTCACAAACCTCCTTAAAAAGTGTCGACTCAAAATTTCGTCCTTGGTCGGAATGCAACTCAAGTGGAGCTCCATATCGGCAAATCCAATTTTTGATGAAAATGTCTGCCACTGTTTTTGCTTCTTGATTGGGAATGGGATATACTTCTGGCCACTTACTGAAATAATCAATTACCACAAGGATGTATTTATTTCCTGCATTGCTGATTGGAAAAGGTCCCGCTATATCCATGGCTATCCTCTCAAAGGGAGCTCCAACGTTATACTGATGCATTTTTCCCCGAGTGCGTTGCCTTGGTCCTTTAGCAATTGCACATTGGTCACAACGGCGGATCCAGTCAGCAACTGATTCTTGGCATCCTACCCAATAAAACCGTTTCTTTATTTTCTCTGTGGTTTTCGTTATGCCCAGATGTCCACCACTCGATCCATTGTGATAATCCTCGATTATTTCCTTAAATTTGGCCTTTGGAATAACCAGCAGTTTTGAGCGAGTTTTACCATCCTCGCTTTCCCAGATTCGGTAGAGACAACCATCATGCAACTCCAAACTTTGCCATTGCGCCCAGTATGCTTTACAGATTTGGCTTTCATTTGAAATTTCTTGCCACGCCGGTTTCCTACCCAGCTCCTTATACTTAATTATAGTTGCCAAATCTGTATCATTGCGCTGGTCCCGTTTTACCTCCTCTTTTGTCCACTTTTCTTCAGGCAAAACGTTCAAAAGGCGCACATCAATTGTTCCAGCTTTATTTTCTGTTCGCGAACAATGACCGCATTCAATTTTACATGGGCGACGGGAAAGTGCATCCGCATTTCCATGCTGGCTTCCTTTGCGATGCTCTATGGTGAAATCATAGCTCTGCAAGCGTTCTATCCACCGTGCGATTTGACCTTCAGGATCCTTGAATTGAAGTAGCCACCTTAATGCCGCATGGTCTGTCCTCAGGAGGAAGTGTTGTCCATATAAGTACTTATGGAAGTGTTTCACGCATTCCATTACTGCCAGTAACTCTCTCCGAGTTACGCAATAATTCCTCTCAGGTTTCGACAGAATTTTGCTGAAATATGCGACGACTTTTTCTTGTCCATTGATGATTTGGGACAAAACTCCTCCAATACCATGGCCACTCGCATCGGTGTCCAATACAAATTCTTTGCCGGGTATTGGGTACGCGAGTATTGGCGCTGTGGACAGTAATTCTTTCAGTTTTTGGAATGCAGTTTCCTGTGCCCCACTCCATTCGAATTTTCGATTTTTCTGTGTCAGCTCATGTAGACTGCCTGCAACATTTGCGAAACCAGGAACAAAGCGTCTGTAATAAGTGCATAGACCCAGAAAACTTCGCAACTCATGAAGATTAGATGGACGTGGCCAATTTTTCACAGCTTTTATTTTATCTTCATCTGTGTGTATTCCTTCTGACGTAACCTTGTGCCCCAGATATTTGACTTCACGCTGGAAAAGTGAGCACTTTTTCGCACTTAATTTTAGTCCAGCTGCCTCCAAGCGCTCAAACACTTCCTCCAGATTTTTCAAGTGGTCATCAAAATCTTTACCCATGATGATTATGTCGTCGAGATACACTAGACAAGTCTTCCAATGCAGTCCTTTGAGAACACGTTCCATTAACCGCTCAAACGTAGCTGGAGCGTTACAAAGACCAAACGGCATGACGTTGAACTGCCATAGACCATTCCCAATACTAAAGGCAGTTTTCTCTTTGTTTTTTTCATCTATTTCCACCTGCCAATATCCGCTTTGTAAGTCCAGGGTGGAAAACCATGTTGTTCCAGATAACGTATCCAGTGTATCATCGATTCTGGGTAACGGGCAGCTGTCTTTTTTAGTGACGTCATTCAATTTTCTGTAATCCACACAGAATCGCATACTTCCATCCTTTTTCTTCACAAGTACGACCGGTGAACTCCATGGGCTTTCTGATGGTGCAATGACATTTTCTCGCGCCATATCTTCTATAAGGCCCGTCACTTCTTCTCTCTTAGCGAGTGCTAGCCTCCTTGGAGGTTGACGAATCGGCTGAAAATCACCTGTATCAATACGATGTTTGACAACTGATGTTCGGCCATTATTTTCTCCTTTGGACGCAAATATCCGCCAATGTTTTTGAAGAAACCTTTTTGCTTTATTTTTGTTCTGGGCAGACAACTCCTTCGTCCATTCTTTCGTCAATACTTCCATGGCCGACGATTTCGTTAAAGTTGGGCCTTGTGTGTTCTGCTGGTTATTTTCACAATTTATCACAGCCGTAACTTTCTCACATTGCGCTATAAGTTCACCTTTTTGCATCCATTTCGGCTTATTTGTTGGATTCAAAATTCGCACCGGTATTTTTCTGTCTATTCTTGTGTTTACTAGGGTCTTTCCAATAATCAGGTCTTTCTTAAAATTTTTCTTATCTGCTTCCACTACCCACAGATGGCTTGTCCCACAGTCTTCATTTGTTGTGGCCCAAATAATTTCTTCGGTGTTGGGCGCTCACTTATGTAGACTCTTGCAATTGCTAATTTTTGTCCACAGCCAATGTCTAAAGGTAACTCTACATTGGCATACCTTAACGTTTTTTTTTAAGATCCAAAGTGAACCCGTGTCGAATCATGAAGTCCACGCCAATGATAACCTCATCGGTGATGTTTGCAACAATAAAATCATGTTCCACAGTTTTGTTGCCGATAAGAATACTCGCTGTAACTTTTCCTACTATTTGCGCAATTTCTCCTGTCGCTGTTCTCAATTGGATCCCATTTAATGGCGTTACTCGTCGTCTATCAAATAAGTCTTTCCTCACAATTGAATGCGATGCGCCTGTATCCAAAGTAAGCTCACATGGTCTTCCGTTGATTTTTCCACCGATGGTAAGGCTGTTGGAATTTCGGCAGAGCTTCGAAACCAAGACTATGGGGCAATCATCTGTAAGAGTCAGCTCACGCCCCGCTGTACTGACTCTCTTTAGTTTAACGACTGCTGCTCGCTAACATTTTCTCCATCGTTCACCCTATTTCCAAGTCTTCTTTTTGGTGAACGTGATGCAGATCGTTTACGACGTGATTTGCAGTCACGTGCCATGTGTCCCTGCTTACCACAATTGTAGCATTTTCCGCTGAAGCTACCGCTGGCGAACGATGAATTTTTCTTTTCAGCCTCCACCTCCATCCGACGAGTTTTCAGTGATGGGCGGCATGTCAACGCAATCGTCTCCTGCGTGAGGGCAACCGTTACTGTTTCATTAAATGTTGTCTTCGGGCTCCTCATTGTCTCGCGTTTTGTTTCTGAGTCACGTATGCCGTCAATAAACGCCTCTATTTTGAATTTTTCTGCTACGACACTTAACTCGTCAGGATAGGAAAGGTGTGCCAATCGCTCAATATCCGCAGCATACTCCTGCAAGGACTCACCAGATTTCTGGATACGACTTTTCAACTCCAATCTGTGAATCTGCTTCATGTGGTCACTGCCATATTTTCGCTGTAAGGCATCCATCACCGCCTTGTAGTTTTTCTGCTCCGCCACTGGAACCGTTTGCAATACTTCTGCAGCTGCGCCTTTTAATGCCACAATTAGCGCTGCAGCTGCGCTTTCGTTATCCCAACGGTTGTGACCAGATGTTGTTTCGAACTGGAGCTTGAAAACACTAAATGGCGTTGTTCCATCGAATGAGGGTGCCTTAAGCCTCTCTGCGCTGATTTCTCTTATAGCTTGAGTGGTTGGTTCACTTATTTCCAACTGTTGAATCCTTTTATTAACGTCTTCAAAATTATTTTGAACTTTTTCAAGATTATTTTGAACTTCTTCCTTGAATGATTCAACGTCATCTCGTAATTCAGTCACTTTTGCATCGAGGCCATCTACCATTTTGGCAACCTCCGTTCGAACAGCCTCGTGGATCTGCGTCGCGTTCTGACTTAACCTTTGGTCTATTTGCAGTGCATTTTGACTTAACTTTTCGTCTATTTGCAGTGCATTTTGACATAACTTTTCGTCTATTTGTAGTGCATTTTGACATAACTTTTCGTCTATTTTTTCCTGAACCGCATGGATCTGCAGCGCGTTCTGACCAATTTCTTCCCGAACGGCTTGGATATTGCTATTCATCTGTAGTGCATTTTGACTTAAGCTCTGACCAATTTCTTCTCGAATGGCCTGCGTCATCGCCATTAACATTTTCTCGAACTTTGACATATCTACAACTTCACCACTTGCCGCTGGTCCAGAAGTTTCTTCCACTTTCGCTGCTGATTCTGATACATCACTATAAAATTCATGCTCTTCCAAGTTTACACCTTGAGCCTCAAGAGCCTGCCGTAAGCGTTTCTGTAGCTCCACCTTTCCGCCAGTAGATTGCAGACTCAGCTGCTGCAACTCCTTCTTCAGTTGATCCACTTTTAGTTCGTCAAACTTAACCATTTTTATTTATTTATTTTTTTTTTTTTTTTTTTATTGATTGTTAATTCTTTTTACACAATCCCACTTCTGACACCAATTGTTACGAAATTTCTGTCTCTTTGACGATAATTTCGATCTCTCACACTTTTCTGAGTTCGATCACTGGATTGTGTAACAATTAAAAACACACAAACTTATTTAGTTATAAAATGGTTTATTTTATTAACGTTCAAATTCTAATATTAATTTAACACTGTATAGAAAACTGTTTTGTTCTACTACGGATCACACTGTATTCACTTTATTGCTTACTGCTTCGCTGGTTTAATTCTACTGTAAGTTCAGCTCAGATGACAACCCTTTTTATACTGCAGTCATCACTCTCTCGAATAATCCAGTACCTTCTAAGTGGCGTACATTCTACCATTATCTACAACCCACCAGTGCTACTTTGTAGCGTGCATTCTACTACTATCCACATTTCACCACAATACACCAGCATGGCACACTGACGTTGAGCTAGCTATTATGCTAGATGTTAGATGGCGTTGTACGTTGTACGACGGCGATAATTTCTCTCGGTTGTTGACTTTTTATTGTTTACTGCAGCGTCTGTTCGGTTTATTATTTTTAGCATTTTGCGCTAGATGGTGCTAATATCGTTTAGTTTCTTTCGTTGGTACTTATTTCAAGAGTCTTCTAGCATAAACCAAATTTCGCTACAATATAATTAACATGGAAAACTCATCTTTCCATGTTCCTCTGTCTTTTACAGGTTTATCTAAGAAACTGAAATTTTTGGGGGATTTCTTTAAGTCCAATGCATGACCTATAGTCTTGCCTATGGGCACGCCTAGATGGAAAAACATTCTTCGAATATGTATTGTTCACACTTTCAGCTATACGAAAAATGTGGGCGTGATTTTATTACAGTGTATGGTAACTCGCTTACAACTATAATACCTAAGACGCCATATCTCGGCACCAAAGAAAGTCAATTCTTTGTCAAATTTCAATGAAATCGGACACAAATATCGGACGGCAGCAAAACTTTTTTTTTATAAAGCTGTGTAACTTTGAGGAGTGAAAAGCACTTCAAAAAAAATGCTTTAATTCAAATAGAAATGTTCCTTTGTAACACAGTGTAATTAATATGCTTGTGTTGATCTAACGATTTTACATAATGCTTGCGTTAAATTAGGTTTCATCGAAAATTTCACACAAATGACTTTGTGCATGTGTGAAGAAAAGAAATTTCAACGCTTTTGGCTTATGATTAATGATAGTTCTATGAGCAAAAGTTCAATGTTGTCAAAATAACGCCATATTGTCTATGCGCTCATTAAGGCGGGTCAAACAAATTTTACTTTTGAGTTAAAATTTCTAATAGTAATAAAGCGTTGCAAACTAGACTTACTAAAGTACTTATAAAATATTTTGTAGTTCTAGTGTTCTAGAATAAAATGAACAAGTTTTCTACTCGTTGTTTATACGAGTACTCGTTTTTTGTTCTTTCTGACATTTTAAGTAATTGGTTTTCCGCGAAATATTTCATCTCATTTCAATTTCAAAATGCACAATAGACAAAATTCAAATTGGCTGGGTAGCACTGGCAATTAAGCAACTTGCTATGTATGCATAGCAACTATAATTTTACTCGTTAAGCTTCCGGTTTTGTTTTTGCTTTCGCCATACAATTATTGGCGCTGGCTATAGATAGCTAGTAGTAGATAGCGAATAAGACGCAGCCTCTGTATACACTAGATGTCCGAGCATTGGCATTGAAATAATAGGGGTATTCATCTAAACGCGCAAAACCCTCGCAAGATGTGCAAGTGGTGCAGTTTTGCGCCGTCGCAAACGAACTGTCAAAAATTGTTTGGAAAGTTTTTTGAACAAACTAGAAAAGTTTGCGCGAAAATTTGATAGCGCAAACTTACACTGCTAATTGTGCAATTGTTGTCATTCTCTTTTCCCATACGATTCTCACAGCAAAAATTTATTGTTTACACATTTTGTATTTCTCATTCTCTTTTCCCATACGATTCTCTCACAAAAAAATGACATTCTCATGAAATTGCACAAAATATTTGAAGGGGCGTTCGTGAAACACACAGTGCTGCCACTTTGGATAAAATTTTTGTAGCAAAAAACTGTGTGCAGCGTAGCAAAAGTCAATAATTGGCTGAACTATCTTTTATTGAACAATAAACTAAAGATAATTTTTTTTATAAAACGAAAATATCATGTTAAAATTCAGAATGGTCATATGTCCAGAAACAAAATATTTCCACAAAATTGTTCAGTAGAGTCTACAAAACTTTTTCCTGAATAACAATTTTAGTACGATTCATAAATAATAAAGTTACGAATGTTTAAGTGTCGCCACCTAGGAATTTTACTCCTACAAACCATCCGATAAGAAAAATTGTCTTATATCTTAATATGTCATATATATAATAAGATATTTCAATCAACTTTCCTTTTAAAATCGAACTATGGGCTCCAGCTACTTGATGTTGTTATTGTTCAATGTGAAAACTCCTAAGCCAATTTCCAAAATATGGATGTCAAACGAAAGACAGTTTAATAAGCAATAAAATTAGAATACACAAAATTCAGAATTTATTTGAAATTTTAACCAATAGGTTTTCTTTTGCGGCAAGAAAGGATTATTAAATAAATAGGAAAGACAATTATTTAGAATTTCTTAATATGTACGTAAGAGCAAAAATAAATTACATAATTTTTGACAAAATACTACTTTCCATAAAAAAGGCGGAAAATTAAAAAAATTGTCATATCTCAAAAACTATCCGTCTAATTTCTGACTATTATTATTTGTTATAAAATTATATTTCAAATGACAACCACTTTTTTGGAAGAACTTTATAGGTTCACCGATTATTAGAAAAGTTACATCTGCTTACGATACCAAGATATGAGAATTTTGCTACCTGTCCTGGCGCCAGATTAAGGTAAAAGCTATTGAAGTTATAGCCCCAGGCCTGTACGAGTATGTGAAGAGTTCACAACCGAAATGTGGCATTTATTTGGTAGAATTCTTCGAAATGGAAAGTTTTTGCTTACCACTACGAAAACTTTTATAGAAAACGAACCCCTTAAGTTGTTAATGCTGTACCAAGCCATGTCTAAACCATCGTTGAGCTACACTCTTAACGTTATCAGAGCTAAAAAAATATATACATTGCAAAGATTTTTTAGCAACATGTGATAAAATGAAATAAGTAAATGAAATTGTAATGAACAAAAAAGCATTTTTTAATCCACCCTAATGCTAATCTGTGCTATGCGCAATCTATGTTTGTAGGTATATTGGTCAGTATCTTAACTTACTTAATTATTTTTTTTCTCTTCCGTTGTTAATAACTCAAAAATTGTGGATTACGCCAAAAGTTCCCTTTTCAATAGAAATTTCCATATAACAATAGCAATTAAAAAAATCTGACATTACCTTGCCTCAGGATAGCGTAGGTATAAGTTGAGTTTATTTTTTCAATTTAAACTGAAAAAATAAAACTAAAAAAATAAAACACTTAAGCTACTGTGTATCCAAGACTAAAACACACTATTATTGACAGAATTACAGCATCATTGCCCTGCATTGCCTTAGGCGCTTTCAACTTTAGCACACCTGAATTCGATTTTACACCTTTCTTTGCATGGGTGTATTTCACTTTCTTTGTGCGAGTATTAATTGATGAACTCTTATAATTTGGAATTTCTCTTCATTCGTAAGCGTCAAATATTTTCGGACAGTTTTGATATTTCTCTTTGGTGAATTTTTACCACAATGAGATTTCATCGTGGTTTCTATAATTTTAAGTTAATAGAAAACAAAAACTATGCTTGCAAACATTTTTGGCGAGATTTTATGTGATAAGTAATAATCAAGTGAACTCAAAATTAAACCAGCTTTTTTAATAAAAAAAAAGAAGTTGTATGTAAAGGGTATTCAAATTTGAGGTATCTTTTTAAATTTGTCGTCATTTTTTTTACAGGTGCTAAATTACATTAATATATTTTCTGGTATAATGTAGATGCATTCCGGTTAGTTAAAAGAGATCGGTAGATAAGTTTAAAGAAATTTTTTTTTCAAAATACGAAAGAGAAAATACTCGGACAAACCGTGCTACTAAACTTATCATTGATTAATTTGAAGAAACTAGTTCAGTCCAGATCATTATCCTCGCAGTGGTTGTTCAAGCGAAAATGTTGCAACTGTTAGCACAAGTGTTGCTGAAGAGCAAAGGAAATTCGGAAATTATCTTCACCGATGAAGCTCATTTCGAAATTGGAAGCTATGTCAACAAACAAAACTGTCACATTTGGGCTGAAGAAAATCCTAGAGAATGGTTTGAAAATCCAATGAAATGAAAAAAGTTTCTGGTTGGTATAAATATTTCGAAAACATGTAAGACAACAAGAGAATCAATTGATTTTTTGAGAGATAAATTTCATAATCAAGTACTTCTTGAAGAACAGAAGTGAATTGGCCACCAAGGTCATGCAATTTAACAGCATTGGATTTCTTCTTATGGTGTTGCTTGAAGAGTAAAGCCTATGCGGATAATCCTCAAACTGATTAACATCTGTCTACTGCCAACATAATCGAGCATATATCACTTATTGAACCATCATTATGCAAAAAGTTATTAAAAATTTCGAACGATATTTTTTTTCATTATTAACCAGAATCTACATATGTACTTTAATTTCTAATAAAAATAAATAAAGATTTCATACAATTTGTGTCTAATATTTAAAATTTCAAAATATATTTCAAATTTGAACACCCTTTATATGCAGCATAAGTCCGTATTCCGGAGCATCGTTTAAGATCGATCGATTGATCGATTATTATCAAAGGATCAAATATTGAAAACATTAAGATTAAGTAAATAAAGCACATAGTCTTGAGGTCTAAGGCATGAGCCTCACTTGGCTACACCATTGGTGACTTCACTTATCTTAGAACTGTTATAGGTATTAGTCAATTATAGCATAAACCATAAAAAGATTTGTCCGTTTCAAAAAACTTTTTTGAAATTTTTATTCTTGACTTCTTTATACAACGCTATCAAGGCAGCCGTTATGATTTATTTTTTTAAAGTTATGTTTTTAATGAATTTTGAAAAATTATTTAAGGAACAATGTTATTAACATGTACAATGTACATATAACTTGCACACTGGGGGAAAATGGGATTGGAAACACTGGACAACACTATCGAATTGCATTTTGAAGTTGAAAATGGTAAAATTAAATTTTTTCTCATTATTTCCAAAGGAAACAAATTAAAATATTTATTATTAAATTGAAATAAATAACATGAACTGATGTAATGTAAGGACTGTCCCAGAAAAAAAATGCGATTTTATTTTGTTTGATTATACTCTACCTGATAATTTCATAGGTCTAAAAAGACAAAATTTTTATTCTATTTGAAGATAGAAATTCTAACGACAAAAATGTCTAGCACGCAATAAAAAGTCCGTGAACTCATTTTGTCCACTTACCAGTATTACCCAGAGTTAAAATATTCAGCTATTGCAAAAATAGTTGGTGCATCAGACAGAACTGTTTTTACGGTTATTTCTAATTATAAGATAGGTCTACCTGTTTCACGAAAGAAAGGTTCAGACAGAAAACTAGAATTTTCAAACTCAAGGATAGTGGGGAAGATGAAGCGTCTATTAAGCAGAGTCCCAACACCTCAGTACAAGATATGGCGGCTAGAGGAGGTACATCAAAACCTTCTGTACAAAGAATTAAGGGAAAAAGTAAGCTAAATATGTATAGAGTTCAAAAAGTACCAGACCTTTCTGATGAAAATCAATTGATGGCTCAGATGCGAGCACGAAAATTGTATGAAAAGTACCTGACTAAATTTGATTGCAGCGTTATGGACGAAGGATCTTGCGTCAAAGCAGATTTTAAGCCGCTACCTGGGCACAAATATTATAAGTAACCGAATAAGGGGCATATGCCTAGTAAATTCAAAGGGAAAAAAAATTTCGATATATTCAAAGCAATATATGGTTTGGCAGGCCATTTGCACCTATGGCTTCAGAAGCACATTCTTTGTTACGCAAGGCACAATCAATTCAAAAGTTTATGTAGACGAATGCCTCAAAAAACGTGTTCCACCATTTATTCGTGCACATGAAGGTATAGTGATGTTCTGGTCCGATTTAGCAACCTCAAATTACTCTAAAGCTACGATGGAATGGTATCAAAGTAAAAATATCAATTTTGTATCATAAATAGCAAATCCACCCAACTGCCCAGAGCTTCGCCCAATCTTCGAAAGAGTGGTAAGACTACAAAAAACTTACATGACTTTAGACTTAAGTGGAAAAAATCGCACCGTTCTGACGATGAAAAAACTGGACACAATTTAATGAAGGGCTTTAAGAAAAAAGTAAGAAATTCTTATATAAACAAAATTAGTTAATTAGTTTTTAGTTATTTATATTCTGAACACTAACCATTATTAATAAGAAAAAAGAAAAAAAACCAAAAAGTTTATTGGGTATTTTTTTGTAGCTGAAAAACAAATCGCAAGTTTTTTTTGGGACAGTCCTTAGTAACGAAGTGAGAGCCAGCACCTGCCAAATATACGTCAGAGAATAAAGACCATAAGTTTGTGTGTGTGCTCTCACTACTATAGCTAAGATCGTTCGGGCGTTACAAATTTTGACTAAGGTCGCATTATGCAGGAATGTATTAAGGCTGGTATTGATTTATAGTACTCTGACAACAATTTTATGACAGTACGTAAAAAGTTTGACCCATATGAACGGCCTAACCCTCCGCCAGACGTAAGGAGACGTCCATAAATTATGTGAGGTGTTTTTTCAAAAATTCGGACCCCCTCCTCTTGGTGAGATTTGGTGAGTTCTGGTGGGACCGCCCCTCCCTTCCTTGAGACTTGCCTTATCATTTTTAGATGTAATCTGCTATAACAATGTATACTCTCTTCATTAAAAAGTCGACGTGAGATTTTCGTTGACCCCCCACTCCCTTGATGGGATTTGGTGCGACTTTGCCGGACCCTCTCCCCCCCTATTTCAACTCACGTAATTTATGGACGGCCCCTAATAAGGGGCAGCTAGAATTAAACATTTTAATTTCCCAGGCCAATATCTTAAGAACTAAGTAAGATACTATCTTATCTTACTAATATAGTGATAAATTTCTCAGGCAGAAGTTATAAAATCTCTAAGGTCAAATAACAGTGCAATTGCCCTTGACTTTAAAATCAATTTTCAAGGGCAATTCGAGCTCAACTGTGATTTTTTCAATACAAGCCGAAATTTTGTATCACAGATGTTTTGTAAGAAAAAATTGTTCTTTATGATTTTTAGTTTTTAAAACAGTTTTTTTTTTCAGGTTTTCAATTGATGCAGAGCTTTGAATCATATATAAAATCAGAATTTTTCTTTTTGATCAAACAGAAAATCATTTATATTTTTGCGAAGAATGTTTTTTTTTTAGTTATTTATTTGTTGCAAATCCTTATGCACGTAAGATATATATATTTTAATGTGCAAGAGCTGTGTTGACAATTTCTAGAATAAAAATAGAATATTAAAACATATGACTAATATAAGAAATCAGTTCAAAATGAAAAGATATAAAAAAATAAAGGCTAAAAATTACTGTTGCTATATATTTCTGTATGAAGTCGAGTCGTCCTTTTTGAAAGGGTAGATTTGAAACGTAAATGTGTGATATTTCTATCTGTCGCGCAGTTTTTTCAGGAGGCGTTGAACTGAAACTGCCGCATATGGAGAATAATTTTTGTAGTTCAGTTTTCTGGCTATACTTTAGCTATAATGCGTACTAAGTTCGCATTTCAAAAAAAAACCTCATAATTTTTCATATCATGGAGATGAAATAAGAACCAATAATGAGCAAAATCAGTCTTCTATTTTTTACAAAATCAAGACACTGATTGCAAGACAAGGAATATATTCTTATAAGAGCATGATACAAAGACCCAATATGTATCCTCAAAACTAAAACTGCTATGGTCTTGAAATTACATTTCGCATACCATTAATGACTCATTATTTTAGAGACTAAGCCCTTACCCATGTTGATGGTACTCGTGTTTGTCAATTTTCCATTACAAAACTTGTTAGTGCACCGAGAAAACGATTTGTTTGAATATAATTATAATTCGATACAGAGCAATTACATGTTTGATTGATTCAATCATAAAATGCTTCAACCAACACTTACCACTATTTGATCCAAATACAATATGTTTGACTCTAATAAATATTTGACTGCTCTTCATAAGACATACTTACATTTGTTATATTCAAACAAATCGTTTTCTCAATGTAGTTGTCTTAGATCTTTAAAGTCTCTTACCAATGTAGTTGACAGAAAGTTCACTTGTTTTCAAGTGTGTATTGCGTCAATTTCCTTTTGTTAAATTAAATTCGATTAAAGGGAATATTTGGCCAGTGTCTAGCCTCTCCTTCACCGAAGTTGGTGTTTAAAAATACCATATAATAGCAGAGGGTATTTTCCAACAATTTCTTAATTTCTTGAGACTTAACCGTTTAAGATTAAATGGCTAATTTAAATTAAAAGTTGCAATAATTTCAAAAACATTCCAAATTACAGCTTCATTGCACCAAAATTACATTTTTATTGCCGGCAAAAAAATTCATGCTTAAAACTAAAATTAAAATTAGATGTTTGCCCTACAATTATTCGTAATAATATGAAATTTTTCAGCTGGCGCGTAATAAAATTTGTATCTAATGAAAAAAAGCTAATGAAGACATGCAGTGAGCAATTTGCAGCAATGCCGCGCATGCGTACCAACTGACTCTGGCGTGAATGTTTGGGCAGCAATAATTCAGGTGTAATTAACCGACACTACTATCAGCTGATCTTCAACGATCGAACTTTGCAACAGTTTTGTCGAGGGATTTCTTAGATGGTTGCAGACATAAACAGCGTTAAAGTCAAAGTTAGCCAAAAAAGGTATTAAAGAAGAAAAAGAAGAGAAGACAGAAAAATAATAAAACCATCAACAATAATAATAACAAAAACTAGGTAATAATGACTTGTGGCTTCCAATGATAAAAAAAGAGTTACGGGTATATAAACAGAATGTGGCGGAGAAGATCTTCAGTACAACTAAATCACTCAACAAACTAACCAACCAACCAACCATACCAACCGAACTATCAAATCAAGCAAAGAAATGCGTGGATTCATTGTAAGAGCGCCGCACACTTTAAGGATAACAGTCTAAATTTGGATTAAAATAAACTCTCTTTTTATGACAGGTTTTGTGTTTATCAGCCGTGGCTATTGCTGCACCACAAGGATATAACTATAATCCAACACCTATTCAACAATCTGTAGGTTTCAGTGGCAGTAATGGATTACAACAATCATCAGGCTTTGGTGGCCATAGCGTACAACAATCTTCAGGCTTCAACGGCGGACAAGGTGTACAACAATCTTTAGGCTTCAGCGGCGGACAAGGTGTACAACAGTCTTCAGGTTTCAGCGGCGGACAAGGTGTACAACAATCTTCAGGCTTCAGCGGCGGACAAAGCTTACAACAAGCCGGTGGCTTCGTAGGCGGACAAAGTGCTGTGTCACATCACCAACAACAACAACAACAAGCTGTTGTCACCAAACGCTTCTTCATTCACTCTGCTCCCGAAGATGTTGAAGAGGACTATAAGGAGAAACACATTACTGTCGGCGTGCCAAAGAAGAACTACAATGTTGTATTCATTAAGGCTGGATCCAAGTCCAACAAGAAGACTTCCATCAAAATTAGCCCAGCCACCAATGAAGAAAAGACTGTCATTTATGTTTTGAGCCGGAAGACCGATGCTTCCGACGTGCAAGCTGAAGTCTTGGAACACCAAGCCGTTACCACTAAGCCCGAAGTATTCTTCATTAAGTATAAGACCAACGAAGAAGCCACACATGCTCAGGAGCAAATTCAGGCTCAATACGACTCATTGGGCGGTAGCAGCCAGATTACCGATGAAGGTGTTGCTCCAGTCACCTCAGTCATAGGATCGTTAGGTGGCGGTGATAGTGGTGCTGACAATGGTAGTGGTTTTGCCGGTGGTGCTGTTAATGGTCAAAATGTTCATGGTGCAGTCACCTCTACAGCTACTGGCTCACATGCAAACGCAAACAATGCATACTTGCCACCAAATTTCTATTAAAATGAGGTAGTAGGTTGGTTTTTGGAACCTTTTACGTTCCAAAAATCAAATAAATTTCTTGTTATTTGTTGTATATTGATATTTGTTGATATTATTGCTAATAAAATTTTAAAAAAATTGTACAGTCATTAAAAAAAATTACCGAATCTACTTTTAGTCCATTCTAATAAGAAATGGATATGCTATAGGAGCGATATAGTAGTACCTCAATCGCAGTCAAAAATTTACACAAATTTGGAGCTACTAATAAATTCTTCAAAAACTTAAGCAGTAGTATACTAAAAAGTATTCCTGTAGCGATAATCAAGTTTGCATTGCTGATATTCGAATTAAGTGAGGTTGCACAACGCGACAAATACGTAAGCTTGTCAGTCTTCCGTTGCTTAAGTTTCCGTCAACTTAGTTTAATATTTTCTACTCACAATTTTTTTCATCTTGTTTCAACATTTCTACCTCAAACATTAGTTAGTAATGAATACAACCGACCTAAGCGAAGATCGTGCGGGAAAAGTACTAATGCAGAGTGTGCTGCAATATATATTCGCCATAGTGGCACTTGATATCGTTTCCTACTCATTGAATTACAGCTTTTCGAGGTACCAAAGGTTCTTGGAAAGAGTTTGAGGGAGTTGTTGCGTGAAGTCATCTTTTGGGGAAACTATTCCAAATTTCTTGCCTCAGTTCACTTTTGATGAGAATACCGGTAAGATAGGAAATGTCGCCACTGCGGTCACACACAAGCTGTTCCCGCATTTGTGAGCTTGCCGGTAACACTCCAAGAGGTACAGCAGATATCCTGCTAGCCTTAGTTTATACTTGACGGAATGTTTGATAATGAAACACGCAGTGTCACAGCTTGGTTGAGTGCATTTTCTTGTTGTATTTTACCTAGTTATCGACATCGATTTCAAATAAAACGTGCTGGCATGTAGTCAGAGCTTATTTAAATCTATCGTAAGAAATAATATTTTCATCTTCTAACCATAGCTAGATGAAAATTGAAGCAATTATTAATTCGAAATTCGAAAAAAAATTGATTAATAGAGATAATATATATATATTCTGAAAGCTCTTTATTAGCTGAATAACTTCACAAACCAATTTTGATGTCCATCAGCTCACATATTTCCTTTTACTGTAGTTAAAGTTTCGAACTTTTCTTTTAAGAAAATCTAAAAAAGTTTTCGCTGACTGATAATCACAAGTTTGATAAAAGTGAAACGTTTTGAATTGTTTGCTTGTGCGGAAGGTGCAACACATTGTCGAAATTTATCTAATTTTATCGAATTTGCTTGGACTGCTTTTAATAAAATCTTCAGGTGCTACGCCCCTTATTCAAAATGTGTCATTTTTCTTTCCAGTGCCAGGCCAAAGTACTTATATTATTTATGTTAAATTAGTTTTCATTACTTTAAATAATTCCTTCAGTATAGAGTCTTAAAGTTTATGCTTGTACAAGAGGTGCCACACCCCTGCTGTCAAAATTCGTTAACTTTTTGTCCAGAGCTTGCCCACGTCATTCGTATTAAGTATGTTTGAGAAATATGGTCCTTATGCATCAAATAAATTTCACAAGATAGCGTTTTAAATGTCTTATCATCATTAAATGTATGCATCAATCGATTTTGCCCATTTTCAATCCCTAGAATATTGTTTGAAGGTATATTCTGTCTTGGTTTGCCCGTTATCGTGATTTCTACAGACAGATAGACACAAATACAAACAGACAGACGAGAATGGCTAAATTGACTTAGGAGGTGACGCTGATCAAGAATATATATGTATATACTTTTTTATACCTCCCATGGCCACTTCTTTGCGTTACAAACGGAATGACAAAGTGAATATACCCTGAGTGTAAGGTATAAAAGTTACCATAACTAATCGTGTTGATTTTATGGTTTCTTTTTTTGATTTTTGTTACTTCTGTGAAATATTGTACAATAATACTGGGTATCTTTTACCACGGACGATTACATACTCGAAGCCAAGCCTACTGCTTCCTGAATTTTATTGACATTTTTAAAAAATGTTATTGATGATTTCGTCTCAGCCAGATCAAAAACGTCACATTTTTACTAAATGTATTTTATGAAGCATGACATAACTTTTGTATAAATGTAGAGGGTGTCTAATATAATGCTTGGATCAATCACATTATTTTTTAGAAAAGTAACATAATTTTTATTTCATTATAAAATGCAAGTGTTGTAACATGAAAATGACATGACATGAAAATTGTTCTTGCAGCACCTCAGTTCAGTGAAGGCACTTGGGATTTTTGGAAGTGTACTCATTTTATACTCGGGTATCGGTCTTCTGGACGGAAATTTATTTAACTTTTTTCTTATATGTATATGCAGAAAATTTTAGAACATATTAAAAATTTACTAAAAAAATAAATTCAGTACGCAAGTTTAATGGAGCAATTTTCAGTACATTCAGACTATTTATTATAAATTTATCAGTTAATTGTTTTTAAAATGCAAAAAATAGAGAATTACCTACTTTTAGTTTCTTAGTAAATTTTGAATAAACATCCCATTACAAGACATACAGTCGCCATCCAAAAAATGCATCCCGAGTCTAAGCTCAATGCTTTCACTTGCGCTATATTACTTATACAGGACCATAAAAATCCTTTACCCACAGAGTTTGTAATAATTATCTTAGCCGAAATCCTTCGTGAGTTATGATTCTACAACTTCATATGAGACATATTGCAAATGTAAATAACTAACAAACTTAGTACACCTCTTATAAAATGGATTCTGAGCTATTATGGTGCATTTTTTTTAGCCAATTCTTAATGACTATGATTTCCTTGCCAAATAATCTATCCTAGATTTCGTTGGTCTCGTTATTATTGCGAACTGATATAGCTTAGTGATACGAAATGATGTAGCTTAGGAAAAAATAAAAAAAAGTATTTGTTTGTTAATCCACTTTATTGGGTTATGTCGACAAAATAATTTATCTTAAAATACAATCGCTTTTATTATTCTGTCAAAAGTGTGCCAAACTTCCAATAAAAACTTTTACTATCTAATAAACGATAGTGTTTCTGCTATTAACTTTTGCTTTTTATTGTAAAAATATACATAGCATATGTAAATATGCTGAATTATGTTAAGATCATTTTATTTTTATTATCGATTTAAGTATGAATTACACCCTCTAAAAATAGTAACATAAAGCTTAAGTCGGTTGTTAAATTTACATTAAATTTTTATAACTTAAAAAATTTAATAGCGTTACTTTGCGAAAATTTGAAAATTTTTAAATTTTTTAAAATATCGAATAGGAAAATGTTTAAATATAAAAAAATAAAATATAGTGCAATAGAATTATTTCTTCAATTTACCCCACATTTTTAACAATTCAAAAGTCAGGTTGCTAAAAACTTAAATATCTGTCTACGAAAACTAGGACAATTCATCTTTCCGGTGATGCAAGCTAAACGTTCTTAAAAAAAAGTTTTCTCTGACTTAATTGTTATTATTTAAAAATAGTTTCGACTATATTGCCCTCAGAAGAGAAAAGGGCGTATCTCAAAAAATCCATATTCGTGATTCTTATGGCATAGCTTTGAAAAAGCCTTCCTTAATAAGACGATTTAAAAGAAGAAGAAGAAGTTTGCTTTGTTCCAAGTCTCTTATTAAAATTGAAAGTGCTGATAAAACTTGCATTACAGATTTTTTATAACATGCCATAGATAAGTTTATGAAAAATATCATAAGACAACATTCTGTACTTCATTAAATGCTTAATTTTTCTTAGGAGCCCAAAAAACATCCAGCAAGACGGATCCTCAAAACATAGTTTTACAGCCCTGTTACGTAATATTTTTTGGCATTTGGGACATACGGCACATTATTTATCAAATTGATTGAGTCAAACCCCATTAATATCATCGATTTGTTTAATATTTACAGATATCATTCTACATTAAATTTTAAGAGAAATGATTTTGTTTATTTCACAGAAAATCCTAATTTTTACAAGTTATCAACACTTGAACTTCATATGTTAAAATTATAAAAGAAAAGTTTCTGAAAAGACTTCATTCAAGTTTTCGCTATTTCCTTAATACATAGCAGATTTCGAAATGTTTATTTTAAACTCTTAATAATTTATTGGATTTTATGAAAAATTGGTGCTTAAGTAGTGCAAAAGAAATTGTTTTTTAGAAGATGTTGTTCATATAGTGAACCCGAGGCAAATTAGAAAATTTTAAAGTGCATAATTTTTTATTTTCGTGAAATTTTTCTACCAATAGAAAAAGGCTTGAGTTAAATAAGAGGATAGTGCAAATTTCCAAAAATTGCTTGTCCTTAATTGAGAGCATTTTTCATAAAGGTCAACAATTTCTGTTAAGTAGTTGGATGGAAAAGGGACACTTTAATTATTTATATTAACTTTAAGTTTTGAAGTAGCAACAAAACAAAAACAAATATTTCAATACTCAGGTAATCTGTAAGTGATACTTTTTTTCTAAAGTAACGTCATGTGCTGCGAATATCAAAGATGAAAAATAAATTCTTGTATGTATAAAGGCACTTGCACAAAACTGCCCTTATCAATTGAATTTGTTAATAGTGATAAAGAAAAATGCAAGCAGTTTTCGAGAGTTGGAAATTTGTCAAATGTAGCTTAAGCCTTTTTTTGTTGACAGCAAAATTTTAAGTAAAAAATAAGTGAGTCACTTTTAATTTTTTTTGATTTCAAAAAATGCCTTTGAATTACAATATTGACAATATTGTAGAACACAAAACATTTTATTTTGCACCAAACGTTAACTTTTCTTAAAATCTATTAAATTATGACAACAATTTGAAAAATAAATCCTTTCAGAAATGTATTTTACATAATTTCAACATACAAAGTTCAAGTGGCGATAACTTTGAAAAATTTCGCTTTTCTGCGAAATAAAAACTTTGCATCTCTTAAATCTTACCGAAACATTCCTGAAATGTGTAGAAATGAAAATAAAAAAAAAAAATGAATAAAACTCATCATGGTGTCAGTAATTATAATTATAACTTATTTTTAATGTTACTTTAAAATTAAAAATTCAGTTGGATACAATAAATATTTGCCTAATCTTAAATCTTTTTCTCCTTGGCAACAAACGTATATCAATCAGCAGTCATTTCTGTTTTAACACTACTGACTGACCTAAGATCTGACTAAAAAATAAATGTTGAAAGTATTATCTGAAATTATCCATCTTTGCAAATTCGCATTTCAACACATCGCTTTTTTTTTTGTTAGATTTCTCTTTTTGGTTGTTTCTTTCTTTCCTTAAACTGTTAACATCAATAAACAAAAAAAAAAAAACGCAAATTTTGGCAAACTTCATTTATTTTATTTAGTCTGTACTTAAAAAAACTCCCCGGAATTAATGCTGATCATGGTATTTATTTTTGTAACAATGCACGAGGGTAAAGCCCATACATACGAGTAGTTTTTTTTTTTCTTGTGAAAGGTGAACTGTTACAATAGCTATTTTTTTTTGTCTAATTTAATATTTTTTTTTTTTACTACAAGTCGTGTTACTCTGTGGTGCATACTTTTGCAATTTAATTTATTTTAGCTATTGTATTTTCATTTGGATTTTGTTTGTTTATCTTGATATGATGAGTTGGACAATTTATAATGATTAGTTTCCACAGTAGGGCGTGATAAGTTGCGTTATATCATCGTTACAACCGAAAAAAAAAATATATTGAAATAAAAACGCAGTCTTACAGAGAGACCCCCACACATGTGCTGCAAGTGACCCAATATCGTAATTATTTTTATCTTTTTGATAAATGAATATATGGAATACACTTACATATTTATGTTAAATAATAATCGTGTATATCCATATAAATAAAGTTTTGATAGATTACCTATTTTAACCATTTTATGATTTGAATACAATATTTTTTATTGATTGATTTGACCTTCAGACAAATATGCAGTTGCGCTACTTACTATTTTGTACATTGAAATCGATTATAAATGCTATGTCATTGACCGTACTAAGCATTTGATTAATTGCTAAGAATTAGTTTCCAACAGTTTTGTGCAGTATATAACGAGTAACATCTGGAAAAATCATTTTGAGCAGAAATTAAGTTGAACAAAAGCAGAAATGACCGAGAAATTCTAATCTAGCTAAATTTCTTGTTTATAATTACTATAGGTAAATTTTGTAATAAACTGAACCATTTCAAATCAAACTGACGTAACATTCTTCATACGAATCAAGCGAACCAACATTTTTTTTATTTTTGGCTTGGCTCGAAATTAAGGGTTTTATGAAATTTTGAAGTTTAGCTGCTGTAATTTGAGTTTTCTAAAAATCTGAAACTGAAATTGGATTTTTCGGTCCTCTTCACTATTTTAAGGTGCTTTCGTATAAATAAGACCTTAAGTGGCGTACCACAAATTCTTTTATCAATTTATATAAAAAAACAAAATTACTAACTCTTTCATTCTAGTATAGTATTGATTTTTATTTTAAGAAAGGGAACTCTCATTTTAACGATTAAGCCATACATATATCTTATCTTTACAATAAATGTGTGCTATTTTTCGTAGTAGTAGCAATTTTTACGGTTTTTTTATATTTAGATAAATCACATAGGAAATGGAGTTTTTGTATGCCTTTAAGGTTTCGTATAGGACATAAAAATTGGCTCACTATCATCTTTAAAATGAGATTTTAAATTGTCATTTATGATGGTTTTAAGATGACATGGTTTTGAGGCTTTTTTTTTAATAATATTTGTTGCTAAGCGAGGGCACGGTCTGGGAAATTTTGGTAAGGGTAAGAGTTTGACGTGATAGAGTATACCAGTTATTATCAATTTCTAATAAAAATTGATTTTTTTAGTTAACGTTGCCATATATTTAGGTACGTGTCAGCAATTTATAAAAGTATTTAAATGCTAAAAAATTAATATTCCCAACAAATTATCCAATTTGCCCAACAAATAGAGGCTAAGCGGTGATTGCTTATACATATATTCGATTCCAAATTAAAAAAATCGACTTTACTCGTTAACTTATGTGTAGTATGGGCTGGGTCTTGTCAATTATTTGCTTCAGATATAACAACCCTATCACCAAACAGAAATATTTCCAAACTTGGTGTGCCTACTCCAATTGTGAGACAAAAACCATAATTTCAATGATTAAAATTCTGAATGACTTTTTAAATGATATACTAATGGTTATGAACAATAATTTACATTTTTAATTAGATCCAATTTCATGTACTCAACAAATAATGTTAAACTGTCAACAAGATGTCAAATCAATAAACGAAATCTACACTTAATAAAATTATAGGGAGCTTACCAATTATGCTGACAATCAAGAACGTTGACAACCCGATAATTAAACCATCAAGAAAAACAATTAAAAATGAACATTTACAGCAGAAATGCGTAAGAACCTATAAATAAAATCATATAAAATGATTCGCTTCGCTTTCCATTGTTAAAAAGCTCAGAGTCAGAGTACCACAATGGAAGATTTATTTGAGATACAACGCAAATGTCTGCGTGCAATGGGACACAAGGTGGAATTAAAACCAACAATAATAAACGTTCAAATAGAAAAATGTCAAAAGCATCATATACAATGGACGACATTGGTGCACAGCTTTGTCTTGTTTTTGGTGGCTTCAGCACAACTACCTATGATTTATTTTTGTATCTATGAAATAGACGATTTGTCACTTGCTACAGCGGGATTAAGTATCATCTGTACAAATGTGCTATCGATTATTAAACTGTCCACCTTTTTACTTTTCAAAAATAAATTTCTCAAACTAATGACAAAGCTTACCGATATGTATGAATACTGTAAGTGAAATATACTTATGATCTTTTAAGTGACATAGTTGAGAGATAATTAAATTATTATTCATTTGTTATACAGTAAGCGAACCCTACAGCAGACAAGTGCTTTCAATTGCTAACAAAACATCTAATAGATTGGTCAAAGTCTACTATTACTCATTGATTTGTACTGGCTTGTATTTTATGATAGCGCCAATATTGAAGATAGGTTGGAACAAGGTAATGAGTAAGCCCGTGGCTTATGAGCTACCAATGCCAATGAGGTACAAATATTATATTTATGATTATCTTCTTTCTGAGCTATAAGGGTGATAAAATTAATTTTACTGCAGATTTCCTTTCGAATTCGAATCAACGCCTGGTTATGAGTTGGCCTATATATATACGGGTTGTGTTACATTTAGCGTTGTCATGTACTCTGCGGCTGTGGATGGCTTGTTCATAGCATTTACTATAAATTTACGTGCACATTTTAAAGCTCTTCAACATATTATTATAAAAAACACTTTTGAGAAGGTAGACAAACAACTACAGCATGAAATTTCGATCATCATTCAGTATCATGGATTACTATTGGATTTGTCGCAGAGCGTTTGTCACATTTATAGCCCTATAATTTTTGGTCAGTTTTTGATGACATCACTTGAAGTCTGCGTTATTGTTTATCAGTTGGTGACGGTAAGTTACAGTGTTATGAAATTAAAACTTTAATTTTGCAAAATGTCGCATGTGTCCAAAGAGTACTATATTAAGATTCGTAGAATGGCTAGGCGCTGAACTGAACTATTTATCAGATTTTTTAAAATTTGTATTGCTTTTAGGCAGAAGCTTACTAAGACTATAAGTATTTTCCAAATTTTTAGTATAAAATATATATGCATATTAGGGTGTCCCAGGATATAAGAGCGGAAATTTTTTTTTGAATTGAGATAGCATACCCTCTATTTTTTTCCATTTAACCCAAATTACTAAAAAAATAAATGTTATTGAATTCCGATAATGATGACCCAACTCGCCACTTGATGTCAAAAGTTTGACATAAAAATTAGTATGGAAGCCATAAAGAGATCTTAGAACTTAATAATTTTTCAGTAAATAAAGCACTGCTTTACCTATATCTTACATATATTAAGTATACTTATCATTAAAAGGATATTATTTATTAAATTTTCTCTTCAAAGTTTGCTTGTTACAGTCAGGATATACATATACACACCTGCTCAAAATAATAGTTGCATACACCTGTACGTTGATTCAAATTTTCGTTTGAAATTTTATTTTTTTAATTCTTTTTGATCTTTCCTTAGAACAACGTTAAGTTTTCTTTAATTAAACCTTAAAATGTAGTGAATTGACAGCAAACATTTTAGTTGAGATGGGTCGTAAGCCTCATTGCTCTTCTGAGGCATCGAAACTGACTTTAAACTTAAAAAAAAAAAGGAAGAAAATCTCTTCAATGGCCATCACACAATCCTTTCTGAATCATTACTAAATAAATTGATCTTAGTTTCATCATTTCTTAAGATATTACGCCACTTTCTCTCCCCTTCAAGTCATACTTCATGGCCTCCAAAAAGTACAAATCCTGGTAAGGTGCTTTTACTGCTAAAGTGCATTGCAGCTAAGGCTTGACATAGGAAATCTCGATGAACAGGCAGACGTCTAACAGAGCTGCCTTGTCCTTGTTTGATATACTGAATTGAGAGCTAAGTAATAATATTTTTAATGAATAAATTGCTCTCGCCATCCATCGAGATTGATGCATGGCACCTGGAGGCCAAATCTTAAATTTTTGCTCTGTATCTCCGCCAAGAAATATTATTGGAAGCTCTATTAATTCTCAATAGTCATCTCCAGCAATTTTTTTGGTTAATTAAATCCAGTAAGATTCTAGCAGTTTATCAATATCAGAAACATTCAGGAAAGATAGCTTTTTTGTGTATCTCTGTTTTTTCTCAGGATCCTCATTTTTCCAGTTTTCTCAGAAATTTTTGAACAATGGAATGTCAGGGCTTGTAGTTATTTTGCTAATTTTTGCCTCAAAAGTGCTTTTTAGTACCAATTCATAGACGTGATGGCGGCAAGGAAAAATTAGCATTTCTGTAGTCAATTTCTGTTCGACAAGTACACAGCATTATTTTTAATATATGAATGAAAAAATTTAAATATGATAATAAACTGTAGGATTATGAATAACTCTAACTTTTTGAGATGAATTAAAATCCATCCATCATGCAAAACGTGGGGGAGACTTAGACCCATCTAACCCCAAAGAGTTAAATAAGCCTTATTTTTCTTGTTTTGTGATAGCATGCAGATAAGTACATATATTTACTCATCTATGGCTCATTTTTGTGCTCGATAATGATACAACTCTTCATTTATTGCTACGGTGGGGAAATCATACGCAATGAGGTGAGTCCATCCATTATTATAGACAAACAAATGCAATATCCTTATAATTTAGAGTCTCATGGTTGGTATCGCTGTTCAAACATCACAATGGTACAATTTGTCACCACGTTTTCGCCGTATGTTGGTGTTAATTATTCAACGCTCGCAGCGTGCGGTTGTTATAAGGTCTGCATTTTATGTAGCTTCTTTGGCCAACTTCATGATGGTAATTTCTGGAACTTTTACTGAAAGATATTGTAGATTGATAATTTTATCTTTTCAGATTTTAAAAGCAGCTATGTCTTATATAGCATTGATTCAGTCTATTGAGTAAATTTAGTAAATCTACTTAAAATATAGAATGTTAGTAATATTTTACATGCACCATAATAATAATAATAATAATAATAATAAATATCGTTCAATCACTGTCTCAAAATATATCATAGAGCAGTTATGACATTTTCGGTACATTTGTACTTTTTTCAGTACATATGCATCGTGAAAAATCGGCGTCCGTACACTCGATTAGTTTTCAGTACACTTGGCCCATTTTCAGTACATTCCAAAAAATTAGCGTGGAGGCAACTTTGCTGACCTTTTTTTTAATAGTAAAAAGTTAAAATTTTTGCTGAATTAATTTTAGGCAACTTTTTTTCATGTTCATGTCGAAAAAAGTATATTCGGCATTTAAAAAGTACATTTCCACACAACCCATATAACAGCGCTGCCTTCATTTTTGCCATGTGCTTTTATCAACACTGATATTTGATTGAAAGCATTACTTTAAAAAGCCGTTATTCCACATCAAGCTTAAGTTCGTATGAATGTACCCTACAAAAGCTTTTTACATAAAAATACATACGCGATAATTTTTACGTGACATCCGTAAGTTTTGCCAAATGCTTAGAGCTTTTATTTAAGATGTTACTGGTTTCGCTAACCATCAAGAGATGGCGATAGCTTCATCAATGTTTTAAGGTAATGTAATTTTATTGAAAACAAATTTGACAACTTTTAAAATAAAATACTAAGCTTAGCATTTCCTAAAATTAAGAAAAATAGCTGAAAAATGGCTTCCGGTTATATACAGGGCTGCAAGCTGCAACATTTTTTCGTTAAATCACAATATACGCATGAAACGTCATCACACTAAACGATGTTGGAAAGCTGCAACAGCGGCAAATGAATTAAAAATACTCAACGTCAAAATATTAGGGATGTCTGGAAGCAGATGGAAATGTGCATTAGCTATGGAATAGTGACATATGGAATTTATTAATATTTGTTTTTCGATAAGCTGGGACCGCTTATTTTGTGAGGTTTGATAAAAAAATGCTGGAGCCAAAAAATTATGGAGATGGAAGGAGGGCAAATGGCGTCTCATCAAGGTCAAAGTTGAAAAATTTGGGAGATTTTCAGATAAATCAGCCCATAGCTGCTCCGAAGTAGCCCATAGAGCTATAGGTTGTAAGACCGACCCTCAATAATATTTTATGCCCAACATTTTTTTGAAACAAACTTACCCCCTATCTCCACCCCTTTGGTGGTAGCATTGGGAACGTTTTGAGTAAATTTTATAAAAACATCAGTTTTGTATGGGAACTCCCCAAAGGGGTGGAGATAGGGGGTAAGTGTGTTTGAAAAAAATGTTAGACATGAAAAATTAATGTGGGTCGGTAATACAAAAGAACCCTCTTAGGACACACTGAAAGCGATGGAAAGGTAGGAGTATTCAGCCAAATTCCGTATGAATTTCTATTTCGTATGGGGAACCCCTTAAGGGGTGGAGAAAGGGGGTTGGTATATTCTGAAGAAATGTTGGGAAGAATAAAATAATAGGGGTTAGGAATAGACTTGAATCATCTAGGGGCACCCTGGTAACATTGGGAACGTTTTGAGTAAATTTCATAAAAACATCAGTTTTGTATGGGAACCCCCCAAAGGGGTGGAGATAGGGGGTAAGTTTGTTTCGAAAAAATGTTAGGCATGAAAAATTATTGAGGGTCGGTCCTACAACCTATAGCTCTATGGGCTACTCCTGAGCAGCTATGGGCTGATTTATTTGAAAATCTCCCAAATTTTTCAACTTTGACCTTGATGAGACGCCATTTACCTTCCTCCCATCTCCGTAATTTTTTGGCTCCAGCATTTTTTTATTAAACCTCACAAAATAAAAGGTCCCAGCGTATCGAAATCGAAAAAACCTGCACTATTCCATAGCTAATGTGCATGCTTGCAGGTGAACTCACAGTAGGCTCTGATGAAAAATTTTTATGCTGTGGCCGACCAGAAAATGACAACACTGCGACGAAGACGGAGTCCTTCTCAGCAAATGGGTAGTAAAATCATTAATGAATTGGCAACTTGTCAGTGATAGAATAAAGTGGGCTCGCTTCAAAAGTAGAGCTAGGAAAGTGAAAATATTACAGATCAAACAATATTTGCGAATTTGTTCCAAAGTTTTATTGATTCCGCCATGAGAAGAAAGGTGACTAATGTGTGCTTTTTCCAGAACATCTTGAACCAGTTCTTTAGGTAACCACAACTTCCAAGCTAAGTCATCATAGAGTTGCTCACCGCATGCGTGCTCTGTCCGTCTGTATAAAAAATGATATACACCCAACTCTCTTTTTACACGGTAGATACGTTCCTTAGAAAATCGTACAAAAAAAAATCGTGTAAAAAATACATGCGATATATGGTAAATTTGGGGATACGTTCCACAACCTTAAAATATCGTGTAAGATGAAAAAACTTTCCCAAAAACCGTGCAAAAAAAGTAATGAATGAAATCCATATTATGTACTTAGAAAACTTAAAATAATTCATTTTTGTGCTTTCTCTTTTAAAGTTTTTCCATCAATATGTATTCTTTTTTTCATTAAATTTTCCATCCAAAACACCATATGTTTTTCCGTTTTCTCTAAGACACGATTTTGACAATAAGAAGATGTTTTGGAACTGAGTTTCGATGCAGAAACTATTGGTTGTCGAATAGAATTCTCATTTTTTTTATAGCTTAAGCCAACAGCTTTACCAACATATGTGGGACCTCTATTTAGACAGTCCAAGATTTTTATTTTATTTTCTAACGAAATTTCTCTTCCCTTTGGTATATTTTGTTGTTGTTTATGCATTTTATTAATCGGGTGTGTACTAAAACAAAGATGTAAAATAATATTCCATATTTATAGAACTTATCTAAGTCGAATACTTAAACATTACCTTTATTAGTAGTAAAATATTAACATGAATCCAAATTATACTTTAGATTTTACCATCGAATTATAAAAAAACTTTAATTTGAACATCAACATATAAAACTACGATCTAAACGCTTTAACACAAAATAAATACTGAATAACCTAATGTTGTGTTCAAGATGAAGTGCAATGAAATAAAAATAAAATGGTTATAACATTCGGGTATTCCCCCAATTGTATTTTTGTTGCTGTATACATAACTTTGCTGTGGAACTTAGAATTAAAATTAAAAAAAAATCTTTTTTGAGATTCGTGCCAGAACAAAAAATTCGTGTAAAAAAGTTTATTTGCCCTTATTTTTGAACCGTGTTATTTCAAAATCGTGCAAAAAAGTACCATGTAAAAAGAGAGTTGGGTGTACTACTTTCAGGTCAAGGAGTTTCTCTGCACTATTTTCAACATTTTTAATCAGATCGTTATAACTATCAGAATGAAAATGTTTTTAATTAAGATCCACGAAAACCCCACTATCAATTTCTAACGTAACCATGACTTCCACGCCTGTGCTGAATAATGAAAGAGAAACCTTGAAGCTTCAAAGCCCATCGAGCTAAACGCGAATTTAAGTCTGTCTGGGACATGAGCCACTTCAACTGAGGTCGCTGAAATTACAACGAAAGAAGTTTTTAAAAGCCAACTAACGGAAATGGTAAACTCCTCATAAAACAAAGATATGGGTGCACGAAATAGTCTCCAACCAAATACACACCAATGATATCACCCCAATAAAATAATGGACTCAAGATGTGGCAATGAAAGGATACCCAATGAGAACGAATGAAAGAAACCCCAATTGATATAAAATACATCGCAAAAGTTGGCTGTTATTTCTTTATAAAATAACTCCCAAAAGTTAATGTTTTTTTCATCAATTTTTCAGGGGCTGATTTTGTTGGGCGCTGTTTCGAAGCGTCGAAAGGCATAGCTACTTATGATTATGGTCGACTTCAATGCCAAAGCAACCTCAAACCTGTTATGGGTCGACTTTGCGTTGGCACCAGCAACGAGAACGGTGAACTTAATGTAGCTCCCAAAGAAATAAGTAAAAAAAAAAAATTGATAAGAACTCCCAAAAAATGCTTGCATTTTTAGGAGCTATTTCATAATGAAAAAACAGCCAATGTTTGTGGACTATTTTGTTTCAATTGATGTTTCTTTCATTAGTTCTCATTGAGTGCTATTTCATTATGAAATAATAGTTCTTGTACTTGTGCAAGATTTGGATACAATAAATTGATCAATCCTGTCAGTTTAGCATTTTCAAGTTTTGCTTGTACAGGAGGTGCGACGTTCACTTCTCACGTCTCACTTTTTGATCAAAGCTTGTTTGTGTCACTAAATATCTTTCACGGAGCTTAATGGCATATGCCTCAATACTTTTCTTAGCATTACGTTTCAAAATATGTGCTTGTATAAGGTGTCTTGCCAATCTGTAATTTATTACATTTTGAGATGATTTGGTTGAACTTCATCTCCATTAAAATGAAGTTCTTGTTTTTAGTCAGATTAGTCTTATTACTTATTATTTGTGGATGCTTTCGTTATCATTACACGGTTTTCGAAATTAACGACAGACAGTAGCTTCGTCGGTTACACGCATTGATAAATATTTAAGATTCTTAATATATGTAAGTACATTGACGTCGATTTCAGCATCAATATTTTCCTTGTTAGTTATCAATGTTTTGATGTTTATTTGGAAAGCACTTTGAACGACTGCATTCACGATTCTTTAAGAAACAAAAATTTAACGATTAATGGAATATTGCTGATAACACTCAAGCAATAAATATAAATTCAATTGCAAATTGTTGTTCATTAAACGTACAGCTGTCGTAAGTTAAAAAAGGCTCAAAAGCAAAATATCTGTAAATAAAAGTGAGTATATTTTGGTGATAATAATATTTGCATTTATTGCATTTTGTCATGAAATTTATTTTCAGTGCTTACAATTGGAATTTTTCAATTGCCCGTTTGTTCAGTTTTGGCAGCAAATGTGGAAAATGCTATTGTCGCTATAACCGCGACTAAAAAAAAGAATCCAAAATTGCAGTTAGCAATTTTGCCGGAAAGTTTTAACGCACCCTATGGTCATGAGTATTTTATCAAATGTGCTGAAAAAGTACCGGAGGGTTTTACCTGCAAAGCTTTATCAGAATTAGCAAAAAACTTGGGCATTTATATAATTGCAGGTACAATCATAGAACGCGTTGAGCCGGATTTGTTGTATAATACATGTACAATTTGGTCACCCGCTGGAAAAATGATTGGTAAATACCGCAAGGTGAGTAGGAAATATTTTCAAAATTATTTTAAAACTTAAATTGTGTAAGGGAAATGCATAAGAAATACGTACTTATGACCAAAACGTTTTAATAGAAAGTATGAGAAAAATATCACTGGCCAGTAAAATAATTAATGAAACTATAAAATCGTAAAGAAAGGTTCCAGTTATCTTTTGTTTAATATATATTTCTTGCGTCATTTTTTTTTTTTAAATTTTGGGTAATTTTTTAAATCAAAAAAGGATCAAAGCATATTTCCATTTTTTCTAATTTTTCCATTTTATTCTTGAGCCATTTTTCTCTTAAAAAACAAAACTTTTCTTAGGTGTTTATTCAAATATTTGTTTATAAATTTTAAAATAAAATTTTTATTACATTCCCCAAATAAAACTCAGATTCATTTGTTCCACATGGACATACCAGTAGAAAATATGGGCGGCGTACGTTTCAATGAAGCTATCACACTTTGTCCTGGCAATGATCTCACCATTGTGGATATTGAAAATCATAAAATTGGCATTGGCATTTGCCATGACAAGCGCTTTGATGAATTGGCACGGGCTTATCGCAATCAAGGTGAGCAAACGCGCTGACAGCAGCATTTGCTCGAAGCGTCAGGTTCCACGCTCCGGCGCCAATTTCCGTATTTATGACACTTTTGCTGATGCGGTATTTTGTATTGCTTGCATTAAATAACAACAATAAATGAGTCATTATTATTTTGCTCATTAATCTATTTACAGGTTGTGATATGCTCGTCTATCCATCAGCATTTTGCATATGCCAGGGTCCAATGCATTGGGAGCTGTTGCAACGTTCACGTGCCAATGACAATCAATTGTTTGTGGTGACATGCGCACCGGCTCGTGATAATATGTCCGGGTATGTGGCCTACGGACACTCAATGATTGTCGATCCTTGGGGACGTGTGCAGCGTGAAGCAGGCGAGTTGCGTGAAGTGATTGTCGATGATATTGGTAAGTGATGATGGGGGGGTCCTTATGAATTCTGAATAATTTAATATACATACTTATATGTATATTAATATAATTTTGGTAATAAGTTTTTTGTATTCATTTCGCTTGTTTATTGATTTATTGGTTTTGCTTGTATTTTCACAGATTTTGGTTTGGTTGATGCAGTGCGTAAACAAATTCCAATATTTCCACAACGACGCACCGATATTTATTGCACAAAAATGTTAAAACAATAAAATTGCAGTGATAATCATCGAAAATTGTCATAATTGTAATCGTCGAGTGTGGTATAACGAATAAATAAAATAATAATTAAATTATGCAAATAAAATGAAAATTAAATTTTCTGTATGGTTTCATTTATTATTTATGAGGTTCGTAATGAATAATGGGCAAAATTGTGTGCAAACAGCACATTAAAAAATTACAAAAAAATGTTAATTTTTGTCATTTATTTTCCATTTTACACCGTAAAAATGCTGAGATTATATATTCACATCTACGGAAACTTCATTGAAGTGTGGAATCACAGAAAATTAAGCTGAAGAATGGCTAGTATCTACAGACGTTATTTCTTTATAGAACCTATCCATAAGGAATAACATCTAAAGTCAATATAAAATAAAAATCAAAAAATTTGCTGCAGTTGATTTGTTTTACATAAGTGTCTTCTACACACAATTTTTTATGTTAAGCTACAGAGTTTTTAAAAGAGAATCATCTCACGTCTCATCCATGTTAAATTCTTTAGTTTTGGCTTACACATTTGAAAATCGATATTAAATCACAGAAGCATTTTGCACTTAAGATTAAGCAATGTTTTGGTATTATAAAATATTTTTAGTTTCGCCTACTTCAGTTTTTAGCTGAAATTTCTATTTGAGTGCTACCAAGCATAGCTTTCAGCAGCTAAGGAGTTATAAATACAAAAATAAAGGTAAATTTTAAAGAAATGTGAAAAAACCAACTCAAAGTTGGAAAATATACAATAATGCAGCAAAAAAACCAAGTTATTGGATACATTTGCAGCGTGATGTGTAAACTTAATGATGTTTTATTGTATATATCAGCATAGACAAGTAATACTTGTCAAGTATCATGCTGTTTCAAAAAAAGAAGCGAATAAAAGTGATAGTACATAGAATTAGTATGTCGAATATTGCAAAAAAGTCGATAAATTTGGAATACTAAAGATAAATGTCTTATAATAGAAAAACCCCAAAAAAAATATTGTAAGTCCCAAAAATGTTAAAAGTTCCACAAAATATTCATGAACCCAAATAAATATTGAACAGTTCAAAAAATATATGTGAGTTACATACATATGTTGAAAAATTTTGATATACAAAATGCAACATTGCTGAAAAATTGGAAAAATGTTAAGTAAGTCGAAAATTATTGAAAAATGACGATAAAAATAAATAAGTCAATATATATTGAAAGTCAAAATAAGTTAAAAAATCTAAAACTTTTGGATAAATATATTGAATAAATCAAAAAAAAAAAGTCCGTTGAAAAGCCCGAAAAGTAATTATGAACTCAAAATTATATTACAAAATTCGATACATATTGAAATAGTCTAAAAATAATGAAAAAGTCAAATAATGTTTACAAAATGGATGAATTTTACAAAAAAATGTTAAATTAATGGAAAATTTTTTTAAAAATCAAACAATGTTGAATAAGTCGAAAAATTCTTAAAATGTAGAAAATAACGAAAGATGTTGATAACAATGTCTAACAAAGCTAAAAAAAAAAAGCTTAAAAATATTTATTTACTTATTTCAGTCTACTAATTTTTGCAGTCTGTAAGATGTTAAATAATTTGTTCATTAATTAAATAACTTAAATATACATAATATATTATAGTCGTTCCAAAACCAATTTTATTTATGCTTAGAGGCAGCATTGTCACAATACACGTTCAATAGCGTGATCTGGAAAGCGCTTTTGTAGCTGAAACTATTGCTGTTAGGAATTGATCAGCCTTAATACAGCTTATTATGGGATTTTGGTGAAAGAATTCAGCAGTTAACATATATTTATAGAAAGATTAATGCGTAAAAAAGGAAAAATAGAAAATTTAAAATTTTTGGGAATTGGGAATAAAAATAATTTTCACAATACTTCAACTTCCTCACTAAAACCTGTAAATGGCGCGAACAGAGCTTGTGTCCGATCTCATTGAAGCTTGACAAAAACACGGACTAACTAAAATATGAAGAAAGTCTGCCTTAGGTGCCAAGATATAGCGGTTTAGGAATTTCGGTTGTATGGGAGGTGCCACAACTTGTTGTCAAGCCACATTTTTCATGTGACGGAAAATGTGAAGAATATACAACCGAAATGTTTTTTTTTTCTGACCCATAAGACTATGTTTTGGCATTTGACCTAAAGAAAATTCTTACAAAATTTCAGCTTCCTATATCAAACCTCCAAACGGCGCAAACGTAATTAGTTTCCCAGTGAAAGGCAATTAAACAGTTTTTTTTACTTAAATATATTGAGGATTGTATAGTATTCAAATAAGAATAGTATTACCAAGTATATGCGACATATATTCAAATCAATTAAATCTATTTAATCGACTAACATATAAAGAAATTATGTTAGGCCTAAAAAGCAACACTTTGACGTTCAATTAAGGGTATTGTAGTATCTACAAAAAATTTGTTGATAGCTAATAGATATTTTAAAAATCTATCAAACAAATACATTTATTTGAGGGAAACATTCCCTTTTTTTCAGTGTAGGTAAATACACCTAAAGATTAGCTATTTTTGAGGTAGGAGAACACTACAGATGCTGGATCCTGATGTAGAATAGACTTTCAAGTCATCTCTCAAAGCAGTCTTAAATTCATGTTGCAATTTAAAAAAAAAAAGTTCAATACTGTTTAATTATTAACTAAGTTATAATAATAACTGTCATCTGCCGCACTAACATAACCTAAATGTGTAATTTCAAGTATTCATTTGATTAGATGCATTTATTTGTAGTACATTAACATTAAAAAGCCTGATATCTTAGCAACTACCTTTTTAACGAAGGACAGCTGTTGCCATGGCCAGCAATTGAAACAAAATTAAATAACATCTGAACTCACAGTAAAATGGGGTTACAGAAAGAAAATAAAATATTGATATAACAAAAACAAAAAGAATAAAAAAATAAAAACCAACAGCGGAACCAGCAGCTATTAAAGACCTCGCTAAGCTCATGCAAAAATGCAGAAGTCACTGCATTGGCAACAAATTGGCCAATAACAGCAAAATAAAATAACGCAGATAAAAAACAAAAATAGGAAAATAACGTTGACTTTTAACTGAAACGGAAATGCAGCACGAAAACAACAAAAATGGTAAGTCAACTTCAAGGATAGCAGAAGCTGAAGGCAACGATGCTATTGATGATGATGATAACTGCGTAAGAGTTCCAGATACCGAATTACAGCAACATGAGAATTTTAATGCGAAAATTATTAAGCAAACAGTGAACAGTGTTACCATTGATTGGAATTTAATTCAACATGCAGATGTGTACAAAATTGAAAAATACAACAAAAAACATGGCGGTTGGACAGAAGTGGCCTGGTGAGTTAATAAAAGTAAGAATTTTATCTGAATGGATTCTGTTTGTTTGACATGATGATGTTATTTTGCATTTCGTTGAATATTTATAATTGGAAACAGGGAATATATACGATGTGGATTAAAAATTGTTATATGCAATGCAAAAATATTTTTGCTTTATTCATGAAATTTTGAAATTTTATATGCACTGCTCTATTTTACTATTTTAATAACTACTAGCATTTTTATTGATTTCCAAGGACGAGTGTGAGTCCAGCTACAATTGAAAATCTGGCTGAAAACTTCGCATACAGATTTCGTATCAAAGCTTTGAGTTTCTCTGAGGAATTACAAATCTATGTGGAGCTACAAGACTCAGCGGAATTTGTGGTAATGTATGAAAACTTATATTAACGTAGAAAAATCCCTACCTAATCTGCTTTTGGTTGCTTACAGGGCTCAACGCTATCTCCACTGCCTACTACTCTATGTCTTTATCGTGCAACTAAGAAAGGACAACAATTTATGGTTAAGCGAGTGTTGCGGCGACGTCCAAGCCTTATCAGTTATCCAGCACCAAATGGTTACCTGCCATTAGCAAATGCCATAATTTTTGGGGAGATTTGCATTATAGATATCCTGCTAACAGCTGGCGCAAGTGTACACACTGGCAACACATGGAATAAGCGCACTCCATTGCATGTTAGTATGTACTTATAACGAATTGGATTATTCATTTTCGAGCGTATATTTGTTCTATTTCCAGCCTTGATTACTTCTTACCCTCGGGAAAAGTCCAGTAATTATAATGATCATTACTTTTCCCATCCAAAAAATTTGCGGTTTTATAATTTGATGAATTAATTATATTGCTGACATCCTTCTTTTTTTTAACGCCTCGCCCCTGTATTATTTATAGTCAATTCCATTAAAAATTTATAAATACAATGTGAGACGTAGGCGTGTCCGTGAACCAATTTCCAAGAAGACTGTGTTGCCTGTGTGCCAAATTTCATTTAATTAGCTTGCTTGGGTTTCCCGTAAATGTGATTTCAACAACCACACAAATAGACAGATCGACAGACAGACAGGCAGGTAGACAGATAGAAGGGCTAAAGAACAAATTTTATAACAGGTAAATTGCCGTAAAACCAGTAGTTTACGAGACATTTGGGAAAAAACCATTTTCATCGCCTTTGACCTTTAACCTTTTTTTTGCCCACACAATTTTCCAATGGACATTTCCTACGTAATTTTAAATGTCCAAATTAAGATAATCCTGGCAAGAAAACTTCACTTCGATTTTTTTCGAACATCGGCAGTTTCGTCGTTTATTTCCCTGGGCTACTAAATAAACTAAATTTATTTTCAATAAAACTAATAGTGCCGCATACAGTTACAGGTGCGTTAAGCTTGTGAACCACTTAATGAATTCATACCCAATGTGCAAAAAAACGGACGCGCATTTCGTTTTTGTAAGTAAAACGAATCCGTAACGGACTTCAAATACGAATCCGTTCGAATTCGTTTTTTGTTTATAAAACGAATCCGTTTCGAATTCGTTTTTTGTTCATAAAACGAAATCGTTTCAAATTTGTTTTTTTGTAAGTAACGCGAATCCGTTTCGAATTCATAGCGGACGGTATTTGAATCCGCTTCGAATTCGTTTTTTGTTCATAAAACGGATCCGTTGCGAATTCGTTTTTTGTTCATAAAACGGATCAGTTTCGAACTCGTTTTTTGTAAATAAAAAAAAATTTAATGTTTTAAACGACTTAAAATTGCTTACAAGTTTGAAAAAACTTATAAAATTTTTCACCAAATTTTTTTTGGAAAAATTTAAAAATTTTGGGAAGTTTTTTAAGTCCCGGAAAAATTTTCAAAGTAAAATTTCAAAAAAAATGTGTCTTAACCTTACTTACAAAAAACAAAATTCGAAACGACTTCGTTTTATGAATAAAAAACGAATTCGAAACGGATTCGATTTATGAACAAAAAACGAATTCGTATTTGAATTCAGTTACGAATTCGTCAATGCGGATCCTTCCGTTTTTTCGAGAGGAATTTCATACGAAAACTAGTTCGAAATGAATTCGTAACGGTATCCGTTTCGGATAAATAGTACGAAGAAACGAGTTCGTTTCGGATTCGAAACGAATTCGTTTGGCACACTGGATATTTACAATAACCAATATAAATATGTATGTTCGAAGAACTTTGATTTTTTGCATGAGGGGTGGGATAATTTGAATTGAATCTTCCATCAACTGAACATATTAATCTGTTGCTCGCGTATATTCCTTATGCTGCTGTTAATGCTTCTACTTCCATTTCCGCTCCATTTAGCTCGCTTTCTATTATGGTCGACTTCCTGTTGCACGCATGCTACTCAATAAGAAGGCCGATATCGAGGCTATGGATTGTAACGGCATGACTGCGTGCCATTTTGCGGTGGATGCTAATCAATCGGAAATTTTAAAATTCGCACTAGAGAACGGTGCTAATATGGAGGTAAGCGATGCTTGTGGCTGGACTCTGCTGTTGCGTGCAGGTAGGCATGGTCTTCAAGTCGCTGCATTAGCTAACGACAAATGCTTGCATGCGTGCTTGCGTGTTTATTTTATTAATTATGCATGCGTGCTGTTGTGCTTGCAGTTGTGATGCGATCGGATTTGGGCATTGCAAAGCTCTTGATTATGCATGGCGCCAATACGAAAGCACTGGATAAACTGGGTCAGAGCTGTGTTGACTTAGCTCGATTATTTCAAAATGAAGAGGCAACAAACTACTTTGCAAAATCACTGCGGATGAAAGACAACTAAGGTGAAGTTTCTTTTTCATAAGGTAAAATGCAATCCTACACCAGAAACATTGAAACTCTAACCAGAAAAATGTAATTTCATTCTTTGCAGATGCTAAAACAAAAACTTTTATGTTATGGATATTAAATATTTATTTCTTGTACTTTAAGTGTAAGCTGTTCAAATATGTAAACTTATATTTAAATGCAATCCGTCATTCGCTCCGTTTGATAACCGCAGGAATAGATGCTAAAGAAGTCCTGATTTTGTCTGAGGCCCAAGTAGAAAACATTCTCCGCCAACTCTTTACCAAAATCGCAAAAATTCTGTGCGTACAATGTAAAGAAGAGTCGCTTATTATCCAAATGATATGTCTTCAATATATGATTTTCATGATCGAATTTCTCCTGATTGGAAGTTGAAAAAATAATCCATTCCCTAAAGTCTTGCCAGGCGTTTTGAAAACTCTTCAAATATACCACAGCCAAAATAAGTGCTTCATCAATGACATTAACAAATTGCGGTAACTTCAGACATTCGGCCATTTGCGCAAAACGTTTTGGATCATGACGTATTTCTCGTGCTGTATTATTGAACAGCGTCATCCAAAGGTGCACATTCAGCGTGGGGAAATAATAAGACATTGGTTTATTTCGACTCTGAAACACATATAGAGACCAATCTAACATTGTACGTTGTACGCCCATCTCATAGGTGGAATTACGTTTACGATGCAACTCCAAATTACGTAAGTTATGCTTATAACTTTCACGATATATCTTTAGATCAGCATATTCCTGATTTAAATCGCTAGAGCGGAAATAAACTTGTGGTACACGAAATTTGTCCTTGAGTGCAATAAGTTTCAAACGTATAGGATTTCGTTGAAAGTTTTCAGTATTTTCGGCTTTGTTCAAAAATCTTTCAAGTATTTCGAGAAAGTTTCGATGTTCATGTGCACTTGCATCAATGTGATTTTTAGTGACAATATAACCAAAGAGTGGCCTAAAATAAACGAAAGTTTCTAAATAGCAGTCATCGACGGATTTCAATGAATTGCATGAAATAAAGAAATCCACCAATTTTCTTTTGGCCTCAAATTGCTCAGGATCATTCTGCAGTTCGGTTAAAAGTAGTATAAGCTCAGATGATTCGGGCTGGTTTCCTAATGAAAATGAAGCAATTAAAGCAAATTAAAGTTTTATGAAATTGTAAATAAAAATATTTAAGTTTACAGCTTGATTAATGTAATTATCTTTTCTTTGAGATTCAAAGTACGTATACTGTGGTATGTACTTATGCAGCATGTTTAACTGTGAAATGTGAATTATATCTTTTTCTTGAGCTAATTGTCTCTCAGGAAAATGGTATTCGTTAATCGCAAAATGATCCAATAAAACCAAAATGTCGCAAAGAACATAATGGTATCGATCAAATCATTATAAGCGGACGACATTATACATAAGTCCAAAAGTGTCGAGTACTTAGTACTGAAAATTTAAGAAAGTTGAATTTTATTGGCAAATGTCGAAAATATACTAAAAGTATTCATAAAAGAGTCGAATAAAATCGAAAATTATATGAAGTATGGAAGATTCGAAAAGTAACTTAGAAAACGATTAAAGTCATAGAGAATCGAATAATATCGAAAAAGCTAGTAGTGTCAAACCATTCCTAGTAGCAACGAAAAAATCCACTGAAGTGTAAAAATATCGAATACCATTGTGGAACAGTCAAGTGAAAGTTAATAACATTGAAAAATTAGTATTATAGTGCTGAAACAGTTTCTAAGAATCATTATGTTTTCTTCATACAATAAATGAAACAAAATTTGTATGTCTTTACTACAAAGATGGCATGTATTCAATGCTGGGCTGGGAAGTTCTGAGCAACTAAATACATACAGGCCGAAAAAAAAACCTTCGCCAAAACGCTTACTAAGGACTTTTCAGGTTGGAAGTTCGTTTAAAAGGTTAACACTTGAAGATGTCCTGAAGTAGCACAATGCCGATCATAAAAGTGAATTGGTGAAGAATTGATATGAAATAACAAGAGAATGTTACGATATTTATTATTTATGGTATACGAAAATCTACAGTTTTGAATACATTTTCATAGAGAGACCTCCTACATGATCTCAATTCTAGAACACCTACGGGATGCGTGCACATTTAAATCGTGCCTCTAGATCACAAAGCACTTCCTAGTATTGCAGTTGTTAGTATTCTTATAACAAAACCGGTCAGTCGCTTTTGCCTAATAGAAGTGTACGTATGTGATTCACGGGGGTGCGAACGAACCTCACAGGAATTAGCGTTACCAAAATTTTGATTGAGGGATTACTTAAAACTTTTTATGAAAGGCTTAATGCAGCAAGTAATCTTGTAAGGGTCTTTCTTGGCAAAAGTATTAATAGCAAACTGCTTACGACGACTGAAAAGGTTATTACACTTGAAACCGGTGAGACCTTAAATGACTTAGAGGAAATCGATCCCCAGGAGAAGTAAGGACAGAAAGTCAAAGACCGCTTATTGTGTTTGCCAAAAGCATAAATATCCAGTAGTGTAGCAAGAATTAGGGTAGTGGTTGTAGGGTTAAGTAATAAATTTAAATTCAGAGTTTTTCGAGAGAGAATCAGGAGAAAGTTGAACGGCGAATTTTATATTGAAGAGGTTGTAGTTCAAAGGATAAAAGTCCTTTGATTGCATTTGCGGTGACACTTCTTATGAATGGAAAACAGTGCTCTAGCTAAGAGAGTAAGCAATTCAATATAGATAGGCAAAAGCTGAAATCATTCCATATTATTGCTAAAACAAAATTTAGAAGGTTCGCCCTAGATTGAGGGATGCTGAAAGCTGTAATACGAGTAGTACAGCCAAATGTGAAAATAACTTACACGTAATCAAGATTTCAATTAATTTAAAATAGTTTAAGCATAAGCATAAATTCTTAATTAAAAAATTTAACATAAGGGATATATCAGCCTTTTTTTTAAGATCCAAGCATACGAACAGTATATGTGACAGGGAAAGTGAAAAGGGAGCTACGGGTCGAAAAAATTGATTTTCACATTTTTAGCGATTCTTATAGAAGATGCTACGCTCTTTTCAATGCAATAAACCGCAGCTTTCTAGCTGCATTAGTTTTTTTCACAAATTCACTTCAAACATGGACACATTGACAATAAAAAAAAAACGTACAAAAATATCCAATGTGACAAACTTCTCCGAAATTGATCAAATTCGCTTGAAACTTCTTACTCGGGGGTTTTTGGGGTCGCTGATTACGAATCTGGTATAAGATTTTAAAAATTCAGAATGGCGGATCCAATATGGCGATTTAAAACCCGATCAATTTTTAAATTACTCAATCGCCATATTGGATCTGCCATTTCGAATTTTGAGAAATTGATATTAGATTCGTAATCAGCGACCCCAAAAACCCCCCGAGTAACAAGTTTCAAGCGAATCCGATCAGTTTTTAAGAAATTCGTCCGCTATATTGGATCCGCCATTTTTGAATTTTTAAAATCTGATACCAGATTCGTAATCAGTGACTCCAAAAACCCCCGCGTAAGGGTGTTCAAGCCAAAAAAACCTTCTGGCGCATCAAAATCCACTTCTTAACTTCAAAGTCGTTTTTCTCGAAAACTTCTTCGTAAGTCCCTTTTAACTTTCCCTGTCACATATGCATTCGGTGTCGAAGTGTTTGAATTTTACAAAATGTCAGTCAATACTTCTGTATATTATACTATCGCTTTCATTCTTATCAGTCTTGTTGGTCTAATAGAATAACAATCCTTATCTCATGAAATTGATTTAAATTGAAGTCAGTCTGTTTGAAAATTTTTTTGTTTCAGTTACAACACTATACAAATAACCAACCAAATACTGTGTCCTAGAGAGAAGCTCAAAATAATAAATTTTTTGTCACTTTCTGTGAATTTGAATCTCAAATTGCATACAAACTTTAACAATCTAAATTGTTCTTACCCAAAACAGAAAATATTGGTCGATTTCGACTACATACATAGTCATAGTAACTGTCACATGCATATTTTTCCGGATTGATTGAATATTCCAAACGACTGGCTATGCTTTGTAATTCCTGAATGTCCAATTCGGACAGATGGCGTGTGTAGGCGATTTGTCCTTGTACATTTTGTGGTTGTTGAATTAAACAGAAAACAACAGTGAAAACAAATATGCACAATGCCACAGATAGTGGTGACCCGTGCTGATGTTGACAGTTAAAGCTAAAGCTATTTAACATGTTTGCTATTCCACAAAAAAGGAATGTTATCAACTTTGAACCAACTTTTATTTGTATTCCTTTAGTTAATGATGATTATGTTGGTAAAAAATAAAATTAAAATAAATAAAACTTGTGTGCTACTTCAAAGCGTGCTCTGTGTTCTCTACGTAATCACTGTTTGTCACATATTAAACTGATGATTATGCTGGTTGCGTTGAGTTCTCTTGTATGACAGAAATGACCCAACAGCGTGATTCTCGACTTGAGTCTAGCGATAACGATTAAACATCACACAAATGTTTTCACTGTAACGAAGAGCAAGTAACAGCCAGAGTGGGAATTAGTGCACTTTATTTCAAATTCACTATTGTTTTAATTTGCTAGTGAAATAAATATATCTTTTATTTCAAATGTTATCAACTAATATTATATATTAAGTGGTAGTGAAAATTGCATCCCAAAGTGAGATAAAGTTTTTATTTTTTTTTTTTATAAAATTAAAGTATTTTATAACAAAAACTATCTCAGGTTTTTATCCCATTCCTCATTGTTTCTGAGACAATTCTTTTCAAAACATGTTCAAAAAAGTTTAAAAAAACAAAGTGTGCAGTTTGTTGAAGAATTACCGATATGAATATTCTAAAAAAGTGTTTTTTGGTCCATCCTAATGAGTAATCCGATTACGGCTTAGCACAGGCTAAGTCGTTGTCATCATACAATAGATAGGATTCATGTAAACATGTTGATAAAACTTTTTCGTTTCATTCGCATTCGCTTACGCTAATGTGACTTGTTTTTATTCTTAGTTAATCCGCTGTCTTTCTAGCATTTGGAACATGAAACATTTAAAATCACAGCTTTCAAAATTAACAACGAAATTTTGGGTTGTTTTTGGTTTTTTTCTGGTTTTGTTTTAATATTTTTTTTTGTTTTGTTCTGTTGACTGTAGAAAAAATTTACTATCTCGCTTTTGGCGTCATACAACTTATTCGTTGGGACACAGATCTTATATTTTTATACCTACATATGTAGGTTATTTTTATTTAATGTAAATATTGCGAAATACATATATACACACTAGAGGTCTGCAATACATATATACACACTAGAGGTCTGCATGAGTCCGCTTGCTGCGTCAATAGATTATTGTACTCGCTGTCGGATATAATGGTTATTGATATTCTGCGAGTCATCAATAGGCAGATAAATAGCCCTATTACAGTTGTTTCGTTTCAAACGTCAAAATTGCGCGAATGTTGAAAATTTTCATATTACTGTTAGCGATTCGCCTAACTTTCGTTCGCCATAAATGTTAAAATCAGGCGAGTAAAATTTGTGTGTGACATACATATATTTGCCATTTCTTAAAAATTTTACAAAAAGTGAAGAAACTGCCAATTATGTCGGAAAGCACATACAAATGGTTAATAAAACAATTTGATTTAAGCATTTGGGATATTTCTAGTTAATAGCTTGAAAAAACCAATGGACAGCAGTCCCAGAAAATGCTTAAGTTATTGGAGGAAAATCAGAATTGAGCCAAAGGACTTGGTATGTAGCTTTGGGTCGAGCAAGAAGAGAAACAAAGAAAAGTTGGACCGATTAAATTTATTTCGTTAGGACCAACCACGCGTGATTAGATAGATTGGAATAAATTATGCAAAGTAATGCTACATCCACCGTCAACATGAGCATTGTGCCGCGTATGCGGAAGTCTTAAAACCGAAGTAATTGATGCACTACGATAGCATGAAAATGAGCTTTCCATTGAAGCACAAGTGCTTTTTTATTAACACAAATCTGGATAAAGAATTTTTTCATATTTTTCCTGTAAATACTTGATAAATAAATTTTCGAGTAGGCTTGAGCTCTGCTTCAGCATTTTTGAATATTGCTCTCCACAACATCGTATTCGTCTTCGAAAAATAAGTTCGCATTGCTATTCCTATCTATTTCACTAATAAAAATTAGAAGTTGAATATTTCTAAAACTTCAAATTTGACGTCAATTTCTGTTTTGTAATTTGGCAGCATAGTTTTGCACGGAAGGCGAATCGCCAAATTCAGGCGACTCGCCAACTCGTAATAGGGCTAAGAATTATGAAAATGTCATATAAGTAATTAGGAAAGTTGCAAGATAGTTGAAGGTGGATGCCCCAAGATGACAAATGTAGAGAAAGGCCTGAAAATTCCTGCGGCGAATGGTGAAAAATGGTGATTAACTGGCACAGTATAAAACAACAAGCCAGATATCGAAATATTTATAGGACCTATGTATGAAAAAAAAGAAGATAAAATCATTTCGAGAAGTAGAAAATTTTGGTTTTTTACAAACTTGGTTCAAATATTCGTTTCAACAGACCTGAGCCCCTACTATGTAATGTGATTCGAAACAAAATCGTATCGCAATTGAAAAAATGTACTCTAAATTTGTTGCATTGTTATCGCATCGCATTACAGAGTAAGGCCCCTGAAATAGTCAGGTGATATATGGTGAATTTTGTTTGAAAGGGTAAAGTATTATTGTTGCTTGGTACGTACATACAAATGCAGTTATATTTACATTTCATAAAATACCATCATATTCTATTCTGTTAAATTTTCTATTACGGAAAAACACCTACAAATATGCAGTATTTTTATGAATAGAAAATGCAGTACAATTTGCGTAACAAATATTTTACCACTTGTATGTGCATTAACGTGTTATGTCAAGGTTTTAGAGCTCGTGTGATGCACAAATATTTCTGAAAATACCACACACACAGTCAAAAGGAGAGAATAATAGATTAAAAAGGGTTTTTTTTTTTCATCACAAAAATTTCGCATTCATTGCAGCTGAATGATGCTGTTGCTAGTCGCTCACATTCTTTCAACACAATTTCCACTTCTCGACTCTTTTGAATTAAGCGACCAAGCCAGCAAAGTTTCATGCCGACTCTAAAGAGTCAAGATAAACAACATGGTATTCATGGAATCTTTTAAATGAAAACTAAGTTTGGTTTTTTTCTTTTTTTTTTTAGTTTTTTTTTAGATTTTTTTTTGTATAATGTTGGCAAGCGTGCAACAAAGGTTTTCAAAAATGTATGAAATATTTTAATACATTTTAAACTTTGCTCGAATGATGGTTGAAAATTTGGTTATGGCCCTAGGTCGGTGTTGCCAGATTGCAAAAATTTTTTATTTATATAATAATTTTTCAATACAATGGGCGCAATTACAATCATTTCATTTGCTGTAAAAATTTAGCTAAATCTGTACTATTATAGAAAGAGGTAAGGTTTGTTTGTACATATGTATGTAGAGGGTAATCTCTGGAACTACTGAACCGATTCAAAAAACTCTTCTACTAATAGAAAGCTACACTATTCTTGAGTAACATAGGTTATATTTTATTTTGATAAAAGCAAGCGGCGTGACACTTTCCATACAATAAAAACCTTTAAAACAATACCTTGGTTCATAGCAAGAGTCTTAAAATTTGGATGCAGATAGCCTATGTAAAGCACTTCACAAAATATGAACAGAATTATAAAACGGGGGCGTGGAAGGCTATAAAACTTTCACTTGGGGTGGCCCTCATACACAAATATTTTTAAGAAAGCATTTTTACAAAGACCATTAAATCGATTCACATGAAATTTACACCACGAATCTGTTATATTAAGGCGCATAGCTAAGGCGATGCAATTTTTTTTAGGGTGCATATTTAGGGTGGCCATCACACACGGATATTTTTAAAATATAATTTTCAGAAAGACTGCTAAATCGATTCACACCGAATCAACACCACGTAGCTTTTATTTATATAATAAAATGATAGCCGTTTTTGATGAACGGGATTCACGCAAAATCTACTGAATCAATTTTGAACAAATTTTTTTAGTCATCTTTCTTAGACGCTTGGTCCCAACAAAGAATTAAAATTATCACGATATTCCTGTTAAATATCAAAATATTAAAGTTTTAAAATTGCTAAAATAATTAATTTCATACATAGAAAGAAGCATGTAAACATAACAAATCGTTAATGGAAAGTTAGTGTGTGTGCTTTTTGTTTTTATATGGCAATGCAATGGAAGAGAATATTCAAATTTTACTCTCGTTCTCGCTCTCATTCTCAATTTGTCAACGCAGCAACGCGGAATTTGTGAACAATGATAAAAAAAATTACAGTACGTTCACATATAGAAGACACACATGCTGTCCTAAATGGCTTGACAACATGTGTAACTGTCAATATTGCTTTGCGTTCACATTTTCGTGAATGCCATCAAACATCAATTGCTGAACAATTTATGAGCGTCCACATCGAAGTGAACTGCATGAAATCCTATTTAAAATGAAAAATGTTCACTAGGCTTGACAGTCAGCTCACAGAGGTTGTATGGTTGGACAAGCCAGCAGGAAAATAAACAATTTTTGAAATCCATCCAACATGTGTGTCAGGCGGTCGTTCCTAGAGTTCACATTATCGAACATTGATGTTGGACAACATGTGTGATAATGTGTACTAGGCTAATTGAATGTGTTAGTTTGTGTGTATGCTTTGTTTTTGTCTTTCACATGGCAATACAATGGAATATTTATGGAAGAGAAAACAACAAGAACTCTAGATCTGTGAAGAAGAATCCAAAATTGACTGTAATTCTATTTAAAAAAAATAAATTGTTTGCCTTCGCAGAAAAGCAGGCTACGCGTACAAAGTCGCAGGCATGTGCTAGTAACAAATAAAAACAAATTTTTTAATTCAGGGTAGCCCTTATACAAAAATATTTTTATATATCATTTTCTCAAATACCGCTCAATCGATTATCATAAAACTACAACACGTGCCTTTTATATTAAGAGGCACAGCTTAGACCGTAAAAAACCAAGTGTTTCATATGGTCTGAGGAAGATTTTTTGCATAGTTATGTTTGGAAAGAATTGAACGAGGACAAGACCCCCATATTTTTTTTATTTAAATGCTTCAAAATGGTTCTTGCAAAGTTTGGTTTAGAAAAATGGGCGATGACACGCCCTCCAAAATCAAATTTATCATATATCATCAACTATTTAACGCAGATGAAGAAAGCTGCAATGAAAAACAGGTTTGTGCCACGCCTATAATATGAGAAAAAACCAAAACTGCTTATACCTCGGCAACTATTTGACGCAGATGGATAAGATTTCGTTTCTTTTCTTATTGTTTGTGGAAAGTTCTAACCATAGTTTAGTTTGGAGAAATGGGCAATGCTACGCCTACCATCAACTATTGCGCACAGAACATGGTCTCAATCGGTCAAGTTGTTCAGAAGCTACGCGATCACAAACAGACACTATTTGCATCAATGCAAGATTTACGCCCACAGATATGTATATCTCAATCAAAACATTTTTTAATAGTCAATATTTTTTCCAGCTAGAGATGTACAGAATGCCTTTTAAGTCCCTTTCCCTACGATAAAAGTTTATAACATTTTGTGGAATAATTTTTCGAACACTACTTACTAAGTTATGACAACAAAACTGACATTTCTGCAGCGCACATACTACTCTTTGAGCCTATGAAAAAAGTTTCAGCACCTCAAACATTAAAAAATTTTCTGCAAACGAATTTTTTTTAGATCGCAGTATTGGTCTTTAAGCGACGATCCTTCTAAGCTTTTCTTTTAGTCTGGCAACAGCGGTATATTGTAGCTACCAGCTGAGAGTATTTTGTTAACCATGCTGTGGGTTGACAACGACCTGGAGTCCTCTAGGCTATGTTAGTGACAATTTATCAATTTTCACATTAAGTGAAGAGCTTTTTTTTTTTTGGAGGTGGTAAATGGAAATATGCAATGAGTTTTAAGGCTTAACTCTATTTTCCCCATTTACATGCAGTTGATGAAATTCTTTGCAGATATGCAAAAATTTTATGACTGTAAGGGTTTTTGTTTTGTGTTTTCATGGGAACATTTTTGTTTATGTTAAAATTAAAAAGTTAAAATTTTTGTTGTGCATAAGAAATCAACTAAGGATTGTGCTTGTAGGTGTAAAAATATGGCATTGAAATTTACGGAATTTTTACTCGTAGTTTACTTTTTGCTTATTTATTTGGACATTTTTGTGAAAATTGTAATAAGCATTTAACACATTTTTCTAATTGTATTTCCTTAAAAATTATCAAAACCTTTGGCATGTCCTTTTTTGTGTAGATTGTAGTTTGATCTTTGTAGGGATCAAATCTTCGGATATTTATTAGCTATATCCTATGTTGACAAATAAAACTCACTAGGTAAAATATACATTAGAGCGGTTCAAAATAAAAATTTTTTGATTTTTCAACTATGTGTCAGCGGATTACAATAGCCTTATATGTCTAGACAAAGTCTATTACTAGAACTAAGGTCAATATTGAAAACTGGATTAGCGCCCTCTGTTTTAAGTAAACAACCCATTTTCCAAAATATTGATTTAAAAAATGGTACAAGTTAGAGGGGTTATAAAATTTTCCAACAAAGTGGGTATGGTTTTCGGGAAACTATAGATTGGGGAATTCAAATTCGTGGTTTGTTTTTCTTCTTCTTCTTTCTTTCTTATGAAAAAATTGACATTTGACCGGACAAAAGTAAAAATTACCTTTTTTCAACTTCAAATAGTATTTACCGCCGTCATTTTGAATGTACTGTTGTTTGCTCAAAAGAATGCCAAAACCGCATATCATTAGTGTACTTTTTTATTTTTAAAATCCAATTATAAGGTTAAAAGGGCCAATAAATGAAGTACAAAATCCAGTGGTTAATTTATTTTACCAGACTTTTTTTTAAGCTAAATAATGGCATTTGAAGTAATACATACCTTACGATTTCTCAAATTTCCAAAGACCCATATTTTGTGAATCAGTGTTGCCATTCAGGTACAACATACTCAAACATATCTGAAATTGGAAACATGAACCCCATTTCCCCTGTCCGCTTCGCGTGAAATGCTCGAACTGTCACTTATTGACTTTTAATAATTTCTATATGTGCTTGCGTTTGTAACTAACTCAGTATCGAAATAAATTGTACATAGTGAGTTTTACTTATCAAAGAACCAAGTAAGTATATTAGGTCACCAGGTCATAAAGTCGGATTACGCAATGCAAACAAAGTACTTCAAGATGTGAAAAATCAAACATCTACATTAAAAGCTTTAAAAGTCACTTGTACGATTTCAAAAGCTTAGCTAACAGCACCATGAAACCATCACATTTGGCTTTCGCATAAAGTTTTTAGTTTTAATTTTCCTGCTTTCAACACTTTATTGCAAACTTTATATGCTCTGTAATGTATTTTTAAGAGCTTCTTTGAATAGACAAAAGTTTGTGTTTCCTGCACTACATTTCATAGAAGGGCTAAAGTGATGATAAACACGAACTTGGTAAAATTTTATATGGAATTAACTCAAATATTACCACTTTCGCTTTTATTTTTAGTAATCGAAAACCAACACAGCAGCAAATGAAACAACAACATCGGTATGTGTATGCAGTTTAAGCCAAATGAAGCTTAAAGAAATCCTTGAAACAAAATTCCTAAAAATTGAATTTAAATTTTTAATTTTGTAAATCCATAATGCAAAGTAGGTCCTTAACGTACGTATGTATTGTTAGCCTTGCATATGGTGTACACAGATAAAAGAAAAAGAGTGAACGTTGCTAAAAATTTAGGAAATATTTTACTGAACAAAGTTGCATTTTTTGCCGTTTGAAAGGTAAGAATTCAGTAGATAGTAAGTTTGTATGGAAGTAACGCTTAGCGCTTGCATGAACAACAGTGACGAATTTCAGTAGTTGCTCCCGAGCGTCCAAGTAAAAATCGTTAAGAAAAACATCGATGTTTTCGATGTTTTTTGGTAACAAAATCGATTATCATTGATAACATCGAAATTTCCCCCTCCATTATTGATTGATTAATAACATTTATTTTGATAATAATAGTAAAGTATTAATGGTGTATGTCATAAATAATTTTTAAATATTTTATTTGATATGTTAGAGAATTGCAACGCGCGCTTGGCTTAGGTAGTTAGGTAGTTTATAATTCACATTTTGGAGCAAAAAAAAATCAGTTTTTCAGCCATCTCGGGGCAGAGTGAAGCTCTCTTTTTGGATATAATAGTGCCCGCTGATGAATTGACCCTCTACAATGATGTGGATAAAGCCGGAATAAACATTTATTGCAAGGCCACTCTTCTTAATGCATCACAATTTGTATAGTTATTCGAGTATTGAATTATGTCCGTTTGCTCACTTAACAAAGGCTCTTCGAGAAAAGAAATGAAAAAAAAGTATCGCTCGGATCTAGTTTCGGAGATATAGACATCGAAAGTTGCGGACATAGCTTTTGGAAAAATGATTATAAGTAGGGAACCGCTGAATAGAAAATAGTATAAATGAGTGTCGTAAGAAAGATAATTTAGTGGCCTACGAGTACAATAATGAAGCGTAAAGTTTTGAAATTTGAACTATATTTTTGGAGATTTTACGAATTTTCTGAAATTTTGACCAATTTTTTTTTAAAAACCTTATTTTTTCCTAAAAATGTGTAAATAACCTTTAACTTTTTTAGAACGTTAAAAAAGCTTAATTTATTCCCTTTAAAATGGTATACAATTAATTGTAAATTTTTTTTATATTTATATCCTTTTTAAAGAAAAATAAAAAAATTTATTCAATGATTAATAGATTTCGATTTTAATTCTTAGGGCTCAAAACTATCGAAAGTAAACGATGTTGAAAAACAACGATGAACATGGATATTAATCGATTTTTTCCCAGCCCTAATACATTTTATCAAACTGTTTCATGAGCTAAGCACATTTAAACAGGGACGTGCGCTACCTCTTATATGTAGCTATTAATATTATATAACAAAACGGATTTTGTAAACAGCGTAGCTCACAATGAAAACCGAACCCTTGAGTAGCTCTCGAAATTAGCCCAAACACACACCATACACAGGTACCCGATAAGTATAGGAAAAATTACCCAAAAGTATTAATATCAATAAAATACCACAAACAAGATAAGGGACTTTCACCCAAAACTAATGGACGCTCAAAAAGTCATTTGTGAAAAGGATGAACATTCACTCAAAAACGAATTGTACATAACGAAATAGGCCCAAAAGTAAAATGACCTAATTACGCTTCAGAATCACATATAATCAGATATCATTTAAACGTACATAAGTAGGCGTCGACAGAATACATCATATGTTTGAATTTCAACTGCGTACAGGTACCGCTTCGTGAACGATAAGTATAAGCCTGTTTTGTATGCTCATAAGTAAAATATTTGCGCCCTATTCGGGTGTGCATTTATTTGGAAAGTTTTCTGTTGACAATTGCATATTACGATATACGGTTAGTACATATCCTGATAATTTTTAGGTAGCTGTAATTTTTATAATTACTTAACATTTAAACGTAAAATTATTATTTAAAACAAAAAAGTCACTTGGGGCCCATTGATACAAGCACCTACGGAGCACATTGATATGTATGAATTTGTCCCATCTGGTGAATAGATTGTGACTTATTCGTTTTGTTTCTTAACAGAAAGGAATATGGTGCGAACGTAACGATGATAGCGCAATGGCTTCTGCAATTTTTGATGTACTGGAATGCAAGGTATCAATAAGAAATGCGGTCTATAAGTACAATTTAAAAATAACGCAGTTGATACTAATCCACCTATGTCAAAAGACGTTAAGGAAGGGACTTTGTTTAATATAGGGGTATTTTAAACTATGAATTAAAGTACCACAAGCATGTATCAATGTACCCCGTGTGTGGGGCAGTTTGATACGAAATTCTGTTTTTAAAAAACACTTCATAACATTTTATCCAAATAAATCTGAGTTGAAATTTGTTTGAAATAAGTTAGTTAGATAAACACTGAAAACATTCAGATACTTTTTTAAAATTATTTTTGTCAATATGCCTCTTTTTTTTCGTTTGTAAAGAAATCGTATCAATGTGCCCCACCTCCCCCTACATTTTGAAACAAGGAAAATTGCTTATAATATAAAGTAATTTTTTATTATGATTATTCGCTCAAAATATGGGAAGCAGTTGCCCAAAATATATAGAAGGAGTGCTCTTTCGGCTTATGTCGAGGATTATCCAAGAAAAAAGTTATTTTAAAAGGACACCAGACCTTGGCTGATTTTAGTTAAGTAGAACGGAAAAAGGGTTTCAATTTATCGTTTTATTTCAACTAATCTTTTGCACAAGACGTACGTCTCTCAATGTGTACCACCTCAAGTTTGTTTCCTTACATGAGGGTTTTAGAATGCTATGAACGATATCGTTGATCTTTGTGACGTTTCGATATGGTTCCTCCCAATGGCTTTGTAATTTAGGGAACAATCATCTTTTTGTTGTGGGTTGTTATGTATTATTAATTGATCCTCAGCTATATTTGTTTACAGATCATACCTGCTTTTTATTTTTTCGCTGAGTACCAACCATTAATTCCACGCTTGGTTCTGGTTTTAGTATTACACCAAAACTTATGTCACTGAATGTCCCAAGCCTTCAAAAAAACCGGCTTTTGTCTGGCTTGATTGTGGTGGTATGTTACCAAACAGTAGACTATCAGAAACAGTGGTAGTGCTCTTTCTTATTATTTTTCCTTTATCGACAACCTTTTCAGATGTTCCTCTATAGTGCGGTTAAGTCTTTCCATAATGCTATCTGACTGAAGATGCAGAGCTGCGATATGAAATTTATGTACGTTAAACTCCTTACTTGGCTGGAGTGCAACTAAAACGGAGCATCATATCCACCATGCTCATCTGATTATTATTGATGTGGTTTTTTTCTGAACATTAGACGTTCATTTGCACGTTTTTATAATTTATGACTGCCATCTCACTTCTGATGCCAATTTTTACAAAATTTAATTGTTTCATTACCGTCTTTGTTTTCGAAGAGTTCGACCTCTGAATTGGGATGTAATCACTAACACAGCTCAAAGTTCTTATCCTTACAAAATTTTGCATTTAATAAACTTTCAATAAATAAAAATTGTCTGTGTAATAATATAGTGCCCTTATACTAAAGTACTAAGTTTTCTGAAGACTTCAAAAGAACTAAGAGATTGAAATGATTAATTACGGGAATAATGAATTAAACAAAGAATGTTTTTGATTATATGACAATGCATCTCAATTGCGAAAACGACTATTTATAAAGTAAGTAAATTTGGTAATAGTATTTTTATAAATATGATTTCAAAAGTCGCTTTTCAACGACAATAGCACATTTTTTTCAACTATTTAGTTCAAAGGAAGATTTTCCATTCCAACTCTTCAACTTGTTGTATAAAAAAGTTTCTTCATAATAGGTTTGTTTATTGAATAAGGTCCACCTTAATTTTAAGAGAATTATGGTAAAATTTCATATAAGAATTTCCTTAAAAATGAGAAATTGTAAAATCAGATGGATGAAGATGAAAAATATAAAGCACCATCGCCACAACGAAAACAATATTAAGCCAAAGTGAAATGAAAAAACAAAAACAACTGACTACTGCCATACGCAAAGTCCATTTTCCTCTTGCATACTTTCTGGCGATTTATACTCTTATTTGTGTGTGCATGTACGTATGCCTGTGCATTGAAGTACGAGTAATATTCAGTTTATTTTTGCATTTTAATTTTTTCCTTTCTTTTCGAATTGAATTTTTGAAATACAAGCACACAAAAGGAATCTTCTGTTGCAGTTCTGGCGCAAGGATATTGTATGGCCAACTGCTTTCAAAAAATACTCCACATTTTTCGTTATTTTTTTGGTTGGAGCTTTGGGAACACTCATGCAGAGAACTGAAATAAAGTGTCCACGAAATAAGCAAGACTTCTTAGCGAAATTGTTCTTTATATTTTTTTTTGTTATTTGAAAAAACTATTTTGATTTACTTTTTCCATTTCAACGAAGAGTGTGCAAAATATGTGAATTATTTAGTTTTTTTCCGTTCCATCAGCAAATATATATTGTAGTTTTGTTGTTACACAGTACAAGCGTTATGGATGTGCTGCAATTTGTTTTTACTGGTGAAAGCTTAACAGCTGCACTTTCTATATTTTGGTGCAACGGTTTTTGGTAAACTTTATTTAGTTTATTGAGGTTAGAGAGATTTTGCTAGCTAAGCAATATGTTGTTGTTATTTGTAAGGCTGAGTCAAAAGCTTTTGAAGCAAATTACCTACTTTGGGCCACATGATCGACAACAAAAGTAGTTACATATTTAGAATATTATCCTATAACGCCTAGAGAGGAACAAGAAGAAATGGTAACCTTTACCAATAGGCATGCTGTTGACTTGAAGCAAAAGCTATCGTCTTTTATTAATTGTTTTGTACATACACTGAAAAAAACTGGAATAAGATTAGTTAAGATCAAGGCCAGATCTGCGTAGAGATAAAAATAGTTAGAAATAACGAAAGTCGGGAATAGAACCTCAATACACGACTTTAGCACATCGACACATAGCAGCACAAAAAATATCTTGGTGTGCTTACAAATTTCAACACCAAAAAGCAAATCGGAATTTATTTCTTTAAAGTCTGACCTCTATATATCCTGACCTTTGTTTGTTCTAAATTATCAAAAATATGTTTCAAAAAAGTACCGAAAGTTAATACTACATGGAGAAAAATTGAGTTCAGTTCAGCTCTTAATAGCATCATTAAACATGTACCACTTGCGCACTCGTTGTAAGTAAAATATTAAACGGATTTTTTTATTTTTTACCAAGCAACATTTTTATTTCAACCACATTTTGATTAAGGCAACTAACTGATTTTAAATAACATTTTCTGTGAACACTACATTTCCTAAATTTAAAGAAATATTTACTTGAATTAAGAAAACGTTGACCTCAATATTGTTTTTCCTTTCTTCAAAAAATTAAGTATGTTTGACACTCAAATTGTAATATTTATTTTAAATGTGCTAAATCAAAAAACGACCATTCATATAGGAAAAATGAGGGCCAGAATTTCAGTTCGTACTTCTCCGAAAATATTAATGGCATTGCCATCACCATTAATGGAGAGCGCTATCGATCGATAATACCCATTTTTTTTTTTTTTTGCGCAACTCAGATGATATGAATTTGAACATGTGGTTCCAACCAGACGGTGCTACGTGGCACACAGATCATGCTGTGCAATGGATATTGTGCACGAGTGATTTGAGGGCATGGTTATCGCACGCAGAAATTGGTAAAATACAGTTTTGAAAAACTTATTTTTTAAGATGTATCAAATATAATGGTAAAAGTACTCCAAAGCCGAATAAATATTTTTCTACTTTATCTTACTTCTAAAAAGTTTCTATATGTTTATGTATGTATTAATTTTATCACTCAATTTCTACCTCACGCATTTGAATGACATCGTAAGCACAATACATTCAATGTTTATACAAGCAATATTTATTGCAACCGATCATTTTGTATTGCAAAATAAACGTACTGCTTTTCGAACATTAAAAAGTGATTACCGTTTATCAACACTTGCGTGTGTCATCAAAATAATAACAAGTACCCTCAAACCGCCGGGCAATATACATCCATGCATCCATGCAAATGCGAGTGATTCCAAATAGTTAGGGAGCCAGTGAACATTCGCTGATGGTATTGATATGCAATGTTGTTCACACTTATGCAACAATAAATTAAATTATTTTTTCGCGTCTGCCTGTGATATGTTGTGTTAAGGACATAGTAAAGATAACGAAAATATAGAAGGCAGACGTCCACACTGCTGAATTTTTAATAACAGCAATTGATAACATGTACAAATATAAAATTTTATGAAGTAATTTTATCATTCTCTTCCAGAATTTCATAATATCGCTTTTTTTAAAATGAGTTTTGATGTTGCACAGTAAAAAAACTATTAAATTTTTTTTTTCGCGTCTGCCTGTGATATATTGTGTTAAGGGCATAGTATGATAACAAAAACATAGAAGGCAGACTTCCAAATTGCTGCATTTTTAACAACAGCAATTGATAATATGTGCAAATGTAAAGCTCTATGAAGCCATTTAATCATGCTCTTTTAGAATTTCGTAGTGCTGCGTTTTCTTAAATGAATTTTGAAATTGCACATTTAAAAAACTCTATTAAATTATTTTTTCGCGTCTGCCTGTGATATATTGTGTTACGGACATAGTATAGATAACGAAAACATAGAAGGCAGACGTCCACACTGCTGCATTTTTAATAACAGCAATGAATAATGTGTACAAATATAAAACTCTGTGAAGTAATTTTATCATTCTCTTCCAGATTATCTCATTGATTTATTGAATAGAACCTTATGATTTTCAATCTCTCTCGCATGATATAATCATATAGAAATTTAAGACACCGGCTCCCCAACTAAAAGGACTCTTACCTTTAGGGAAGTCATTTACACCGAAAAAAACAACATTTTCATTTGTTTGACAGTATATGTACAATAAAACCAGGTGCGCCAAGCGTGTGATGAATAGAAGTGATACTTTTTTTGCTTTTTGCTTGGCTTTCTGCAAAGATGAGAGCTCACACATCAGTCATGGCAGATTATTAAGGTGTTACTGCAAACAGGTGTTACCAAAATTGTGCGCTTTAGAAAACCTCACATTAAAGTCAAGAAAGAAAAAATCGGAAGCGGGGATCATTTTACAGATTTTTCTCCTTAATAATGACAATGACAACTTGTGTGCATACGGGTGTAAAGTATACAGAATGATTATCAGATTGTGATTGTCAAAATAATGGCGTACATTTATGAGCATGTGACATTAGCGTATTGTCGGTTCTTAGTGCTTTTGTATTGTGCTATGTTTCTTTTGTCATTGAAAGCATTTGAAAGAAAATTACGTGAAAATTAGACACTTTGAAAGGGGAAAACTTTCAAGGAAATATTTACGTAAGAAAATACCGTGTTTTTTCTTTTGGCAATGCTTTTACATCTTAAATATTTTGGTTACTTAAAAATATTTATGAAATCTTCGTAAGATGTTCTGCTTAGTATTCAAAGCTTCCTACTTCTACTACTCTCCTGCTTAGCTGCAATTATCATTAAAAGATGTTAATTATCATTCATTCAAATTTCATACCAATATAATTGCAATTACTTTTCGTCTTTCATCTCTTCTCAACTCAACTCGTTGTCATCATGATTTGCATACCATGAATGCCAACCATCGAAATTCCCCTAAGGTTCTATTTTGTCTGCTCGTGCTGTTTGGCAGTACAAATTCCACAGCAAAATACTAGAACTCTGGAGCTTTAAATGATACCTGCTATGTATTGGGGTACGAGCAACAGCAGCAGTTGTAGTGTTGCTATCCTTTGGTAGCTCACTCAAATAGCAGCGTGTTCCAAGGCATTTGTGGGCTACATTTTAAATTCCCTTGGGATGTTCTTAACCTAAGAAAAAATCGATTTAAAGCAAGCCAACATCAGTACACAATTCACAAATTTACCAAAAGTCTTCAATGAAGATTTGGTTGGGTCATGCAAGGTTGGTTTATTTCTTTGGTAAAGTTGTCGGTATTTATGTACTTATGTAAGGCTGAGAATACGAGTAAGTATATGCATTTAAAGTTTGTTAATGTCTCTGACATTCAATTTTATTGTTATTTTGAAAAGTTTTACGCCAGCACTTAGCACTCTATACATAGTTATTTATTTTACTTAAGTCGCAAATTCATCAAAAAATCCTAAAACTAATGATATCGTCAAAAAATAAGACATTTAGCTTATACCTTATGGTATATTTGTTTTGTCTTTCCGTTGGTAATGCATAGCAGGAGGTGTGGCAAAAATAGGAAAGCATATAGCAATGTTCATCCATCAGTGCAAATCTCGATTACGAGAAAGCGAAGCGAGATAGTTTATTACAATTTGGTAATTGGCTACATTTTTAATTAAATTTCGCTGGATGGAATATGGATGAAATAGCTTCACGTACGCGCCTATCGCTTATACAAATACAATGGTTAGAACGCTATGCTGAGGTATTTAAGGAATGCATCCACGTAAAATTGAGCGAATTGCGGCCATCTACCGTCCAAACAAAAATTTAAAACGCTGTATGTAGTGAGAAAAGCTTCGAAGAGGGAGAAAAGGTCTTACATCTGGAAGCGATATCAAATACATACCTAAATATATATCATGAAAACTTTTCATTTTATTCTTCAAGCTCAATTAGTTGAAGAGCTATGAGATGATATTTGCTTGTATGTACTACTCTAACTTTGTTAAATAATCGTTACTCAAAGGGTGTACAAAATTACCATGCGACTTTTTACTCACAATGAGCCAAGAAATCGTGTCTCAGTCTCAAAGAAATATCAGAAAAATTTAAAATTCGCTGTCATATATCCGAAAGTAGTCTGATTTCAGAAATGTTTCAATAGTTTTCAATGTATGTATGTATGTTATTAACTCAAAAATTTTTTGTTTCTAGTAAAATCAACTAGCTTGTAAGTTTCATATCGGAGGTTTTTATAGAGTAGTCTTTTCCTTCGTAAAATATTTTTCCTCAAATATAAGATGTTTTATATATTCGGCATATCGTTGGGTATATAATGGACTTAAGTTATTCGTCAAAATATCCTAAAAAATAATTCTTTTCATAATAATAAAACTAATTGTTAAGAAGCCTTAGAGAGTTACGTGACGCAATTATTTAAGAAACTATGATAAAAACAAGGAACTCGCGTATTACGCAACTGTACATCTCATCTCAAATTATTGCGATCTCAAAGAATTGTATAGCGACATTTTCCTCAGACTTTTTAAAGGTCCAAAACATTTAAAAAAAAAGTTATTGTTTTTAAGCTAATAATGTGTTAATTACTTAATAAAAAAACTATGAAAAAGTTTTGAAATTTGAAAGTTTCCAATTGACGAATAAAAGTCCTTTAATATGCCAATGCTTCATTCAGATCAGTTCCTTTGATCAAGCGCAACATACATTTGTTTATAAAGTTACCTAAATTACAATTTCGCAATTACTTTGTTAAAAAAGAAGTTTTTTATTTATGGAAATTTCAATGATATTTTGAGTCGAACATGAAAATTGAAACAATATAAATAATTTAATATTACATCAATAAAATACTTTGAATGCCAATAAGCATTAATAAACTGTGGCTTCTAGTTAAGGCCCTGTTAGCATGCCTTCTATTGAAAGATACAATGAGGTCGAGTAAAAGGTCTGAAATAACGTAAGTGTTTTAACTGCACTAATAGACCTGTTCTTGGAATACATATTTGCATCAAGAGCTTGATTTTGATAATGCCTTATAATTGTGCTATGCATACAGCAATTTTGGCATGTGTATTAACGCTTCTAACAGCTTCCTCTGAGAGAGGTCTTGCTCAATTGCCTACTGGGTAGTGTAAAATTTACCGTAACGAGTTTTCAGATACACCTAAAGGTATGTCACGATTTTTTTCCAGCTACATATCATCATTCATCAATTATTTATTTCTACTAAGAGATGACGCTGTAATGCTACTGAAGCTTTTGGTTTGTTCAGCAAAATAGGAATGGAAAATAAAAAAAAAGTTTTGTTAATTATGATTTTGTTAAATTATAATCGAGTGTATTGCTATTTTTCGTGGGCATTGTTCGAGTTTTTTTTAACTTCAAAACGCACTATTAGGAATTGAATTTTATCTTAACTCACCCGACTTAGGAGAATCTCGTTTTTTATGAGCCTGCAAATGTGGCATGGACAAGTTCCATAAATGTTTCCCTTAACACTTTTTGTTTTTAATTCGCTAGCACAAACACTTTCACTTTGTATTCTCCAATATATTATCATTAATCACCATTAAATAACTTAACTTAAATTTTTCGTTAGAAACAACCGACGGAAATCACGATTTATTACGACTGATTGAAATAGGAGACGAATCACTTATTGTAAGTGGGTTGCCATCGCTTAAAAAAAAGTTAGAAAAAGTAAATTTCTTTGGCGAACCTAAAAATTAAATGCTTAATAGGTATTGTTATACCATTTAAAATGTAAGCAGTTTTAGAAAACTATTTCTGAGCATTTTACTGCTCTGGTTCAAATATGTTTCCGTCGTATTAGGAAAATTACGTGAGAAGCTGTAATGTTTGAATGTCATTGAAACAATAGTTTGTGAGATGGTATAAAATATATAAGATATAGTTTTAATTTTGATTACGCCATCAATACGAACAATGGTTGGTCATATACTTTAATAAACAATATGGCGTGAGAAAATTTAATTTCTTTTTTACATATGTATAAACCGAGTAATCTGTAGCTTGTTTCTCACACTCTTCTCGATAGCATTCTTCGATTTTTAAATATCTTCCTTGGAAAACATTTGAATCAATCCAGAAAATCAACTCCATTCGATTAGTGTACAGAACTGCATTATTTCGACTTTTTTTTGCGACCCAATTAAGTGAAGTGGGCGTTAGTAAAATGCGACAACTTTGAAAATGGCGCCCCAAATGTTTTTTTTTTTTTTATATAATACATCAAACATGTTTTATTTTTATATACCCTTTAAAATGAGCAACAAAGCAATAAAAATGGTTAGCCAGATCGGAGATATTAGACATCGAATTCGGCTGTCTTTGCGAAAATAGCGTCTTTTGCGAACTTTAACCTAATTGTACTCAGGACTTCGCACGCCTAGGAAGCTGAAATTTCAAGGTACTTTGACTTTTCAAAAACTTAAAATCATCTGACGTTTCTTAAATTAAATTATTAAAAAACATTAAATCTGGGGATTAATTTTTTTAAAGCATGTATCAAATCAAAATACATTCCAGCTTTTTTTTGCAACTAATTTTGCATTTTAACTTGGTTAAAGGCTGTTTTTATTAAATCAGATTCCCGTGGAAGCTTTCAACATAACTTCTGCCATCTATGCCCATAAAAACTGGAGAAATATCACACATATGTATATGATACTGACCTAATAATGTAACTGAAATCTTTTGGCGAAACAAAAGTTCTCTACTTGAGGGAGTGTTACACTGCAACATTCACTTGAAATGTCGATACAGTGTAGAGTATTTTATTTTTAGTTTGGTCAATAATAAAATCCTTACTAGTTAATTTGTATTTTCTATATATTTTTTTTTTGTTTTTTTTTTTAATGATGGCAACCCGTGATCCGTATTCTATTGAAGTCAATCTTTATAAAAATGAAGCTTAAACCAGGGGCGTAGCTGTTTAATTTTACACCCAGGTAGAAGCCGATTTAGCGAAACTCTCACCAGCTCAACTATTCCGATTTTCCGTATCGTGTAAGTTACATTATATTTACTTTGTTTTGTTCTTTTTTTTTCTTCTTTCATAATGCACAAATTTTCTATCGCTGAAAACTATTTTATATGATAAAAAGATATATATGATAGAAAGATTTAATTATCACGTTATGAAATTAAAGAATTTATCTAAATAACATATCGATATGTGTAACTAATATTACGAATTTAATTTTTGTTCTGCAACCCTATTATCTAGATCAGCGGTGGGCACAAAAATCTAACAAAAGAGCAAAACAACAACATCAAGCAACAACAAACAAAATTTTAAAGTTTTTTTTACTTTCATTTCCAAAATTGCCATTAGCACAAAAAAAACCAAATTACACTACAAACAAAAACAATTGCTACATTCGTCAAGACACAATGCGGCGCCGTCATTTATGCCTTTGTGTTTTGTTTTTGTTTTCATTTGAATTCAAGTCAACGCTGTGCCTCGATAGCGTTGAAATTCTGCGAATTTTGTGCCTCGATAGCGTTGAATTCTTCGAATTTTTTTTTTGCTTGCTTGTGCGTCGAATAACGGTTAGAGCAATGTGAGCAAATAGAGCCACTAAGTGCCCTTCACTGATCTAGATGACTTTACTTACGTTACTTACATACATTCTATTTTCGTTCCCTAATAGGAATTATGGGATGATTTCTTGCTCATCAGTTTGAACAGGCCAAGGTTATTTAAGGGGTTCCCAGATATTCAAATAATTTTGAACGCAAAAAATATTTCAAAATACTCGAATTTTGGTAATGAAAAAGTTCATGGAACTTGCAAAAAGAGTTAGCAAAATTTAATTATTATTTTAGCGTCAGGCTTGCCTGAAAAAGGTCACTTTCAAGAACCCTTAAAAGTTTTTGTCCGGAGCGGGGAAAAAAAGCCATCAAACTTAGAATGCCTGCAAGGAAAGTGTTTCGCTGAAGAGTTACCCAACAAAAAGACAATTTGAGAAGAAGTGTTTGTGGTGCTTTTCGGATATGTTTTGGTTATGGTTATCATTAAAGTCAGGCAAGCATCTTTAACGATTATTCACGACATAGTCAAATTATCTGAAGTTGCAGGCTATACAGTGATCGATCGTCTAATCTGAAGTCGAATAGCAATTTGGCCGGCCGTCATGTAAACACTTTGTCAAAAATATATCAAACTAACATATACCTACAATGACTAAACTTAATACCAAGTTTTCGATCTCCGACGTATTTCTGCAAATATTCATTACTATATATACGAGTATATTTATATTTATAACTCAACATTTTTTTCTCACTCAACAATTATTGACAAAAAAGCCGTTTTAACATGTAGTTTTTTTTTAAATTTTAAAAATGTCGTATACCCAGCAGTAAAGAAGATCGTTTAAGTCAATTATCTTGAAGAGTAGGACTTAAACAAAAAAAAAAAAAAAATTAAATAAAAATTGTAGGGAAATGAATTTGGTTACATGAAACTGAGTTGTAATGAGAAAAAAACATTCCTTGATTTGCTGTTTCGTCGACATTTTAGGTGATGAAAGTACTAACAGATATGAAAGTTGTGTAGGTAGGTAGTAGGTAAAAAAAAAAAAAATTAATTTATTTTTTAAGCCACCTTCAAAAAAAATCCAATTTTTAAAAATCAACTATAATAGCTGTAATGACGATTATCTGAAAATTGTATCAGAAATATTAAAACTAATACGACGAAAATAATATGACTTTTAGTTAGCAATAAATTTCTTGAAAACATTAAATGTTATTTATTCGTAAAATTTTTTTTTGCCATCGACGACATCGTGCAGCTGCCAACGGGCTTGCGGTGTAATTTATCAACGTTCGCCAGTTTCCGTTTCATTTCATTTTGTACCGCGTTTCCGTCGCGCAATGTTGTGTTCTGTACAGCTGTGCGTGCATGCGTGAGAATTGATTTTGTTCTTTTTTGTTCAGTTTTGAGCTCGTTTGATATTATGTGGATTTCCAGATATTTTCACTTCATTAGCTGTAAATTAAAAAGTTGTCGCTATATCTGCAGAAAATCTTGTTGCACTGATACCCGAGAATCATGTTCTTTCGCCTTACAAAATGCACAAACAGTTTAATGGCAAATAATTTCCTTGTTTTCTACCAATAAATGACCGTGACTTTAGCGCAGATTGAGATGATGAAGTGTTTTGTGTCACATTCTGTTAGCGATAATAAGCTGAAAGTTATGAAGTACTTAAGCTTAGAGCTTGCAGCGAAACTTGCATCGTGCATGGCTGAATCTGTTAAGGAAGGTCTTTTCGTGTTTTTTAGATTTTTTGATGAATCTTCTTTAGCACCTTAAACTGCATGAAGTCGGCAAGTAATTAGAAAATTAAATTGTTCTTGATATTTTCAAATTTGCACTACAATTTTCACTGAAAATGATTTAGAAAATAACAAAAAAATACTATGAAGCGGGTAGACATCAATTTAATACCATGGATTTTGATCAGCTAAAACTGAATTTGATATCAGAAAATTTTTATAATGTCGGGATATCAGGACTTTATTTCTTATAGATTTTTTAAAGCTAAATTCTAGATTTCAAACTAGATTTTTTTAGATATCGTCGCCTTTTTATTTTTATGTTAAGACAAAATTAGTCATTGCTTATGCCGCTTTATCAGTTTTCACACACATTTTAGCAAACAGTGCTTACCTAAAGCTTTTAAATCAATTTTATTTTGGCCCGACTAGACTTTTTTTCAGCATGTTACAATGGATTGCCTTCTGGAATCAATGTATTGAAGGTTGGCATTAAAAATCCGACTAGTCATTGCCAATAATGCACATACTCCATATTAACTCTCGAAAAAATAGATTATATTTTGTACCAATAACACTATCTTTCAGTCCGAAAATGAAACGAACTCCTTTATGAAATCGGTGTGTGGCTTGGACCTGAGATATCAACCAATGATTTTTTTGTTCTTCTCACAAAATGTGACCAACAATTATTCGCAATGAGTTCCGATTGAACTAAAGGATTTTACTGAATGAATTACAATGAAATTATCTACAACCTTGTTCTACGTTTTGTCATTATTTGTTAAGTATTTTTGGAAATACAAATGAGTTTTTAAAAGCTTTAATTTTTTTTACGAAATCTGTTATCGGAAATTCATTTCACAGTCTCTAAACTTTATAAAATGTTAAATGATCACCAGAATGTTATAAGATAAGAAAAAAATGGGCGCTAAGATGAGATTGCCTTTTATAAAATATTTTCGGAATTTTTCCCAGTTTATTAATGATTCGTCTTTCTATCGGCCTGCAGGCTAATTTATTTGGATCGTTGTTATCTAGCTACATATTGGCACTACTTTTGCTGGAGCATAAAGCAGTGCCGAAATCTTCAATTAGTCTTTTCTCGAAAACTAAAAAAACTCCTTCGGGAATTGAACATATTAAAAGTGTAAAAACGTTAGCTTTACTTCTAGAATATCAAAGTATCCAACTATTAAGATCACATTAAAGAACTTTTGGAAAATAATTACGACTATTCGAATGACCATTAAAGTACTTGGACTAAGATTTTTACAGTCAGACGACGTCAAAAAAAAAATCTCAAATAATCATCCCCCCTTCTTCAGCTGGTTTTTGAAGAAATGGAAAACTATTTTGGGATATAAATACCAACCAATAGGACACCATTTTTCTCAAGTTTGAGATTAATCGGTTATGCTCGATTTTTGACTTAGGATATTTGCCATTAAATGCTTCATATTCTTATTTCCCACTGGATCTCCCATAAAAATGATTCCCACCGAATAATTTATAATTACGAAAAGTAAAATCTTACGAAACTTCACTTGATTTCAACCAAAGGCTTAATGCATAATTAATGGTAATTTTTATCAATATTTGCGGGCACTTAGCTATGTATAAGACAATTCATTTAAAATTCATTCTTCTTTTAGTGGCACAAAAATTGTTTCGGCCTAACCAGTGACGTGCTGAAAAGTATATTTGCAAAAAGGAGCAGTTACCCTGATTGCCAACATAAAAACGGCACAAAAAGGAGGAAATTTAGAATCGATTTTACCGAAAAAAAATATATTTATATTTACTTGACTTTTCAGCTTTAAAAATTCCCTATTTTTAAGACGTTGGAGTATTAAATGAAATTCTGCCATAATTTTGTCTGAACTCTTGCCTTTTTATTTTGTTTATTTGTGAAAAGATTAATAGTTTAAAAAAATAAACTATTGAATAACATAGCCAAATAAGTGTTTTACTTAAAAAAATAATATTTTATGATTTAAGGTACAAAGTTTAGAAATATGCTCATTTCACGTCTGTAATGGCGTTACTAAAATGGCGTCAGTAGTCTATGATAAATTATACATTCCTATAGCGAAAAAATTTTACTTTTTTTGTCGAAGGCATTTTCGTCTAAGCATCATCAGTTAGAGAATATATTAAAAAAACCAGCTCATGTTTTCCTTTTACAAGGCAAAACTCAATCAATGTATGAATATATAAAAAACTTAAATTACTAGAAAATACTTTTTATGATATGGTTAAGAAAAAAATTAGTTATTTTTAAGCCACTAACAAAACATTCTTTATTTATACTTAAGTTTAGTAAATATTTCGTTCTGCCATCCGACCAGGAGCATCATAACGATTGAGCGAGTGAAATTCAATAAAAATTGCACATAAAGAGGACTTGCACAATTTGGCTAATCACCGCCGCAAAATTTTCTAACTACGCCCCTGAGCGGAACTTTTCTTTATAACAAAAGTGAACAGGAAACGAATCACCTCTTGTGAATGGGTTGCCATCGATTCAAAATAAGTATTTAAAGTCGTAGACTTGTTATCATTGGCCATCTTGAAAATTTGCTTATCCATTTTAATGTACAATTTTTTTACTAAAGAGATTGAATAGGATCAAAAGTCCAAGACAAAAAGGTAACATTTATTAAAAAAATTTCCGCACGGAAACTAAATGCATTTGGAATATTGGGTGTATGACCGTCCAAAGTTTTTTTTGAAAACTCGGAGCCCCCCCCTTCCCCTTGGTGAGATTTGGTGATTCTGGCGGGACTTCCCCTTCCCTTCCATGAGATTTTCCTTATAATTTTTAGATGTAATCTGCTATAATAATGTATTTTCTCTGCATTAAAAAGTCGACGTGTGATTTTTGTTGACCCCCCCTCCCCCTTGGTGAGATTTGGTGAAAATTTTCCGGACCCCATACTTCCTATTTTGACTCACGTAATTATATTTCACGGCCCCTTATATAACCACTTCGAATAAGCTTTCAAAGATTATGTTATAAAACTATTGCCAAGAAAATTTTAAAATTTCGGAGCGAAAAAGTGAATAGGTTAAAGAAATAAAATTAAGCATCAACATCTTTCAAAATCAAAATCAATAAGATCGGTTATTTTACTTAATAACGTTACGTATTATGTGAACGACTACACGTATTTTTTTTTATATTTTACTCAAAATTTATACATGCAGGAAAAAGTCCGTGAAAAACTTGTCTTAAATTTCAAACAAAATCGGAGAGGTGTTCCTCAAACTCAACTTCATATTATTCTTTGATTTTTTAAACGATGGCAACCCATTAACATACATGCATTCATATTTGGATCAGTCGTAATTAATCGGGAGGTGCGCAGGTTGCTTGTAATAAAAAGATTAAATTGAAAGTGAAAATATCAAATGTCGATTGGTGTTTAAGTGTTAAAAAAAGTGAATGAAGTTTAGTGTAAATGTTAGGAGTTAGTTAAAAAAAACTGCGACGCAAAAGAATTGGAGGTGTACAGCATTGATTTCAGAACGATGGGTGAGTTGAAGTAGCTTGCAGTTACCTTCCTTGCTTCAATTTACGTAAAGAAAGACTTGTGGAGTTGCACCAATAAATAAAGTTTTGACCTAAAGCTATTAAAATATCTATGCATTGTGAAATCTGCAATGCACAAACATTTTCATAAGCGTGTTTTTCTTTCTTTGTCGCCATTTTGTGAAGGATAACAAAAGCTCCAATAACCAAGTAATCTAAAGCGATAAAATGGTTAATGGCTAAGCTAAAATATGATATTCTTTTAGCGCCATCTTTATGGAAACACTTTTGTTAAATTACAGCAAGATAGCAAAAAAAAAGTTAGCATACTTTTAGACATATTCAAAACAAAAACTTTTGCACGTATGCAATTTGAATGAGGCTGCTCAGTAGGAAAATGAAATAGCATGGACTATGAGAAATCAGATAATACCTATTGTCAAAAATATTAATTCTTGGCTACGCACTTGAAACCGCTACCACTTAAAATAATTTGAGAATATGTAAAGGAAATTTATAATTTGAAATTATCGCGTAAAATTGACAAACAAATCAGTCGATGTGCAAAACAGTTTATGCATCAATTACTGGCAATATTTTTATAAATGAAATTGAAAAAGCTGATGCGACATCTATTTCGCTTAAGCGAAATCGTTCAACTTAAGCTTTCATATTTTAATATTTTGATATTTCCCTTGATGCAAAGCTATTATGAAAAACTATCATAAAATGGCAATGCTACACTTGTTACCTGTCAAGCTGCAAAGCCCGGGTTTTTTCGACGCTTTTTTCATGTCTTTTTTGGGATTGCCTTAAGTAGTGGAAACAGCGAGAAATATGTTTATGTTATTCATTTGCTTTTGAGACATTTTTAGCCCTCTGAGGAGATGTCCTTACCTAAGCGATTGCTTATTAATATAATATGATTGTTACGAAAAATGTGAAAATTTGAGTATATTAGCTACATAACTATGTATGTGTAATCATTAAGTAAGTAAAGTTGTATGTATTATGAAAAGGGTACAAAATAAATAAATAAAATATGAATTATTATTCCCACTACGCTGATCAAAAAGCAAAATGGAAAAGGCATTTCAATTTACATAGGTAATATGGAATATATTTAAAATTTTGCATGAAGATAAAATAAGAGATATATACATAATATAATACATAGTACATAGTACATAATATTTTTTTCTAAAACAGTCAACTAAATTATGCTACATTTTCGAATTATGAAAATTGATAAAAATACAATTTCCTTATGCACTTTTAATAATCAAATAAAATAGAAAGTAGGGTCGCTAATCCAACCGAAGCTTAAAAAGAAGTGCTTAAGAAAAACTAAGAAATAAACCGCAATAGAATGAAATGAAAGTTTTATTCTCGTTTTGCTTTTATCATTTTTATTTATCTTGGCTAAAACCAGTTGAAAAAGTTTTAAAATTCTAAATTTTTTTTCCACCAAAGTTTTTCTTAACATTTAAATGTTGCTGCTGAAGTTGCAAACAACACCTCAACTGTGTTGCACTTGGGATTAAAGAACTCTTACACTTCGTAGTTGCATTTAAAATGCATTTGAAGATGGAAAAAATTTTAAGATTGTTGCAATGGATGTTATTTGCTTGTGGTTCTTATATGTAAGAAGTTCATAGTTTTGATTCGGAATACTTGAAATTCATTACGATTTCGCTAAAACTTTAATCTACATATTTTGCAACACCATCGAATAGCGTTCGGTGTTGAAGCTCTTGGTTCTTGAAAAAATTCTCGCTTAATAGATTCGAAAAATTCAACGTTATGAAGTGAAAAAGGAATAAGTAAAACGGAAATACAATGACAAAGATGCAAATAAGCAAATTTTGCAGTCCATAGGCAAATTATCTTAACTGAAATTCAGTTGAATAGATTTATAATATAATGTATGTTATAAAATATAAAGCACGTGGTGCTTGCCAAAATTTTTCTACCTCAATTCGTTGATATTTTGTTGTTTTGAACTTTAACGAATATTTTTAAAATTACACATTGTAATTACTTAAATTTATTTTAAGGATAGCCATATCTATATAATGCTCTTCAATTTTTATCGAAGTTTCCTTACTACGCGATTCTGTGAGATTCTGATACTTTTCAACTTTTATCGAATTTTTTTGCTGTTATTCAATGATTTTCGACTCTCTAGATGTTTTTCGAAGTTTTTATTCTGTTACAACTATACCTATGGTTTCGATACTTACTAAATACTTTCCAATTGTTATTTTTCGATACTTCTTGATCTTTATCCTTTACCTTATTCAATACTTTACTATTGTCGATTTTTGAGAGCTCTTCGATACTTTCGTGCTTTTATTGAAATAGAAGATTTTGATTTCTAAGCAAATTGATAATTTTATACTTCCATCAACTTCTTTATTTTTTTCGACCTAACTCGAATGTTTCCGAAACTATTTGTTCTTTTCAACTTCAATCGACTTTTTGATATGTTCCGACTATTTTTCGATTAACACAGATGATTTTCGATAGCATTCGACTTGTTCGGTTTTTGAATTTATTTTTATTTAGACTTTTTTGATAATTTTTATATCATTCGGTGGTTCCTGGCTCTTAACGACATCTTTTTTATTGTTTCATCTCACACCATTTCGACTTTTCTCAACTTTAACGATTGTTTTCGACTTTTTCGATATTTTTAGAATTTTATTTGCTCAATCACATTTTTCTTTTGATTTGTATTTCTGCTTGAGATCAAGTTAAACTTTCAGTGTGTGTTTCAATATGACACCCTCTCTTTTTTGTTGTTGGGCGCTAGTATTCGCAAGAAATATTTTGCTTTGTTTTTAATATAAAAATGCTGTGAACTTGAGTTCCTTTGTGTTTATCGATCCAGTGGACAAGTATTTTCTAATGAATTTATATAAATTTTTTTTTAAATAAGATGACTGAGTCAACATAAACCTAAAAGCTTCTATAATAGCTGCATCGAAAGCGTAACTTAACAAGTTACACATCTGTTACAAAGTAATTTTTATTAAACATAAAATGATTTTCCGTAATAACACCAGCCAATTATTTATGCCATTTGAAACAGCAAACCATTTTTGTACATATTTAAGAAGCTTTTGCTCTTGTCTAGTAGTGTTGGCACATTAAATACTATCTGCGAGGTATGCACGTGCTTTGATTACTTTAAATAGTCGCTTATATAGTGTTTTTGCTACAGCAAATGTTTTGTTTTACCCAATTTTCTAAAAAAACAGCGAAAATTAGGGATACATTATGTGAACATACAAACGCGTATTTATGTACGTGCATTGCATTAAGAATTTCAAATTGGCCCGCCGATTTTGGGGAAAATGTAAATTCAAAGGGATTCTTCTAAGGAGCTTCTTGCATCCAATTTAAAATTTAAATACATTCGAAAAAAAAAAATAGCCCCAAAAGTTTTAAATATAAGTTGAAAAAGACAGGTTCTATTAAAAAAATATTAACTCAATTTTTTTTGTACTTATTTGCTGAGTTCATTTAAGAAAATTTATAGTTTATAGTTAAAAAAAAAATCATTTTTTATAAAATACATAGCTTTCTTTAGGGTCAAAATGCAAAGCTAAGGATATCATTTTTGTATTAAAATAGTAAATATGTAACACAAGCAAAACAATTTTTAAGTAATTTTAATAAAAAAAATATCATTATTCATCACCGGAAACCTAATTTCATGGAAAAAAAAATTTTAGAAGCTACATTTAGTGTTTGTAGAAATAATGATACAATAATTATTACATTACTGAGTATTTCGGTAATTTAACTACTATGTGGCTTTTAAAACTATATTGCTGTGGCTGTCGCTAAGAAAATAAAGAGCACGTTCGATAACATTTCGCTCAAGATATACCTACCTTGTAAGTGTGAAAACATCTTACGGTTGATGTTAGTCCTTAATTTTTTTACCAACATTTTCAAAGCCAAATGAATCAAAACTAAAGCGATTTATTCAAAATAGCTTTGAATCTAAATAATGAATAGTTTTATAAATTAAGTATAACATATAAGACTTGAAAAATTAAACGGCTCAAATTTTTATTTTTTTTTTGTGTCTTTTGACAAGTTTTTATGAAAATTATGCTTTTCGACGAAAAAAATTTTTGACGTTATAGGAAAAAAATTGTTAGAATAAAATAAAAAAATATTTTTGAATATTTTGACCAATTTAAAGAACTTTTTACTCAGTGTTATTTTGACTGAAAGTTAATAGCCTAGGAGAATAAAATGATTAAATATTAAATTTTGACCAAAACTAATAAATCACTATCGCAAAAACCAAAAATTCTCATAAAGTTTTTATGATCCAAAAATATTTTTAATCATCACCGTGCATTCAAACTGTTAAAAATATTTTTTTTCCCAATATCTTACTAAAACTTCTGTTTGTTTTTTGTCGACTGATTAATATTAATTAATTGAACATTATTTGATCGAGCTTTATAGGCGTTAGTAGACACCGATATTCATGTGAACTTATAGACATCGGTCAATGCTTTTTACACAAACATGGCAAAGAACAATTTAACCTGGTAATTGGTGACATATGTTTCGTCTAGTACTACATGCCATAATGTTCAATTAATCAATAATAATCAGTCGATAAAAAACAAATAAAATTTCCACAACCAGAAGAAACGCTAATTTTCAAACAAGTGGCACAAGGCCACGAAATACGAAAAAAAATAGGTCATAGCAAGCCTTTGAACCGACGCACATTGGCAAGATTTGACTTTTTTGATTACAAAAATCATAACTTCTGAACGAATAAAAATTTTTTGCTTATTTTTTTTATATGATAGCTACTACAGTGCCAAATTTTGTTATAAAAGGTTTGCAGAGTCCAACGCAATCGATTGTTGGAGTTGAGTTTTTTGTAGGGTGGAAAAATTACATATCGTCTGCATATAAAAACTAACTTCTGTTTTGTTTGTCGCAAGTTAACTTTGAAAACTGCAGAAAAGTGTGATTGAAATGTGAATGCGCTTGGTATATACATATAACTCAAATTGTAACTGAAATTCATTTTTGAACGACTTGTACTCATCCATTTACTGTTCATATTCCAATATAAGTTGGATACAATTTTTTCAAATTCAGACATCTTATGCGTTGAAAAACTATTTTCGGCAATCTGAAAATAATATCTTACGTTCAATATGAACTCTGCTTGACTTGATGTGCTTTGAAAAAAGTTGAAATGATCCCAATGAGCACAAAAACGGACGCGAATCCGTTTCGAATTCGAAAATACTAGTTTTTTTCGACTTTTTAAACATTTCGGCTTAAGTTTACTTTAGCTGACATTCTCCAAATCAATTTATTTTTTTAGAGGTAATAGAAGGTACAAAATAAAAAAATATAAAAATTTCAAAAAAAGTCGCTCGGATCTAGTTTCGGAGATAGAGACATCGCTTTTGGAAAAATGATTATAAGTTGGAAACCCCTGAATGGAAAATGGAAAATATGGGTGTCATAAGAAGGATAATTTAATGGCCGACAAAAATGGTAAGCAAAGTTTTGAATTTTGACTCATGTTTTTGGAGATATTACGATTTTTGGGAAATTTCGACCAATTTTTTTTTTTAAAAAACCTTATTTTTCCCAAAAAATGTGTTAATGACCTATATTTATTTAAGCATATTAAGATAGCTTAATCTTTTCCCTTTAAAATGATAGTTTTGAAATGATTTGCTTAGCAGTTTGATCAATTTTGCTCAACCGATCATAGGAACAGAGACTATACATAAGTTTACGTGACATCGCAATCTCATAAATTGTTCAACGGAAACATCAGATCCCAATGCTTTCCGTTAAATTACATATTGAGGTAAATTTTAAAAGCAGTCTGATGTTTCCACGGAATGAATATTTGAGATTCTAAAGTCTCGTATATTTATAATCTCTGATATAACTCTGAAACCTAATGTAGTTTCAAGAGTGTTTGCAACTTTATACTTTTCATTAATTAAGTAATATAAATGGATTGGCTATGATAATCCACTAAGCCATTATCCACCTTTGTGAATATTCCAAATTTTAACTAAAAATGTAGAGGTTCTTAAGTGAATCGATATTTTTTTTTTCTCTTAAGAAATTTTCATTAGTAATACCTCAAGCTTTTTTTTCAATGATCTATTAGTCTTTCTGCTAATTTCACATTGTCACCAAATTTTCAAAAAAATCCTTTTTTTTAGTTAATCCCAAATTATATATTTGTCATGGAATCCAAATCATGTATCCTTTCGACTCCTCTCATTAAATTAAAAAAAAAATATTTTATTACTCTTGTGGTCTGGATTATTAATTCTTTCTGCTTGCATTCTTCCTCCGCAACGTTAGTTCAACTCAAAACAAGCTTATAATGACTTATTGATATTGCGTCTTATGCTGCTTTGTACAGTACACCATCTCATCGTCTCTAGTGTTTTGTAAAACGATTACAAAGCAATTTACTTGTAAGATAATGGAGTCTAGTAATGTGCTAGGATACACTTTGACCATTTGGAGTCAATACCCGAACACACACATGCATACACTATTCCTTAACACAGACACGCAGCCAATGTAAGGGTTAAAAGTTTGTTTGGTCTTACAAGAAAATGCAATTTACCAAGGCAACTTGATTGGGTTACTTTAGACTTTTATGTTTTTTTTTTTACAATTTTCTGAAAACTTTACTTCGGTTGGTGTGATTGATAAAAAAAGAAATCTTGTTGGACTTTTACAGGCAGAGGCAATGGCTTTAGTGTTCATTTTATCACAATTATTTTACCTTTTAAGAGTTTTAATTTAATTTTCCTTAAGTGCTAAACAGTGCTGTTTAGCTTAAACTATGTAAATCAATTATATTGAAACTTTGATCAGCCGGAAGCTTGAGAGATTTTATTTAAGTGTATTACAAAAAACGAAAAAATGTTTATAACATTAATTTACATTAAAAAGCTTTTTCAGATGCAAAATTGTTTTCAAGTTTTAAGGCTCTAAGCCTAAATTAATCTTTATTGAAATTTTGCTATAGCCAGTAGGTGAGCTAAAACGAAAGTGATTTCATTTAAAAACTTTTGCAATTTAAATGCAAAGAAATGACCAAAAAGTCACATTTCAGAATAAAACTTGGATTACGAGTAAATGTCTTGGCCGTGCCTCTGGTTGGGTGTATCCATCATTTTCTAAGTAACTCGCACATCTCTCTTTTACATTTTATCGCTTTAGAATTCAATTCGATTTTGCCTTATTCGAATTACTGCAAAAATAACATGTATAGAAACTTTTAGTCTTTTAAGGTTGATACATTTCAATTGATCAGATAGTTATACATTTTATTGTTACTTTAATTTTTGTTTTTGAACATATATTTACATCTAAATTTGTTTTTACCTTTGTAAAGCATATTGCTTTAAGTCCCTTCTCGTTTTGCCTTCAAACAAACATATATCAAGAGTTTTGCTATAAATTTACCTTCAAGAAAAGTTTTGTGCTGAATGTTTTTTTGAATTTTTGTTGAATCTCCAAAATTCCAAAGATTTACGTAACATCAAACTTTAAGAATTTTAAAAGTTTGCTTTGCGTACGATTTGCTTGAAAAACATTTAAAGTGTACATAGTTTTTCAGGAGCGTTTTAATTGCAAATAATTACTTGAAGCGCATTAACCCTCCGTCAGTCAGATGGTTCTAGCCAGACCTTTTTTGGTTTCAACTATATTTTAAATATATTTCCAACTGAGCTAGTGACTTGAAATTCCTTGATTTTGTGTAAAATTTTTTTTTTCGCTATTTATCAATAAAAAATCACGACAAAAAAATATACACAAGAATGACTAAAAGTATATATATTTTTACACACTCGGGCAGCCAGATATGGTTTGGGGTATGGAAAAGTACTTATATTCTTGATCAACGTCACCACCTGAGTTGATTTAGCGATGTATGTCTGTCTGTCTGTCCGAATGTCTGTCTGTCTGTCTGTCTGTCTATTGAAATCCGGTTTACGGGAAAACCAAGAAAGCTAATTGAATGAAACTTTCACACACAGGTGACACATTCTTGCAGGCATTTTTTTATTGACAATGGGCGAAGTCTGTTCACGGACACGCCTACCGCCCATACTCTATGTATAATTACCCAGGCAAATTTTGAGAAAAGTTGCAGTGAATTTGATGAAATTTGGTGATTTGATGCATATGTAAACAGAATTAGGATTAGGCTAGGTTTCAAGTTTTCAAAGCTTCTTACAGGGGCGTGGCACAGCCCTAAATTTTATTTTTTATACTACCATTTCTTGTAAGCCATTCGCGATATTTAGATGAAATTTGGTAAACGGATACATATCAAATATACCTTGAATTGGGGAAAAAGTGGGCGGAATGGTAAAAGTGGGCGGAATGGTAAAATTAGGCGTGGCACATTATAACTGTTAAAAATTTTGATCCCGTACATCTCAAAATTGGCACAAACGATTTTCATAAGATTTTACAAGCTCAGCCACTTTTCTGTAAAATCTCGCTGAAGGGCGTGCCACAGCCCACAATATTTATAAATGATATATTAAGAGAACTTACGACGTAATCGCTATGCAATTTAATGATGTAGATATACTTGCTATAAGGTCTCTTATAACAAAAATTTTGTCCAATAGTAGCTGTGGGCGTGGTACCTCCCATATAAGCAAAAAACGTTTATTGGTATAGATAGTGTGCTATAAGAGTAATCTTCATAAAATTTGCCTTAGAGGTATCGGCTGCTATGGGCCTTAAAATTACATGAAAATTAACGAGATTGCTGTAGTGGGCGAGGTACCTCTTATATTACCATAAAATTGCAAGCGCTATATTGATTGAACAATTGGTTTGAAATTGAATGTAGGTGGTTAACTTGCTATAAGTTATACCTGAATATAATTTGGGCGAAATAAAACCAGTGGGCTAGGCACTCCCCATACAAGTAAAATAGCTTAAGTGGCATATCTATCGAAATGTGTTATCAATCATACTAAAATTTGGTGAAAGAGTGTAGCCTATGGAGAGCTATTGCTGGATAAAAATCAGACCATATTTCACCAGTGGGTGTGTAACCCCCCCCCCCATAATTTTAAGACTAATTACGGCATGTATCGCAAACTATACAACTTATTGGGCTAAGATTTGGTATGTGGATGTCAATGACGAATATAATTTAGTAACCCAAGAGAAGGCGAAATTGGAATAGTGGGCGTGGCACATTTAAACTTCTAAGTTTTTATTCGATTTGTTTCAAAATTTTCCACATTCTTTTGATTTTATCAACTTCTTAACTTTTTCCAATTGATCCCATATGTATTAGTATTGTTTGTTTGACTATTTCAACCTCTTTCATTTCTCTTCATTATATCCTTTATTTTTAAGACTTTTTCAGCGATTTTGAATTGTTTCATTATTTCATATTATTTCGACATTTTTAACCTATTTTCAACATTTTTCATATTATTTCGACATTTTGAATTTCTTTTAACTTTCTTCAATGGTTTCCATATTTTTTCGACTTTTTCAGTCTTCTACAACTGTTTCAACATTTTTCAACTTCTTTCAACCTTTTTTACATTTCACATTTTTTTCGACTTATTCAACATCTCTAACGTCTTTTAACATTTATTTAAAAGGGACTATAACTGCAGTACAAGGCATGTGAGTCTCGGCCTGGCCGAAGATAACACCTTAACTTGTTTTAATTCAAAGAAAAGCAATTTGATTCAAAGGCCTTGGAGATGACTATTTTGGTTGGTTTTTATAAATTTATGAATTTCTCATGTATGTTCTAAACAAATACTTTTTTTTATAACGCCACTGCTGTAATTGACAACAAAATAAATAGGGCGCAATGTTTCTGCGCCTAAAACAAGCAGTGCTAACTTACAAAAGCAAAAAAAAAAACAACAGAGAATTTCATGAATGTGAGACACAACGACCCACAAACACGTTTATACAATGGTACACAAAGGTGTGAAGAATCAAAGTAACAAAAAGCAATGAAGAAAGATAACGTCGTGAGTTGAAGAAAGAGAGAGAGAGAGAAATTTTGCTCCAGATGGTGAGGATATGTGTATTACTCGTGTACGCGTGAGTGTGCACAGCTGGTTGTGTTCCCTAATTTCCCACAAAAAAAAAAAAAAGAATAAGCGGTTCGAAGAGACAAAACAGGAAACAAGAAAGAATTTGTAAGAGGAAGAAATTTCAGAAAAACAAAAATCACAGGACACAGCGAGAGTTGCGCTTCGTGCGACAGAGAGATTAAAATCTAAATAATGTTAAAATTTACATTGCATATTTTTGTGCAAATTACTTAATTTTTTGCGTAAACACACACACGTGTAATAAATCGATGTAACAATCAGCACAGTTGTGTGTGTGCGTATGTGTTTAGCACTGCCATTAAGCCAAAAAATAATCGATGTTTTGTATGTGCGTGTGTGTGTGCACTTCCGGGTTGTAAAAATTTGCCTACAATTTTTTATTTGCATCGTGTGGTATAAAATCTTCCACATTCCATATCAGTTGGCGTTGGAGGTATAGGAAAAGAAAAATTAGCAATAAGCGAAATTTTTTTCCTGTTTGTGTGTCAGTGTCGGTAACTATGTACACACGTGTGTGTGTGGCTGAATTTTGTCTATGAAGCACCACCGTCGTTGCCGCCGCCGGTTTTTACGCCTATATCCTTAAACCAATGCTACACTTGTAAGCTTTGACTAAACTGAAACGAAAAACAAAAAGGAAAATATAACAAAACCAATTTTTGTTAAAGTTTTCAGTTTCAAAAGGATAACAAAAGTTTCAACTTTTAGTGTTCAACTCTCTAGGTTGGTGTAGCGACTCGAGCAACGATTTCAAGTGTCTTCTATATTTATTATTTAAATTATTTTTTACAAAATTATCTGTGCGTTTTTTCGCGTATATGAGCAAAAGCGAAAAGATAAAATCGATTTTCCCAAAATAAAATAGACCTTTTAAATTGTAATTTACGAAAATAAAAAACCCAACGCGGTGAAGTGCTTATATTGTGCAATACTCGTCGTTACAAAATAAATGTGCTATCGAAAATCGTTTACTTAAAGTTGTGCTGATATAAATAATTTTCCTCATATTAATAATTGTGAGGATTCAACTAGTCTCGTCCTAACCTGAAAAATTTTATTGGTGTTATTTATAAGCAGCGTTGTGACCACGATAAAAAAGCTTTTGCAAAAAGCTTTTTAACCCATCGAAGCAGTTGTTAATGTGAGTAGTATTTTATACAGAGCAGTAAAAGCTTTCTACCTTCTTCTATGAACTGTCAAATGTATTTTGACGTTTCTTCATTCGCAAAAAAACAAGATAGAAGATGTAAAGTAAAAACTACCCTTGGCCAAAGGTTATTGACAGAGTCCTATGTTTACATGTTATGCAAACATTGTGATAAATGTTTACAAAAAAAAACACAATGAACGCACACCGTTGTAAATGTACATAGTGAAATCGCCGATTTTTACATTTTGCACACTAAAAATACTCAATTTTTGCATAAACTTAAATAGATTGTGTATGTATAAGAAAGTATTAATTAAATTTAAATGTTTAGTTAAGGTTTTATTTTAAATAATCAAAAATTTGCATAGCAATGGCAATAACGAGAAAAAACTACCTATGTCTTTCGTGTACTCCTATTGATTTTACTATTTACTCAAAACCATAACGAACAGATTTTAGTAGTGGAGAAGAGTTTATTTAAATCGTATTTAATAGAGTATCTATTTTCACTTATAGTCTTATTCATAATAATTTAAAAAGGGCTAAAAAACACCTGAAACTTCAATATACAAAAACATTATTCATAACCGTATTTTATAATTAAAATTTGTATCAAACGTAAAAACTGAAAAAATTTGAAAAGTTTCTACTGAGTATTTGAAAATTATCAAAATGAAATTAAACTGAAATGAAACGAAAATTCTTCGAGCACATGTTATCATACTAATTTTAAAAAATGTTCATTGGCTAAAAAAAATCTTCTTCAACCTTTTGGGGTTGCCATCGTCTTTCCTATATGAGGACATTGTAAGAGCTTGTTAGAGGCGTATAAATAAAACATATCACAAAAAAGGATTTGTCGTCTGGAGTTTCAAAAAAAAATCTTGAAACTTAGTTAGGTTAGTTATTTCCGGGATATGACGTATTATCATAACCAAGGCCACGGATGGGCCTCTTGTATAGCCGATTTTCATATAGTCATTCAACCTAATTAACCTATTTTTATAAATTTCAAAATGAATTAAAGTTCTTTTCATCGAAATAGTCGAGAAAACAACTGCCGAAAGACTTAGGGAGTCGTTGCAACATTCGCAGGGAAAATAGAAAACATTTTCTTGGATTTCTGGATCTTTATAGCCCATGCAAAATTCTCCGATGTTGCATCGAACTTAACAAACTTTTTTTTTAATTTCTTTAAAAGTAAAAATCTCTAAAAATGCGTTTCTGAATACTAAAATTTTTGAAGTATTTTTATAGTCATTCTTTACTTTAAAAGCATTTTTGCTAAAAAATATTTTTTAAAAAGCATTGTTAAAATTTTTTATGAATACGACTTAGAAGTTGTGCTATAATTCAGGAGGTTTGTTTTTGTGTCATTACTGTAGAGCTTACACCAATTTATAGAAAAAAATAATCTTCAAAACTTTTCTAAGCTAACACTATTTTTTGTTGAAAAACGAAAAAGCAAAACAACGAAAAACAGATTTTTTTTGCGTTTTAGTAAACTTTCATGCGAATTGTACTGCGGCGTTCGCAGGTTTGATCTAGGAAGCTGAAATTTTGGGAGAATTTTCTTCAAGCCCGATTCTATTATATGGGCATATAGGACCGCAAATTTTTTTAAAAAAAAAAAAATAAAAACTCCTCCTTTAGTCACACGAAAAATGTGGGCGTGGTTTTACAACAGTAGGTGGCGTCCCCCTTTCAACTAAAAATCCCAAAACGCTATATCTTAGCACATAAGGCAGACTTTTGTACGTTTTAGTAAGTCGGTTTTTTCGTTAAACTTCGACGAAAATGGACGTAAACTCTGTCCGCGCCGTTTACAGGTTTGAGCTAGGAAGCTCAAATGTAGTAAAAAATAAATAAAATCCCTCTCCAAAAGTTTGAAAAAAAAGCACCTTAGTGTACATAAGGAAAATCAAAAAAAAAAAATTATAAATAAGAAAAAAATAAAGTTTTCTTCATCTATTTGGCCAAATTCCCAAAAATTTCAGCTCTGGTAGCAACCCTAGGAATATTTTTTTTTCTTTTTTTTTAAATGAGGATATTCTCGAATATGAATGAATTTTCGAAAATCGAGTGTTTATTCTTAAACCTTTTGTTAGCAAATACAAAATTGATGATTTACAAAAAAAAAAAAATAAATACAGATTTCGACTAGTGTATCATTTGGCATTGAACGTATGGAATTTTCTTCTAAGCAAAATAAAAAATGCTTTGCAAATGAGGCACTTATCACAGGTATTGAAGTAAGCATGTTTACTTCATCGACATTTTCCCAAAAAGAGCCCAACAGCTAACAAAAGCGATTCCTTTTAATTGTCCTGAATATTTTTTAAGTGCATACATAAAAAACCTAGTATGTATACAAAATATCGATCCACTAAGCACATAATCATGGCAACGATGTTTTGAAGAGAAAGACATGTTTTTTCTTGGACCCCGTTAGTGGTTAAAAAAAATATTTATCGATGTAACTTTTCCTTATATATCTCGAACTTTCGCGCTTTTAAGTCGCTCTGGTTCATACAAAAGCAAACTTTGACTATTAAAACAATATTTTCTTTAGCATCTAGAACCCAGAACAGTTGACTGCTTTACCTATGATAAACTTTACTGTCAGTAAATTTTGTTCCAATTTAACATAATCCAAGTGCTGCGTTAAAAAAATCAACGCTACGCCAACGCTCTTGTTTAGGTTCAGCACTAAGTCACTAGGATTTTTTTTATTTTTATTTTATTAACTCATACTCTCGTATCATTACCTCGTACATAACTTCCCAGCAGGCAATTGGAAAAGGACTGTTAGCACTGATTTTTTTTTTTTAGTTTTTTCCTTGGCCTTTTTTCGAAGTACTTCTGTGAACCCTCTTTCAACAAGCTGTATATTAGGGGGCCCCTTGGCTTAAGCGATGCAGGGAGATCTGGTTGAATAGTATTTCTATCAGACCTGCTTAGAAAGTCCTGTTTTATCGGGTCATTTCATATAAAAAAATATATATATAAGTTTGAAATTAGTTGGGAAGGCCTGTTATTTCCCAAGAATGGCCTTCCAGAAGCTTTGCTTGCTTCTGCCCTTGTCTACTGGGTTGTGTTGGCATTGAGCATAGTCATCGTTCTGATATGCCCTCCCAAATCATTTCACTGCGATTTATTATTTGTTCGCTGTATCTCATGTTTCTGGTAAATATTTATCTTGCTTGCAATAATTTTTTTTTGAGTGAACCTTTTCTTTAGTTAAAAATAAAAAAAAAAAAAATGTTGAGATGGTGCGATTTTTTTTGACACCGCGATATTTTTGATTAAAATTGCTTTAAGAGATTTGACTTTTGACACTTGTTTATTTTGTTGCTCTTATTGGATTTGTATTGATTTGCATAATTTCTATTGTTGTTTTATTGAGTGAAACATTTTTTTTTGTTCTGTTTTTGGTAGTTTTATGCTAAATAATGGAGTACAAATATCTATGTACGTATGTATATTCAAAAATTGGTTCCTTAAGCGAAGAAGAAAGAAGAGATTTAGAAATTTGTTCATATTCGGCTAAGTTGTACTTCTAGAAGGTGTAAACACTTGATTTTTTCATATAAGGCTTAGTTTTCAATTTGTGGACTTTCAAAAATTGACGTAATATGAATAATAGATTTTTCGGAAGCAGTTTATCGAACTTAACAAAATTTCAATAAAATATGAAACATTGTAGTTTCAATAGGAAATTTGCTGCTCTTTTCAACTACGAAATCAGATTGGAAATTTGATTTTTTTTTCTTGTGGAAAACCGGAAGTGAACATTTGATATCAGAATTGAAATAATTTCGACATATTTTATTTTTTTTATTTTAACTTTAAAATAAAGCATAAAATATACCGGTAATATGCTAAAATTTTTTATCGTGATCTACATTTGTTTACGAGATGTATGAATTGAAGTGCATACGTGCCGCACTTTGTATGGGATGTGGCACCTTCTTAAGTACTATAATTTATAATTTAACTAATAACGATCACATTAAAAATTTTCTTGTGAAACATCTATAAAAAGTATTATGTCGCAGTTACTAAAAATTTGATTTAAAATCTTTACTTCCGGTTTTCCATACATAAAAAAATTTAAAATTTGAATTTAACTAAAAAATTAAATAATCCTTTTTACTACTGGGTGTTTTTTTTAGAGGTTTGTTTTTCGAATAGAGATAAAACTGGCATTTTATGGTCAAATCTGGCAACTCTAATGTAATTTATGTTCAGTTTGGTTTGCCATTTGATCATAAACAGGTTGACAAAAGAACAACGCTTGCAAATCGTGCAAATTTATTTCGAAAATAATGGTTCAGTTCGCGAAGTTTACCGCAAGCTCCGTCCATTTTATGGTCGACATAATCGTCCATCAGAGCAATTAATTCGGTTAACCATGGGTCGTTTTCACACTACGTTTACTCTATGTGATAATACGCATCCGCAGAGACGTCGAACAGTGCGCACCGAAGAAACACTTGCCGCTGTAGAGCAAAATGTTGAAGAGGACCCGAATGAATCGATTCGCCACCGTGCACAGCAATTGGAGCTTTGTCCATCAACTTTATGGAAGATTTTTCGCGACCTTACAAGATCCAGCTTGTGCAAGAATTTAAGCCGCGAGACCATGCAATGCGTCGTGATTTTGGTGTATGGGCCGAAAATGAGATTGATCTCGATGCTGATTTTCATCGCAAAATTTTGTTCAGTGATGAGGCTCATTTTTGGTTGAATGGCTACGTCAACAAGCCGCATTTGGAGAGAAGAGAATCCACATGAGACCCTTGAGACGCCATTACATCCACAAAAACTGACGGTTTGGTGTGCTCTATGGGCTGGTGGAGTCATTGGGCCATACTTCTTCCCAAATAATGCTGGAGAGTCAGTTACCGTTAATGGAGACCGATATAGAGCCATGATAACCGACTATTTTGTTCCCGAATTGGATGGCATGAATGTGGATGAGTTGTGGTTCCAACAAGACGGCGCTACATGCCACACAGCGCACGTCACAATCAATTTATTGAAGGAAACATTCGATGAGCGCATAATTTCACGGAATGGACCTGTCAATTGGCCACCAAGATCGTGTGATTTGACACCATTGGATTATTTTCTTTGGGGATATGTGAAGTCGCTCGTCTACGCCAACAAACCAGAAACGTTAGGGGACTTGGAAGCCAACATTCGTGGCGTTATTGCCGACATACGGCCCCATATGCTCGAAAAAGTGGTTCAAAATTGAACCTGTAGAATTGGCCTTATTCGAGCCACATGCCCGAAATCATATTTAAACATTAATGGCATAAAATTATCCTTCCAATAAAGCCAAATTGATTGACATTAAAACGATTTTCTTGTGTTTTATTTCAATTCGAAGCTCTATACCTCTAAAAAAACACCCTGTAGTTACATCAATATTATTTATATTTAATTATAAATTTCTTAATTCCAAAAACTGCGTTTAAAAATAACGGTCCTTAAACTCCGCCAATTCTTCAGAAGCCTATAACTCGGCAATTAAGATTCATCCGATAAAAAAAAATATTATGTGTACACTATGTCCACTAGATGTATAATTTACCGGAATATAAACAAATTTCACGACCTCACTTTATTTTCATTGCCCGCTTCGCCTGAAATGCCCCATATGTATATAATAATATTTGTTATAACTCGCAAAAAACACCGTTTTTGCCCATTTTTGAGGTTATGTAGGAACCTGAATTTTCTTTTTTTTTTCGAAAAACTGTATGTATCTACAAAAATGGGAGCATATTTTTTCTGGTCATTGAGCTATATTTTTTCGAATGTGGTGTAGGCGCGAATATTTTAGTGAATTATCTCTATTCTTGAACAATGTTGACTGACTTATTTTTAGCCTGAAATTGATGCTTTTGACGTGGATGACGTATCTTTTTAGCAGGATTGTGCCATATGCCATACATCTGGCCGTCAATTGACCGTCAAGATCCTGCAATTTAACATTAGTGAACCTTTTTTTTCAGCTATTTTAAAGATAAAGTCTAAGTTCAGAGCTTTTATTTGCGAAATACAGCCAGAATTTTGCGAAAAGTCATGGAAGTCTTCAACAGTATTATGACTAGAGCTTGAACCTTAGACTTAAATAAAAATATCAATACTTTTTACAAAAATATTTCGTATTTTTTGACTTAAAATGTCACCTTCTTTTGGATAACCCTGTACCCTTAAGCTGAATTTAAGATTTCTTGCTTTCATGTCGATCATTTTTCCTTATGCCTCATGTGGTTGGCCCCTGAGCTTCAAGGTAACATTTCAAAGTTTTTTTTTTGAATAATACCACTGTGTTCTGTAATAAGATGTAACTGATCTATTTAAATTATGATTTCTACGTCGAGTGAACCCAACCAATATCAACGGAGCTGTAATCGCCCATGGCGATCGGGTGCCTGGTCGCGGACATCATGGTCAGCGGCAGCACGAGCTGGGATGCCATCGCTAGCAGTTTCGGGATAGTGGTGTGGGTTCGCTGCTGCCCATGGTGTACCTGCACCTACAAATATATTTACTCGTGCTAGACTGGGGCTGCACTCTGAAGCTTGAAGTTTTTTTTTTTTTTTTTTAAAACTGATTTTATATTTATTAAAAATTTAAAAAAAAAATTTAAATAATTGTGGGGCTCCCTAATCTTTCCTTCTTTGTAGTTGATCCTCGAGCACTGGTGTTAGGCTCGGGCCCTTCTTTATCCCGCCCTACCATGTGGACCGCTGGGCAAAATTAAGGTCCACCCTAATCTAAGTGTTGCTACATAGGACCTACCTTTGTATTTATGCTGTCATCCTCTTATTTCATTTTCTTATTAAAATAAAAAGGGATTTATTTTTCCTTTTGTTTTCATTTTATTTTTGAATAAAAATAGGAAATTTAATTATAATTCTATAAAATTATGCATTTAATTTAAAGGATATTTTAATATGTATGTGTATATAAAATTATAGAAATAAACTTAAGAAAATAATTGTTATATGAAAAAGTTGAAAATTTTTTTTTTCAACAACAGTTGATGTAGTTCCATTGTTACTTAAATTTAAAATTATTAGGAATTAAAGTTTAATTTGTTTTTTTTTTCTTAGTTTTTGTTTTTAAATTTCTAATATAGTGTGTAATATAATGTAAGTTTGTAATTTGGAAAACTCGATTATACTTGTTTTAGTAGTAGTTGTTGGTTTTTGTATTTTTGTTTTGCTTTTATTCTCGAAATTAATTCAATTCATTAGTAAGAATTGTAATAATAATAACTACGATACTTATTCTTATTGTTGCAGTTGCTGCTACTGTGTAGACGCTTGTTTTGTTGTTGGTGTTCCAAATTTTGTGATGTGTAGTGTGGTGTGGTCATCTTCGTGGTTATTAGTTGTTATTGTTTAGATTGGCGTTGATATTTTTGTTACAGGTGATATTCGTGGTAGTTATTATTGTGGTGATTTTTGATGTTGAGTAATGTAAATGATGATTGTTGCTATTTGTAGATTTGTGTAGTGTTAAAGTGGAGTTTATTTATGGTTGATATTTGTAATTGTTGCCTTTTTAGTTTTTCGTTTTGAATGTCAAATGTCCATCATTCTGTTTCCACTGTCACCTTTTATTGAAGAAAACTTTTAGTCCAACAGAAAACTGCCATGATGGTATACAAAAAATCAGAGAATGTATAAAGATTTCGCTCTTTTAACTTAAAATTTTGTGATTACTTTCAGAAAAAATGTATTTTACAATTGTTCACTATTGTTATGTGCATCATATTCACTTCCTTTCTCCCTTCGAATGCTGATAGTTCTAAGACAATTTCTCAACTTTTCGTTTGAGCACATTCATGGGAAAACTCTAATTTAGTTAATTAAAATATCAAGACGAAATCGAAAAAAATTATTCAACGAATGTGAGATTTTTATTTTTAGGCAAAATTATCATTTTTACACGTAATTTTTCATCAGTTTTATGCACATTGGTTTAAGGAAGATTAAGCTGCGCACTTTTAGCACAATTTTTTTTTTTTTATTTATTTATTCTGATTTTTGTTTTTTTTTCGACTTTTTAACAAAAAAAATTAATGTCAAATTCCGAGATGATAATCAACCGAACACGCTAAGTTCGCCATTTTCTTTAGCGAAGCGCTGGCGCTTCCGCGAATCTTGCACGCATGGAACTCGTATTATTAGCCGCCATTATTCACATATATCCGTATGTGTTTTTTTTTTTTTTATTGTTTTGTACTTTTCCCGTAAAATCGAAAGTTTTAATATTATATAAAGTTTACGATTTTTGCTTCTCGTTTTTATTAATTAACTTTAACATTTTACGAGAACAATGGACTTTGTTAAAATAAAAAGAAAACCGTAGTGAGAAACGTGATACAGCGCCGTACGTTGGCTACCAAAATTTTTTTTGTTTGCGCGGCACGTCCGCCCGGTTCAGCAGTCAAAATCAACTCCCGTATACGATTTCGTTTTCTCTGTCTAGTTCACACGTTCGACTTCAGTTTTATCGCCCGACGCGCTGTTCAGCCCTCTGATTGGTTGAACCGCTAAACCGTAGAAAATTCTAGAACAAACGGCGCGATAAACCGATTCAATTTACCAAAAAGGTTAATTTGCCAAAAATGTCAACTTGCCAAAAATGTCAACTTGCCAAAAATGTCAACTTGCCAAAAATGTCAACTTGCCATTTTTGGCTTCGACGTTCTTTTTGCTACGCCGGTGTCTAATCGATGGCATTGGTGCCGTTACAGAGCAGTTATTCATTGTATGTAGTGTTAGGCCAAAAGGTATATTTTAAGTTTATTCCGAAAATATTGTATTCATTGATTCATATTGTTGTTATACCAACCGTGCAGGTGAACTAATCAAAAATTCGCAAATTGTTGAAAGTCAAAAATATTACCCTTGGTACGGAATTTTTGCCGCTGGTCATGATAAGTGCGCAAATATAGTAGCGTCGAAAGTCAGAATATTGCTTATGAGCTACGCCTTTTATATGACCAGTTGTTCTTATTCAAACGAAGAAACCATTTGCATCCATTCTGCATTTGATAATGGGTTAACCAGAGTACAAAACTTAAATCTCCCCTTGTTCGACAGTGTTCAAAAAAATGTAACACTTTAATATACATCACCTTTCAAATTATAACATTCATTTAAACAAAACTCTATAAATTATTCAAAAAAAAAAAAAAAAAGGAAAGAAATGAAATCAGAGCTTATCAGCTTCATCTAATTGCTATGTCAATTTAGATAATCAGTTTCTGGCCATTGAAACCTTACAAAAACTTTATAGAATATACGCACACATACACAAATAAACCAACACTAAAACATATAGAATAAAAGAAAACCATACAAAAAAAAGGAAAACAAAATCATGTGGACTTTTTAGGCGAAACAAAAAAAGCATAAATTTTTCTTTTATAGGTATGTAGTATGTACATAATCATAACCTTAATGGTACACCCAGAAGATAAGGCCTGCCATTTATTTTTGTATTAAGTTATCCCCTATATGTACGTTATCAATAGAACTCCAAAGTATGGAGCAGAGAAACAGAAAAAAAAAAAAAAAATGGAGACCTACGCACAAAAGAAATGTCAGCTACACGTGATTTCCATTTAATTTGATCTATTAGGGAGAAACAGCTGCGCGCAGGAAAATGCTGAGGCAACTGATTGGAAAATAATAGAGTAAGGATTGGTACTGACTGGCATTGGTATCGGTATTTGAAGCAACGTTGGCATTAGATGTTGAATTGAGTGGAAGTGGAAGAAAGCGATCGATGATGGTCTTGGCAGCCAACATAAAATGCTCATTAGTTTCATTAAATTACAATTTCGTACTATATAAATTAAATCAATCCTTTTAATTTAGAAAGCATTGAAAAACACTCAGTGTTAAATAATTTTGATGTCCTTGTTACTATGTTGTTACTTTTCTATACTTTATACTTGGTAAGTAGTTCTGGCATACATATGCTGCACTGAAAATCAATTCTTTATGCTCTTAAATACTTAGATTTATATCAAACTGTAGAAAAACAAAATTAATTTATCAAATAAGACAGCTTGTAATTTGCTTAAATTAAAATATTTGTAGCTTTAAGCCTTACATCCCATATAAGCCAGCTTTTCTTCTCGGAATTATTGTTTTTTAAGTACAGTTCTCTAGCCTCGTCTAAGCTTAAAAAACTTGTGTAAGAAATTTTCGTTATACAAGTTAGCCAGTGTACGGCGGGACACATAATAAGTACCTCCCTTTAAAGATGTGCGTCCCAAAGGTTTGTGTAAAAAATTACTTGGGGACCTCGCTCACTTGAAGGTTGATCTGACCATTGGTGATATTTTGATGCAAGTTATGGATCCTGATATCTGCAGTTATCTTCTTCCAGGTGATGCCACGTGTTGTGGTAATGGGCAACTGAAATATTGCTTTTATGTCACCGGAGATGTGAAAATTTGCACCGAGCTTACTGAGACGCTTGATGCTATCCAGGCATATCCCATGAATAAGCTCATGGTTTAGTTAAAGGCCTTCTTTCGTTGCATTAGCCAGGACGGAGGGTAACGCCAGTAAATTATTGTCAATTTTGCTTGAAAAAGTTCGTTTGGTAACGCTCAAAGTTTCGTTGCTAAGCTGGATTAAAAATGTCTCATTTAGGATTCTTGACTTCTTGTTGTATCGTCCCTCTAAAATTAGTTCAAAAGATGTTGTTGTCATTGACCTGGCTTATCGATTCACCATAGTCGTCTTCAAAGTGACATCTTCCATTTTCTCCTTTGATTAATCTTGGTCGGCATTCGTCTGTAGAAAATGTCATCACCGAATTTCCCTCGCAGATTGTTGCATTGTTAATTGAGGTACACCCAATCAAATTCCGTTTGTCTCGTCCTCATTTATAGCATTTCCTTGTATTAAAGCTGTGTTCCGCTCAAATATATTGATCGCTTGAACAATATCCCGTGTAGCATAGAAGAATTTTCTGTTGATTAAATATTGGTCATTTATCAATTCATATCGGCTTTGCGTCAGGTTAATACCGCAATACATTTCCTTGCTGAATCCAGTTCATGGAGCAACTTTTTCATTTTATTCTTCTGCAACTCATCCAAGCGGAGATTAGCTTGACTAAGGTAAAGCTTATTGCTGGTCTTCATGGAGTTTTGATTAAAATCATGCTCGACGGCGTCTGCTATTCCGGCTACAATCTTGTTGAACTTTTGCATTGAAAATATATTTTTTTTTGTGGAATAGAGTTTCGACATTTTTCAAAAAGAATTAATTAGTTATCCTATGATCATAACAGCATTCAGAAAGCGATTCCTTTTATGTTTACGTAATGATATTATGACATCATAATTAATACAGACTTCCGATAATTTTTTTCGGCAATTTTGAAAATTTCCTACTTTTCTTGTTGTTTCCGTTTTAATAAAAGCTTTGAGCTGGCTCAAAATGACAAATTCTAAAATTTCTTATAAATTTGAATCAGTGCCGAACTCCTGAAAAAGAGAATGTTTGCAAGTATGCTTAAGTGCATGAGAAATGGCGAATGTTTGGGAGTGCAATCGACTTGCTACAAATCTTCGGCAGATAGTTATGTCCATGTCTTTATATCAAAATTGACAGCAATTAGTCAAAAACTCATCTTAATAAGCCAATATCTAAACGTGCTCGAATCAAAAGCCTGCGCAGCCATTGCTTTTTTGAGGGAAAAGAGCTGTGACATATGCAGAACCGATTTTTTAGCCAGTAAAAAGGGTCAGAAATGAAGCTATTTTGCATTTCAATAAAGCAGAGCTCGTAAAAAAAATGTATGCTAAACAAGACTAAACTTTAAAAATTGATGACAAAACAACAATTGCTGCGTCATTAAAATTTACTGCCTCGCGTTTTTTGTAGCGTTTCACGACAGCTTGTCGCTTCTAAAGTTGGAAAACATGCGTGCATATGGAAGTAGCGCGAAAAAAGCGTTGGCAATCTACATAACGCCGTTGCTTGCTACCACAATCTGCAACCAAAACCTTTTGAACATTTTGAACTTTTCGAGCGACGACGAGCGACGAAATAAAAATAGTAAGTGAAAATAAATGTTGGTGTCCGATGAGGTAAGGTTGAAAATGGATTTTAATCGATGAGGAAAGGTCCAAAATAGATTTTTGACATAATTTAGGACCGGCCAGGACCAACGGAGAGACCATTTTTTCCGAAAAAAAATTGTAACTTTTAGTATTTCGAATAAACCTACGCTGTCATGCCGATTTCGACCCTCATATATTTTGTATGGAATTTAAGAACTAACTATTACTTAAATGAAATAAAGTTTATTGACTGTATGTATTTGTTATATTATTCACAAAATATAATAAAGTTTCACAAATAATGAGTCCTTTTAAAGTTCCTGAAAACATTTGACACACAAATTTCGGCTGTGTGTTCCTATGCAAACATTTTTGTTGCACACACAGCAAACCAATGCGGTTTTATTCTCTTTTATTTAAAGTTTCCTCGGTCAAATAAAGAGATCACATTTACCCCGTTGGTTTATTGTAGCGGCACCATTATAGGCCACTTAGCAGAAGGACCAGCTCTTTCTTCTTCGTTGTTAGCAAGACTTAATGATGATTTCGACAGCGTAGCCAGAAGAAAAAGAGAAGATGCATTTCGTCGATATCTGCCTTACGATATTGTTTCTTGTTAAAAAAAACACACATTTGCGCCCAAATTTTTTCAAAATAAAATGTTATTTTACTTCACGTACGCAATCTGTTTGTGATCTGTCTGCGGAATGAGTAGAAGATTCATGAGTACGGCCGACTATATGACCAATAATGCTAAAGAGGCAAAATCAAAATCAAAATAAAAACGTTTTTGTCAGAAAGAATCACTGGCGTTGAAATCTAAACGCTATTCACGGTGGGCTTTAACCAAGTTTAAATGACAAGTTGCGTTAGAATCAAAACTTTAAAGGAAAATATTTGGGAGGTAAAAAATACATATAATTTTTTTTTTTTAGTTCCATACATACTGCTTCTTAGTAATATTACATATGGAAATTTTCATGAAAACGGAAGTTTTTGTTCTTTGGTTTTTTTGCAATTATCTTGAAAACGAAAAATTGCCCAAATTCAGCCTTAGCTCCAATTATGAAGCTAATTAGAAGCTATAAGTTAAATTATTGTAAAATAAAAATCCGTTTTACGACTTTAGAACATGAACGTTACGTAACGCAATTTTCGAAGATTTTTGACCCCCCTCCCCCCTATGTAACGCGCCGTAACGTTTTCCCTCTACCCCCCCCCCCCCCCCCCCCCCCCCTTAAACGTTACGTAACACCCAAGTGACCATATTTACCTAAAAGTCACAATTATGTTGCGAAAAGTACCGGAAATACATGCGTATGTTGTTTATTTTCTTTATTATACCCTACACCGAGGGTATATTCACTTTGTCATTTTGTTTGTAACGCATAGAAGAGGGCGGTGGTAGGTATGAAAAAGTATATAGATATATTCTTGATCAGCGTCACCACCTGAGTTGATTTAGCTATGTCCGTCTGTCTGTCTGTTCAAATCACGTTTACGGAAAAACCAAGAAAGCTAATTGAATGAAATTAGCACACTCAGGTCAGACCTTCTTGCAGGCATCTTGCTATTGAAAATGGACGTAATCGGTTCATGGACACGCCTACCGCCCATACTCTATGTATATTTGCCCAATCCCATTTTGAAAAAAAATGCAGAGATTTTGATGAAACTTGGTGATTAGGTGTACATTTGAACTAAATTAAGATTAGGCTAGGTTTCAAGTTTCCAAAGATTCGCGTGGCACGGTCCTAAATTTTAACCTCTATACCACCATATCTCGTAAACCGTGCAAGATATTGTAATGAAATTTCTTTATTTTTTCGACTTTTTCATCGATTTTAAATTGTTTAGACTTTTTCAACCTCTCTCAACATTAACATTTTGCATATATTTACGACTTTTTCAACAGTTTTCAACCTCTTAAACATTTCACACTTTTTTCGAATTATTTAACCTCTTCAACGTCTTTTTTTACTGAAATATATGTACCTACTTTGAGTGCAGTGTAGGGTATGTGAGTTTCGGCCTGACTGAAGATAACACCTTAACTTGTTCATATTGTTATTTAATAAAAATCACACATAATGTAATAAACATTAGCTTAAAATATGTTAAAATGGCGAAAAATGAGACGAACATATTTTATTAAAATGATAAAAGTTGATGGGATCTAGAACAGCTACAGCAATAAATGAGAAAAATAGGAAATCTTTCCACGCTTACATCTCTGGTTTTGGTTAACCAATCTCGAAGATGATAGTTTTAGGACATTCTGCTTGATAAGTGCTTTAATTTAACATATCATTTATTGCTGTAAATTATCTAGATCCCATCAACTTTTATCATTATAATAAAATTTTTTGGCTGTAGCTATTCAATAAGCATACACATAAAGAAAGCGTTTCATTATACTTACATACCTCATTTCAAATCACCACCCGCTAAAGTAGTTTCACTTCTAAAACAATGTTACGTAACGCGTTGTTCGAACCCCCCCCCCCCCCTCCCCTGTAACGCATCGTAACGTTTCACAAGACCCCCCCTCCCCCCCTAATTGCGTTACGTAATACTTGAACGGCCCCTAATTGACGTTGGAAGAGAGATTTTTGGGAAAGACTATCATCATGTATCACTTCTCTTACACACTTCAATACTTAAGGCAAAATACTATTAAATATTACAAAAAATGAGAAACTGCATTTATGCAAGTTTGCAGGTGGTTTGCTCAATGTAATAAATGAATTCTGGTGTAAATTGTTCAAATTAACAAAATTTGAATATTTTCCTTAGATAATATCAGATGGTAACGCTTTTATAATAACTTTTAATTTTTCTGTCACGGTTGGCTTTTTGGCGGAAATGCCCATATGCATTATGTACAACACAGGTATGAAATTTAAAAAAAACATCCAATTTTTGTCAAATTGTTACAGAACTTTGAAAGATAGCCAAATAGCCTAAGTTTCAGCTCTCTAAGTAATCGGAGCTCTGAGGACTGCTAGGTCAAATTCCGAAAGAAACGCTATTTTTGCGAAAATAGTCGAACTTAATGAGGGTATTCCTGAAAACGCGAAAAAGCCTCGAAAACTGCGTAAACTGCGTAAACTGCGAAAACTAAGCACATTTTCGAGCCTCGAAAATAATTTGTATGAAGAAAAGTTTGCGCAACTTTCGAGGCTAATTAGTTGAGCAAGTGGCCTCGAAAAGTTGGAAAATGAATCAGTGTTGCCATTTGTCGAAATAATTTGCTGCGAGTTTGAAGTTTCTTTAGAAATTTGCACAAAAGCAAATAAAGTATAGATAGGGGTGTTCCCGAAAGCTAGCTCGAAAACTTTCGAGTTTTCGCGCTTTTCGAGTTTTCGCGTTTACAGGAATACCCTTAATATCTAATATCTCTGGACTAAGAAAAAATATAGTTGATTTTTTTCTTTTTTTCCTCAAATTCCGAAAAATAAAACTCTTGCAGCTGTTGTACCAACCCTAGGATTTTTGTTATTTTTTTTTTTAAATGAGTACCTTTCCGAATTTTAACCGTTCCCGAAGAATTCTAGAACATAAGTTAATTTTGAACATGGCTATCGTACATATATAGTACCTATGTACGTCAAGAATATTTTCTCAAAGCAGTAAATACATTGTGTATATTAAAATAACCACTGTTATGACTATGGATCACAACATGACACAAAACTACCTCCAAAATTTATATCATAATAAAGTTATAAGCCTATTAAATAGATAAATTATATTTTGCCTAGCTGTCTTTTACCTGAATGAACATTGGTTAAAACAAGAAAATAATTGGTAATCATAAATAAAATGTCTATATATTCGTAGTGAATGGTACTGAAAGGCATTTAATTAACAAAATTAATTTCATCCAGTAGTTTAAAAACTATAACAGTTAAGCTGCAGGGCTAAAAGTTTCACGGAATTCCTCAATATCTACATCGGTAAATTTAGTTAATTTAAATTGGTGAATGTCTGTGTTAGATAGTTTGTAAATAAATTATATTAAATAAAATGTTATCATGAATGAATTTTTCGAAAAAAAAAAATGAGGAAAGTTTTTTTATGCTCCTGTATAAGTATAAATTAGCGTTATCACGCGTTTTTCTTACTTTATATTTCAATTATAGTAATTATATTGAATTTAATAAATCAAAGATAAGGACTGTCCCAGAAAAAACTTGCACTTTTATTTTTTAAGATTATACTCTACCTGATAATCTTATAGGTCTAAAAAGACAAAATATTTATTCCATATAAAGTGACGTTTGATATGATGTATAACACTTGAAGATAGCACTTCTAACGACTAAGATGTCTAGCAAGCAAGAAAAAGTCCGCGAACTGATTTTGTCCACATACCTGCAAAATCCAAAAAAGTAAGCTAAGGACATATAGAGTTTAAAAAGTACCAGACCGTTCTGATGAAAAGCAGTTGATGGCTCAGATGCGAGCCCGAAAATTGTATGAAACGTAACTGACTAAATTTTATTGCTGCGTTATGGACAACGGAACTTACGTCAAAGCAGACTTTAAGCAGCTACCTGGGCACGAATATTATACATCACCAAAGAAGGGGAATGTGCCTAGTAAATTCAAAGAAAAAAAAATTTCGAAATTTCCGAAGCAATATATGGTTTGGCAGGCCATATGCACCTGTGGCCTCAGAAGCAGCTTCTTTGTTACGCAAGGCACAATCAATTCCAAAGTTTATATAGACATGTGCCTCGAAAAACGTCTTCTACCATTTATTCGTGCACATGAGCGTACCGTGATATTCTGGCCAGATTTTGCAACCTCTCATTACTCTAAAGCTACGATGGAATGGTATGCAAGTAAAAAGATCGATTTTGTACCAAAAATAGCAAATCCGCCTAACTGCTTCGCCCAATTGAAAGATATTGGGCTCTAATGAAAAGAGATCTTCGAAAGAGTGGCAGGACTGCAAAAAATTTTCATGACTTCAGACTTAAGTGGAAAAGATCGTTCCGTACTGTCGATGAAATAACTGTGCAAAATTTAATGAAGGGCCTTAAAAAAAAAGTAAGAAATTTTTATAGAAAAAACAAAATTGTTAATTAGTTTTTAGATATTTATATTCTGAACACAAGCCATTATTAATAAAAAAATAAAAAAATAAAAAAAAAAACAAAAAAATTGCTGGGTATTTTTTTATAACTAAAAAGCAAAGTGCAAGTTTTTTCTGGGACAGTCCTTATATAACTAGTTTTTTCTATATTGCAAATAATTGTGTAATCGAAATGTGGATATATTTGACCTTTAAGATGAGATCGCATGGGTCAGTTTGTATTTTTTTAGCTTAACTTGACGTAGAAAAAAGGTGCTAAAGCTGTCGAAAAGTATAATTTTTTTTTATTATTTTGATAGTATTTCCTCTTTTGTTTTCGGCAAATATTGACCAATATCTGAAAAAGTTAAGTATTTAAACTTAATATTTTTATAGTGTACGCGGAATACTGTATGCTCGAAATAAGTATCATTCATTATGACATTTTTAAATGCATTCAAATCAATATAATTCCATCCGCTGTTTTCATTTCCTTTTTTGTCAGCAAATGCGAAGGACACATGGAAAAACTAAACTGAAAGGCATCCTCACAGTTTTCAACATGGCAGCATCTCATTTCCGTACTTAGTTGTTGGAGTGAAAAAAATACACGGGTGGTGGGTACTTGTGATGTTTGCGAATGTGAAAAAGATGTGCATGTGGAGAGAATGTGCAACAACGACTGCAGTAGAAAAATAAACCACAATTGGTAGTTGAAATTGAAACGGAAATCTCATCATTTTAGACATTTTTGCATAGTCCTTGCTAATGTAGTTCAATGTAGTTGTGGTGTTGTTGTTTTCAAAGTGTCTGTGTGTTTCTTATTATCTTCACTCTTCTATGTACGTTGGTGTTCCATTATGTGTCACACAAGCCTATATTGGTTTCCAATTATTGCTGACCAATCTTAATTGTAATGTCATAGTTTACTTCAAAGTGTGGCAGAGGCATTGCCATTACAAAGATCTTTAGTCAGTAGTTTCACACTTAGGAAAAATAACAAACAAATACATTAATACGTACATAATCATACACAGAAGTAGGGTAAGACACTTAAAAAGTTCTAAAAATTCAACTTACACACAGATTATTGCAATAAAACTTGGATGCGTTTGCGCAAGCGCTAAAAACTTTTGGTGCCTATTTTGATTGGACGAAGTGGTATCCCCATAGTGACCACATTTTTTAAATCAAAATACAGTAAAACATTTTCTCCATAAACTGAATATCAAGCCAAATATAATAGTTAATAACATCTAGTAGGAGAATGATGTCTAAGAAGCATGCTTCTTTGACTTATTTGGGTGCCAATGCCCGTACTGTCTTTCTATCTTTCTTTACTTTGTTTTGATACACGACGCCACAGGAAGTCAGGGAGAAAATCTACGTTCTGGAGGAAAGTAAGTAGTACCCCTGCAGCATTTGCTTTCAAATACATATAAGGGATAGAGATAAACCTGTTTGCCAGACGTGGGGGTAATTTATTAAATTTGTAATGCATATTCACTACCACGAAATTAGTTTATTGGAAACGGAAATTTTCAATTAAATTAAATTTAGTGGCAATGGAAGCTTTTTTTTTTTTATTTTTTCAAAAGAAACCCGAATTTTTAGAAAAAAATCATGAAGGTAAAGTTATAAAACACTTTGCTCTCTCATTGGCAAATCAATTTATTTTATGGAGTTTCATTTTGCAAATCGATTTACTCTCACGCTCTCAAAATGGCTTCAAGCTCAGCACGCATTGCTCTCTGTAATGAATTCACCTTGTATAGTTACCCAATGAAAACAAAAACAAAAACATAAGCATAAGCTTGCCATTAAACGGTATTTTGTGCTTGCATGCTTGTTCGTATTTGCGCGATTAATTTTATTTCAAGCAATTTTAAAACTTTAAAGAATTTATATAAAAATAGGAATATCGTGATAATTTTTATTTGAAATTGTGAACAAGAAATAAAACTAAACAAATTTCATCAAAATCGATTCAGAAGTTTTTGCGTGATTGTTTTATTTAAGTAAATACTTTGCAGTGGCTGTCGGATATTGTTAATACTCGTAACCAGAACTTTTAAATGGGAAGCAAATTTCATAAGTTACAAAACTGCCCGGATTTCGTAAGAATAATAAAGAGAAATCTGAAATGAAAAATTGAAAACAAATTTTATGGCTTGTGGATTTAAATATCGGAGCTGACTTGGATTGTTGTCGGATCTCTGAATATGGGATTAAAAATCTTTAAAACCACTTTCAAAATATTTACGTTCAAGTTTTTTTAGACTTCTTCAATTTTTTTTTTTTGATAATTTAATATTTGTTAACGGCAATCTTTTGTTGGTTGTTTAAAAAACGTTCATGAACAATGGACAAATAATTTTCCAATTCTAATTCGAGGACTATTCAAGCAAGTAGAGTGATTATATTTATATTTATTTTTGATTTTAGATTTAGTCTGATTTCTCTGCTTTTGTCCATGAGTTGTCAAGTACTATATCATTCTTGCATGTCTTACCCTATAATTCATTAAGTGGCTGCTGACATATTCCAGCTTAACGTGCCATTCTCTCATTCTACTTATTTGTAATGGTTACTGGTGCAGCTGATGCTGTCAGGAAATAAGGCTATTAGCAGTCGTTTTAAAAATGCTGTTTTTTCTCATCTATAACAGGCACTCTTGTGGCCATTGGCAAAAGAGTAACAAGCCTTTCGTTAGCAAAAAAAATTATGGCATGAAATTTTTTTTTTCTTTCTTTTGTTGTGTACATTACACATTTGCAAGCTGTCAAGTGCAGAAAAATGAGGATTTATAGCATTTAACTTACAAATTAAGACTTATCTATGAGCTCATGTTGAAAAAATTGTTTCAAAATCATTGACGTCATTATGTATTGTTACATTTTTTATGTTTTTCAGGGCTGGAAATGAAAATGAGGAAGTACAATAGTTTTTTTTTTTTGTTTTAGAATATAAGCTTTAGCGTTGATGAAATTTCAATTAACATTTGCGTTGCCAACTTTTCTGCAGCCCAGATCTAAAGATTAAATTAATTTTTTAATAAATTTTCAATTTTCGTGCTGGCAGACAGAATTATTTGCCAATGTTTCATTCAATTGGTGGGTAAATTCAATTTTTAATCTGTATTTTGAGAACTATTCGCTTACTCGAAATGTGACGAATGTAAAATTTGTATTTTATTGGATTTGCTGCACATATGCAAATATGTGTGCTTTTTTGTAAGTTCTCTAAGTTTGCTTAAAAAAATTATTCATTAATATAATTTTTTGATAGGATATAGAGGCGGTCACTCTAAGCAAACTTTTCCAGACGTGACTAAGGCTTATCGTCTCAAGTATTTGCTTAAAAAAAAGCCGCTTAGTAGAACTAATTAGATTTTATAACAAGACCAAATAACTCATAATTGCTAAGGTTATCCAAATTAGCAAAAGTGAACAAACTCAGTAAATTTGTCCTCGCACATTAATAGAAATCATTTCTGACTGATAAGTCCCTAAAATTTCTAAGGAAAGTTTTAGCTAAAATTGCTCTAACATTCTTCTTCTGAAACTAAAAAGACCGTTTTATTTCCTGTAGTTTCATTAGCAATGTTTTCGAAGGAGTGATAAAAAAAAGTTTAAGAGAAAAAGTAAACAAATACTATTGTGATAAAAAAGGGAAGTTTATAATTGCAAACATTAAAAACAAATTTTCAGATGGAAAAGATTATATGATGAAAAAAATAGCAGTTACCTACATCATTAACATAAAGTTTAAATTCAATATTAATTACTTTATGTAAAATATTGTTAAACGGGGCAGATGAAGAAAACCATTTAGATAATCTTAAATTTTCAGTTTTGGATGGATGAAAGGATAACTACGATGCGGGCACGATCTCTGATGAAACTTTTTTGTCTGTTTTGTTAGAAGGCTTGACCTTAAAACTGCATCCGTCCCGGTTTTTTCGTAAAATATGTTAAGTCCACGCATTTTATTAAGCTTATATTAATGAAAACGAATCCAAAATCAGAACTAAAGTTATTTGCAGTATCATTCTTTTCAGTTCTTGATCTTTAATAAGCAAAACTCGCAGGATCGAAAACTATCTCATATTGAAATTTGTAGAGTCACAAAAAAACGTCTCTTTGGCATATTTCTAAGAATTGTGTTCAAGTGAAGTGATTTGGTATACACCCATTCATTTGTCTATACTTCAAGTTATAATATATTGAACTATATTATATTAAAAAAAAACTAAATAAAATTTCTACAACCGGAAGTAACATCCGTTTTGAAATGAGTGGTGCAACGCCATGAAATACGAAAAGTTAAATCATTGCAAATCTTTGAACCGACGGTTCTACCAGCTATGGTACAAACAAGAAATGATAAAAGTTTTTTGTACATCTCATTGGTAGAACCCCTCATGGCTCAAGTGTTAAGAACGGCGCACAGTGGTGCCAAGTCGTGTTTTTGGTTAAAAAATTATTTTCTTAATGAAAGCTAACTAAAATGCGAATTAGTCGAGTGAGCCAGCACTCAAAAAATAAAATACTGTTTTTTGGAAAAAGGCCATGTAAATAAAATATTTTTTTGGTTCAAAAATTTGCTAGAGACCGGACATTTTGTAGGAAATAAGAAATTTCCTTTTTCAAATGTAAACCTACTAAAATTCCAGAAAATGAAAATCGTTTTTCATTATTTGAAGTTCCCAAATAGATGAATATCACAAAACCAAAAAAAAAATTAATTGCGTTCTTGTTAAAAACTTTTGCTTTCAATTTGCAGTGGTATTGATAATTGTCAAGCATGTTAAAACCAGTGGTGTTATTACACTAATAGCTTAAATAACATATCGAAAAGATGATATTTTGAATTGAATCGATGTAATTATTTAATAACAATATCAGATGCTTCTGGATATATCCCAGGTTTGTTAAATTTAGCCCCGTATATGAGGCTGGCTGGCATTTTTTCTTTATCAAAGTTTTTTTTTTAATTAACAAACACTAAAACATTTAAGTATCGTATTCAAAGATAAAATCGTAAAAATAATTTCTAAGCAGGCCCGAACGCATGCGGGCAAGGCTCAAACCTCCTTATTGGGAATTTTTGCACTTAGGTTTTTATTGACATTTGAATGAAAGATCAAAAAGACACAGCAAGAACTAAAATGCCAATAAATCGTCGGAGCCCGAGTTTTTTATTTTCGCCCTCTAAATTTTTTGCAAAAACACAATTTTTATTTTTCGAGCAAATTCAGGTATCCATTCTGTGAAGAAATAAAAGTTATGAGTATAAAACACGTTTTTTTAGCAATTAGAATCAAAAGTTTTTCTCGGAACGAAAACAAAATGACGCAGATATCGTTTTTAAGGGTCCTTCTAACTTTTGAGTCGGGGTCTGGCTGACTTTATTTTGCTCCAGACAAATCGACCCGGTCGAATGTCTACATTAAAAGTACACCGTTGTGTTTTTTATGAACATAATCTTACATGAAATGTTCGAGTTAAAAACCCATCCCATGGATTATTCCTGCGCACGGGCCTGTTTCTAAGCTAGCTAATTTTCCATATATGTTAAACCAACCCCACCCTCCCCTACATTCGGATAATTTGAACGCATGACTTGATTAGATATAAGAAACTATATTCAATTACTCTGTTTTGAATATTTGAGTCAAACCGATAATGTTTCAGCCATTACTTGCCACTACATATATGTGTCAAAAAAATAAGCTGGACTCAATTAAATATTCGAGTATATATAAAATTCTTTACATAACATCAAATTGATTTGTCAGTGTACGAACTTTAAGTTTCATTGTTTGGACTAATACTGTTTTTCCATATCCCTGATCCCTGGCGAAATCTCTACAATTCTTCGACGTCTCTTAAAAAAAAGTTTCGGATCTAAGAGGCCTAAGAAAGAGAAATGTTCGAAAATACTGAAAAATATATTTATAAAATAAATTCAAAAATTAGTTTAAATTCATATTGAAAACCAATGATAAATTATTTTGAACTTTCATCTGCAAAAAGCTGTCAAGCTAAACCAAGCTTCTTTTGTGGCTACCTGTCTGTCAACTATATTTGTCTGGTTCTGGACATGAATTAAATCATTTATCAAAACTGAATTGAACTTTCAAATTTTCAAAAATTTCAAAATCAAGAAAAACAGCAAAATCATTATGCCAAAAGAAACAACAATTTCATATAAAGTCATTTCAATTTCAAATTGATTGATTATGCAGAGCATCCGAAAAAGAAATAAAGTAGAAAATAATAAATCAAATGTTTTCATATTTATGTGCCAGAAATGTATTAAAAAAAAAGATACTGTTGTGGTATTTTATTCAGTTGGGGCCCAGCAACAATTCAATGCCAAGCGACAGCTGCAACTGCTGCGGCAACCCTAGAGGTGATTTTTCTATGCAAACCCTTAAGGGTTACATTGCATAAAGCCTCATGTGCAAAATATACAATTGTGTTGTGTGATTTTTGAAAGTATGTTAGTCAGAGGAAATATAGAAGATGAAGAAGTAAAAAACAAAGAACAATAACAAAAATATCTAACATACCTTTCTTTTTAAGCATTTGTATGGTTGGTTTGTTTGCAGAATGACTATTTATCTCTCAACGATTGTTACACAACAGTCAAACGAAAAAAAAAAAAATAAATAAACAAAATTTTTACCAAAAATTCAATAAAAGTAACAACAGAAATACAAATAACTCAAAATGTATGGTATACTAAAACAAAACGTTGAAACTCTTACGAAAATACAAATAAACAATAACAAATCGATAATGTAAAAAGAAATTATAATATGTATGACATTTACTACTCTATTCATTTTCTCTTTTTCTCTGCTATTTGTTGTTTTTGGCTCGCTCTTAACGCATGCGCTGTAGTGCGCCAAAGTGTATGCAATGACTTTCTTAATTTCTGCTTTTTAATGCTTTCAACATTGATAAAGATATTGCATGAAATAGCAATAGGTTGAAAATTGAATTTGATTGAATGTCCATAGAGTTTCCATTAATAAAATAATTTTTAATCAAAATTTACGTTTGTTGTCGAGAAAATTTTGCTTAAATTTTATTAAAGCTTTTACTGTTTTCGTGAGGACGGGATGTTTTTATAAGCATTTCCTTGATATTGTTCTTCGAGGTCACGTATTTTGTAGATTTCCATTTTGTGAGTAGGGCTTGAGTAGTTGATACTGTTGTCGACTGTTTCTTGTAGATTTAGAAAAACTAAATTCAGAACTGATGTAAATGTAAAAATCTGACGGTAAAGGTCTTTAGCGAGTATTGAATCAATAGTTGGAAATATAAGACTTTAAGACTCTTTGCTTGTGGAAAACACCTAAGTCAATTTTTAATATATGAGTGAAAAAAATAATTCAATAGGCAATGAAAATAGTGAATTTTTGGGTTATTTTCATGACTATGTTTTTGATTTACATATGCAATCATTGCATCGAATCAAATGGCATATAGAATTAAGTTTGTAAAAACATGAACTAATACTCCACAATCAATCAAATATACTGTATAAATGGATTTTTTCTTGCTCTAAATATTATAATTCTCGAGGAGTTACTTAGTTCAACTTAAGATTACCAAGCTCTAGGTCCAGCCAATTTTTACAACCATTCTTAAAAGGATGATTCTTAAGAATAATTTCACGAAAAACACAAAGAATCTTGATGCATTTCTTATTGTTACAAGCTCCTGACCGATTGCAATCACTATTTCTCACTGCTTCATTTTATTGAAGGGTTGCTATATTATAGTTCCTAAAACATCTTCGAAAGAATAAGACAGACTTTCCATGTAGTCCATTTTATACTTTCTAATGGTACTCTTAACATTTTTTTATGTAATTCCTTGTATTGCTTCTGAACCCTGTAGCATTTCTTTAATTTCGTCAAAGCGTTATTTTCTCTTTTATCAGCTCCTTTAGAAACAATCCCCTATGAACTACCTGAAGTAAAAGCTATTGGTTTTTTTGTTTGCACAAATTGATCAATGCTTGGATTTTTAGTTTTGAGTTTCGATATTATGTACATAAAATGTGATCCTTTATCTGATTTTTCTTGATATCCATTATTATTAATATTTTATCTCTTTTGCTTTCCCTTCAATGCCTCTCAATGCTTTGTAGATTTTTTTTGACCATGTGTTACGATACAGAGTGTGACAGATTCAGGAGCTGAAGAGTTTTCTAGAATCCGATGCCACCCCTGGTGAACTCTACAATCCATTTCAATCTTCCCCATCGTTTGGGTTTTCAACCAAAATTTAGCTAAAAGATTATTTTCCGGTGTTCCGGGTTTCCTATTAGTGTTTCACCGAGGCTACAAGGCAGCCTCGTTTTTGACTACGAGAACGAGGCGAGACCGAGGCGAGAACGAGGCGAGATAGAAAAATAAATTTTCCTCGCTTGACCGAGGCGAGGCGAGATCACACGGCACCTCGCCTCGTCCTAGCCTCGTTTTCGAAACCAAGAGCGAGGCGCGTTTTGACCAAATCTGAACTCGTAAGACTCATATGCAGATTCAAAATATGAATGTAATTTTTATATTAAAAACTATATTTATCTAATATTTTATTATTTTGTTTTGAGTAAACTACTTTGATTTATTTTTAACCCGCATGTGCTTCTTACGAGTTCAGATTTGGTCCAAGCGCTAATGCACAGAAGTGCTTGGATCGCATCAGCTTCTATGCGACTACGCCTCGATTGATCAATTAGGGAAGCATGTAAGGCTATAAGCAAAACTGCATGATTGACAACACTGCATTGAAATTGATTTATTCTAATAGTCTTTCTAAGACCCGGTAAGGTGAAGCGAAACACACAGGGTAATGCTAGTAAATAAATAAAGATCAATATATTTATGGTCGTTGCTAATGGATTCCTAAACCGTTCAACCGACCGACGAAAGATTTGACACACATACATATACATGTATGTTTCTTATGATTTGGGATGCTCCCTTACATAGTTTACGATAAATGGGTGATATATTATCAACTACTTCATGCAGATTAATAAAACTTGGTATATTTATATAAGGTAGAGGGCATAACTAAGATTCAATTAATAAAATGGGCAGTACCATACCTTCAATATAAGAAACAAATTAACTTAATCATATCTCAATATTAATTTGACGTAGATAAATAAGATTTGGTACATATCTTTCTTATAGTTTGTAAAAGGTTTATAGCTTAGTTTGGTTTAGAAAAATAGGCAATGCCTCTCCTTCCCATATAAGAAAAGAATTAAATTTATCATATCTCATCCAATTCACCAAAAATAAAAACAGATATTTTATTTTAATTCTTGAGGCTTGATCAGCCTATCAGCCCGGATACATGTATAATTTTTTATTTATTTTAATAAAAACCTCGCTTTTTTACCGAGGTGCCTCGGCCGAGAACGAGGCGAGGCGAGGCATGTGATGGAAAGATCTCGTCCGAGGCCGAGGCGAGGCGAGACTTAAATTTATAAAACGAGGCGAGACCGAGATCAACTAGAACCTCGCCTCGCCTCGGCCTCGGTGAAACACTATTTCTTATAGTGATGACCAAGATGCCTTTCGACCTCTTCCTATTGACATGTGCAATAAACTTAATTTCGAGAAATTCCTATGGAACACCAAGTTGGGTGAGTGAGTTGGGTAATTTCCGAAGATAATTTTTAACCTTTACCATCGATTGTTGCAATAACTCTTTTTTTGAATAATGGGTCAAAAGTATTATTCTATGGAACACGGGCTCCTTTTAAGTTCTAAATCAAATATCGACCTTTTCTATTCATTGGCTCAAATTTTGTTTCAAAAAATGGTTTTAATCCCATTTTTTTTTAATTCAATCAAGAAAACTTTAACTTCAGAGGCTTAGAAATTGATATTATTGACTTTTAAAAGCAAAAGTCAAAGAAAATTTTCATTAAAAGAAATTCATTCATTTGTGACTTTTAAAAATGAATGCTTGTATTTTTTTCAATTTTTTCGGAATTCAGTCCAAAAAGAATATGGAATTTGATCTTCTATAAAAATTTTTACGTCAATTTTTTATTGTCAGTTAGTCAGTTTTAGAATGAAAAATTTTAAGGTTTGACTTTTTCTCAAAAATACTTTTTAAAAGTTTATATAATGCTGTGCTTTAAACTCCTAAACGAACTGATATTTAATAAATTAGTTTACTTTGACTGGAATGCATATTATGCTGTCGTTTCGTATGCCAAATGACAGTGATAAACTTATATTAATATGGAGAAGATGTCCTTATTGACGTTTATTTCGTCCAGTGCTATCATGTGATCCACAAATTTGCCGATGAACGTGTAGGGCTTACTGCGCATATATAATCCCCAAAATTGCAGAAATTCTGCTTCCAATTATCTAGTATACTTTATTCAATATTTTTGAAATTTTTTTACGTTTTTTCTTAAATGGTATAATCATTTTTCTAGTAGACGTAAGAACACAAGTTTTCGGGAATTCGGGCCTGTTATAGAAAGCCACTTAACTCAACTGTATTAAAATTCGTACTTTAAATGCAAATTCTATCATTATTATTAACGATATGTATGTTATATGAAAGATACTCTGCTGTACTAAAATTTTCTTTTTAACTGTCATTTCACATTTCCTTAAAAGAAGCCCATCAGAAGAAAATATTTTGAGATATTATCAGTCAGTTCAATTCTCTATATTAGATAACAATCAAAATATCTATTAGGTAAATGATTTGTTTTTGGTAATGTTACTTAACTGACATTTCAAAGTTCTATTTTGACTCATTTCCCCTTACAAAAACAAAAATCTGATAGTAAGTCAAGTGAATACTATTTTTGAGTTATATCTCAATTTGCTAAAACAAAACAACTACAAATATGTTCTCCTTTGCAAGAAAGTTCATTTGCTAAAAATTTCTCCATAGCCGGTGAAAATTGTAATAAAAAAAAACTATCAAAGAATTTTCAAAAGCCACTATCACGTGAGGGACAAAGAGCATAAAAGGTGCTTTACTCTCAAAATTGGTAACGTTTCGTTCCCACGCAGAAATGTGACTAAGAATCATCGACAACTGCAAATGTTACCGAATAACTTCGTAACCGATTGGGTATGATTCTATCCCGCTTATACATTAAGAAAAACCAATAATGCTATCTCTTTTGCAAAAATTACATAAACAAAGTGAAAATGAGAAATTGTTGTTACCAACAAAGTGATTTTTGTTGTTTTCCATATTTCGTGAAATTTTGGTTCGGATTTTTTATTTTTTTTTTGTTTCAGTGGTGAGAGTAGTTTTGTTTTGTTGCTACATTTCGATACGAGCAAAAGAGAACAACCAAATTTTTGAGCGCATTTTAGGCGCCATACGTTGGGGTGAATGGTTGGGTGATGCGAAAATTTTCTCACGCCTTAAAGTATGAAATGAAAACATGTTTCAACAACAACGGCAGCTCTGTCGCTCAACAACAAAAACAACAGCACAACAGCGGCAGCAGCATCTGCGACAGCAACTGCTCACACACATACACACACCACTGCTGCTGCTTGTATGGGAATGTGCGAGGACGGCTCGAATCCATGTGTTCAGTTTAGGAGCAGTTGTGCCCTGTGTAAGAGTGCAAAGCAGCACATCAGCACCACAGCAGACCGAACGTACGTACGAAAGAACGAACGCACGCACGCTAAATGCAGTCCGACATTAAACTCTGAAAAGAAATTGAAAAACTGTAAAAAAAAAAATAAAAATTTGTCGATCGTTGTGTTAGTCCACAGTAAGAAAGAAAGAACGAAATAATCCAAGTGCAAAAGAAATAAGACACACAAATACGGAGAAATAAATTTCAAATTGAAGAAACGACGGAGAAAGCAACGTCATTTTGAAAGTCGTCGTACGTGTGCAGTGCTCTAGCAAGAAACTGCTCCATTTGGAACAACGTAACGGAACAATAACGGATCGAGCGACAAAATAAAAAAAAGAAAGAAAAACAAGAAAAATCATACTTTTTCTTCTTTTTCGTTGTTTTCTCTTCCTGTCTGCCAGCCTGCCATTCTTCGGCGGTTAGTGATTACTTTTCCGTTTTGTGATTTCTGGTGAATATTTATTTAATTAATTTCTATAAATTCTTAAATTATATTGAGCTAAAAATTGCACCATTTTTCGTACAGTATATTGTGCAATTACTGTTTTTTTTTTCTGTTGTTATTTTTGGTGTTTACATAATACTGTGCAAATTTTGTGCGTCAAAGTAATTTAATTGCTTAAAATAATAATCTCATATTATGTTTATAAAAAATGTAATAAACAGTATTTTTATAAAATATCTCCCCACTAAAAATGATGCTTCAACTTTTATCTGCATTGCATTACGTGTATGTATGTTTGTGTTTGTGTATCTGTGAGCGCGTGTTTATTTGAATCACTGTGCTTCTATTTAGATATGTATGAAGTTCATGCTTGTGTTTCCAAAAATGTTTTGTGGCAGAAATGTATTCAACATCCATATGGCTCGAATCACTTAAATTTTTTAACTGAAAATGTTTTTCGCTAAAAAACATAGCTTTTTATCATATATATTTGACCGTTTCTTTTCATAATTTGCAGTTTGTGAGTGTTCACAGTTGGTTACTTTTGTATTTAAAAAATAGCTTGATTTTGAGCCAAAGTTGCCCACTTATCTCCTAGTAATGTGTTCTCAGAAATTATTTCACAAAAATCGTTATAATATTATAGTTTTCTTGCATGAGTGTCAAGAAAGAGATTAAAAAAGATTCAGCGAACATAAAAAATGTTCTTTACTTGAAAGTTTTTATTTTTAGAACAACAACTTTTGTCGTCACATCTAGTTTTTACATTAAAAATTTAGATTTCTCAAAAAACAATTTTTTTCGATTCCTTTTAAAAAATATTCGATACGTGTTTTTGGAAAAAGTTTTTCAAGGCTTATTTTCGAAAATACGACTTTTTGAAAATCACAAGTCTTAAAAATGTATGGATTTTCAATATGTACATTAGGGTGATTCAAATTTTTTTTTTTTGTTTTTTTTAAGGTGCTGTTGCTTAAGAAGTAAGTTTATGATATGAAGAAAAAGTTCACGAAATTTCAGCTCTGTAACTAAATTTTATAAGGTGGCGCCGGAGCCTGTTAGTTTTACATGCAAATTGTATGGAAAAATTATTTTTTACAAAAAAGGTATCTAAATGAATAGGTGATTAGTGTTGTTGAGCTGAAAAGGGTCGTTTTTCGACGTAATTTTTTACGCTGAATCCGAATCTGACCTCAGAATTGACCCATCTTGTCGAAATCCTGAAATATTTGAGGCTAAGTACCTAAAACATGATGTTTTTTGTCTACTTTCGAGGCCATGTATAGGATTCAAAGAAAGTTGATCAGCTTATTTTTAACAAAAGCATTATTTAGAACCATCCTTGCTCTTTATAAACAGAAATTTTGCAATTTAAAAATTCGAAAATCGAAAATTGTCTTATTTGGATATGTTTAATTTTTTTTTATTTCTAGCAATCATTTTGCAATTTATTTTAATTTGGAACGAGCCCTGGTTCTCTAGGTATGATTATTTCTGTGTCGCCGCGAGCAAGGTAAAAAACGCGCACGCAAGCGTTGATGTTACATACATTGTGCATCGTACATTTACCGTTATCCATTTGCGTTTTTGGCTTCCAAAAAAAAAAAAAAAAATGTTTGTTTATACTCTATGCTTGGTAGGCTTTAATAAATTTTAATTTTTTTCGTGAAATCCACATTATTTTCCCAAATTGGATTCTGGTGTTCCTCAAATATACGAAATCCATCAACTAGCTCTTTTAAAAAAAAATTAATTTTAATATTATGTTAATATTATTTATAAAGTTGTTTAAATAGTCTTAAAGCAATTCCAGCTGAATTTACGCGTAAAAATGTAAAACAACAGCAAGCATTTCGTGTGCTTGAAATTATCTTAATAATGTGACAGCTCTTATTTTGTCAAATATTTTGAGTATTTTGCTGTATTTGAAATATTGTATAATACAAACATAACTCGGTAAGCCCTTCACTGATATATTGCCTTTTCAACAAAATTACTAAATTTTTTTTTGTTAATTTTTTCAAGCTTATGCTAATACATTTTTAAAATGTATGCAATTATTATATACTATACCTCTTTTGAAAGATAGCTTTAAACTAAAACTCTAACAAGGATGACGAAATCTTATGTTTTACAACAGAGTCCCCGTTAGTCGAAATACTTGAAAAACTGCTTCCGAGAAATTTGTTTTTCATATTACATTTTATAAGTCATTAACTTGACAACTAAGCTTCAAACAAAAAAAAAAAAAAAAAAAAAATATGTGCTTACACCTTCTAAAAGTGCAACTATGCCGGATAAGAACAAACTTCAGCACCTCATTTTTCGTTGTTCACTTCACTTGAAATGCTTTTACGTTTGCAAAACTTATAATTAAAGTAGTTTTGTTTTGGTAAATAGAAAATATTACTCCGTTAACCGTAACTATTCTGTGTAGTAGATCAAACAGCAATGCTTAATCCAAATACTCTAGTAGCTTTATTACACTATCATGTCAGACTATTGGTATAAACATCACATAAATGCTGAATTTTTTATTTATGCCAATGATTTGTTAATTTTATAACTCAAAATTTTTGTCAATATGTTGATCATAGACGATTATTTATCTGTTTTATTTCGCTCAATATACATGCAAAAGTTATAACTTTTTGAAAAAGTACCTTGTTTGATGAAATAGTTACTTTATCATTTTTTGCAGTTGAGTAATACGAATTAAAAATTATTAAAAAAACTAGACTTTCAGCGTTCATCAAATATTTCAAATTTTGCAGACTAATTACCACAAAAAAATTAGTTTGTGGCCAACTGCATATAATAATTACGGTTAACAGGTCGTATGAGCAACCAAGATAATTTTAGCAGAAGAAGCAGTTTTTGAAATAGCTGAATTTTATGTTAATATAAAAGTATTGACATGAGTGAAACGATTTTTGGAAGGCCAATATATCGTCTTTGTGATCATCTGATCCACAAAGTCTTATAATACTTTTCAGCTCAGTTATATGAATTGAAACCAAAATTTTAACAGCTACTACATTCAATCTCTTTGGGGCACGTGCTAATATTTAGAATTAGTTTCATTGCATTTCAAACTTTAAACATATTATATTTGAGGTTTTGCAGGTATATATATTAACTTAACGCTCTTAAATTTAAACTATGATATTACATAACATCTAAAATTCATGTTTCTTCAGAAACTAAATAATACCCGTTGTATTCATTACTTACGTGTAAACAAATAATCTGCTGGATCTGCAATATCACAATAACAAAACTTAAGTTGTCTACTATACTAAATCTCATATTCCGTAATATTCTTTCACGTATGGATTTTGAAATGTTCTGGCTTAAAGTTTGATTTTTGAACCAGACCTGCAGCTCATCAACACAACTTTTAAAAGAAAAAAAAAGTTTTTTAAAAACAGTATATAAAATTTTTTATCTGTACGATCAAAAGCAAACAAATATTCATAGAACACCGATTTTGAACACTCAAATCTTATATTATAAGCATTAAGACTGTTGGTTGCATATTAAATTTGTTTTATTTGATTTATCAAATCTATAGTTTGGTGTGGGCTTAGTTTCTATCAAACCAACCAACCTTTTTTTGAACTAGTTTAGACATTTTTGTTCAATAGCGTTATAAAAGCGTTTTTCGACTTAATCAATATTTTACAATTTTATCACTTTCGTTTGACTTTTTTCACCTTTTTAAGCTTATTACTAATTCTCAACCTATTTCATTTTGAAACTATTAGACTATTTTAATTTATTTTAACCCGTCGTCAATTAGGTGGGGTGTGAATTACCCCACGTGAATCTCAAACGAATGGCTGCCCCCTTGCTCTCAATATAAAACATCATACAACTGGAACATAAAGCACGCTTAGTCAGCCATAACTCATTGCAGGGAAAAATACTGGTAAAGACTGCTGGTTTTAGTCTCACCCCACCTCATTGACCGCGTTACAAGGAAACCTCGGAAAAGAATAGGTAGGAGCTCGTTTGATCAACTAGAAAATAAGGCATTCAGAATGTGGTATTTTGATATTTGCATGGAATACTTTGCAAATTGTACCGCTAAAAGTGCATATATTCTGAGAAGTTTAATTAACTTTCATATATGTTTATCTGTGGCAGCAAAAATAACAGATTAAGTCAATTTAAGATGACAATCCGAAACATTATAAGTCACATTGCACACAAAACTTTTGCTGTTTTGCCTTGTGATCATATATTGATAACCTGTTATTGCCTGATGCCACAGATATGGATCTTCAATTAATAATATCCTTGTAACATTATTATTATTTAATATGTTTTTTATATATAAAAACTTTATTGAAAATGTTTAATTGTATTCATTAATCTAAATTTACCCGAACTGTTACATTAACTTTGGCTTAAAAAGAGCGCTTCGAAATTTTTCAATTAAATTAATGTAACTCGGTCTTTCCATCTATAATTTGCCTATTTTTACCCTGACGTGTTTCAAAATGGCTGCAAATTATTTGAGTGATTAAGCTATTATCCAGTAGATAAAAAAAATTATATCAAATTTTTTCGACCAATAGTTTACATAAAAAAATTTATTTCTTAACTCTGTTCAGAGCCGCTCGTAAATAACACAAAAAATTCATTGATGAATATAAATAAACACAATTCAAATTCGCTTTCATGTTATTTTTAGATGACAAGAAAACTGCAAGTCTGGAAAAATTAACGCCAAAGCGTTATATACCATATATGCTGAAAGAGAAAAATTTATATTTCAGGAAAACATCGATTTCTCAAATACTCCAAAATCGATTTCAGCTTTTTTTGACTCAAAATGTTTAGAACATCCCTTAAACTTCTTTCTATTCAAGTTTCTGCACCCTATTTGATTTGACAAGCATTTTAGTAAGGATTTATGAAACTTAAAAATAAAATATGGATATTCCATTGATACTTTTGTTAATCTTCAGCTTCTTTCAATTTTTAAAAGTTTTTAAATTTTTTTAAGTTTTCTATTTTATTGAAAATTTCAAAAATTTATGAGATATTAAAAATTTTAAAAATGGAAAAATTTCAAAAATTGGCATAAAATGAATAACTTGTTAATGGGTATTTATTTTAATTTGTTCAGTACATAATATTAATCTTGAAAATAAATATAAAAAACTTTAATTGCTATATTTGGCATAACATAGTTAAAAAATGTTGAGGTATTTCATGTCGTCTTACATTTCCAAACCTCATTGACAACGGGTTAACGTTTATCTACTTTTTTTGTATTTTTCTAATTTTTTGTATATTACGACAAATTTTATCTATGTTATGTATATATTTTATGTATATTTTAAATTTTCATAAACTTAATGCTTGAAAATTAACTTTCGCTTCTTTTGACTATTCGTTGGCGTGGGCACAGTTGAACTTAACTTCGGAATGATTTTTATAGCCGTTTTATAGATGTTCTCGCAAGTGTTTTTCATTTTGGTCATTGATGAGAAATACTAAAGTTTTGATTGAAAATCTTAAAAAGTCACATTTTTCTTCTTGTTGATTGTGATAACATAAAATCGAGCATTTTACAACCTCATGGTTGCCATTTTTATAGTAAGCACATCAACTGAAATTGTAGAAGCGACAAATTTATCGAAACTACAATTTTTTTATAGTCTATTAAAAAACCGGTGGAAGTTTTGAAAATTATTCACTGAAGCAACTCAATCATAATGTTAATTTATACTTATTTTAGAAGCCGTCAGTTGTTAATTTCCAAAGTATTCAATTTTTTATTCAATTTTTTATTCAAATTGGATGCAAGATTTTCGTCGCCTGCTTATTTTTTATTAATTTTTTTTTTGTTAAATTATAATAAGTAATGCAAATTTTGCATCGAACAAATTTTTTAACCGATAATTGAATGTAACTTGGATTTTGAGTTGTAGTTCAAAGTTCCGGCTTTTCAACTATTTACAATATGTGTCATGGACGTAGCAACGGTGAGGAAATGTGGAGCACTCACCTCACTCTGGCAGGCTCATTATCTCATGTAGCGTAATCATATATATAACGATACTTATGTAAGTACTTCAAAATACTTTTGACTGTTGATGTTTTGTAGTAATCGTGATCATTCTTTGAGGTGAAAAGAACATCATGAAAATGTTTCTGAAATGTTAAACTCAAAATTGAAGCTGGTGATCAAATTTGAAAGGAGCACATGAAAAAATGACAAACAAAATACCACCTGCAGGGCGGCCCATGTGGCGATGTCATAAGAGACGACATCACCGTGCATCTATAAGATTTGGCAGATGAGAACTATAACATATTAGGCAGAGAGTTTTTAACTTTTGTGGAGTTAACTGCCATGGATGCAAAATCTAAAGCTTATGAAACTGACAAATTAATGGGAAACGTACACTCAAAAAAAAAATTGTTTAGAAAGCGTTTGTAGCAAATTACCGAATGCTTAATATAAGCACTTATTATTTCAAGCAAACACTTAACTTTTGTCTTAAACTATAAGTATTTGTAGACAATATAAGAAAAACCAATGTATTTGACACAAGTAAATGTTAAGTTGTGGCAAGTGATTCAATTACTTCTAACAAAACATTTCATAAAATGTTGCTTCTAAATGATATAATTATTTAAGACAAATAGTCAAAATATTTCAGTCAAACAATTCAATTTATGGAAGTGTTTCGACAAACACTTGTCTTTTGTCCCAAACACTTATTCATTTCAACAAACGATTTATCACTTATAAACTTTTCATGTTCATATTTTGTAGTGCTTTGATTCGAAATAACTTTTTTGTTACTTGCATTGTACATATACGATATCAAATGCTTATAAGTGTATGGGAGCAAAGAACGATGACGATGTTGCCAGGCTGTGTTCTATGTTATGTTATGTTTTAAAGAGTAGTTTTGTAGTATAATAATTTTCAATTATCAATTTGTAAATAAAATCAAAAGTTATTGTGCAAAAAAAAATTTTATTATTTTGTAAGTAAAATCAAAAGTTTTTGTAACAAACATTTTATTATTTCACGCAAACACTTGAAGTAGTTCCATCTATATCATTTGTGGCAAAAACTTTTTTTTTTTTGAGTGTAGGTCTGGATTCAAAAAATTCCTACACAAGCGCTGAATTTCCACTGAGTAAGTCACAAACTTAACTCAATGATAAATGACCTAAGCCGAATATCAATAGAATGAATATTGAAATTCTTCCAAAAATCGATTCTTCGTCGAAGATGCATACCAAATATACAAATGTTTTGTGAATCCCGTCGGATTTAAAAATATAACAGTATCGTTGAATTAAGGAAGCATTACGTACAAATCGTTTAAATCACTTAAAAAAAAACGGCGGGTTGCACTCCGGGAGTGCCGACAGAAGTGAAAACAAATCGTTTAATGGCAAGTTAGTGTGTTAGTTGGTATGAGTGCGTTTTCTTTTTATATGGCAATGCAATGGAAGACAAAAACGGAATATGTATTCAAATTTTACTCTCGCTCTCATTCTCAATTTGTCAACGCAACAACGCGGAATTTGAAAGAAACAAACATGTAAGCATAACAATCGTTGAATGAGAATGGAATGTGTCAGTTAGTGTGTCTGCTTTGCTTTTTGTCTTCCACTTGGAATATTTATTTAAAAGAAACAATAGAACATTCAAATTTTACTATCGCATTCATGATGGGCAATCCCGATGACGGTCGGTGTCGCGAGTTTATACTTTTTTCCGCAGCCGCACAACGTGCCATAAGAAGTTTTCACTTCAAAAATTGCTGGAAGAAGTATATTCGGCTCAGTAGCCTCAACTGTGAACAATTAAATTTGATCTAAGTATTCCTTATGTTTGAGAACAAAAATTTATTCTGATTGCATTAAGAAACATCAATGCGAATTATGTAAGTATAAGAAAAAATCAGGTTAAGAAAGTACCTGTACCTGTGACTAAATAGCTTAAACATAATTGTTCTGAAACCTAACTTAAAAATCTGCTTCTTCCTACAGACACTATGACACCACATTTATCAAAATCGGCTTATTCCTTGCCGAGTTATGGCTGTTAGAATATTCAAACTACTTAAAACGCCATCTAGTGACAGTTTATCAAAACACAAATGACTTAAAAAAAATCTGCTTGTCCTTAAAAAAACTGTTACACATCATTTGTCTAAATCGGTTTAGTAATAGCCGAGATATAACGTTTTAAAGTTTTTCAAAAAACCAAATTTGCTTGCTGCTGGTTCATGGTGGCCTGGTATTTCAGATTTTTCTCTGCTTTGGGCTGCTGGCTCTGCTTTCGGCTGCGCTAGCAGAGAAGAATTTGCTGACTGAGCAACAGCTAACCGGAAGTCAACATGTGTTACCAATTTAAAAATTTTTTCCAAAAAATTGCATACTTTCATGGGCCATTTTTTTCGAAAAACGTTGCCTACTTTTAAGCGCTATTAATAATTTATCTCTAAAAGTATGCAACACTTTCCGACAAATTTCAAAATAGTGCCTAAAAGTAGGCAACATTACCTGAAATTTTTGAAACCGTTGAATACTTTTAGGAGCTATTTTGAAATTTGTCAGAAAATGTTGCATACTTTTAGGGGCAAATTATTAATAGTGCCTAAAAGTAGGCAACGTTTTTTAAATTTTGTGAAATCGAGTTCGTTTTCCAAGTCTTCAAAGTTCTAAAATCGAGATCGTTTCCCAAGTCTTCAAAATTCTAAAATCAAGTTCGTTTTCCAAGTCTTCCTAATTTGAAATCGAGTTCGTTTCCCAAGTCTTCAAATTTCTGAAGTCGAGTTCGTTTCCCAAGTCTTCAAAATTCTAAAATCGAGTTCGTTTCCCAAGTCTTCAAAATTCCAAAATCGAGTTCGTTTCCCAAGTCTTCAAAATTCCAAAATCGAGTTCGTTTCCCAAGTCTTCAAAGAACATTCAAATTTTACTATCGCATTCATGACGGGGAATCCCGATGACGGTCGGTGTCGCGAGTTTATACTTTTTTCCTCAGCCATAAGAAGTTTTCACTTCAAAAAAAAAAAAAAATTACTTATGTACATACATACATGGATTATGGTCATGGCATACGCCTCTGGACGCGAACCGCATAAGAAAATGTGGTAGAAAGAAAAAGAATTACCGAACTTATTACTAACAGGAACATAAATATCGAAATATAATGAAATCGATGTTTTACGTTTTGATATTTTTTGCACTCAAACTGAATCGGATCACATCATACATATAGTATATCAGTAGAAAGAAGAACTCTAAGTGTATGTAAGTCCAACCAGAAATGCATTTTTTATAGTGGCTTAAAAAAATTACGTATGTAAATGCTCCGAAAACCCCGATATTCGGGTCCTGATATTAATTAAAGCAATAGATGATTTTTTAATTATTTTTTGACAAAATATTTGTAAGAACTTAATTTTTTTTGTAAAGTTCAGTATGCATTTTGTGTAGAAAAAATGTTAAATACAAAAAAGGAAAAAATGTCATTTACCATATTTCACTCAAATTTCTCACTGAATTTATCTAAAACAGTTAAAGAATCTATAAAAAGGCAACAGTTTTTTTTTCAGTTTTATGAAACCTCATGAAATTGTAGTTTTGTTTCATTTCTCGTTTTTTTATGTTGTGTTTGCTACTAATTTGCTACAATTTGTTACATTTTCAAATCTCTCACACTTGAAAAAAAAAAAAATAATGCTTCTATTAGTGCCAACATTTTTGGTTTAAATATATCCACTCACTCCACAACTTTTTATCCTTTTTTTGACAGCAGCCGCCCGCGGTCATACTTTAGAGCACAATTTTTCCTCGCCTTCTATTTTCATTATTCTCATTTCTATTATTTTTTTTCTCTCGTTTGATAGTGAGAAGTATACCGCGGGTCATATTCGAAGTCCTTAATTTTATTGTAGCAGTATATATTTTTGTTCAACTTCTCACATTATCTTGGGCAATATCTTTTTTTTTGTGTTCATCCTCCAATTTTTCCTTTCATTTTTGTCTTGGCACGTCTTTTATTTTTCTTATCACTACGCTTTTTTATGGCCGTAATCTAATATGTACTTTTAATATTAAAAGGAAACAGCCGCACTTCCGGCGATTACGGCCTACATTATACGCTAAAGTACAATGGGATAAATATGTTAAAAACTTAAAGTAAATCTGTTGAAGTTTTATTTATGGTTTTTCTAATTTTATAACACTTAATTTTCTTCAATTATAAGATCAAAATTTTCAACCAAATTCAATTAGTTCCATTGCGGCCGGGGCGAGAGTTGCATTGTCAAATGAAAAAATCGGTATATTTCAGGATCAAGCGAAAGTATTCGTGAGTTTTGTGTTAGCCAATTAGCTTAGTACTAAATAATGATAATGTCTTAAGATATCCTAAAACTTATATAATATGCACAAAATAGATAAATTTTCCAAAATTTCTTTCGAAGCAATGGGTAATACCTGCAATCGATATTTAAAAACATCGACATTTTTAAATAATTATATTGAGGAGCTTTTGGGATATTTAAAATCGTTACTCTAGCATTTTCATTTATTTTTTTGTTTCTAGTAAAGTGATATGCGAAATATTCATTCTCTCTTGCATTGTATCCTACTGTGCATGGCTCTGTCATTTGCCAGTGTTGCCCTTTACGTTGCGTTACGTTGTGTTGTTCAGTACAAAGGTCTTTTTTCGGTTTTTTGTGAACTCTTCCCTTTTGTTTTGCCTTTTTCTTTGAGTTTCTTCTTATAATTTTTTTCTTCTTAGATTAACTTACTAATTTTATTTTATTTTTCACAGTAGCTTTTTCTTTGAGTCTTACGCTTTGTCATCCATACTGCTGTTGTTGCTGCTACTGCGGGTGCTATTTGTTATTCTTCTTCTTGTTGTTGCATTGTTTGCTGCGGCTTTTGTTTGCGGGCATGTTGCCCGTGTGTGTGCACCACATTTGGGCCAATGTTTTTCCCTTGTCTTGTCTTCTCTTGTATTCTTCTCATGTGGTCTGTCAACGGCGGTGGCCATTTGTCATTTGCCTTGTTTCGCCTCTTCAAAGGACATACAATCGCATATACATCTTAAAGCATTTAAGAATTTTTAATGATTCTACTACCTTTTATTCTGCAGCTTAAGCCTCTTTCTAGAACTTTTTTAGCAAAATAAAACAGTTCTTTGCGAATGTGTATTAAACAGATTGGATTTTTTGGTTCATTTACAGCCATAGTGCAATGTAATTATTTGAGCAAACTATTATTGGGGAGAGGAGCCTTTTTTTCGTTTTCTTTCGATACTTTCGGTGCTTTCAACTTCTGCCGAGATTGTTTGATATTTCCCAATACCATTCAATTTTTTATGTTTTCGATAAAATGCGTCTAACAGCTTAGTGAAAAAAAATGTTTTTACAACGATATCTCGAGAAAAGACCCTACAAAACGACCGACGTATACCCCGGCCAAGAAAACATCGCTACAAAATTATATTTATTGTAATATAAAATAAATAAATTTAATGATTTTGCTTAGTTAATTAACTCAAAAGACAAATTCTTTCAAGCCAAATAATACGCGGCCGAAGTCGTGGGCAACATTTTCTGATATACATGTTTATCGAAAGAAATTTAAATATTCTTCTTTTGATGTTATAGACAAATTATAGAGTACGAATGCTTAGAACTGTAGGCGGTAGTTCAATGATTGGTGCTTTTAAGTTTTTCAAAGTTTCCAAAGCAAATATTCAGTAATAGAATTACTTGTTAGTTCTTTTAGAAATACACTTATGGTATCATTCCTCAGTTGGTGAACTTTTTCTTTTAGTTGCAAGTAGATTACTCATCAAAACCACGTTTAGCGCGGCTCTGGTTTGGTGCCATTTTCCCTCACTTTTTTTATCATTTAAGAAATTTTTTTACTATCACCTTTGAATCTAAAACTTAAATTAACTTTTTCTTTTGTTTCTTTTACAGAGTTTCTCTTAAGCTCTCTACAATCTAAATGTTCGTGAAATCCAAGTGAATTGTGTTTGAAAATAGAAAAAAAAAAAAAAAAGATTTCTACTCTAAACCAAGTTCTTTAAAACAGTGCTTCATCTCTAGTACAACTTAAATGCAACTTTAAAAGCAGTTTAGCAGGTATGGTAAAACTTTTCTTAGCTTTTTTTGTTATATTTTTAAATCTGTTACCTTACATAAGTTTTCTTTAAAAATACTTTTATAATAAATGTTTGCATTTGCTTAGTAAGCTGGAAAAACTCCATGCAGAAGTTGGTATTTTTCCCAATTCGAAAACAGTCTGCCATAAAAAAGTTTTGATGTCAAAAGCGTAGAAATAACAGCAAACCAAGCGTACATAAAAGTTTACGTGAAATTTTGTAGTTTGACCTAAATATGTGCTAAAATTTGACAGCACTTGAAATTGCAGAGATTTTGCTAAAATAAAAAAAATTAGTTTGTTAATTTCAATTTGGTACATCACTCAAATAAATTTAACTATTGAATGTTTTTAGCTGAGAGTTTATTGGCTTTGTGCCAAATTTAATGAAAATTTTATTAGCGTCAATAAAATAAGGATGTAGTGCCATTGAGTACAAAGTTGAGTAGTTAAAATAACAAAACAAAATAAAATATAGCTTAAGAGCGTATCTTTTGTAACGTGTGAAACAGCTACTCAATGATTTTTTAACATAATAATAAATTTTGTTATAAACTGCAAACACAGCTACAGTGGTAGGCTTTCATTTGCAGGCACTTAATAATATCCTATTGATCATAAAGACCAAGATCAGGGGCCCCACTCTGTAATGCAATCCCTAAGATGTACGATTCGAAAGCCAATGCGATTAAATGAATTTTAGAGTACATTGAGAATCGCATTACAAAGTAGGTCCTCAGCATTGATACTTGTAAGTCTATACTGCCACCACATAGCTCGTTACCTCGTAAGAAACCCGTAATAGCAGAAATTCGTTAAATTTGCTTACAATTACGACAGTATTTTTGTTTTATCGCTTAAGTCCAATCAATGGGTAACGAACCAATGCCTACGAATCAGAGTTCGGAAATATTCATTCTTTTGAAAAATATTCATAACAAAACAAAAGTTTCCAGACTACGAGAACATAACACAAAGTTGTTTTTCCTTTGATCTTTCTCATCAAATATCAAGCTCCACTAAAGTACTTACAAACATTAAGTACACACACTTTTTTTTTGCTATTGCTTTTGATATTTTAATAACTACAATGTTTGATTGGGAAACACCAACAATAAGAGAGAAAGAGAGAAAGTAGTGTGTAGATTTTTTTTCCTAGAAATTCTTCCCGCTTGTAGCTCAGCTTTTGGTCCATCGATCTCGAAGCTGATAGTTTTCGAGGAAAAAACTATACATATATGTATATAAAAAAATAGTGCCGTTTTAGGCAGTATACACACCTGATTTGAAATCACACCGTTTCTAAAGAAGTTTCCTTCGGAAAAATGTTTAAAAATATTCAACTTAAATTGCTTAACGTTACTTAAGCTAAGCAGTCCTGTTGGCAAGACATTCCAAAGACGAATTGCATGAACATAAAATTGAACATAAAAGCCTATATTTAAAGTGAATAATTTATCTCGATTGAGCAGAACGAGAGAAATTGAGACGCGGATAAAAATATTCGGGCTTTTCAGTAAAAATAATTATATGCAACTGCAGTAGAGTTCGAAAAATCATTAAATTATTAAAAGAGACACTGAGGATTTTTTTTGGAATAGGCAAATGATATTCGATCGGAACGCTTGACGCAATGACTGTCAGAGTTGGCAAACAATTCACAGCCATAAAGCAATATTGGAATGTTTGACGTTTAATACTGTGTAACCCATAGTATCCGCAGCATGCTATGTACCTTGCCGATAGTTCTGAATATATGATCGTTCCAAGTTAGAGTCTTATTGAAAATTATACCAAGAATATTTGCGTTACATACGAGTTCAAGTTGAAAACCGCTAAGCAATATTTTTGGCAAAATATCTTGGCCAAAGGACCTTTCGCAAATCAGTAAACTTTTTTATTTGTTTGGATTTAGGCAGAGATCATTTATTTCTGCCCAGATCTGTATTCTACTTAAGTCTTCGCTGAGCTCAGCAACGCAGGAATCAAGGCATTTGACCTCATAACTTTAGTAGAACTGAACGTCATCAGTATATACAGTCAATCAAAAAAGTTAAGGCACAGCGCCATTTACAAAGTTTATCTGTTAATAAAATTTTTCCACATAACTAACAAAAATTAGTGTGATAAAATTATTAAGCATAAGACATTTGAATATAATTTTTTTATTTAATTTGAAATTTTTAATCGAACTTTACAGTCAATTGCAGTAACCAATATTCTTGTGAAATTTCACAAATCGGTTAATGCTTTATAAACAAACATGACAAAGACAACAAATGGAACAATTTAACCTGGTAATTGGTGACATATGTTTCGGCTATTACCACATATATACACATATTCATATGTATATACATAGCCTCATCAGACCAGTTTTGGTTAATTTGTAATGTGATTCGAACCCCCGACCATTCCATGAATTATATGTGGACGGCCGCTCTAACACTTGAGCCACGGAGGTTGTGCTGAACAACATGTACAAAGTGCAATTTATATTATGTGATTGCGCCATCACATTACAAATTAACCAAAACTGGTCTGATGAGGCTATGTATATACATATGAATATGTGTATATATGTGGTAATAGCCGAAACATATGTCACCAATTACCAGGTTAAATTGTTCCATTTGTTGTCTTTGTCATGTTTGTTTATAAAGCATTAACCGATTTGTGAAATTTCACAAGAATATTGGTTACTGCAATTGACTGTAAAGTTCGATTAAAAATTTCAAATTAATTAATAACATTCAGTCGACTAAAAACAAATTAAAAATTTCTAAAACCGGAAGAATACGTCCAACAATTATTCGAAGAATAAAAGTGGCGGAAGCCCGAAATTCGAAATAATAAAGCTACATCATATAGCAAGTCCTTAAACCGATGGTTTAACAAAGCTATGCAGCAAACGAGAAAATGACAATAAAATGACAACAGATGGCGCAATCGCATAATATAAATTGCACTTTGTACATGTTGTTCAGCACAACCTCCGTGGCTCAAGTGTTAGAGCGGCCGTCCACATATAATTCATGGAATGGTCGGGGGTTCGAATCACATTACAAATTAACCAAAACTGGTCTGATGAGGCTATGTATATACATATGAATATGTGTATATATGTGGTAATAGCCGAAACATATGTCACCAATTACCAGGTTAAATTGTTCCATTTGTTGTCTTTGTCATGTTTGTTTATAAAGCATTAACCGATTTGTGAAATTTCACAAGAATATTGGTTACTGCAATTGACTGTAAAGTTCGATTAAAAATTTCAAATTAATTAATAACATTCAGTCGACTAAAAACAAATTAAAAATTTATAATTTTTTTAGGTATGATGTTATAATAGTTAAAGAAAATGCATGATTTATTTATAAACAAAGTTTAGGCACACATATGAAAAATTTAAATATTGGTCCAATTTTCAAACACCTAAGATTTGGTTAGACCTCCATTAGCTTGAATGATTGATTATTTATTATTTCTGTCTTTTCTTGTACCTCAAAAAAAATACTACAGTCGTTAATTTTAAAAATTACAATTAGGGTTTTTAAGGCACAAATTATTCCTCTAAGTCTTTAAGTGGTCTAAATCCTGTAGGTTCACAATAAAATACAATTTTCTCCATGCAGACAAATGCATAAGGAACCTTTCAGACCACAAATTGAAACCACCACACTTTTAATGCTTGAAAAGTAATCAATAAATAAATCTTGATTATGAATTTGATCATAACGGTAAGATTTTCTAAGTATATTATTCACAGGTTCCCATTCTTTGTTAAAAACTCCTTTTAACTTAATAAATAAGTGTTCCTTCATTCCATTTCAATGTCTCATTATCTGGTTTTTAGCTCTTGAATTGTGCAGGCTTATTGGCATAGGACTTACTTAAAAGATAATCCCAAAGATTAAAGTACAAAGGTGCTTAATCTCACGATCTAGGTGGCCCCGAAACTTCTAGGTAGTTATTCTTTTTTTTTTTTTGATGACTTACATTGTGTGCGAAATGTATTCAGCTAAATTTTTTATTTTGTCTCTTTTAAAGAAGGCCCCACGACTAACACTACAACTAGGCTGAAAGCCTTCCTTTCTTTTAAAAATAATTTAGAGTGCACCACATGGTGGTTGTCGAAGAAAACTTAACTCCAGAGACTTTTTAAACATCATAGTATATATCTTAATTAGGCACTCTACACGTATGTCCATTCCTGATGAGTGGTCATTCTTTATAAACAGTGAACCATACTCGTATGAGCACTAAGTAAAGAAAAGAAAAACGAACTCAGACTAATGACATAATTCCCATATTTAATGACAACTACAATGTAAAATTATCTTAACAGCCATAGTAAAAATAAAAATACAACAGCAACAACAACAACAACAACACCGATAATAATTGTGTATTGTGTACAATACTCGTAGTAATTCTGAACGAACAAGAAGAATACAACATTCAGTTGCAATCATTCTCTTAATGTACGAGTACTCGTATCTATCTGTTTTAACAAATCATTTCAATAATTTACGAATGTAATTACGTTTTTATCATAAATTATGCAGATACTCAAGTACGGAAATTGAAATACATGGAAAGATAGAGGTACAAAAAATTATAATAACTATATGTAATACGATAATAAATACAGGGTAGCGCAAAATGATTTTTAATGGTTAGAAATGGTCATAACTTTTTGATATTCCAAGAGCGAATATTTTAAGAAAACATATGGCTCGCATTTAGTTTTGGAAGTATATATAGACATTTGAAAAATCGGATGGATACATATAGCTTTCATAAAAATCGTAATTGATATGGTATAATCTGGAACAAAATTTTGTTTTAAATAGTTTTTAAATGAAAAATTGTTGAAAAAAAAAAAAATTACAAATTACACCCATATATTCTTGTGCTTTTTTCTCTCTTAGAATAAAACTACATTACTTAGTAGTCCCTTTTACAGGGCTTACCGACATACCCAGATTTCCTTACTCGAAAAAATGCGCTGTTTGAAGATGCCCAATAACACGGTCAGTGTGTACCTTGCACTATGCGCTGTGCTGAAACCAGTGTTGTGAACAGCTTTGCATAACCTATCTTAAGAAAATTTTTCCGGCTATAGTTTTGATTTTCTAATAATCATTATGCTCTTCCATCGATTTGGAATAAATATTGTCAATAATTTGATATAATTGCCTCTTAACCCTAAAGGTATGCAACACATTATTTTCACATCATATTGGAAGTTCGCTTTGAAATTCATGTGATCTTTTTCAGAATATTGTTAACTTTAAGTGATAGTCCAAGATCCGGCTGTAGAAAAGTCGAGTGTATAAGATTACACCATGGAACCTATGCCAAATGATAGAGCTCGATGAGCCTAAATAGAATATCTAGGGTTGCCTTGCCAAAGCCTGTCCCGATGGCCGAAAAAAACCCACTTATGGCCGACTTTTTTCTTAATAAAAAGTGTATAAGATTACAGCATGAAACTGGTGTCAAATGATAGAGCTCGATGAGCCTAAAAATAAAATACAGGGTTGCCTTGCCAAAGCCTGTCCTATACTAGGGTTGCCTCGCGTTTTTTGGGCCAATTTTTTAATAAAAAGTGTATAAGATTACAGCATGAAATCGGTGTCAAATGATAGAGCTCGATGAGCCTAAATAGAATATATAGGGTTGCCTTGCCAAAGCCTGTCCTAAACTAGGGTTGCCACCCGTTTTTTTGGGGCAACATTTATTAGAAAAAATGTTATGGTTAGAGATTGCAGCTTCAAATGTATGTCAAATGATAGAGCTCGATGAGCCTAAAAAGACGATATAGGGTTGCCTGGCCAAAGCCTGTCCTGATGGCCAAAAATGCCCGAATTTTGGTCAATTTTGATGGTCTAATTGAAACTGTAGTACATAACAGCTCCAAATGTATGCCAAATGATAGAGCTCGATGAGTCTAAAGAAAATATATAGGGTTGCCTTGCCAAAGCCTGTCCTAAACTAGGGTTGCCACTCATTTTTTGTTGCAACATTTATCAGAAAAAATTTTATGGTTAACGATTCCAGCTCCAAATGTATGCCAAATGGTAGAGCTCAATGAGCCTAAATAAATATATAGGGTTGCCTTGTCGAATCCTGTCCTAAACATGGATTGCTACTCATTTAATAAAAGTTGACCCCAAAAACGGGTGGCAACCCTAGTTTAGGACAGGATTTGGCAAGGCAACCCTATATATTCTATTTAGGCTCGTCGAGCTCTATCATTTGACATACATTTCATGCTGTAATCTAATAACTTTTTATTAAAAAAAATTGGCCCAAAAAACGGGTGGCAGCCCTAATTTAGCACAGGCTTTGGCAAGGCAACCCTAGATGTTCTATTTAGGTTCATCGAGCTCTACCTTTTGACACCCATTTCATGCTGTAATCTTATACACTTTTCATTGAAAAAAATTGGCCCAGAAAACGCGAGGCAACCCTAATTTAGGACAGGCTTTCACAAGGCAACCCTAGATATTCTACATATTTAGGCTCGTCGAGCTCTATCATTTGACACACATTTCATGCTGTAATCTTATACACTTTTTATTAAAAAAATTGGCCCAAAAAACGCGAGGTAACCCTAGTATAGGACAGGCTTTGGCAAGGCAACCCTATATTTTATTTTTAGGGTCATCGAGCTCTATCATTTGACACCACTTTCATGCTGTAATCTTATACACTTTTTATTGAAAAAAATTGGCCCAAAAAACGCGAGGCAACCCTAGCTTAGGACAGGCTTTGGCAAGGCAACCCTATATTTTCTATTTAGGCTCATCGAGCTCTATCATTTGGCATAGGTCTCATGGTGTAATTTTATACACTCGACTTTTCTACAGCGGGCTCTCCATCTATGAGAGAGACCGTTAAATTAGAAATGAGCTTCTCCGCTTATCGCTGAATCAAAATATTTGGTTGGCTTTTTTTTAACAAAAAAATAAATTTGATAATTTTTGTCGCTGTTGCGTATCTTTTCACATCAAATACCTCAAGTCTTATTTGAAAAATTCTAAGAAAACAAAATTTTAAAGTAATACATACATAAAAAAACTCTAAGCAAATTTTAGCCATAAGTGTCATACTTTTAGCCACCCTGTATAAAGAAAAAATAAATATAGATATCACAATGTGGTACAATATAAACGTAACATGATTTGTTACGATTATTGATTTCATTTATTTTCGGCACCGATAAATTTATTGCAATTCACGAAAAATCGAAATTAACTTGCAATTGTTGACAATTTTACTACGCTAAAATAGAGCTGATTGGCATTTTCATAGTTAAATTGTCATCACGGTTATTGTTTTCTGCATGAGACAATAACATTTCAATGAAACAATACAATTCATTTTAATCCTTATGCAAAAGTTATTTTTAAAATTTGTTTTTTTTTTTGCCATTTTGATTGGTCTAATTGATATACAATATTTATTATTATATTCCATTGGTTTTTTTCTCGAAGTTCAAACTATTGTTTTTAATCCTGTAAAATTATTTTGTTGCCGGATTTGAGGTAGAATATTTGTTATGGGCAATTATAGCAATAACAATACAATAGTTTACATTATTGCGTTGTTGGTTCGTTACGAAAACCAATACACAAACATCACAAAAACCGCCAAGTTTGCCACAAATGGCTTCATGAACTAATGAAGCATTGTTCCATAATTCGTTACTATTGACTTGTTGTAATGAAATATTTGCCATATGTAATTAACTTTAAGTTAACCTTCATTTGAACTTTGTGTCTAATTGCCAGAGTTTTCAACTTTAATGAATTAAAAAACGATCATTTTTTTAAATAATTTTTCCGAACGCATAATGAAATTGGAAAATTAAAACCATACACGGAGAAAAATTAGTTTCGTTATTTTTACTACACTCGATTAGTAAACAAATTAAAGTTAAACGTATATGCTATTTGTAAACTCCATTAAGTAATGTTTAAGTTTAAAATATGGTAAAATACTACAGGAATCTTCAGTGTAACTTGCCTAAATTATTCTATATTAGAGTGAACTATGCTTTATCTTACAGTATTATACCATACCAATAATTCAGCAGTAGATTCTTTTGGAAAAGGAAGCAGCGCTTAGAAGCGCGTCAATCATTTTTATATACCTTTTTAATATATCGCCTTCATCAAAAGTGACCGTGGCTGTTTTTCTTCATCTTAGTGAGGTGTTTACCGAAATTCGTTACTCTATTACAAATTTTGCAAACTTTTTAATATTTCGTTCTCATCTAAGGTGGGCGTGGAAGTTGATATTTCATGACCATATTTTTTATAATTTCTTCCATTTGATGTTGGAATTGGTCTGGTTGGAATTTGTTGCTTTATTATCATTTCGAGAACCTCTTATAAAATTCGCTTTTATGGGATGGTAGTCGTGGCAGTTGATATATTGCGCCCATTTTTCAAAATGTTCTTGTCCTTGACTTTAGAAAAGTCTGTAGCTCGTTGCTCCGCGGCGATTCTTTCTACTTGTTTCCTCAATTTGTATAACATCGCACCACTGTACGCCATCTTTTTGTACACTGAGTAACGATCAAGCCAAGCAATAGTAGATTTGTCACAATTTTTCTCATTAACCCTAAAGCTGCGTTATCATGTTATCTTTCTTGATCTTCTACTATCCCATATCACATGCTATAAAAATAGCATATATATGCCTATTCACTCTCGCATTCTCCAAGCGCATGCATCTTATGTTCGCATGCTTTTTCTTTCTTACAAAAATTTGATAGTAGAAGATCAAGAAAGATAAAATGAAAACGCGTCATAATGGTAAACGAATGTAAGAGATAAGTTGACATCAATGATACGATAAAAAAATCACTGGATACTAACGAAATCGTACATCAGATAGAGGATGTTAGATATTGAAAATATCGGCCTTCTAATGTATCGGAAATTTTAAATATCGATTTCAAATGAGTTAAACTTCTACATATGTCTTGTTTTTTTGGCTAGTTCGTATGAAAAGGTAAGATAAGTTTTTTATAAGTTTCTTTACAAGAAAGAACTATTAAATACTCTTCTTTTTCTTGCTTCTCAAGAAAAAAATTCTAAATTCGCTCCTTTTTCCTGCTTTTCATGCTGGGATATCACATGTTTTGGAATATTTTACAGTACGATTGACAAAAATTATTTGTAGTTTAAAGGTATAGAGCTTAAAATTTATTATCAAATGGCACAGTGGCCTGATATTTTTTGGCTCCATAGTGCCGCTCGCCCTTATTTTTATGTTATCATTTATTGCTTAAAGATTATTTTTCGGAAGATTTTGTCTTAATATTGAATTAAATTTGGTGTTATAAATTATTTAGTTTTAGCTTAAAAAAAAATATTCATAAAATGTGGAATTTGATCAGTGTTTTAAAACTTAAGTGACTCAAAAACTGACATTCAAACAACATTTAAATATACAAATATTAACAAAAAATATAAAATTTAATAAATGTAATCCCTTTATTAAGAAAAGCTGACCCTATTTTCACTACAAAAACTGTGACCACTTTGATATGCAAGAATTTACATGCATACATATGCATAAACACAAAAACCACTTTAAATGTGGGTTAACCCACAATCGTATAAAAACACACACATGGATACTGCTGCTCATATGTATGTAGATATCCCAGAAAACAGTTGGAAGATATTTGAATATTCCATGTTTAAAAAGAACAATTTATTACTCTACATGATTGATAAGCGGTTTTTGAACCTTAGCCGAGTGAATGCTCTGGCAGGATATTCAGTGCTACAATTTAGCAAAATCGCCAACATTGGCACTGGATGACATTTCCCGTTCCGCTGAAAATATGAATCTGGCAAGATAAGGTCGACGCATAATAGCATGCTTACAAAGGTTGATCTGATCAGGTTTATTTAAATCAGGTCTAGCTTGATTAAAAAAATTGTGTAAGAAAATTGAAGAAAACATGTCAGTTTTGGCAATTTTTGGGTTTCTGCTACGGTTCATAACAAGTTTTTGGAGTCGGAAGTCATCACGACTGCATAGCAAATTGAAAAAGCAAGAACATTTTTCAACCGAATTGGTTTTCAAAACGTAATTTAAATATTTATTCAACAGAAGATGATATCGCACTCGATCGAAATAATCGGCTTGTCGTTTGTTTCGCGATCAGAAATATTTGCTGGGATATGGTCGTACTCATATAAAATGTACAAAAGTAAAAAACCATGTTTATTGAAAAGTTAAAGGGTTCATTTTTGCTGTTGTTTTGCTTTATGAAATAAATGAATGTTGAAATTTTATATATCTCTGTTTGGTAGCGTAAGAATGTGTGTATGTGTCTGTCAAACCACTACACATAAACAATATAAAATTATATAAAGCTTGGGAAAGCATAAATTGATTATTACGCAACTGAAGAGCAGCAGACAGCTGTTTAACACCCTTGTTAAAATTCACACTGATATATATAAATGTAAACATATTAATATAGGTTATTTAGGGTGGATTAAAGCAATGTTTATTTTACATATAAAACAATAATTTTTGTACTTAATCCAAATATGCCGACGGGCGCGTTAATGCAAAAACCATCGTAATTTTTTCATAATTTCTTTTGTTCTGACAGAATAACTTACAAAACTGAAGAAAAAATTAAAAAAAAATTATTTGAACTTGGATTTTGAGTCTGTACTAAATGTAGTACGCTGTAGTAAAAAAAAAAAAAAATATGAGAAAGATTATTAATCTCATTAAATGAGGCGACACGTCACATTCATCTTCGCAATTTTGCTAATTTCACAAAACTGAAAACTTCGATCCAAAAAAAAACATCCAAGTAATTACTCTAGACAAAACTTATCACCGCACGGTTTGTTGACCGCTATGTTCTGTAGCACCACAATAAGTTGGTTTGATAATTTAAAGAACAGGTTGCGCAGAAACTTAAAAATAATAAGTGTACTACATGTAGTACGCTCGGCATATCCGGGTTAAAAGTTGAGCAAGACTTTGAAAACCAAAATATCTGCTTTATACGATTACATTAAATAAACTTTATCAATGTAACACCTATGTGTTGTTGTTGGTGGACAACAAATTTTTGATAATTGGTGACGTAGTATGTTTCGGCATTTACCACATATACAAATGTGAATCAGATCAGTTTTGGTTAATTTGTGTCCCAATCAAAATCCCAGAAAATTTTTTATTAATAAGAATTATTATGGTTGTTGTGAACAATTTAAGTTTTAAATTAAATTTTTTTTTTGGAAAATCGTACCTCTCAAAAATTTTTTTTTACAATTTTGTTTGATACAATAATTGTAAGAAACATAAGGAATTTTTAGGAAAAAAAATATTTCAAAATAAAACAATTTTTCTTGAAGCAATGATTCCTTTTTTATATAAACAAATACGATTTCTCTAAGATTCTCAACGCTTTTTTGACGTGAGATTGATATCATAAGTGCGCAGATGTACCTGCACTGCGTAAAATGAAAAAAAAAAAATTAAAATTTTCCGGCACTCAATTAATGTTCAAATGGCATCAGTTTTTCCGAGCGACCGCAGCGCAGTTAAAACTATTAAACTGCTTATAGCGCCACCTGGTTGCAGATTTCAGTACTTTTTAGTCTTTTATTCTCTTTCTCAACTCATTTCCAATAAAATAACTAATTTCTCTTTTAAATCGGTGTATTAGTTTCGGAGTTATTCAAGTTTTAACAAAACTGTTGAACAACTCCTCCCCGCAACTGGTGTTGTTTGCAAGCTGCAGTTCAAGTTACGGACTGCTTCCTTGTACTACTCCTATAAAAATTACTAGCATATTGCAAAAACATACTAAATAAACATATATGGCGTCTCAAGTCTAAGCCTTTAATTAAATAAAATAATATTATATTTTTTCATTACAAATTTGAACCACCCTTATGCAGAAACGTGCATAAATACGCAAAACCTTTTTGAACACCCACTTCAACAACAAAACAAACAAAAAAATGGACGTTTGTGCTTTGTTTGCATAAAAAAAAAAAACGATTTTCACAGACATTTCAAAGAACCATGTCACAGAAAATAAAATTAAAGAAAATGTAATAAATTTAAACGTAATTTAAATACCCAGAGTATTTTATATGTGCGATGAGACAGACATGAACATGACTGACATAACCTCAACGCACAGTAGTGGCTGAAATAATAAACTTTTGGGCATGAAAATTAAAGCAAGCAAATAAAAGCCCGGAAAATATATATTAAACAAAACATTTAAAATTTAAATAAAGGACCATGGGCAAAATGTCCTTTTCTTGGTGTTGTGTAAATTTAATTTGGATGTACAGGTTGCTGTTGTTGTTGCCTTCGGTATTGTAGACCTTTTTCATAGTTTTAATTATAAGTGCCGGTTTTGTTGCCATCTTCCTCTTATTTTGCTTTTATTTTGTTGTAGCATAATGAAATTTGGTCAGAGTTTTAAAGCAGCTACTTAATTGTTAAATTTTTCTTGAAATTAGCCAGAGGTTTCCAGGTTTTCTGGTAGGTTGTTGTTAGGCAGGCATGCTTCTTATACAAAAGCTTCTTATTTTCTTTTCTCCCCACATAAAAATTAAAATAAGCAGCAGTTGTCATAGTTTCTTTGATAATTTTTGTTATTTTGCGTCTGAGCACGATATTTCTTTGCATAGTTTTAGGTGCTTTAACCGAAATCGTCTTATTTGTACGCTACTACAGATATGATGCTGTTGGTTGATGTTGATAATGGTTGTGCGGCATGTGGCATCAGTAACAAAAGTTTTCTGCGAAACATTTTCTTATAAACTTTCAGGTTTTATTTTAAGGTTTATTTAATGTTTCTCTAAAACAACAACAAAGCCAAAACAACAACAACGACAACAACAGCAGTCACATTAATTACAGCAACAAAATTAACTTTTAAACAAGTGGTTTTAATGTCAGTTTACGTGTATGAGCGTGCATTAATGTGTTTGTGTTTATTTAAGCGTATACGTAAGGAAAATTAATGTATTGTGTTTATGGGTGTACCGACCCCCAGCAGACATTTTTAGCTGCGGCGTAGCAATATTTCAATCGCCACAACGACAGCCCCGATCGCGTGCGAGTCGATATTCTGACGCAAGGTGATATTTTGTTCGAGAGATTCTGTTCGCTGACATCGAATTTCCACAGTCAGCGATTATTGTTGAGGGCGTATACAAATTTTATTAAGTCATCAAATTGATATTTAATATTTCATTTTAATTCTCGTATTTACTTGCTCTCTGAGCGTCTTAGATTATTCACTCTATGGCTGCACGTGAAGATTTTTTGCATTTTGTGACCGAGGAGCTTTGGCCTGGACAGCACAATGTTTGCTGGTTAGAGTCTGGTACCCATACACTCTCAGGAATTGCTATAGCGACTCTCAGTGGCAGCTTGTGAACGCGCAGGAAACGCTGTATCAGCCATTCTAACTTTTGAATCACCATCTTCAGCTTTCAAACTCCTAGTTCAGCGGGCTAAGATAAGCGAGTTGGGAGTTCTAATTGGTTGTGAGGCGGATTGGTGTAACAATATTTCTTCTGAATACTTCAAAGGGGTTACTATTTTAACAACACGTCTACCGTAAAAGTAAATCGGTTGAAATAGCATTACAAGACGTAATCGACACTTTAGTATTCTCTGACCTGTTAAGTGGGCAGCAAAGAACGGTTTGGGTGAGAACTCAAATAAAATGAAGCTTTAGCTGTTTGTGCAATAGAACCACACTCAGACTTCTTAATAAATTCATATACTTAGGCATCAATTTGGACTGTAAACTTTTTTGAAAGGGAAACTCAGAAAAATGGAAGAATAAAACGGTATATGGTCTGCAGATTTATGGAAAGGGACTCGTAATAGGCCCTTTCTAAACAGAGCGTATAGATTAAACCTGACTAAAATTTTTTCGGATAACATAGGCCAACAAAGTTTAACCAAAATTCAGACCCAGAAACCAGACTATATATGGTATATCCGATGGTTTTTGATGTGCTGATTTCAAATCTGGCCTAGGAAATGCTCTATCAGCTCTGGTTTTTGAGATATTCTAACCTAAAAGTGCGAAAATCACCGTTTTTGCCTACTTTTGAGGTAGTACCGTGAATTTGCTTTTTTTCAAAAAACTATGCAAAGGGTCTTAAAATACAGTTTTTTTGCCTTAAAATGCTTTTAAGTTTTCTGAAATATATGTTTTTATCTTCAATTTATCGCATTTTGAAACTTTCAAATCTTTTGACATACAAATGTCCTTAATGAGTTTGCAGGTATAGGCAAAATCACAAAAACATAAATATTTCAAAATGCGATAGCTCGGCAAAAAAAAGAAGATATTTCAGAAAAATTCGACAACATTGGAAAGAAGAAGAACTGTTTTTTAAGCTCACACATATAGTTTTTTGAAAAAAAAGGAAGAAAATTCACGGTGCTACATAACCTCAAAATCAACATAATGTGCAAAAACGGTGATTTTATAAATCGTTCAGTGATCTACTCGACCAGCTGATACTGAACGGGTAATGTATAGGCCGCGCATTGGATTATTGTGGTTAATCTTTTATTTCTTGTCAATTTTCGACCATTACTCTAATTCAAAATCTTATTCATTTATATATGAGATATAAATTATGTTCAAGAAATTTCGCAAAATTGATATTTATGGAAACAAAACGTTTTGAAAAACTTATAGAGTTAATATTTTATCTCTAAGTATATGTATCTATTCTACATATAAATTGCTGGGGCATAAATTATTACGTTTTGTTAGCCGATTAAGCGGCAAGACTACTGGTAGGCCTCGTGTGCCCATTGTAATGTCCGAAAGTGTGGACAGCTCCCGAGTCATGTTTCATCTTGATATGATCGAAACAACCCCACCACATTTGTTACAATGCTCAAGATTTTAAACATCAGTAGTGTCTGGTGGCGGAAACATTTGCTTTAGTGCGCAGAGCATATTGTGATTAGGTGCTGAGTCAATGCTCCATGTTTCACATCTCAACAGCTCCAACAGTAATTCCAATGGGGCAAATCAAGATTTTCAGCCAATTACACTCACTCTATGTAATAAATACAGCGATGTGTGAAATTGCTATATTAATTACAATTAAATTACACATAGGTCATTCCATCTACAATTTGCCTATTTTTACCCTGTGATGTTTTAAATTGGTTGAACATTTTTTGAGTGATTGGGCCATTACGTAGAAGATAGAAAAAATGAGATCAATTTTTTTCGACCACTAGTTTTAATAAAAAAAAATGAATTTCTTAACTCTGTTCAAAACCACTCGTAAGTAACACAAAAACGTTTCAAGAAAACATCAATTTCTCAAATACTTCAAAATCGATTACAGGTCTCTGAAAATTTTATCCATATTTTTCACCCTATTTGATTTGGCAAGCATTTTAGTAAAGATTTATGAAACTTAAAAATAAAATTTGGATATTCCATTGATACTTTTGCTAATTTTTCGATACTTTTTGCAATTTTTATAATATTTTCAAAGTTTCGAAATCTTCAGCTTTTTTCAGTTTTTTAAAGTTTTTCAATTTTATTAAATTTACTATTTTTTTGCAAAATTTCAAAAATTTAAGATATATTAAGAATTTCAAAAATTGAAAAATTTCAAAAATTTGAAATAAGTTAAGTTTTCTATTTTATGTCTGCTTACGCTGCGTCGCTGTTTTTCCAATGTACGCGGTTCTTAATATTGCCAGGCTGGTTATCTGTTATGTTAAGTTTAACAGTAGTATTTGTGTGATCATTTACAATTATTAATTTTATATGAAATATCACAAAAAATAAGCAACTTTTTAAGTGAAACTGTAATCCCGGGTCTAATAACGCTTGAAACTCTTGTATACGTTTTTTTACCTACATGAATATGACAATTCACGGCTAAAATGTGTAAATACCCTTTTTGTCGTGAAAATAATATCTACACATCACATAGAAAATACTATATTTAAAATAGGAAACCTATTTCTATATTATAGTATTTTTTCTGTGAGCTTAGCCAAATAACAATGCCCGGAAAGAACACTTGTTGGAATATAAATCATATTTATGTTAAGCCGTAAAAAATGCTCGTCTTTTTCTGGTTTAAGGTTGTCCAAAATGTTTCGGATACCCAGCATCCAGACGTGATGAGCCATATTCGATTGATTAGATTTCTAGTATTGTTATCGACTAATATACTTAATACTTTTGGTGATGCATATTTTTTTTCCAATATGTGATCTAGTGACATTTCTAATCTTCTCCAAGCAAGTTCACTCGTACGTGTTCCTGTGTATCTTTTTATCGAAAAGCCCTCGGCAAGGTTTTTTGAACAATTTTTGCCCATGGTAAGGGGTATTCAGACGAATACCAAAATTCCATCTACTTGCAAGTATAGGTTCCACGCTCTTATTGAGGTAGAAGTAATAATATTCATTCGGTTAACGTTTCTTTTATATACAAATCGCTTGTTTCCAAAACGTAACCTGAACGTTAAGGTCAATTTACTACTATGTCAACCACTTTTTATGGCATTTGTGCTGAGTTTGGAATAAAATAACCTGGACCATTGGATTTCTGAGGTGATTTATGTAAAGAGTTTGCACATAAATCAATATTAAAAGAAAAATCGATCAGATCTCGTTTTGGAAACAAACGACTAATATGTGCAGTCATTTAGAATTATAGGTTGTTTGAGGCCAAGAACATATTCCCCTTAAATCACAATTTTTCGTCAATATTTTTGTTTGTATGTTTTTTCAATGAAAAAAAAAAAAAAAAATTACAAAAAAAATCCTGAGTTTGCAGTAAAATTTATTACATGAGTGATGCTTTTTTCTACCATGGTTACCTTTATGTGTGAGAAATCCTATTATTTGCTTGTGACTCATATAAAAAACTACTCAACTAATTGCAATTTCTCTTTTGAAATAAAAATTCCTTTTTTTTATATTTTTTTCTTGGTCTCTCTGCTTTCATTTGAATTAGAAAAAATGTGTTTTCCACCTATGTATCTAAATAAAATCTTTTTAAGTTTTTTCATTTTCCTTTGAAGCTTATTTTGCTTTCTAAAATCGCTTAGCATTTTAAAGCTTTAATTATAGTATACTTTTGAATCAACTTTGCTTTGACATTATAAAGCTTAGCTTTATCTGAAGCTAACCAATGGCGTTAGGTATTTTTTTTAAAAATTTAATATAATACTTGAAAAACTACGCTTAAGGCGTTTGGTGCCCAGAATTTTTCTTCGGTATGAAAGTATATAGTGGAAAATTTTTTTTTTTTTATGAACGACCATCCAGCATATTAAAAAGAATTCTTTTTATTTGAACCATCTTCGTGCACTGATACTGTAAGAAAAAAATCCACTATTTAATTTCTTTGTACCAAGAAATTCTCGGAAAGAATTAATATTTGTAACAAAAAACCAGACTTGTCAGAAGCGTAAGACTTACGCAGGAGATGATATTAAAAAATATCATATAAATATTTAAAAATATGCATGTTTCAAGTAAATTGTCTAATATATTTCTTCGTAAATAGCTGGATTCCAGTGTTAAATTTTGGAGTGCAAGACTCTGTCATAATGAATTGGTTCAGGAGGGAGATGTGAATTGCTAATGTGCATAATATATTCCACAAAATACTGTAAAGGTATAAGCATTACCTGCGTACAAATACATCAAATAAATCTTTTATGACACATTAACAAGAAAACACATTTATTGTGAATGCAACCAGCTGCAGCTGATATTTATAAACAAATGTGAGAAAATTTTGATGGGTTAAAATCAGAATAAAAGCTTATCTGACAGTTGAAATAAGAAATGTTACTTGCCATCTGTGCTTTCCACTCAAAAAACTGTAAATACCCAATTATAGTGCAAAACTATAAAAAAAAGGGCAAAAGAGAAAAGTCGACTGTATTAAATGTCATTACATTGATAACTTGATAGGTTTTACGTCAATAACCCACATGAACAGTTTAACCTTAAAAAATTGCAAATACAGCATAATAAAAACTCTGCAGGATGCAGTAGAAAAAATAATATATATATTTTTTTTTGTATTACAAAACTGCTAGAAAATGTGGAAAAATATACAAAATGCTTTTAAAACGGAAGCATAAAAATACTCAGAGCTATAGCTGCTATGGTGCATGCAACAAAAAATATTCACAAATGTAGATGCACATTAAGCATAAATGTTTATATGTATGTATGTGTGTCTGTTTTTAGTTACATGTGTTGTTTGTATGCATAAGGATATTTGTAGGGTAAATTTAAGCAATGTCTCACAGTAAAACCCATTATCTTTTGAACAAATTTTCGCTAACAAACGGCGTCAAAACCATAAGTACATATATCATGCCAACTGGCTCACTTGGATATCTTGGCATGCGGTAAGATGACGCCAAAAAGGTAGCCAATTGAAAGTTGGGCACCACTCTTCTTCTTTCAATTAAGAGATTAAAGCATTGACTAAAAGTTATATACCCGATGTAGATCACATTATTCTCAAGGTCGGTCGGAGTATGAGTATGAACCTTGGATTTCATATTCACCAGAAAATCAGAATATCAAGATAGTGTTCACAGCCGTCATTTATATAGTAAGTGTGTATATATAAATTTACACTATATTACATACAGGAAAAGAGTTTCTGATTGCTCATGATATTGTGATGCCAAAGTTGGCGATTTCAATAAGTCTTAGCAAATTTTAGAATATGGAAAATTGTCAGTGAGATGAAGTTGATACAGGTCATTGGAAAGCATAATGGTGGGTTGTTGCTGCCGGATTTTCTGTATAATCTAGTAAAAACGTCGTTCTCAGGTTTGACCCAAGGTGCTGAAATTTTGGGAGAATTTCCTTCAAGCCCGAACCTATAATGTGGACTGGAAAAAAAAGAACCACATTCTACAAAATTTTCAAAACAAACACATTCGATCAGTTCGAAGCCAATATTTGATAACCTTTTAATAAAAATTAAGCAATATCGTGGATAATTTTGACATTTCTCAAAACTCGTGTTGATTTCAGATATTGTATATCCAAGGACGTGTTGAATACAGTAATACGAAATTTTTCATTTGGCTCCCTAAATTGAAAGTCATCTTATAGTTCGTTATACAATTTTTTAACTTTTCTTTGCCGGCTCTGAGCAAAGATTATTTTTCATTTTTTATTGTTAATTTTTAACAATAATATTGTGCGATTGTAATAAATATTTTATTATGTATTGATTTTCGAAACATTCCTCGATCTCCACCTAATTAATCATGTTCATCAAGGGACTTGAGAGCGCTCCTGGCATTGTTGCACCTACCATAGCAATGCGTTGCTTGCGAGAGCGTTTTTTGCGCTACTGAATGGGATTCCAGATATTTAGTCGCAAATGTCAAATGCTGGCAAAAGCAGCTTCACAAAAAAATATGATGTTGCATAGGTGTAGTCCAAGTACACCGCGAATATTAAATACTTTCAAAATTTTATCAGTCATAGCAAAACAAATTTTTAGGGACGCTGTTAATATCGTTTCGGTCCTATACATCCCAGTAGACCATTTAGGAGTAAAATTTTATTAGAAATACAAATTAGCAACAAAACGAATTGAGCGAATTGAGGTAAACATAGAAAGAAAAATCATGGAGGGTAGAACATAGCCGAAAAGGGAAACAGGTCTTTCAAATAATATCAAATATGTTAGGTCGAGTTAATTCGGTTGCGCGAAATGCATGCTTACTGACATATTTCAGCTATATGTTTGATACTTCATACTTCCTTGTCGCAGTTAAGGCAAAATAAAATTAAAAGGCTTTTATTTTTATATAGTTACTTATGTCCTTTTGGTCATTTCACATACAAAAATTGGAAATTCTTACCATAGAAAATTACTTTTAGGTAGTATTAATTTTAAAATTCAGACCACCTTTTTTTATTCCTTGAAACTGTTTTTTTTTAGCTCATATTTTGGTTGAAAATAATGAAATTAATGGCAGCCCTTGTCATATTTGGCTTCTTACCATAGAAAATTACTTTTGGTTAGTACTAATTTTAAGATTCAGATCACCTTTTTTTATTCTTTCATTCCTTGAAACTGTTTTTTTTGCTCATATTTTTGGTTGAAAATAATGAAATTGATGGCAGCCCTGGTCATATTTGGCTTCTACTTGCAGTTACATATGTATATTATTGGTGTCATATATTCTACATCTTGGATTTTAACGTTGTTTATGTTTTCGAATCACGAATGCTTATTAATTTATTGAGTGAGTAAGTGAGTGAGGTGTCTACTTTATGTTTGATTTACCCTAAAGATTTGTGAGTGAAAAATTATACATACATTCGAGTTTTAAGGACGTTGCTTTTTATTTGTATTTTATTTTGCCATTATGTGCATTCAAATATAAAATAAAGTGTTATTCCAGCAGGAACAGCCATAGCTCATCTTGTTATTGTTTTGTTTTTTTTTTTTTGTTATTGTAATTTTTGAATATATAATTGGTAGAGGAGTAATGTCATGTACATGCTTTCGTAAAATAAACTAAAAGTAATTCTATACCTTGTGATATATTTAGAAAAAAATACAATCAAGTTTTTAAGCAAAAAGCTTACATTTATCTCTTAAAGTTCATATAATGTTAATAATACGACCTAGCTTCAATTCACCGCCATTCCAATTTCAAAGAATGCCGGGAACCTATTTCTTACTGCCGAATCCGAACGGCATTGATAAAAAATCTTTTAATAGCAATTTAAACTTTCAAGGCTGTTTCAAGTTGTGAGAGGGGAAGCAATACGTAAAAACGTTATTTGCTTGACATTCATGGAGATTAAACCGCCAACCATCAGCTTAATATGTGAACACACTTACACTGGGTATAAACTTTTTAGTCGCAAAAATGTTTAAACAAATTATTAATTAGAAGAATACTTCCCGCGTCATGTACATATCATATACAATCCAATTTATTTGTGTATATCGAGATTTGGTAATAATTAATAAATTATATATTTGACATAGGCGAAATAAATATTTGATACAACATATTTTCCGCTGAATTGAATTATATTATTGCATTATTCACATTATTAATACTGCATCAGTCACACATTTGGTAATAATTACTAAATCATATTTTGATCACATTTTTTTTTTTGCAAACACTCATTTGTTAGTAATCACCAAGCCATATATTTGATGGAAGAAATTGCAAACATGTTCATATATAAATTTCAATTTGTTTTAAGAACTGATGAGCAAAAACGATACTTCAAAATATCGATTAATAAATATATCATGCGTTCTTATATATACGAAAGTGCGCCTTTCAGTTCGTGGAATGGAGGGCGATTCGAGACGAGTGAGGTATTGCGCGATATCATATTTTCTTAAGTGACTCATCATTAGCATCATGTAAGCACGTCAGTATGTGAGAAACCATCAAATATGGAAAATATGGAACACCGCACCGCAATAAAGTTCCTGACAGAGCAAGGAAAACCTCCATAAACTATTTTGGAAGAGATATCCTTAGTTTACGTAGATATTTGTCTCGCAAAAACCATGTTATACAAATGGCATTCTTTATTTATTCAAGGTAGGGAATCACTTGAAGACCACCCACGGTCTGGTCGACCCATCGGAAATTATTAAAAAACAAAAAATGTATAGTCGCAAGATGTTGACTCGAGAGAAATAGTTGACAGAAATGACTGTAGTATCCGTTACAAACATTTTAAGATATTTCTTGACCACCTCGGCATGGCAAAGGTCAGCGCAAAATGGAACGAAACAATTCTGTAAAATCTCACTTGAACTACCTAACAACTAACAGTTATACTATGGCAATTATTTTTTTTTTTATTTCAAATAAAATAAACTATTAGAAATTTAAATCTTCTTATAAGAAAGAAAACAATTCAATTTTTTACCAAAATACTACATCCATCTTTAGTTCAAATTAAATTAAATATTCTTAAAAGTAGTAAAATGTTAAAATGTAGGAAAGAAAAATTCAAGAAATTCAATAGAAAAGAATTGTATAAATTAAACTCAACTCAATTCTCACTCCAACTCGGCAACTTTCCAAAAAAAAATACTCAACCTCCTACAACCTCCCATAAATTCTCCATTCGTTCAATTTTAGTTTCATTATATAACAGCAAAAGTTTTGCTTTAAACATTGTTAGGCGCACTGCTCTAAAGAATATGGGTAAGGCATGAACGTATCCAACTGGCATTGGCGCTTTTGCTCCACTGAAAATGTAGCACAGTGAACTCGCTGCTCGATATCAACGACCAACAACATCATCAGTAACGTTAAAATGTTGCCTGCATCCGGAAAGTTGGCAAAATGCCAAAAATATTACGAGTAGTTGCCAAAAAAAAAATCTGCAGTAGAGTGAAACTTCCCACGGCAATTGGAAGGCGACAGAAGCAGCAGCAGCAGCTTCAGTGACATTGGCAGTTCTACCAACAGTATATAGAGAAAACGAAAAAAAAATGGTAGCTCAAAGCATTGCCAGCTGATGGTACTTAGCGATGGATGCCATTGTTGCCAGCAAACAAAGAATCAAGGAAAAACCTACAAAAGATAATGAAAATCAAAATATGACATTGAAGAAAAACAAAATGCAGCATCAGCGTTGTGCTAAATTATCTTATGTGTTACATATAAGACACCAAATATACCTTTGATGCTTAAAATATTTCCAAAATTATGTTTCGTGTCCTATAATTCACAGAAAATATGAACAATAATTATTTCATTATTAAAATAAAATTGGGCACCAATTTTTGTTATATTTTCTTATTATCGTGAAGCCATATCTTTCAAAAAACTTTGCATTGAATTAATATTTGTTAAGAAATTGTATTACAATATCCATCCAGTGTAATAGCGATATGTATCACTGTCACTGAGCAATATTAAATAATTCCAGTTCAGACCGAAAATGGAATAGAAAAACTAGTAAGGGTCTCGTCAAAAAAAAATATCCCTGCACAATTTGAGATTTACTTAAATAGCTCTCTATAAAGCGTTCTGAGAACTATGCTTGTGCAGGAGCTACCACGCCCTCTTTTCGAATCCTGCAATATTTTGCCTGATACGAAAGATTTCTTTTTATTTTGTGTGTTCTATCCTAATTCGTTTCGAATTCGTTTTTTGTTTATAAAACGAAATCGTTGCGAATTTTGTTTTTTGTAAGTAAAACGAATTCGTTTCGAATTCGTAACGGACTTCAAATACGAATCCGTTTCGAATTCGTTTTTTGTTCATAAACGAATCCGTTTCGAATTCGTTTTTTGTTCAAAAAACAGATCAAATTTTTTTCGAAAATTTTTCTAAGTCCCGAAAAAATTTTCAAAGGAAAATTTTCAAAAAAAAATTTTGTGTCTTAATCAAATTAGAAATGTTTGAAAAGTCGAAAAAAACACATATATTTTTTTTAACACTGAAATTAACAATTCGTTTCGGATTCGTTTTTTCGACTTTTTAACCATTTCTAAGTCGATTAAGTCACAAAATATTTTTTTTTAAATTTTCCTTTGAAAATTTTTTTGAACAAAAAACAAATTCGAAACGGATTCGTTTATGAACAAAAAACGAATTCGAAACGGATTCGTATTTGAAGTCCGTTACGAATTCGAAACGAATTCGTTTTTTGTAAATAAAGCGTATCAAAAGAGAGAAGATATCATTCGCCTTTGACATATATTTTAATATATGACAGGTAGCCTAGTGGGTAGCGCGCATGACTATGAATCGCTGGGACATGGGTTCGAGCCTGACTTTGGAAATTTGTAAATCGTAAGTAAAATTTAATTTGACAATAAAATACAATTATATGCAATAAAGTCTTTAAAATTGCATATTAAATAATAAAAATTTTTTTTTTAAATAAAATTAAATTTTTTATGAACAAAAAAAATTTGTTTAATGAACAAAAAACGAACAAAAAACGAATCCGAAAACGGAAGGTTCGTCCGTTTTTTCGAGAGGAATTTTATACGAAAACGAGTTCGAGACGAATTTGTAACGGAATCCGAAACGGATGAATAGTACGAAGAAACGAATTCGTTTCGAATTCGTTTGGCACACTGAGATTACCTTAAAGAATTCTCTCTGTATAACGTTTTGAAGTATTTGTTTACATGGCAGGTGCCACACCTTCTTGTCATTAACTTGTTGTCCAGAGCTTGATCAAGTTATTTTTAGTAATTTTAAGAAATTTGCCTCTGCTACATCAAGTAGCTATATCAAAATAACATTTTTAGTGTTAACCGTTCCGTTAACCGATTTGATCCATGTTCAATCCCATGAGTCTTGCTTAAAGGTGCCACCTAGGTATCGAATTTCATTCAATTATCTTGCATAGATTTTTCGAAATCTACAATTAGACAGCCACACAGACAGACAGAAACACAGACGGACTCAGATGGTAACGTGGAACTAGGTACCTTTTTTGAACGATAAGAAACTTTAATTTGACATATCTCAAAATAAAATATTAAAAATTGTTTTAATTACGATTTTTGGAATCAGCGTACCCATCTAACATACATTCCAAGTGAAATATCTCCTTAAAAATTTGTCGAGTAATGCAATGTTTTATTAAGACTTCTGAATTTTTCCATTGAGGTATGTGGAGCTATTAATTTAGATATCAAAGCGCTTTCAGCTCTTCAAAAATTCGAACTGCCAACGAGTGATTTTGCTCAACTCTGTTGCAAAAATTGAAATTTCTAAAAAACAAGAACCGTGCTTTTTGTCTAGTTGCCCTTTATATCTCAAAATCGACTTTCATTAAAAAATAAAATATAAAATTTTGCAATAAAAAAAACCTGCATAAAAACTCTTCGGTTAAATTAAAACAAAAACTTTGCTTTAGAAGTGTAAAACTAAAGCGCGATGCTCCAAATTGACAGCAGTGCTGAATGCATTCACAGCATCCCTGTACGCTTTGGCGCGCTGAGCTACCAAATGGCAGCAAAAATGAAAAGCGGAAACTATTGATTTTAGTTTTAAGTCGGAAAGGCTTTTTTTGGCTTTCTTCACCTAAAACATAAAAAATGTAAGTATATACTATAAAGCAAATGTTAAGTGGGTGGTCTCGTATGGGGGTAACGTCAGGCTTTATACCGTTTCGAGCTGTTTTAGTTTCTCTCAATGCAACTATGCGAAATTATTCAAATTTTTATTTTCGATGAGTTTTTTAAAAATAAAGTGAAAAAAAATGCACTATCTACATGTGTACTAGCTTTCATCGTACTCTCAGATTGTGGCCTAAAAATTGTTTCAATGATGTGCATAGTTTGGCAGTTGTAGGCTAAAAGGGATTTGGAGGATATGCCATACATAGTTGGTGGTTGTTGGCAAACTGCTGACTTCCGCTTAACTATTGTGTACCGTTGCGCATCATGTTGGTAGGTTAAAAAAACGCTCTGTTCTGTTCAAACACAAAAGATTTTTAGACAAAAGTTGCACTGTGCTCTGAGTTCGCTAAAAGTTCAAGTACAGTACGGTATAAAAGTTTTGCAATTAACTCTAGTTTTTGCAAAATTAAATATTTACCCATCTACTGTTTTTGTACTTCAATGCATGCACGAACTCGTATGGTAATGACTTGATTGCGTTGCAGCTTAATCAACTTTAAGGAATTTATATTAATTAAAATAATTTGAGATATGCAATTCATGTAAAATCTTATTATAAATATTAAGGCGAACTTGAGCTACTACTTATATGTATACATAAACATTGTTTTAAAATTTTTTTAAAAAAACTATCTAACAACCGATACTACTATATGGGCATTTTTCAGAAACTTTTAACTTGTATGTTGCTTACATACTTTCATCAAATTAGATTATAATCCGTACCAATTATAATATTTTCAGCTATTGATACTATTAAGCAATTATTTATTTGCAATTATATGTCATTAAAACCCATTTTCTAACATTGTTTCGAAAAATAATTCAAAGATTGTTCAGACACTTGCCATTTTTCTACTTGTCGCTTAGCACTTTTCAAAATAAAAACCGTTTATATCTCATGAAGGGCAAGTTTGAACCAAAGCAGAAAAAATCAATTACTGTACTTTAAGTTACCCCGAACGAGGTGGTTTTGTTTATATAAGTGTGTGTGTTCAATATTTGTCAGAAAAAAAATCTGAAAGTTGTCATCAAGTTTTGATGTCAAATGACTAAGATGCATGGTATGTACTATTAATTCAAATAGTAATAACTTTTTGTAAATATTGGCCAGCGCTCAGATTATTCAAACATTAACCAGTATGTGCATTAAACTTTTTTGTAGAAATATGTGAAATTCGCGCCGATTTTGAGCTGGACGTGCCGCCATGTACAGATGTTACATTTGAATGTCAAAACTATAAGTTGTAATAACTCAATAGTACTGCGTTTATCTGACTCAAAATATAGTGATGGATTACTACTATCACTTGATTTATCATGTTTGACATTAAATTCATACCTAATGTTATTACAACCAGAATAATTAATTGAATTAAGTGAATGTCAAAAGCCTAAGATTGTCAAAAGTATAAGAGTTTGACAAAGTTTAGAATGAATCTCTATGGAATTGGGAGCATTGAAAATTTCAATGTTCAACATGAAAATTTGTATTATTGAGCCAAAATAAACATAAAAATCATGAATATGTGGCTGTGCCACCGACTTGAATTTTTATTAATTGAAATATCGTAAGTAAAAGGTTCTAGAGAATTGCCTATATACATTTTTTTTCATTGTCAACAAAACTAAATATAAATTCCATTTGAATTTGAAATGAAAAAATTGTTATAGCGGCATTTTTTGTTTGACTTACATTTTGCACACTTTTATTAAGAAATGTAGGCAGTCTGTTTACTACCTACTAATTTTGTATATGGAGTTGTAGGCAACTAACCAAACTAAACAGTCTTTTTTTAAGCGATGATGTAGACAATGTGCTCCTCATTTTGTACACATTGAATACTGAAATGTAGGCAAATTGCCTACAAAGCGACCATCGCTATGTGAAAATAATCTGGAGCTGTGGCTGGAGTTGTGAGTATAACTGCCTATACACAGTGTGCTTGAACTGTGTTATTTTTCGACTTAGGTCGCCATAAAATCTAACTACAGTGCGTTGTTTGGTCAGCATTCAATACTCCCCTATCAAATAAATCGCAATTTTATGGATTTTCTTATTTGAGTGGTTAACTTAACATTCCAAACATACGTAAGTGTTGAACTGTGGCACCGTCCTGGAAGGAAGGGAGCTCACCATATTCACGGATGGATTCAAGATGAAGTTTGGCACAGATGCAGGTGTCTACACGAATAATATGGACATGAAGACGCTTTTCAGACTACCCAATTATTGTAGCGAGTTTCAAGCTGAAATCTATGCTATAGTCCATAGACGTGTTGGTGAAATGTAGTTCTTTCGATTCGTGTTAATTTTATTTTAAAAACTAGTGACAGTTTGTAGAGAACGTCCCAAACTTATTTATGTATATGAATATGACAACGATATGTATAAAAATGGTGAACAAAATTTTGCGGGAAATTGACTTTGAAGTTTGCCCAAAATAAACCTCTGTTTATTGGGGCTTAAGTCGATAATTCAGTTCAAGCACATTATGTACAAAGGGTGTTAATCTTCATTGGTGTTGCTTATAGCAGAGAAGAAATAAAACATTTTCAAAAATAATATACAAATTTTAGCTCCAATTGCATACTCTGACTTTGATAACTGAAGTTTAATATCAATTTGAACATAAATTTTTTTTGGTAGTTGGCAATCCGACGAAATGTGAATTTGTTGAATTGTATGAAAGGTATTTAAATGAATTCTTAGATAAGGGTCGTTAGAGTTAAAAAAAAGTGTTAAATTTAATAAATTATTCTAAAAGTAAAGAGAATATATTCACAGTGGCACATTGAAGATCAACAATGCCCATTCGTAGAATTTGAATATAAGCTTTTCAAACACAAATGCGCCTTGGATAAGAATCCCAGCAGGCAATTGAGCAAGGCCTTACTCGGAAAAGGCCTGCTAGCACTGCTGCGATTATATAAGGACTTCTCAAAACTAAATTTTCATGCAAATAAGAATACAATCGCAGAAGGTATAATATGCCTTCCCACAACAGACGTGCTATCAGGCCTAATATTAGAAGGCAAAGAAGAAGGACTCCATTTACTTTAGCGCTTTTCTGTTTCTTTTTTATTTCATGTATTGCAATGTTTTATAATTCGGCATAACTTTTTTGTCATATGAATTGTACATATACGACATTAATAGTATACACATGGTTAGAAGTTAAGAGAGTTGTGCAGGCTAGTCTTCTGTTGTTTCATGTTATGTTAAGGAGGTAGAGTTTTGTGTTTTCTTTGTCAAATTGTAAAGTCATTAAAAAAATATCAACGCAAGTGAGATGGCGCGGATAAAAAAAAAACAATTAATATTTAGAGCCTTTAAATTTATTAAAATTAAATTTTTGTCAAGTACTTCTGAGAGTCCTTCTACGGTAAGCGGTCTTAGAAAACCTGCTTAGGAAGGACTATTTTCTGCAGCCATTTCATATAAAAAAGAAAGTACGTTTGAAAGGAGGGTGGAAGGCCTTATACTTACCAAGGAAGGCCTTCTAGAAGCACTGTTAGCTCCTTCCCTTGCCTACTGGGATGCTAAGTTCACAAATACACTCACCCACTCACTTATATTCGTACTAAATACTAGTGCACTTTAGATGTGAGATTTCGTATCTTTGCTTATGTTTTATTTGGAAAGCCACTATATCCCACACATGGCAATTACACAGAAAAATGCTCTTCCTTTGAAACTAAATACATACTATATTTAGAATTGTGGTAAAATATTTATTTTGCTTCGGAATATTGATTCAATTTAGTTATGCAAAAACTGGTCTCAAAGAACCGAACTTTTTTTTCATAAAACATCAATATGTCTTGAGCGATTTCCAAAACAGAACAATGAGCAGAATGTCTGCAAAATAGCACAATATAATTTGGCTCAGATAAATATAACATTAAAACCAATTAGGAAACTCCAATTCTAACTTATTTTGGTCGAAATATGAACAAACTTTTTCTAGTGTACCAATGGCTACTAACAATGACAATACAAAATATAGTGAATTAGACCACTACAGTTTATGGTCTACCGGTTGTTGACTTGGCTTAGTACCGAATTATAGTTGCAACTATGATGATTTTTTCGTTTTTGGTTGTTTTTTCCTTTCTCTCTTGGTTTCAGGCCAATAGCGAGTGAAAGTGATTTAAGAAAATAAAAAATTATAACGAAATCCGAAAAAACTTTTGACAGGATTTCATTTTTCATGCCACAAAAAGTGAGGAGAAATTCATTTGGTTTGTTGCCTACGTAAACATTTATGAACTTATTATTATTTTGGCTTAAAAGCAGACGAAAACAAAAATATAAAAGAAATAGCCAAAAGTCAAAATGTAAAATGAACTGCTTAGGCAACATCAGTCAATACTGCGATGTTGTAGCTGTGTAGCTGATGATGCGCAACCGGAAGCTTTCGTTTTGACACTAGCGCCAAGTCGTTTAATCCTGACGGAAATTCGTATTAAAATCAATTATTCATTTTTATTCAAATGAAATTCTTGTTTGCTTTCTGGCTGGTTAGTTTGCTCGGTTTGCTTGGTAACATCTAAATATTAAAGCCCTTAACAATGCGGCATAGATTTCAGGGAGTCTCAAAAAGGAAGTATTGAAAATAGTTTTATGAATTATTTTTTACCAAAGGTTGAACTTTATATGAAATAAGTGCATTTTTCAAAAACACTCGTGAAGTAAAGCAATAAATTTGGTAGACTTTAAAGCATGCAGACTATGAAAAGAATAATTTATATTTATTTCGCTGCACCCTAATCGAATTTCATTTCACTACTACTTCTTACACTTTGTGTCTACTGCACACAGTACGCACATTTTCAACGCTGTTGGATTTTTTTTATTCTGAATGAAACAAATTATTCAATAAATTTGTTATGTTTTTTTCTTTCAATTTTACTTTTGGAAGGTAACTACCTATTTTAGGTTGTGTTTGTAACGTCCTTTGCTTATTTGTTGTATCAACTTTGTTTCAGGCATTTTGTGTTGTCGACTTATTTGTTTCAGTCGGTCGTTTGGTCGACAATTTGTCGATAGGGACTGCGCATCAAATTTTGGGTTATGATTATTTAAGCTTATTTTCACATTTAATATGCAAAAAAAAACAAATTTTACTTTGATGTTCTTTGAAGAAAAATTTTCCATGTTCTGCTCTGTTATTTGGTATTTATTATTTCTTTTGGCAATTTTAAGCGTGTACTTCTATTTTTCTGTTGTTTTTCTTGTCCTTTGACATACTATGCTATTTATGTTCAAAATTGATTTAGCTTGTTATCAAATCTAAAGTTTGGAATGTGAAATTTTTCTTTGAGTGTCTCTTATTTTATCATTTAAGTCCTTTGAACGTATATCTGATTTTTCTCATTACAGTCTGAAATACTCGGAAAATTAATTTTATAAAATTTGATGCTCACTAACCTCTGCAGATTTGTATAACAAAAGGTGACAGCATAATTTAAAATTAGATTTTAAAATGAAATCTATTGGGTGAACTTTGGGATTAATGTATATAAAAAACATGTACCCCATTTACACCTAATTTGCGGATAAATCGACAACTTAAAAAAAATTAAAATTTTTTGACTTTAAAGAGTGATAATTCTGAAATGAAAACACGGCTTGCAAAAATTGTACCATTGGAAACTACGTATTTTGGTTATCTAATGAAAATCATTAATTTTATTAATTTTGCCTTATTACTAACAAAGGTGTCATATATTTTGATGTAATATTCGGGCTTTTGGGTCAATAATATTTCAATGTAAATAAAACAAATTTATTAAATTTTTTTCCCAACATTTCGCCAATCGGTTTTAGGCTTCATCAGGGGCGTTTATTATGAAAAACAATTACTAAAAATCAGGGCCGGCGGAAGGTACGGGCAAAGTGGGCAGTTGCCCAGGGCGCCGCTCTGATGGGGCGCCAAATTTGGAAACATGAAAGATATACAACGTTTTGAAAATTTATGGGGAACTAATATCCTTCACACGTTGAAGAAGTCGGCTTATAAATTTTAAGGACCAGACAAAATAGTTGTGCAATTTGAGTGCCTAAAAAGTTTTATTGAATTTTTTTTAATGTCTGCACGTGCAGATGAAAAAAGTTTTCCAAATAAGTCTTCCAATGCTAAGTGCGATGATGCTGTTGCCGATTTTGATAATAACGCTGAAGATGCTCCAGACTCTGTCTCATGTAAAAACTCTGTTGACTCTGAAGGTAATTTTGAAGTGGATAACAAAAATGTTCCATTAGTATATTTTTATTCTACATTCAATAGAGATTACAAGTAATTCGCCATTGGAATGCATTACTGATGACCCAGAGGATTGGCCAAAAAGGATTTCTGATAAAATATGTGTGTTTTTTGTAAAACGTGAGCCTTCAAAGTTAAAAGTGAACCGACAGTGTCCCTTAAATAAAGACTGTCGCCGATTTGCACCAACATGTGTGAAAAGAACATGGTTGGTATACTCAGTCGCAGCTGATACAATTTTTCCTTTGGCTGCATGGTCCTTAGCTCTTTTAAATATTAGAAGGATTAAAACCGCATGAGTGCAGTGTATTCTATTTGCGCACTTGCTCTGCTTGGCTAGAGCTTTCTAATAGATGTTGTAATTGAACAAGTGGTTGATTGTACACAAGATGAGAGCAAAGTTGAGCAAATGTCAATTGTTGTGCGTTATGAAGGTAAAGAAGTAAACTTCGGGAGCATGTTTGAATTTACAAAAGACTTGGCAGAAGAAATTGACACTGAAACTACCTTTCGGTTAGATCCTCCCATAAGATCTCGTACAAAAACCAAATATTTTCTTACGAAATTGAAGATGAGCCAATTTCGGATCCGAAAACAAAGTTAATGCTAGAATGTTACTATACAATGTTAGATGCAGCAATTAAGGAATCATGAGAACTCGTTTTCTATTTTATATGACATCGGATCCCTAAAAATTAAAAATGTTGTCATACACGAAAAGTGTCAATGATATCGACCCTTGCGAAATGTTTGCTATCTGAGTCAATAGATCCAAAAACTACTCCATTAAAAGCATTGGAATTTATATCTAGCCTAAAATTTTTCGCTCCAAACGTAGCTATTGCTTTGCGAATACTACTTGGGGAACGCAGCTTATCAAAATTAAAATTAATAAAAATTTATTTACGATCTACAATGTCACAAAAAAGGTTGTTCGGTCTGGCTATGCTGGCCATAGGAAGCGACATTTGTCAAAAAATTGATTACGATAATTTCATAAAACCCTTTGCAGAAGCCAAAGCAATAAATTTTAGAAGTTTCTAAGTGCAAGCCAGGTTTAAACTATCGCTTCACTGAAAATCGCAAAAATGTTATTTTGTTCAGTTTTGAAAGGACATTTAGTCACTTTTTCATATCAAGTGAAATTTAATAAAACTAGCATTCTAGTACTAGTTTCTAAACTAAATCTTTATGTTTTGTTACCTTTCTAAGGAACCGAAAGTTGGCTGCGGAAATATGATCTCATTTTTTATGAACAATTTAAGTTCTTATATGTACTTAGAGTGCACAAAATACACGATTTCATTATAGACTACATATGTCTCTTTTCTGAATTTTAAATTCACTTAATCTTTGCTCATATATCTTTGTATCGAGTATATGTTATCACCCATCTCAAAATGCACGAAACTTGAATAAAAATGTGTTCATGAATAAAACTTTTTACTGTTTTTTTTTTTCTCATAAAAATGGGGCGCCACATCGCACTCTGTCCAGGGCGCCAAAAGTTCTAGCGCCGGCCCTGCTAAAAATAGAGGAAAAATTAAAAGTTTATAATGATGCACAAGTGTGCATTTGTCGACTTACGTTAAGGATTACATTAAAATTATTTTTGACATCATAGCATATGCACAATTAGAATAAATTAATAACATATAAAACATGAAAGCACAACGAAAGTACAAACATTAAAGCACGGCACTGTAACTAAGACTAATGTTGCTGTAGTCCTCTTTCCTGTTGATGGCTGTCTTGTAATTTTGCCTAATATGTTAGCTCTCCAGGTGTCATATAGTTAGTCTATGTTTGTAAATACTATTCTACATGGGGTAAAACACATGCAACTCAAAGAGTATTCCCCTTTCCATACGAAATTTTACTCACAATGAACCACAGAAACGAATGCTAGAGTATAGAGTAAATACAGTGAAACTCCACATAACCGGACACCCACCGTTGCAGTATTTTTGTCCGGTTATGGGAGGTGTCCGCTTATAGGGGAGGAATAAGAATTTTTGTTTGAAACTGCCGTCTACTGAGTTTCCTGAACAAATTTACACACCACAGGCATTTTGCACAATTAAACATACTAATTTGGTTAAAAAATCTAGTGAGAGTAGATTGTTTTAACTTCGATTGGTTCAACATAAAACGTTGGGTTTCAAAATGCGTCTCTACATTCTTAATGTAATGAAATTCTAGAAAATCATCTGGCAAAATACTTCAAATGGGCAACTTGCTTCAATGCTTCATCATATGAAGTTATGGGGCCAGCAAATTCTTCTTCAGCTTCGTCATCAGACTCGCTTATCTCAGGAGTGGCGCTTTGATTTTCAAATTGCACTTCAGTATTGTTGTCTTCAGTTAATAAACTTTCATCGATTTTCGAAAATTTATTATAATCTGGTATCCTTTTTGAAATTTCGCAAAGGTTGCCGGGGTATTTAATCCTCGGCATCAAAATCGTCAAAATAAATATTAATTTCAAAAAATCGACCTTACGTAAGCAGTTTCTTATGTTTGTTACTTCAACTTTATCCCAAGGGGCTTTGATGAAGTACAAAGCTTTTAGAACATTAATCGATTTTGACAACTTTGATTCTGAAGTCGCTGTGTCAACTTTTGGTAATAAGTGTTTTTATAGAGAGCAGCTATTAATAATCCTTAAAATTTTTTATTATGAGTTGACAAACTGCAGTTGTATTTGGAGGCAAAAGAGTAATGATTAAATTTGTAAAGTTTAATTTCCTTCCTTTCGTTTTTAAGATATCATTTTCCGATTCAAAATCAATCCCACATGATTTCTCGAATCATCCATGCTTTTTTGTTAGATTTCAAATCAAGCGGTAGTGCAATAATAGGAAGATCTTTAAATGCTCAAAGGCGGGCTGCTTTATCCACGACCAAAATCAGCTTTTTCACTCCAACCATGTTTGCACAAAATTAAACTGTGAGTCTTCCATAGAGCATTTACCACCAAAGCATTTTTCGAATTTGTGAACAAGAGTCTTATCAGGTAATGTGCGAAGCATAGTACATTATTATTTTGAGCCATTTTATGGCTATGAGATTTTAAAAATAATGAGTAACAGGAACTAAGCAACAAAACTACACCAAATTTATTCACAGAATGAACAAAAAAGTTCAACTCTACTCAACATTTTTGACATACATAAATGTGCACATTTGCATTATTAGGAGAACTGCCAAAATAGTTTCTTACAAAACAAGATCGAATTAGAATTTGTAAAAACGGGAAGAAGTACAAATTTAATACAATTTTTATTTAATTATGTCCGTTTAAAAGAGATATTTTGATCAAAACGATATATAATATAGTGTCCCGTCTGGTTATTGGAGCGTCCGGTTATCGGAATTAATTTTGTATGGAAAAATTAATGAAAAGTGAGTGTTGCTGAAATGTGTCCGGTTATGGGAGCTGTCCGGAGATGGGGGCTCTCCGTAATGGGGAATTTCACTGTATATCTTTTAAAAATTCATTCTTTTTAAGAGTTTTAAAGTTATTTTTTAGTTTCTAATTAAAAAATATTTTTAACAACTGAACTTACAGTCATTAAAATAGACCGATATTCCTGAAAATTCATAAATTAGTGAATGATTTTTCTTAAACAAACATTACAAGACAATAAATATAACAATTTGATCTGGGACATCATTTGAGAGTTAGCTTAAGTTTTATTAACAAAAAAAAGGCAATAAATAATATTGCCTAAGTTTTTAATTCCAAAAACCTATAAACGGGGTTGGATCACAAGTGAAGGCTGCTACCGCATACTCAGTGAACGACAGTATAAATTTGGGAAAAAATATTATTTCATAATACACATTCATTTAAAGTTATTAACGCTATTGCTATTAAAATTATATAGCCAATTGTTAAAAAACGTGTCTTTTTTGTTTTTGTAGAGCCAATTAATTGAAATCTACTCGAAAGTATAAAATAATTAATCCTACATTTAACAAAAAAGCATGCTTACATAAACATTTAATTAAAAAGCTGTTAACTACATATAAAAAAATGAATATATATATGGGTAGTTAAAGCAAATAAAAATTATATATGAAATTCATTAGAAAAAAGATTTGTGTATTCAAAAAAAAAAAAAAAAAATGAACCGGTGCTAAAACCACTATAACCACAAAATCAATTAATTAGAAAATTTGCACACATTCTGAATAATTAAAATTTTAATTATTTTTATTGTTCGGGAAACATGTTGAAAATATGATAAATGAGCATGAAAAGTACGCAATAATAACAATAAACATATGACAGTATTGCATTCTAAGGCAGGCAGTATGGGTTATTGTTAAAGGGTGTACAAATTGGATGCCATTTGAAAGCAGTAAAGTGTATGTAGATACTTGGGTCTGCTGCCAACTTGATGGTTGTCAACTTGACAGTTGCCATTAGCATTAAGTAATCAAGTGTGGCAACACTTGTGTGAAACAGTGACACGTGGGCAAAACCCAGCTGGAAATTATTGAAGACCAAGAGAAAAAGAGAATTTTATAAATAAAATCTAAGTAAGATAGATATTCATTTTATTGTCAATTTTTGTGCTATGTCTGTAGCACACATCTTGCATAACAAAATTCGCACTTGCTTAGAGCTTTCAAAGATTGACAAACATTTAAAAAAAATCAAGAATGTTTGAAATGAAGTCCTTTTCCTAGAGAGACATTTCCTATTTGGCAAAATAAAACATACATATACCTAAAATTGTATAAGCAAACACCATATCACATGTACACGGCGTTCTGAAAATAAGTTTAAATACGCCAAAAATGTAAAGTATCATGTGTACGATATCCTGCTCCTCGTAATAAAAAATTTCGGTAAGAGTTTTAAGTTCAGTTGGAAAGTGGGCCAACATTTTTTTTATTGCCTAAATTAGGTCTTTTTATATTAATTTCACTTTTCATGAAGAAAACCAGGAAATTTATTAAAAAATACACTCATTCGGAATTATAATACAATTAATTCATCATCTAAGGCATAAAATTATAGCATAGTTGTATATTCTTTCGAAAAATACGGTAACTCAGTTGACTTTCCTAGTAACGCAGATGCTTTTCATATAAAATATTTCTGTCCTGGAGTATAAGTCTCATGTTATAAAGAGCATTATCTTAAAATTTTTACTAGGTGGCGTCTTAGCTGAATATCACAATAAATGTTAAAAGTCTTAAGCTTTGTTACAGCCCCAATATATACCATTTTCCTAAAACGTGTAATTAAACACAATATATTTTACACTGTGTCCCCAACAATGAATAATATCTTAGCTACACTGAGTTGCTATAGAAACTCAACTTTATAAGAAAACAATTGATTTTCTGTAAATCTAATTTCGATTGTTTTATTGTTATTTACGATCGAAGCGTGAGCACCCCGCGAAGGGAAAATAGCTAGCCGAATATTTCACCAGACTAATATCGTGAGAGGTGCGTGTATTTATTGTGTGTCCGCTGAGTTACCGTTGGCGAAAAGTAAGTAATGGCGATATTTGCATTTTTATTATTCACAAGCACAGATATTTAGGTATATACTTATTTAGAATTGTGATGAATATATGCTCAATTCTTTCTCATTTTGTACACGTTGATGAAATAGTTATATTTTTTCAACTGCGTTACTATACAGAGTAACGCAGTGTTTTTTTTGGTAACGCAGTTGTTTTGGTGTACTTTTCTAAGTAAATTACATAATCGTAACAAAGATACCAGTAGATGGGTTGGTTTATTTAACGGAAACATTTTTATTTGTCAGAACTCTTCAATAATTTTTAAGATGTTGAGTTTTTTACTACCCATATTTAAAAAAATATTTTAATGTTTGTCAGAAATGTTAAATTGAAATTATTTTTGTTATTCTATATTGCATTAAGCTCATCTTTTGTTAAGAATAATTATCTGTTAGATCTTCTTTAAAAAAGTACAAAGTAGAGTGAATGAGCAACTACCATGTTGCTAACACAACCGCTGCGTTACTTTTTTCCCCAGTTTTTATATGAAATTAGAGTTATATTTAGTCTTCTAATTATTAAAAATACCTTAACTCAATATGAGTTGAAGTTCACCATAAGAATAGCCTTCTCTTGCAAGTTTGTATATTAATATATGTATTAAGGAGTTTTTTTGAAAAATTTTAAAATTTTAGTAACGTAGTGATCTTATATCTTAAAAATACTTTGCTAAACTGATTATTTCTGAAGTTTGCTTTAATGAGAGAATAACATTAGTTTTAGTTCAGTAACGCAGTTGATTTTTTTTTCGAGGACTTCTATTATAAATTGTCATAAATCACATAATTATCAACAAAAGTTCGCTGCAGATATGAGTATACTATAGAATACATTATAATGATTCTGACTTAGTGCTAAGAACTAAAAAAATTTTATCTCGAATTAATTTTTTTTTTTTAAACTCATGTCGTTGTAGGCATTAAAAAGAATTTTGGCCCAAATATCAATTATACGTATTACTAGCAGATATATATATTGTGGTGATTCACGCTGTATATTCGGGCACAGTTATATATATCAGGGACTTGTCCCGAAATTTTTTTTAAGAAATCCGGGACAAAAAATATTCCGTATTTCTATATTTAGTTCATGTTTTTTTCGTACGTCAACGCAATATATCCTGAAAATTAAGGTGTGTACTTAAATATCTGATGGTCTTATTGGGACAATCGATATACAAATTTTTACGTTGTCTAAGTTTTGTTTCTTTTATCATATTTTTGTCGGAAAAAATATTGTTTTGTGGCATACATATCCATTTATAAATATCGATTTAGTAACATAAAAAGCGATGACCAAAACAACGTTATTTAAAAATATAGATTCAAAAATAAATCAATTATGCCCTTATATGATACATACATAAATCTTAAAGAAACATTCTCTTTACTCAGCATAGCTCTCGAAATATTAAGCATTCTTCTTTTTGGGCATTTTGAAATAAAAAATAAATATTTTAATAATATGCAAAAATTATCTTTTCCATCGGGACTGTTCCATCTGACGCTTTATGCTACAATGATGGCGCACTCCGTTTTTGTTGTCATTTACATCGCATATAAATTTGCCTCCAGACTGCCGTGTGCAAAAGCTTTCACATCGATGAAATGCAATTAATCAATGTCATCCACACGATTATTTTAAGCAAATTGAATAGCAAAGTGTTTGAAGTCTAATTAGCTTCAACAAAAGTGCGGTAAGGAGCAAAAAGTACATAATCTTACGCATATTTAACAATTGAAGAATAGAAAATGATAGAGATACATATATAATTCTTTTTCGGGGTAAGTTTCAGGATTTCTACGAATAATCGCAGTGTGATTTTTTTTCAACTGAAGCTTGGGAGACTTTATTTTTATTTTTTTTACACTAATCATTAGAAGTTTTGGTATCATTTTCTTTGAAGAAAAACTTACATACCTTTTTATTTTGATAACTATGTTATAGATTTATGTTTTTTGAAATCATTGCTATTTGTATCAAAAAATTTGAGGTATCATAAATTAAAAAAAAACTTTTTCCACAAAAGGACGAAAACTAAAAGAAAATATATATAAGGAGTATATGTATTTTGTCAAAGAGAAGCACCAATGTGGCCACAACCTTATTTCATAATATGCTATTTTATCCTATTATAAGCATAAAAATATTGTAAATAGCAGGTTTTGCTCCAAACTGAAAAAAATAGCAAGGTTTCGCTTCAAAATTAGTGTGTAAATAGCACGTTTTGAAATAAATCTAAATTTTTGATCTAATTTTGGAAACAGGAGCTACTTACAACAAAAGCAACAAAAATAAATACTACAACATCAGAAAAATCCACACGATAAATGAGATCTCAATAGTGAAAAAAAAGTTCTACAATAAACCAAAAGCCAATTCCAAGAATCAACCAAGGACAACATGAGTGTAGAAATAAAAGTACACTGATCAAACGAAATGAGAGAAGCTATCCTCAATGTGCGGTTTCTTTGATCGCTCGCTTAGGTTTTTTGGTTTTTTTTTTCTGAATGATGTAAGCAATAAAAATCCCGTGCATAGCGACAGCGATAAAAATGTGCATTGGCGAGTGCATGCGTTTGTTGTTTTGGTAATTTTTCATAAGAAAAACGACACGTTTGTTGTAAAGAGCTGAAATTGGCTCACTTTTTCTACTCTGCCCACCTATGATCTAAGAGATGTTTTTGGATGACGTAGCGTTGAAAAGAAGCGTTGCTGTTGTAACAAGCAAAGTTGCCATAACGTGAAGTACTTGATGGAATTTGTGAAACAAAATTTCATTGCAAATATCGAGTGTTTTGAGTGAATATTTCATTGCATTAAATATCACGAGTATTGTGTGTTTTGTTTTATGTTACTTTTTATTGGATTGACAAAAGAAACTTATCGCATACATATGTACAAAAGTTCGATTTTTGATGATTAAAATGTAATATACGATACAACACATTGCAATTTTTGAAATTCTATAAGTGACTGTTGAGAATACAATCTAGAGTAGAAAACAATAATTTTAAGCTTTTTAACTTTGATAAAATCAAGTAGTATGAGAGGTTACAACCGGCCATTACTCCTACCTAATAATTTCTGAAAACCTCTAAAGGTTTGGGATGATAAACAATACCTGTGTAGTTGTGTATATGTGCGTATACTTCACAACTATGTGCATGCGAAAGGTTAATAATGTTGACAATAGATTTTTCATTATTAAATGTCCTCTCTCCGAATCCTAACTAAGCTATCAATTTTTCGTTTCGTTAGAATTCTTTCAAAACACATCCTTAGAGGTCATTTTATCATGTTTCTATTTACTCAGGCCACAAGAAAAAACAATTTTCTTTCAATGGTGCAATTTTCTTTAAATACATAACATTAAATTTAATGTTTCACATATCAAAAATAAGCTTGAATTTGTGTTTCTTAACAATATCTACGCAAGGTTCTTCGCTTGTACGTGTCCCTTTTTCTTACTTTCGTAGTTTTGCTACGCTCTTGTAGCTAATAAAGACAAAATCGCCTATCTAACGTTTTCCTTTTTCATTTCCGTTTCTAATTTTGTAGTTTTTCATTATTTTTTATGGCGTTGTGTGCTTGCCTTAGCAAAACAAGGCTGTTTAGTAGACAAAATGTCTGCTACATTTCGATAGCCTAAAAGTATTCTACTTATTTTACTCATACATACATAAGTAGCAAATGTAAACAGAGAGAATAAAAAAAAAACATTACTTTGCTTTGTATGCAAACTATTAAAAATGACAAGCAGTTGGACAGACATACGGACTTACACTAGCGCAAGTACCCAGTAAATATTTGGAAGAATTTTGTATCTTCCATCTTCCAGGCGTTGCATTTATTATTCTTGTTGGAAGAGTTAAATTGAAAGTTATCATTTAATTGGATGTCCTTGGGAATTTATTAGACTTCACATGTTTCAGTGCATTATGATTAAATATTACGTTTTTTTATTTAATGGTGGGGATACGACATCAAATGTAATTAAGTGGTTAATGACAAAACACGTTGTAAATGTTGCCAAGCTGTCCCAATAGCTAACTGGAAAGTTATCAAGACAATACTTTGAGTGTGGTGTCTCTTAAATATCTATATCGTAATTAGAAAGGTACTTTGCTTTTGCAGCGATACTTTGGTTTTATAATAACTTGCTAGAGCAAGATATAAAATCATGATAAGTAGAGAAGTATAAATGTCTTTGATATGAATTTTTAATGCTCATAATAGGCTGATAGGCATTTATTTCAAGTGAGTTTAAAATCTACAGTCTTGTCTTCATAAGCACTTTATTATGTACAGTATAAAGAAACATAAGAGACATGCACCTCATCGTTATACGAGGGCACATTATATTTATATACTGGGTAAGTGTAGCTGCCGAAGTGCTGTACATTTTCTTGTTTCATTTATGTACTTTATTACTTAGGGATTTTTTTTTAAAGTTTATTTTAGTGCCTACTTTTGGCCTTACCAATTTTTATAGATTTTACAAAATAACTATTCCTTCTTCTTAGTTTTATTTCATTTTATTTTCTTCTATATTCCATTGTTTGTGTTGATTATGACGGCTCCTTTGCACTTATTTTTTTCGATTAACTTTTTAAGTTCTAAAACTATTATAAAAGAATTACTGCTTACTTCTTGGCGTTTTAAAAAAGAACAAATATTCGATTACTTCAGATTCATACAAGTTAAATTTTATGCGAAATTTTTGACATAAATTTCTGAAGTACTCCCTATCTCCCATATGATACAAAGGGGAATGTCAAAAAATTTCCCGGAAAATTGCGTAGTGTAAACTCGGCGCTACTTACATTAGTAGGTGTTCCCAAACTGCTTAACATTTACTGAATACAAGCAATAAATAAATCCACCCAGTAAAAGTAGCATTTATTTTTGACTAAATGTCGTATAGTTTGCTGGACAATTTTAGATAAAATTTTATTTTTTTTTTTTGTTTATGTCAAAAGGTGAAATATCTAAATTAGTTTCATTTCGTTTGCTTGTCGTACTCACGCCAATAGCGCACAGAAATTTTCACATTTTTCTTCTTTCCCTTTTTTTTTATCAAAGCTCTGACGGTTATTTTTATTATTATTTGTGTGGTACGCTGAGGTCACATGCGTTGCCATTGCGCGTCATTTTGAAGTGTTTCTGTGTCATCGCCGTCCATTGCCTCGACACTTTGCCGCTTAGTTACCCATATAAATTTAGCAATCAAGTAAATGTACGAGTATTTCATTAGCATTCATTTTTATTTTTTTGTCGCGTCATTTCTTGAATGTCAGTTGTTTCATTTCCTTCCCTTTAGTTTGACTTCTTATCTGTTTCTGTGTAGTTCATTCGATTACTTGGTTATCCAAGTTGATGGCAAGGTGAGTTATGGCTTTAAATAATGCGATATTTTAAACGAGAAAGTATTAGTTTGTGCTTGTATTGTAAGAAAGTAACATAAGCACCATAGTGACTTAGAAGTCTTGCAAAGTTGTTAAGGAGACAAAGAATGCCACTTAAGTAAATATATATAAATATATACGTATACATATATGTATAAACTGCTGCTCAGTTAATAGGCCTATTCAGTTATAAGTCGGCAAAGTTCTTCCAACTACTTGCTATGTCCGTTTAAATAGATCGGTAAAAGAGATATATGAACTCATCCTATATTAAAAATATAAGCATATATATGCTGAGTTTATTTATGTAAATCAAGTATGCAAAACGCGATGTTGGGGCAGCTCTTCCAGCTCTTATATAAGAGTAATAAAAAATATCGAGGTCTTTTCGTTATGCGAGCTCTTTTCGTTATTCGCGATAAATGATTTTGGTTTGCAACCACCGCATGCTTTTTGTTAGTGTAATTTTTGTCGCCAACGCATTTATTCAAGCCAAGGAAGTTCGGTTCGATGTCACCCTATGATTTTTGTTTGTGTGGTTTTTTATTTTCAAGTCATTTGTTCCTTCGGCTTCGTCGCGAATTTCTCAATTTTGATAAAATTTGCTTGATAAAGGAGGGGACACGTTCATTTGTGAAAGTTTTTTTGAATAATTCTTTGTGCACATTATTCTAAGATTTTCAATTTTAATTTTTTTGTATATGAGGTGTCATATTTTGACTTGTCCAACGCGACCCACTTTGTGTGCAGTGCTTGTTTGTAATAGCAAGGGTTGCCATATAAATTTCGATTATTTTGACATTGCTATCTCATGCAGTAGAATGTCGTAAGCTTTTTCGTTTTTCTGATTTTGTATGTCTTATAAATTCTTCATGTTTGTGCTCTTTATTTCCTCCACGAATCTCTTCCATAGTGTTTGGTCATTAGCGAGTACCTCCAATTCTCCATAATATTACCAATCTTCACGAATTACTTATTTGCGGCTACCTTTAGGGCTTCAATTCAATGCTAGTTTTCAAAGTTCAGTTGGTGATTTATGCAATGTGTCTCAAATCCATTTACATTTTCACATTTGATTTGGATGAAATCTGATTTTGTTGACACCAGTTGAGCAACTTGTGCAGAAATATTTTTGAGCCAAGACTCAATATGTTTTTTTTCTTTTCTTGAATTTCAATTTTCTGAAAGTGTGGTATATTGAGGAAAATATCGAAACAGCGCAACTGGCTTCGATCTAATGGTAAATTTGACTTTTTATTATGAAATTGATAGGTCTTCTCTTCTTTAACAATTTGATGCTCAAGACATCTTTAAACAGCCACAAAATAAGAAAGACTCCCATCAGTTTCGATATATACTTCCTATCAGTAAGCCAAAAATTTTCATCAAGTTTCACTCTTTTAAGAACATTCTAGACCGGAAACTGTTATACATGCCATTATAGGTAAAACTATTAGGTAAGTATGTACATAGTTTCTTGAGTTATGACAACTGTGTAACCGCAAAATCAAATGTTTATACCATACTGACAGTCTGGTGGTTAAAGTGACTGATTATTAATTTTTTATTTTTAATTTGGAGCAATTGTACTTAAATTTTTGAAAGTTTTGAAAGAAATTTTTTTCCTAAATTGCAACTTTAAATTTGCAAACTTTACTCACAAATCATAGCAATAAATGTCACAGAGTATTTTTCCTTTGGCATTGCAACGCAGACACATTTTCAATATTTAAATTGCTGCAGTGACCTAAATACTAAAGAAACCTTACGAATGAAATATAAAAAAAGAAAAATAAAATTGAAAATGCAAAGTTTATGATAAATTCAAAAAAAATTAAAAGCAAAAACCCAAATAGGTATACTAAAGAAACAAAAAAAAAGAAAAAACTCAAATTTACTGCATGACAAAATAGCATGCAAGAAATACGAGTGCGCTATACACCATAAAATGCAAGAAAAATAAAATAAAAATAATTTAAAAAGAAAACCCTCAACAAATAGAGAGAAACGTGCAAGGACGACTTGATCAACAAAATGATTGGTTTCAAGAGGGATAAGGCAAAAGCAAGGAGTTTGTTCTATAAGGAATGAAGAGAAATTCAGAGAATAGAAAATGCAGACAATCGTCAAGGATGCGGGGCTTGAGAGTTGAGAAGTGAAAATGCTGCTGCTAAAAAGGAATTTATTGTTGCAAATTCATTTCTAAGTAAATCAACAAAGTTTTGCAATGAGAAAAATACAGGGTGTCCCAAGTGTAAAAGCGGATTCAGTTATTAAATTAAATTCATTACTTATACGAAAAGTGACAATAATGTAAGACAAATGTGTGATTCCATGGATCTGATGGAAAACTCTTGTCCGTAAGTTTCCAATTTTTATAGTGGATTTCAATCACAACATTGACAGATGACATACACATACATTTTAGATCTGTCAACCTTCAGGGAAAAATGATGCGCAGTTTTACTCATGTGCTCTTATTGGAGCACTCACTATTTATTGGAAATGACATGGGTTACAATTATGTGGTACTAAACCACTTCTGAAAATGAAAAGTCATTATTGCATAAGTAAAAAAAAAGTTAAGTAATGTTGTAACCTAAAAGATAGATAAAATAGACTTTAGTAGATTTTTTTGGCTTTCAAATGTAATTAGAAAATGTTTTGAAATTGAAAGCAATGAAATTTAGAATAGATTGTATAGATGATACCAACTTTAATGATAAATTTCCGCAGAGCCACTTTGATATTCAGCAATTTTTTTCTGTAGTGATGCCATACAAGTTCTCTTGACTCGCGGTTAAATGCTTTCGTTAGTCCTGTAATGACGCCGTGAAGGGTCTTATTGTTTGGGCGAAGATTATTAAATTTAGAGCGCCGAATGTGAAATGCTTAGACAGTAGAATAGAACGAACTGATTTTAATTGTCTTCAGCAGTGCTTTAAACACGAAATACAAAACACTTCACAGGCTTTAAAACTGTGAGATATCATCGTTCTGCAGCGATACTTGGAGCAACATCAAATGTCCTACATATTGTTGTAGAAAACAACAAAACTGATACTACGCCTTGCGAGAATATTAATTCAAAAACTTTTTCAAATATTTTATATCCATTACGTTACGTTCAGTAAGCGTCAACTGCTTGCAACGGCATTCATTTTCCGTAAAACCTCACGCATAGTTGATCTTTTAAATTATTCAAGAGCATGAGAAGCTCTGCCTTAGGCAAATGTCTTAGGCAAAACAAAAAAAAAAAATACATGAAAATAAATCTTTACAGATACGGATACATATCAAATATATCTTGAATTGAGATAAAGGTGGGCGAAATCGAAAAAATGGGCGTGGCACTTTTCAACTGTTAAAAACTTTGATTCCGTATATCTCAGAATCGGCACAAACGATTTCCATAAAACTTTTGGGGATGATATCGCTGAAAGCAGTCATCAATACAAGCTCAGCTACTTTACTGAAAAAACTCGCTCAAGGGCGTGGCACCACCCACAATATTTATAAACGTTATATTAAGAGAACGAACAACGTAATCGTGATGAAATTCTATGAGGTAGATGTACTTGCTGTAAGGTCTTTTATTACAAAAATTTGGTACAATAGTACCTGTGGGCGCAAGTTACTATAGGCTTTAAAAATAAAGTAATTTTGACAGGATTGCATCAGTGGGCGTGGCACCTCCCATATTAACATAAGTTTGTAAGCGCTGTTTTAAGGAAGCTATTGCAGCAATTGCTATGAAATTTAATGAAAGTGGTTCAGTTGCCATAGAGTATATCTGAATCAAAAGTGGCTGATATAGCACCAGTGGGCGTGGCACCTCCCATACGAATTAAATACGGTAAGTGGCATATTTATCGAAATATGTGAGCAATCATTCTAAAATTTGGTGTTAGGGGTTTGCTTATGAAAAGATATTTCTGGATTAAAACCGGGCAGGATTGTACCAGTGGGTGTGTCAGCGCCCTAAATTTTAAATTTAACTGCAGCATATATCGCAAACTATACAAGCTATTGTGCTGAAATTTAATATGAGGATGTCGATCACAAATATAATTTGTTGAACCAAAAGTGGGCGGAATTGAAGAAGTGGGCGTGGTATATTTCAAATTTTTATTCGATTTTTTCAACATTTTCCATATTCTTTCGACTTTTTCAACCCTTTAACTTTTTCCAATATATTCTATATGTATTTGTTCGACTTTTTCAACCTCTTTCAACTTTCTTCATAACTTTCTTCATTTTTTCGAGTTTTTCATCAATTTTGAATAGTTTTAAATTTTTTCAACCTCTTTCATTTTTTAAGAGTTTTTCAGCCTCTCTCAACTTTTTTCAACATTTTGCATATATTTACGACTTTTTCAACATTTTTCAACCTCTGTCAACCTTTTAAACATTTTGCATTTTTGCACCTTATTCAACTTCTTCAACGTCTTCTTAACATTTGATGAAAAGGTACTTTCAGTGCAGTGTAGGGTATGTGAGTTTCGGCCTGGCCGAAAATAACACCTTAACTTGTTTTTCTTTTCTGAAGTTATTTTGTTGATTTAACCACAACATTTCTTATTGAGAAATAGATTCTTATTCCTAACACGCAACTATGCTTAGAATAACTTATATTACAGAATAAAATGGGAATTCCCCTTTTTACACGCGAATTGAAAAATTGTTCTCATGTGATTTACAGTGAAAAAATCCCATAGTATATAGTGACGCAAATCGAAATGACGCAAATCGAAATGACGCAAATCGGGGCTCTAGTGTATTTGTCCATTTTTGAATAGCCATGGGTAAGAAGTCCGGTGTCCCTAAGGACTTTTCAAATTGAAGCTTGTTATTTTCCCTTCAAATCCCACTAAGCTAAAATTTAATACCATCTGACCTTGGAGCCCTTTGCGCCATTGAGCGTATTCGTGCCTGTAGCCGTTTTTCTGAGTGAAAGAGTACCGGAAATTTATCCTTTTTCAGACATAAATGTAATTTTGGTCGAATCCAATAATACTCTGAACATTCCGTGATATATTAATAATTTTTAAAGGTTGCAATCTTTGAAGAGTTTCTAGTCGGAAACTGGATCGCAAGTAGTTTGTATGACCACCAGCAAACAATCCCGGAATGGACTGGCGTACATTGCACTATATACAAACAACGCTTAAATTGTGTCGCTCAAAGTTCATAAAAGAAAGATCATTGAGCCACAGAATAATTCTGTGTTTTCCAGGGCCCTAATGTCAGATGTGAATAACTTTTGGCTTATTGGGATCGAATGGGGAAACAATAACAAGTCACAAGAGGGAAAAAATAAATCAGGATAAGACTACAAACATTTATTTTAAAACAAGCGAGTTAAAAAAAAAATGCACATATAACTATAGATTAAGAAACAAAAATGTTCCCAATCCATAAATGAGAAGAAGACATATATCTATATTTACTAAAATCGCCACTTGGGGTCAGCCCATACTCATAAAACATTGAGAAACAGCAGTACAGATGTTTAATTCAGCAAAAATTGAATTTCATCTCAAAAATGGAAGCGTCAGATTGACCATTCGCATCGGTCGCAAAATTGAACAGCTTCGCCACTGAGAACTTAAGATGAATCAAAAGAAAAACCACTTAAAAGTATACCACACTATAGCATGTGCCTATGGTTCTAGCTGATGTCATCATTGGCCACATTTTGGACATAAGTAGTACAAGCATGAAGGAAGATGAAGTATTTCTGTTGCCACTTCTTTTACGATGAAATTTTTAATAATACAAAGAATAGCAATTGAAGAACTATAACACATTTTGATTGAGTAGCATTGGAGTTTGTTGGTGGTGGTGCTGGCAATTGAAATTTGCCGCATTGCCGCAACTATTGATGAAGCTATGATAGAAATATAAATTGAATGGAATAAAAATAGCAGAAAATGTCGCCAATCAATAAATCAATAATGACACTTGAGCGCCTAAAGAAAAAAAAAGTATTATTTGCTGTTGTTTAACTATAATGGGGTAGGTATGGAAAAGTGTTTTCTATAGGATAGTTTCAACAAAAGAAATTGTAGGACTCTGGCAAGTGTTTGATGAATGATAGATGGTAAAAATTAAATTCCACTTTTTTTCTCGGAATACCAATTAAAGTTGGATTGATTTATGGCGTCGTTAAATAGGCAAAATTGTAGCAAAATAAAGACAAATTTTTCTTAAATGTAACTTTTAGAGCGGTCAATTATTTAAGACTTTATTTTGATAATTTAATAAATGCATATGATATTTGCCTTTTTGTAGGCTTTGGCTTAATGACTAATTACTTCCGTAATTTTTTAATTGCTCTCTTACATTTCATAAGATTAATCTTGTCTAAGATTGGCTGAGTACAGATATGTTTTTCGAAAGCTCTGTTCAGGGACGCTTCTAGTCTTGTAATAAAATAACTAAGAATCTTTACTTCACCATGCAGGTGAAGTAACAGGTATTCTTATTAATTATTACAATTTCAAGTCTTGTGAGAGCCTTGCCTTCTGATTTTTTTTTTTTGATGACCTCCGGTAGTAATAATCCTCTTACACAAATTTTACCCTTGATTTTTTCAAAACAATTCTGTGTACTCGAGATATTGCCTAATATTAAAGATTGTAAATTATATATACTGGATTTACCTTTATTTGTGTGAACAGGGTAGAAAAGAATGCATCAGAATCTTGACTTGTATGAAAAACTGAAAATAACACCGCCCTTAGCGCACGTACATCTCTGTACCTAGTTTGAGGTTTCTTTCTTTTCCAAATCTGGAGAGAAAAAACTGAAGACTGAATCACAGAAACCTTAATAAAAGTATGGGGGCATCATGATACTATCAATTTCTTTCAAGATCTTGAGGAAAATTCAATCTTGCTTCTGATAATACTTAACGATTTTCTCAGCAGAGCTCTAGATTCTAGAATGCTATTAGATATTCTTTGGAAGAGATAGTTCTGAAAATCAGCCTAAATAAAATATAAACAATGCTCACCGCTCAATCAGTGGCATCAAAAGCTTTATTAAAGGTGAATTCAGCATAGAAAAAGTGCAAGGCAATAATTGTCTTAGCTGAGTTCTAAAAATGTCCAATGAACCATTTCCAATGTCGAATTACTCACCAGATGTGGTCTAGATCAAATTTCTATACAAAGGAAACGACGAAAGTGGAAATGGAATGGACACAAGTTGCGGAAATTGGAGTGGAACCCTCTTAGTAGCAGAATCACGGCTGTCCTAAATCTTCGTGGAAACGTAGCGTAACTCTGACTGTAGAAAATCTCAAAGTATATAGGAGATGATAATTCATAAACAATAGCAAAATATAAATTTCAAGAGATATAAATATTTATTCAATAGTTAAAATATATGTATATTTATTTGCATAATCTTAAACGTTAATCCGAAGAGCTATACATTATCACTTTAGAACGTCAATAACTTTGGTAACGTCGAAATTAAGAATTGATGAGTAACATATGTATGTAAATCAACCCCCTTACCACATGACATATGGTGTAACATGCAAGCTTATGTAACTAAAATTTAAAATGTTGACATTCTAACATCATTTTGCAATACAAATTCATTATTGGAATTCTTTTTTCTCCATCCAATAAAAGAAAAGATATTAAAATTCTTCAACTTTTTCATTTTTTTCCTACTCGAAAGTGTAACTTGAAATTAAATTAAAAAGGAAAAACATTTTACATCACCATATCAAGCTAAATTTAATAAAAGTAACGTCATTTTATGTTATCCGTGCGTGCGAACAAATTTATGGATATACATATGTATATGTGCACATATGTATGTATGTAGGTACATCCCAATAAACATTGTCATTGGAATTGAAGTGAAGGGATATTGTAAATCCAGCTTAAGACTCCAATATTAACGTAGGAAGTACAGTTGAGCTAATGTGAAAATCTAAGACGCTCTCTTGCCCGGGACAAGAAGGTAATTTGCCGGTGCATACGAACAGAAATAATTTCTGTTTTTTTTTTAAATTGTAAAAATGTTCTTATAAAAATAAAATTAAAAAAAAAATGTCCTCACTTTTGCTTCTCGAAATCCCTAGCCAAATGAGACATATTTTACATTCAATTAAATTGGTGAGTCATATCTTACATGCAATTACAAAAAAAAATACCGAAGACCATTCTGCCGGCCCCCAAGTGGTTGCTCAAGGAGCGGCCATCCCCTTACTATCCCCAGTAGTTACGCTACTGAGCATACTCACTTTTTCAAATGAAATTTAATTTCTTTAAAGTAAATTTTTACTCGTATTAAAAAAGTTTTTTTTTTCGAATCTCCAGCTTTTGGTAAGACCTTGGACTTCAACTTGAAGTTAGTTAGAAGTCCTGCTGGTGTACACATTATCCAAGGCTTGAAGAGAATATGTACATTTATATATTACGGTGGTTAAAATTTTATAACAAGAAAATCATTTTTGGCGGATTAAGCTTTTAATTTTTAAAAAGTTTTTCTTTCAATAAAAAACATTTAATGGAAATAATTTTTTTTTTGTAATTTCTTCTAAAACCTCAAGCCACCACAATTCATCCAAAAATACATACACACGCATGTAATTATCCATGTGTACGTGTGGGCGCCCAAATAAATTTCAAATTCAAATGTGAAAATTCATTTAATTTGATGCGTTTTGCATAATTTAACTTTGACGCCTGCTTCCGTTACAAGAACGTGTTTGTTTTATTGTCCTGTGTTGCGATGTGCTGCGTGTGTGTCTGTGCGTTATGTTGTTTGCATTTGTGCTTGACTTAGTAGCAGAGCATTTAACGTTTTGGCTCCACTTCGGTTCGGTTGGTTTTTATGGCCACCATTAACATCATCACCAAAGTCAACGTCGGCGAACTCATTTAAAGTGGTTGTCATCAAATGCAGAAAAAAAAAACTTTTATTTCTTCTTTTATGCTCTTCTTTTTATTCTATTTATTTTTTAAATTTCGAAATAATTGCGAATTTGTCATCGTAATTTTTTCGCCGACCGCATTTTGTTTTGTTCTACATTCTAATGCATAATCTCGAACGAATGGCAAAATATTATGGTTTGCAATTTCCTTAATGTCAAACATAAAATTAAATCCATAATAAATTGCCCAATGGGAATTCTTTAAAAGTTAATAAAAATGGCTTTATGAAATTTGTCTTAAAACACAAATTTATTGGCATACTTATTCAAAATGTAGACTTTCTGATCAGTCTTCTTTTTAGTTCAAAATTGAGTTGAGATAGGTTTTCTAAAAAGAGCTTAAACTTTCTCTGCCTTTGTATGCTTTATGAATTCAACAAATTCAAGAGGGTACCATATCCGAAAGAATAAATAAACTTTATTTGTAGAGAACTGTGCTCACCTAAAAAACACTTTATTTAAACCTAACCGTACGGACGAGGTACCTGGGTACCCACGGCAACTTTCATTGAATGTATCTCTGAAAGTTGTGATCGTAGCACTTTGAAACTTAAAATTATGAAACTAGAATAGTCAAAGTCCGATTCCATTTCCAGTCGATCGGAAAAATGTTGGAGTATCCATGGTATTTTAGACCAGGCCACAATATTAAGGCGGCCCAGTTGATTCGAGAGATCCTCCAGAAAAATTGTGCAAAAGCTTTCATCATTTTTCTTATCGTTGAGTTCTCGATAAATGATGTAGGATACCAGAAGAAATAGAGAGGCCATTTATCCATTTATCTTTTTTTGGCTATGTAGTTACTTAGCATCCTATTCATAATGTTCACGCCTCCTTAGGTGCTGTTGTAGTGGGTAATGATATGTTCCTTACCATTTATTTGTTCAGTTGGAACACGGCAGTGCATGCTGCTTAGTATGTACACGGATTTTCTCTTCTTCATGATCACCAACAACAACAAGTAATCTTGCCGATAAGCTCGGCGGAAACAACTGAATTCATCGGTAGGATGCGGCTTCAACCACTTTACAAAGTCGGCACCAGCGTTAGACCAATCGACAGAAGAGAGTTCTTCAATCGAAAAGACGTGGAGTAATTGTCCGTTGTAACAATCCGGTTCGAATTCTCATACATTTTGACTATAGTAAATCAATGACAATGCTCTCGCCTAAGTTCGTTTGGCGCTGAGCACTAAGCAGCTTTCCTTGATAGATATAACTAGTGATGCCCACTACCACAAGCAACGATAAGCATGTGTTGATGATTCTATATACGTACACGCTTTTTTATGCTCTTCAAGCGCCTTTTCGTTCTCATTTGTATGCTCTCTGAGCGCCTGCTCAACCCTTCAGAGAACTGCCAGTATCGAAGTGCTCTCATTTTTGGACCTATTCCGATGTTTCGTCAACATAATCATTATATAGTGAATGTTTCATCACTTAATAATTATCACAACAAAACACTGGCTTGATATTTCAAATCATAGTTACTAATCGGTTTTTCTATTGGTAAAATTGGTATTTTTTTTTTATGAAATTTTCGTAAAGTGAAATTTTTGAAGCTTCGAATTTTCTCACCTGTAGAATTTTGATGAGTAAGAGTTTAGTTCAAAAAACATCTTTTGCTACTGTAATTTACCTGAAAAATTATTCACCGTGTAACCACCGAATGACAAAATATGTACTAAGATATTGCAGTATTAAAGTGTAAATGAATGCGAAAAGCTGAAGACGAATGGAATTCAATTCATTTCAAGTGCTTTTAACTATCGTCCATCGTCCATCGTCCAGCTACTCGTAAGGTTGCTATTTAAGTACTTCCGCAACTGTAGCCGCAAGGATACAAAGTAGCTAATCCTTGGTCGGGATAGTCAATTTTTGTGCTATAGCTGATGCTGCTGTGTGCAATGCATTTCATTAGGTTGCAATTTTTATTTGATTTGGACTTTCATCCAAGAGGTCCATCTTTGGATGACTTTCCGGCATAAATCGGTTATTTTTCATTACCGGTTTTAGAAATGTTGCTCTCTAGGTCGTTAGTTTGTTTGCATGAACTTGAAATTTATCGGAGCTCCATAGAAAAGTTCGATGGGTATTGAATAGCACATTCTAGAAAAATCGCAAAATAAAGCATGAGCAAAAACAAATTTTTCAAGCCGTATAACTCAAATACTTTTCACACAATACCAAATAGTTGTGATCTTGAATATTGGAGTCATTGAATATATTGCAATGGAAAAGCTACAATTCCAAGAGTGGATTTGTTACCAGATACAAATACTTTCATTTGAGATTGGAAATAAATTCACTTTTTTTTTTTTATTTTTTCAACAAAAAGGTACATATTGAAACACAAATAAAAATTAGTTTAACGTATCAAATTTTATTTCATTACATGCTGTTTGTTAAACTTCTAATGTGACGTAATGCCATGTTTCTTACTTCCCTCCTCAAAACTTTGTTATTACTAGTTTGTGGCAATGAATCGAAGAAAAATACTCCACCACTTAAACGCTTCCATTCCACTTCAAATTTATTGGCAACGTATTGTATCACCTCCGCTTCTGTCAACGTGCTGCCATTACGCTTCACAATTGCGGCTGCAGGACGATCACCTTCAGTTTCATTTGTATTTCCAAAAACGCAAACTTCAACAACGTCTGGCAATTCAATAATAACTCCTTCGATTTCTTGTGGTGAATAATGATAGCAACGATATTGTAATATATTTTGTGTGCGTTCACTAATGAAGAGGTATCCATCCTCATCGAAATAGCCTAAGTCACCAGTATGAAACCAACCTTCGGTATCACGCATTTCTAAAGTTGCCTTTGGATTATTATAATAACCACTCCAGCTTGATTTTTTGTGGACAAGAACTTCACCGGACTCACCAACCACAAGTTGTTCTCCATTCTCATTAATGATCTTGGCCTTAAAGTTCTCCCGAAGTTTTCCTACTGAACCAGGTTTTGACAAAATTTTACTGTTGGCCGTAAATAAACCACCAATTTCAGTGATACCATAGAGGTTGACAATTTTACGTTGCTTCTCATCTTTCAAAAGTTTGCTCAAACTCTGACAAAGTCTCGGTGTCGCTATCGCACCGCTTATGTAAACCGTACGCAAGCTTGAAAGATCAAACTGTTCGATAGAATCTACATTGAGAATCTGAGCAACGAATAATGGCATAAAAAGTATTTTATTGACCTTATACTTTTCAATTAAATGAAGATAATACTCGGGTGTGCATGGTTTCGTCGAGATCACTCGTTTAGCACCCACAAGTATGGTGCTTAGAAGAAACCGAATGCATCCAATCCAATGGAGTGGGCTAAAATTAAGTACATCGTTTTTATCAAATTCATAAAAATAAGTGATGTCCTGGTTGGATATACAAATTGATTTTGGTAAGCCCGTAGAACCAGATGAATTCGCCATAAGGACTGTCTGCTCTCCGCCTTTTTCAAGTTCCTCAGGACTGCAAAACATCCAGTTAAAAAGGTTTTTATATTATGTCAAAATAAATTTTATATAGATAAGTTATTCTCTATGTCAAGAACCCTGGGAATATTGTAACAAATTTAATATTAAATATTTATTTTTAGTTTAACCATAGGTAAGCGTAATATAAAAATAATATTTCTGTTCACTTACATATAAAGATTTTCAGTTCCAGTCGGCTGCAATAAGTCCGTTAGCCTTTTAACACCATCGATGTGTTCATCAATAGTATAAATTAAAGCATTCAGTTGCAATTCTGAACATGTTGTCCTTACTTTGTTGTAATATTTGCCCTGACAAAAAATAATCTTTGGCCGGGTATTTCCATAAATACCAGTGATGGCAGCTATTAAATGCATAAACCTCATTAATTAATACATTTCTGAACAAATAATATTTGATGAAAACCTTGTTCATATAATGGGCCAACCGGATGTACACACAGGCCATTGAACCAACATGCTACAAATATAGGTGTGAAATACATTGTGTGTTCCGATATGATGCCTACAATATCGTCTTGGGTCAACTCTAATTTCTTTAGGTGTTGCGCTATTCTTATGCTATGTCTTAACAGCTGTTTATAAGTGAAACTTCTGCCTTCAGAATCAGATTCCTAAGGAATTGAGAATCGCATCAAAAACAAAAATTAATAATTTTTTTTAACTGTTTTACTTACCAAGGCGATTGCTTCTGGTTTTAGCTTCATGACATCAAAGAGCACTCGACCTATGGAGCAATCAGGATGAAATAGTGGTGCATCACTCTTGGGGCCATACCAAATTTTTTCTTTTTCATTGTAAAATGTTTCTACTTTATAGGACATGTACGACATAAGTACGGCCGATAGTGTCTGATGTGTCTAGAGAAAAACAACATTGTATGGAGGTCCTACACTGTAATGCGATGCGAAAGCAGTGCAATACGAAAACCAATACGATTCAATGCATTCTTCAATACAATTTATTGAATTGGGTATCGCATTGCTTTCGCATCGCAATACAGAATAGTGTCCCAGGTTTGGCTGCGTCAAAATTAAATACTTTTGCAGAAGAAATGCTTGTTATAGTTTTAAAACTTAAGTAATTTGCTGTTTTTGCTTTGTAAGTTAACTTTCAACTAACGTATGTGCTTCAGCATATCGAATTATATATTTAAAATTTTGTATACAATCTCTCATCCAAATCAGTAAAAATCAAGGTCTTTAATATCATAACATTTTAAGACTAAGTAAACAATATAAAGATAAAATAGTACATGTTAGGAGAATGTTAAGCCTGTAATAGGCAAACAAAAATTTGTATAAAGATACGCAAAACACATATAACGTCAACTGTTATACAAATTCTATGTTTTCGTGCGCACTAAGGCATATTGTAGTTGCCCATTTCGGTACACTAATTTTTTTTTGCTTACACACGTTAGTGTGTATAAACTTGGATTTTTGTCGCTACGTACTCTACGTTCGCTCAAATTTGATACAGCTTGGCCTGTCGTATTACAAAGCAAAACAATTTTACTTACTGACGTCGCTGCCAAGTCGCAGCAGTGCTCCCAGATTAAAGAGTTTTCCCTTAATTTGGGATTAATTTGACGGAAAGTTAATGTTAACGTAAAGGGCTTTTCTATGCCCTCTCCTTTGTAATTTCTGTTGTTTGGTAGCCTTTTCTCTCCCTATTCCCATCCTAAGCTATTTGTAAAGTGTGGCTGGGGCTATGTTGGGAGCTTGAGTCTTGAGTGGTCAAAGGCATAACACTTGCCCACTCTTATTCTCTTCGCTCTTAATTACTGGCCTTGACTCCACTTACAATTTAGAATTAATATTCTTCTTGGGTTTTTGAGATGTCGCAAATGTCGGAGAGATTCCGATTTGATTTTTGCAATATTTGTGGCCTTAGGTCAAACTTTTTTTCGGTCTATGCCCATGTTTCTAGTTTCCATCCCCAAGTAATGGCGGTTGGTGAGACTCAGGTGTGTGTGGATGCTGATCCACTGGATTTCCAGATACCTGGTTATCACCTTCTGCCATTATTTTCTCCCCATAGGGGCCTCGCTGTATATATACGTAGCGATGTTGCGTACCAGTGTCAGCATCATTTGAACACGACGGATGCCGAATTTAGTTCTATGTGGATTAAGTTCAAAATCCAGTCGCACATTCTACATTTCTGCTTCCTGTATAGAAGCCCGAATTTAGGGAGGATTCCTACTTTTGAAAAGATAGACGTCCTCTCTGATTCGATTTCCAAAATTTTAGAGTCGTACCCAGACAGTGAAATTGTAGTTGCTGGTGATTTCAATGTTCATAACTCTAATTGGTTGCGCCATTCTGGCCTTACAACTCCTGAAGGTCGTTATGTTGAGTTTTTTGCCGAGTCCAATTTACTGACTCAACTAGTGAATGACCCCACGTTCATTCCACGCGTTGGGGGGCATAGCTTAAGTACACTAGACCTCTTTCTGACATCACATCATGAAAAATACGATGTGTCTGTCCTTGCACCTCTTGGTAACTCGGACCATTGTACTATTTCCGCTGCTTTCCCATTTAAAAGTTTACGCACTGTTTCGCCGAAAGCCCCAAAGCGGACTGTATGGCTTTATGATAAAGCAAATTGGATTGCGTTAAATAATTTTTTTCGAAATTTCAATTGGAAATTGTGTTTCGCTGATAGGAACATAAATGCTGCGGCTTTAATGGTTCAAGAAATAATTTTATTAGGTATGCGGTCCTTCATACCTTATAAAAAAGTTAACGTTAAGCTAAAGGACCACTCTTGGTTTAATGAGACTTGCAGGACTGCAGTCAGGTCCAAAGAGGAAGCATTTCGGAATTGGCGGCTCATTAGAGATGCTGATACTGAAAGGCTTCGCATTGAGGCTAGAAATTGCTGTAATGCCACGATTCAGCGAGAAAAGTTTCTCTACGAACAAAACCTGCGCAAAAGAATCATTTCACTACCGAAAGGTAGCAAAAGTTTTTGGTCATTTGTTAAGAGAGTGAAGAATCAGTCCTCATCGTCTATTCCAACTCTTTAAATGAACGACCAAATATTCACTGACCCTGCTGACAAAGCCGATCTATTGGCTAGCATCTTTGCGAAAAATGCTACACTCCCAGACAGCTGTCAGCCTTTACCCCCTGTTCAGAATAGGTCTTCGGCAATGCCAACTATTTACTTTCGAACAAGGGCAGTAAAAAGAGTCCTTGCAAACCTCAACATAAATAAAGCCTCAGGGCCTGATGGCATATCAGCCCAAGTGTTGAGAAAGTGTGCCTCAACACTAGCTCGGCCATTACGCAATCTTTTTTCCATATCCTACACTAGTGGGATATTTACATCCTGTTGGAAGGTTGCTAATGTTCAGCCAGTTTCCAAAAAAGGCGAGGTTTCCAACCCTAATAATTATCGGCCCATTGCGATATGCTCTGCGCTCTCCAAAGTTATGGAGAGTGTAATAAACTTTCACCTAGTGAACTATCTGGAGCACAACGAATTACTTAGTGATCGCCAATATGGTTTCCGTAGGTCTCGTTCTACCGGTGATCTTATGTCGTTCCTCACTGAAAAATGGAACCATTCCGTTCACCTTTTCGGTGAAAGTATGGTTGTCGCTCTGGATATTTCTAAGGCGTTTGATCGAGTGTGGCATCGCGCCCTCGTATCAAAACTAATTGCATTTGGTGTCGGTAATTCCTTTGCTCGTTGGATTACGAGCTTCTGCAGTGATCGCTCTATCCGTGTTGTGGTAGACGGTTTCACCTCTAACGAACACTTCATCAATGCTGGAGTTCCCCAGGGTTCTGTCCTATCTCCTACCCTTTTCCTGGTCTTTATCGATGACCTTCTGTCATCGACCACCAACCCAATCCATTCCTTTGCGGACGACAGCAACATATGTCATTCTTATTGCTTCAAAAATCGCCCAAGCTCTGTGGAGGTTGAGAGTAAAAGGCGGCATATGAATGACTCACTCGTTTTCGACCTCAACACAATCACCGAGTGGGGTCGTATTAACCGAGTCAATTTTAATGCTTCTAAAACTCAGTGCTGTCTGTTGTCTCACAGACGAATGGATCTCTCCCTTCCTTCCCTTAATATGGCTGGCTTAGATATTGCGAGGTCAACAACTCTTGACGTTCTGGGCATATCGGTTCAATCGGACCTGAGGTGGTCTGATCATGTATTCGATGTGGCGAAAGATGCGGCCAAGTGTATTGGTTTTTTGAAACGGTGTAAGAAATACTTCACTCCAGTTGATCTTCGTACTATTTATTTCACCTATATTAGACCCAAACTAGAGTACAACTCACACATTTGGGCCGGGGCTCCTAAAACCACCTTGGAGCTGCTAGATCGTGTCCAGCGACGTGTGTTGAAACTAATAGGTGATGAATCTATCATCGCCTCTATCGATTCCCTTCACCACCGGCGTAACGTAGGGTGTTTAACCCTTTTTTATAGATATTATAACGGGATGTGCTCTAGAGAATTACGGGAACTGATTCCATCAGCCAGGATTTTCTCTCGCAGCACTCGGGCATCCCATCAGGCCCATCCTTTTTGCGTCACGCCGGTGTTCAACAGGACATCACACTTTCGTGATAATTCTTTCTTTGGCCGAACCATCAAGTTGTGGAACTGCTTACCTGCGTCTGTCTTCCCCGGCAGTTGTGACATCCATAGATTCAAGATTAATGTTCACCGACACTACTCCATCTACCCCCCTTCCCTCTAACCTTTCTCCTTTTCTTAAAACCAACACGGTGCATTGCATTTATAGGGGGCATCCCCAGAGCGTTGGCTTATGCTTTAAAAAAAAAAAAAAAAAAAAAAAAAAGTACTTTGTTTGTATTATAAATGTTAAAATAGGGTATGAAGGGAATAGCTTCGCCGAACATTTAGATGTTTTTTTTTGAGAAACTTGTTTTCTGCAATACCGTTTCACCCAAAATCACTTGATTTCGGGCAACGCGGTATTGCATCAGACTTTTGGTGCGAAGCTGCAAAGAAATTTACATTCTTTTGCATTTTGACTCCAGTGAAGAAAGACCAGCTTAAAAGTAAAAAAAGTGATCATTTATATTGAAACTGAAAAGTTTTAAAAATCCTCGTAATTTTTCGAAGAAGGCGAAGTAGAAGCCTATTAAATTCAGGAATTGGAATTTAAAAATTCTATCAGGAATTAAGGTTTGGCATACTAATAAAAGGAGCATAACAGTGCGAGCATTTCAGTGGATGTTTTTTTTTTGTTTTTTCCAGACTAAGTTAATTTCGCTTGAAGATCCACATTCACATCTTTAGTTTCTTAAAAGTGAAACAACCAGAAATTATATTATCGAAGTGGCAGAAATCTGGAAATCTTCGCGCATCTTCAGGTGCTGGCTTGAAGATGTGTAAAATTTAAGCTACATACGAAAGAAAATGTCAACTGAGTTACGAACGAACATTTCACCTCACCTACAACAAAGAAAATTTTTATATTTGCTACGAGCAAAAAAAAGAATAAAGGCACAAATTAAAGTTTCCGACGGTCAAAATTTTAAGGCGCATAGAAAAGTAGAAGCTTAAGTTACACACCTACCTACCTACCTGCGACACCTAAAAAATAAAAAATCATATTCATAATCATTTCGTAAATTGCATTTTAAGTCCACGATAAAAGTAAATTAACGTAAAATGCATTAGGTTTTGATGAAAATTAAATACTACCATCTTTGCAAATAATTTCTATTAATCTTAGTATTAAATATATATATATATATAAAACCATTTAAAAATCTTCAATCGTATATATATATATGTAAACATATATTTATATACGTATATATATATGTATATATACATATATACTAAGTTATAAAATGGCGTCACTCGCGTTCCTCAATTGAAGTTTTTTTTTTGTTCCATAAATGTCCGATAAGATGTTTAATTAAATACTTTTTTTATTAAATTTGCATATCAGTTTTTTTGACCAAATAGTTTACTTTAACTTTAAAATTTCTTTAAAAATATGAATTACTTAAATTTAATATTACTGCTTTTTAAGTCTAAATGATGATTTTTTATATACCTAATCTACATACTTAAATCTAAGGTTAATTTAAAAGTTCTTAATGTGATAACTGATTTAGTTTTATTGCTATTAACGCTTAATTCAACAGTTTAAAACAAAAATGCAATAAGCAAATGAACAATAATTTGGTCGAAATTTCAGAGGATTTTATATGATATCTTCAATTAGAATTTCATGTTTAATTCAATGAATTATTTAAATATGAATATTTAAATAATACTATACATTTTTATTTGCATCTAATTGATTCCTAAAATTTTGTGCAGGGGTTTAAGAATACCCAAGTATCTCAAACTATGTAGTTAAGTATAAAAATAAGATAATTAAGCTTTAAAAGTAAACTAAAACAAAATCAATTAAAGCAAAAAGAGTGTGAGAGGTTAGGAATCAGTAAAAGTAAAATTTTCGATCAAAAATCAAGAGAGCTAACAGTCTTTTAAAAGCAGTGTTTACGTGCAACGTAAACCAGTGTGCAACGTCCATAGCTGTTTCGCTTTACTATTCACCGCAAGGTGCACATCTACTCGTTGTCGCGGCGCTGAATTCGACAAGCCAACCGCTTACAGCAACAACGAGTAAAAACGCGCAAAAATAGTTCGTAGAAGTTCCATCGTCTTCGTCTTCTAATCAATCGTCTACTTACATTCGAAAAGCGAAGTTAACGAACCCTCCCGCGTACGCGCAATAAAAAGTTACAAAAAACACAAAATTAACAAATAACACAAAATCTCAATTTCACAATTCTACAAACACAAGTCAGTGCCACAAATATAAAACAATTCACGGTTTCCATACATAAAACACGACATTAAAACAGTGACATCAAACAGTGTGAAAACAAGAACCAATTTCAGTGACATTGAACAATTTAAACATAACCCAAAATACAATACAGTGAAAATAAAACCAAAATATTCAACATTTAACGTTGAATTTAACACTAAACATTCAACAAGCTAACGACACAAAGTGCATAAACAATCTACAAGAATATAACATAAATCATCAACAAAAAGATATCCAACATCCAGATCGTCATCAGCTCAAATATATATTAACATTCACCAAAACCCAACCAGCATCATCTCAACACCATTTGCACCAACATCTAAATCAGCAACTCAACGTTGGACAATAAACAAAACCGCATTACACATCAAACAACATAAAAGAACAAGTACTGTATAAACCAAATTATTGTATCTGGTATTATATTGCATTTTATTTACACCCCTTATACATTGTCCTTTATATTATTAACTATTTTGAAGATAAATATTATAATATAACCCTCTTACAACTGAATTTTGTGTGTCCAATTATTTGCCCACCCTCCCACGTAATCATTTGGTCCATACGAGCCGTCGACATTTGGAGCAGCAGCAACAAAGTTTTGGACGGACACACAAACCCTGCAGAAGAAACTCAAAAACAAAAAAGGAAGATCGCAGCATATACACAGAACGCGAATACTCAAAGTGAAATTTAAAGTGAAAAGTTTTAATCAAAATTGTCTGTACAAAAAGCGTAATTAATCTTTTTGTGCAGCATTTTGAAAAGTGATATTTTCGTGCTTCATTCTTACGAACAGAAAATTTTTCAAGATAACCCAACCCACCCACCCTCATAAAATTAAAATTTACATATTTTATTATATTTGCTTTAAATTTCATTTTTCAGATTAACAGATTTTCGTAGTTATATACAAACTAATTTGGTAAATAGAAACGGTCATTGCTTTGTACGGTAATATATTTAGTACATACAGATATATTGCCTGCATTTACTTGCACTTGTTCCTTTTGCTTAATTTTTTTGTATTGCAAAACACTTACACAGTTGCTGTGCCGTTTTTTTTTCACATTTTATTGCTGAGTACAAGTTCTGAGTAACTTGTACATTTGTTTTTGTTTCGACTGCAACCAGTTCTCAAATCGAGTTGCCAGATTGGTGCAAAAAATCTTGAAAATTTTTTAGTCCGGATTTTTGTTGAAAGTTTTCCCAAATTGTGGGAATTGATTTAAAATTTAAAATTTTTTAACCCATTGTGAATTTCGTTAACCCTTTGTGCCTCAAAAATTTTTTAAACGATTTTTTCGTGGCTTTTTGCGCTTTTTTGGAAAATTTCGTAATTTTACGACTTTTTCGTTTTCGCTAGACCCCAATTGTTGACATTTTTTTGAAAAATTTGTTTAACCCGTTATAGCCCCATAGAAAAAACAAGCAATTGCAGAATTTTTTGAAGAATTTCAAGTTCTGTGATTGTTTTCTCAACAGTTTGCTGAAATTAAAGCAATTTAGTAAAATTTTTTGGAAAATTTTTAACCCATTTTCAACAAATTTTCATAATTTGTTAGATTTTTTACAAATTTTTGATCATCTTGGAACAAACTCGTTTTTATTTAAACCCACACAAGTCTTAGACAGTTTTCAACTGATTTTCAAAGATGGCAGCAGCAGCTACTAAGACTTTTATCCACTTTGCCAGGGACATAGGGGAGTTAGAGCTATCTCACAGCGAGACCCCAATAACCGAACTAAACGTTCACAGTCTCAAAGCCCAGCAAAAGCAACTGGATTATCTGTGGCAGAAGTTCCAAACTGCATATGAGGATCTTCGAGAAAATCCAGACAAAGAGATTGACATGGAAAAGGTGAAAAAAGAATACAAGAAGACATACAAGTCATACTTGAACTTTTTCGCATCTCTAAACGATCACTTAGAGACCATGACAAACCCACCAAAAAACGATTTGCAAACACCTGTTGCTACCCAGAGAGTACCAGATGCTCTGTCTCCAGCTGTCCACCTTCCACCTTGTGACACGGACATTTTTAATGGAGACTATGAAAGCTGGCCCATCTTCCGAGACATGTTTACTGCGCTCTATATAAACAACTCTCGGCTGAGTAGTGTGGAAAAATTGTTCCACCTCAAACAAAAAACTCGTGGTGAAGCTCGTGACATAATAAAGAATGCCCCTCTTACAAATGATGGTTTCTTCATTGCGTGGGGAAATCTCTCAGAAATGTATGAGAATACACGCATGCAAATAAATGCCCAGCTGAAAATGCTTTTTAATTTGCCCCAAGTTTTTGAATCCGGTAGTTCAGTAAAAAAACTGCAACGAACGATCAATAACTGTATCACGACGCTTCGATGTTTGGAAATAGACACAGATAGCTGGGATCCTATCTTAGTGTATCTATGCTCCACAAAATTACCCAATGTTTTTCTTGAAGATTTTGAAAAGTCGTTAAAGGATAATTCTAAGATTCCATCTTGGAAGGAATTAGATTGTTTTCTGACCCACAAATATAAAACCCTTGAGTCTGTTGGCGATATAAAGGCTTCATTTTCAAAGCCAAGTCAGCAAAAAGTTTCAAATTTTGGTCAAAATTCGTTCAAGGAAAAGCGTGTCAGCTCTTTTCACATGAATGTGGCAAAGAAGCCCCAAAATATAGAGTTCACTCAGCCCAAAAACATTGCCCCCAAGCCCTTAGTTCAAAAATACAAAGTTGATGGTTCACTTTGCAAGTTGTGCAAAGCTGAACATACTCTTCGCGAGTGCCCCAGGTTCATTAACATGAATGTGGAGAAGAGAATCGAATCTGTGAAACAAAATGGATATTGTTTCAATTGCTTAGCTATGTCACATGGAGTAAAAGAATGCAAAAGTTCATATGTTTGTCGTGTTTGTAATAAAAGACATCATACTTTACTCCATAAAACGATAGACCCTGATTCGATTCCAAGCACGAGCTCACAAGCCAAAGCAACAGAGCCCAGTAAGACAAGGCAGTCATTCACCACAACTATACAGTCCACTTCTCACCCGACCCAAGATGAGCAACGAAGCCACCTAGTAGCGAATTGTGGTACAACAATGAAGAAGATTCTACTAGGCACAGCCATCGTAAATGTGGAAAGCAATGGAGCTCACTACATGGCACGAGCGCTGATCGATTCTGGATCTGAAGCAACATTTATATCAGACAAGCTTAGGAGGAAAATTGGACTGCGAACCCAAGCAGTCTCCGCTCAAGTTACCGGCCTAAACCAGACAGTGTCAGCAACACCATCTACGGCTTGTGAGTTCATGTTGTGCTCTCCTTTGAACCCATCATTTAAAGTGAAAACTCAAGCGTTAATCTTGAGGAATTTGACAAGTGAGTTGCCTACTTACTCTGTCGACCCAAAGCTTTTTGAAAATATTGAACTGCAATTGGCAGATTCAGAATTTTTCAAAACCCGTTCAGTTGATTTGATCATCGGCAGTGATCTTTATCCTCAAATTATTTGCTCTGGTGTGCAGCGCAATGTTCTTGGCTCTCTTTTGGCGCAAGAAACTGAATTCGGCTGGATTCTTTCAGGTCCTCTTCCTGACACTTCAAGGCCATCTAATGTTGTTTCTCTGTTTAATACAGTAGCCCCCGATGATATGTTGACTCGTTTCTGGGAGATTGAAGAAATCCCAAAAAGTTATTTACATTCGGATTCAGAAAAATATTGTGAAATGAATTTTCTAAACACAACACGTCGAGATCCTTCAGGACGCTTTGTTGTGACTCTCCCATTTAAAAACCCAGATTCCACTTGTCTTGGTATGTCCAGACACATTGCAATGGCACAATTCTTAAGAAATGAAAAGTCTTTGCTCAAACGCCCCGCTATCAAAGCAGAATATGACGAAGTTTTGTTTGAATATCTAACACTTGGTCATATGAAAAAGGTCGATTTTTTACCATCAAAAATAGATAATCCTCAACATTATTATATACCACATCACGCAGTTATTAAGCCTGATCGTGTGACAACAAAGTTACGGGTTGTTTTTAATGCTTCAAACCCAACATCTAATGGTAAAAGTCTTAACGACTTACTCTACACTGGACCTATTCTGCAGCAAGATCTAGTTTTATTGATTTTAAAATGGCGACTTTTCAAATTTGTGTATAATGCCGATATACAAAAAATGTATAGGCAAATACTCGTTGATTCAAAAAATACACCTTATCAAAGGATATTGTTCAGAAAATCTGAAAATGATCCAATTGAAGATTTCGAGTTACAAACTGTAACCTTTGGTGTCAATTGTGCCCCATATTTGGCCATTCGAACCCTTCAACAGCTAGCAAGTGACGTACATGAAACCCACCCTTGTGCTTCGCATATATTGAATAATTTCATGTACGTAGATGATGTGTTAGCTGGTTCTCATGATATTGCTTCATCCAAAAAAGCCCGTGATGAACTCATTGTCGTTTTAGAGTCCGCTGGATTTGCTTTACGCAAGTGGACATCTAACTCTTCAGAAGTTTTAAATGATTTACCCAAAGAGCATCTTTTAGATATTGACTGGCTCAACTTGTCCGAAAAAAGCAATGCTAAAACTCTTGGCATACGGTGGAATGCGAAAAAAGACGCATTTCTTTTTGAAGTCCCACCCTTGGAGCCTAAAAACTCTTATACCAAACGTGAGGTTTTGTCAGCTATAGCCAAATTATTTGATCCTGCTGGTTGGCTTGCACCAATTGTGGTGTCAGCTAAAATTATTATGCAACAGGTATGGCTGGACAAAACTGATTGGGACGAAGCTCTTAAGTCTTTGACTTTACACAAATGGCAAAACTTTGTTGATGGATATCCATCTATCAATCAAATTGAGGTTCCGAGATGGACTCAATTCACGCCCAACGCCAAAGTTGAATTTCATGGCTTTTGTGATGCATCCGAAAAGGCATATGCTGCGTCAATATATATGCGTATTATTTATGAAAACGCTGATGCAGTCACAACCCTTTTGGTTTCAAAAACTCGAGTGGCACCAGTGAAGACAGTTTCGCTTCCACGATTGGAACTCTGTGGTGCAGTCTTATTGGCGAATTTGGTAGATGTTATACTACCGCAACTCAACGTAAGCCACTATAAAACTTTCTTTTGGACTGATTCCACAATCGTCCTTGCTTGGCTTCAAAAGCCCCCCTGTTCTTGGACGACTTTTGTTGCCAATCGTGTTTCTTCCATATTAGAAAAAGTTGGAAAAGAAAATTGGCAACACATCGATTCCCATGATAACCCAGCAGATATCGCTAGTCGTGGCTGTAGTTCCAATGAACTTAAAGATCATCAACTTTGGTGGCAAGGACCTAGTTGGTTAAAGCTTCAAGAGCAAAATTGGCCGATTCCTAAAAAATCTTGCTCTACAACTCTTGATTTAAAGCCCATAAAATCATTTGCCATTACCACCCAAGAAGAAATCTTAGATAGATTTTCCTCATTGCCACGAGCCCTAAGAGTCTTAGCTTATGTATTTCGGTTTTATAGAAATACTTTACCCGCCATGCGTTCACATATAATTACACCGACCAAAGAAATTTTGCCCGAAGAAATAAAAATGATGAAAAATCGACTTATATTGTTAAGTCAACAAAAGTTTTTCCCTGACGATTATAATTCGTTATTGAAAGGGGACCCAATTTCATCCAAAAGCTCGCTTCTTACACTCAACATTTTCCTTGATTCAAAAGGCTTGATTAGAGCTAATGGTCGTTTAGCAAGATCTCCAGGATTGACCTATAATGAGCGTCATCCACTGGTATTATCATACCACAGTCGACTTGCTAAATTGTTTACACATTTGACTCATATAGTATCGCTTCATGGTTTAAACCAACTTGTTTTACGATTAATGAGATCAGAATTTTGGGTACCAAAACTCAAAACATTAATCAAAACAACAATTCATAATTGTAAAACATGCATAATTTATAAAAAAAGACAGCAAACACAAATAATGGCTGCACTTCCTCCTGAGCGTACTATATTTACACGACCATTCACAAACACTGGTGTTGATTTCACAGGCCCGTTTGAAATAAAAAATTATACTGGAAGAGCCTGCTTGATTACAAAAGGCTATGTATGTGTTTTTATTTGCTTCACTACAAAAGCCATACATCTAGAGTTAACAAGTGACCTTTCGAGTCAGTCATTTTTAGCAGCCTTTGCTCGATTTTTTTCAAGGCGCGGATGTCCCGCCGCTCTTTACTCCGACAACGGAACAAATTTTGTGGGAGCATCACAAATGCTCAAAAAAGATCGGCAGAAATTTATGAATGCATTGCAGACTCAAGTAATTGCAACAAATCACCAAGAATTGACGTGGCATTTTATACCCCCTGGAGCTCCACACATAGGTGGACTTTGGGAAGCCGGTGTCAAAAGTTTTAAACTTCACTTCAGAAAAGTAGCTGCTAATCAGAGATTCACTTTTGAGGAGATGTCTACCCTGCTAACGAGAATCGAAAGTTGCCTAAACTCAAGGCCCCTCAGTCCCTCAAGTGAAAATTCCAGCGACTTAGCACCTCTGACACCAGGCCACTTCCTAATTGGATCTCCAATACTAGCTCCAGCTGAACCCGATTTAAGCAGCGCATCCCTCAGCACCATAAATCGATGGGAAAAATTAAAAGTACTGCATCATACTTTATGCAGAAGATGGAAGGATGAGTACTTGAAGGAGCTCCACAAACGATATAAATGGAAACACCCACAGAAGAATATTGAAGTGGATGATTTAGTCGTTATACGACATGAAAATCTTCCGCCCCACGAGTGGAACTTAGGTCGAGTCGTAAAAGTGTACACCGGCTCCGACTCCAAAAACCGAGTTGTCGATATTCGGACAACAAAGGGTATTACTACAAGACCCATTACAAAAGTAGTAGTACTCTTCTCAAACTAGCTTCATATTTGACCATGGTAGAACTTTAACACTAATTTAAATTCTCTTTTTAGTTTACCATGGCTCCAGTCAACAACAAAAATTGTTCATCCACGTGCCTCGTTTGCGACAAAGGCAAATGCGGCAGCAAAAATCGCGTTTCCCAAACGCAGCGCAACAACAACCGCGTTTCCCAAACGCAGCGCAGCGTCAGCAAAAACAACAGGAAACCACAATATACTGGTCGACATGTGGCATGTGGCATCTGCAAAAAGGACCACCGTCTGTCAACGTGTTTTAGATACCGTGAGATGAACCTAACCCAGAAATATGAAACGGTTTTCAAATTGCATTATTGCATTAATTGTCTGGCTCGGTCCCATAACATCAAGAACTGTACCAGTCACGACAAATGTGCAATATGTCACGCAAAGCACCACACCAGCTTGCATGGACATCCCCGTGTACTCACGGGTGAGAGTCAGGCTTTGCGTGATACCCGGTCTAGGAATGAGACCAGAATTCTGTGCGCCAAGCAGACCCTGCTGCCAACAGCGATAGTAAAGTTGCATTCTGATGGTGAATACCAGACCCAAAGAGCGCTGATCAACCCAGCAAGAGCTGTGACACTGATCTCAGCAGAGATCGTGAGGAAGCTGCAGATCAAGTTGATTTACCTCAACTCTCAGAAATTCTGCAATCTAGTAATAGGATCGAAGATTGATGCCAACTTTAAAATTGAACTGAATGCCTTGGTCAGTGACGAATTGCCACGTCGCATTTATGACGATGATTTGCCTGAGGCAACCAAAAAGGCCTATGACAACATATTGTTGGCGGATCCGAAATTTACGTCATCAGCTAAAATTGATATTGAACTGGGAGCAGACGTCTACCCCCAAATAATGAAGTCGGGCTTCATGCCTTCCGAGAATGGTAGAATGTTGGCCCAAAATACTGCGTTCGGCTGGACACTCTCTGGTCCATGTGGTATTTGAGCCACCCAACACATCCAGTCCACATCGAATTTAAAAAATGAATTAAAATGAACTATATGAATTTAAATTGAATTAAAAATTAAACTAACCCATTGAATTATTTGCAGACTCTAATTGCTGCAAGGCGGGCAGAATGTTTACGTGCAACGTAAACCAGTGTGCAACGTCCATAGCTGTTTCGCTTTACTATTCACCGCAAGGTGCACATCTACTCGTTGTCGCGGCGCTGAATTCGACAAGCCAACCGCTTACAGCAACAACGAGTAAAAACGCGCAAAAATAGTTCGTAGAAGTTCCATCGTCTTCGTCTTCTAATCAATCGTCTACTTACATTCGAAAAGCGAAGTTAACGAACCCTCCCGCGTACGCGCAATAAAAAGTTACAAAAAACACAAAATTAACAAATAACACAAAATCTCAATTTCACAATTCTACAAACACAAGTCAGTGCCACAAATATAAAACAATTCACGGTTTCCATACATAAAACACGACATTAAAACAGTGACATCAAACAGTGTGAAAACAAGAACCAATTTCAGTGACATTGAACAATTTAAACATAACCCAAAATACAATACAGTGAAAATAAAACCAAAATATTCAACATTTAACGTTGAATTTAACACTAAACATTCAACAAGCTAACGACACAAAGTGCATAAACAATCTACAAGAATATAACATAAATCATCAACAAAAAGATATCCAACATCCAGATCGTCATCAGCTCAAATATATATTAACATTCACCAAAACCCAACCAGCATCATCTCAACACCATTTGCACCAACATCTAAATCAGCAACTCAACGTTGGACAATAAACAAAACCGCATTACACATCAAACAACATAAAAGAACAAGTACTGTATAAACCAAATTATTGTATCTGGTATTATATTGCATTTTATTTACACCCCTTATACATTGTCCTTTATATTATTAACTATTTTGAAGATAAATATTATAATATAACCCTCTTACAACTGAATTTTGTGTGTCCAATTATTTGCCCACCCTCCCACGTAATCAAGCAGCATAACATCACAACAATGGGCCCATCGTCATTGATGCAGAAGATCAAAATGTAAGTTTTATTTTTCTCATTTTTACTCAATTATTATTATTAGTATTATTAATATTATAACTCTCTTTATGCTATCTTAAAGCTTTGGTTTTTGAAAAGAAATTGGAAAAAAAAAAAAAGCATTCATAATAATCGTTCAAATTTGGAATCAATTATTATGTTTCGTTTTCAAGCGTTCCGCGTAAGTCGAATGTAATTTTTGAGCGAGCACTTTGTTAAGACTTAAGGCCTCAACCCATAGAGTACGTCAAGTCCGTTGCGTCAAAGTTCACAACTGACAAGACGGAAATGAAGGAAGAAAGCGGCCCAATGAATACGTCCGCAACGCATTTAAAGTCAAATAAAAAATCAAAAAAAAAGCTTTTTGAATGATTAATTGCATTATTTCTCCTTTATACTGCGCATTAATATATTTCTTAAACATGAAAACATTTTTAATTTTCTTATCTCTCTTTTTTTTCTATGTTTCGCACAAACTCACATATGTCAAAGTATTCAACGTACATCAAAAGTTAAAAGTTGACCAACTTCTTCCGTTGCGTTGACGGATAAGTTGCGAATAGGCCGCACTTCATACAAATGCATACATTTCATCTTAGCTGTCAGTTGTAAACTTTGACGCAACGGACTTGACGGACTCTATGGGTTCAGGCCTTTAACCAAAATAGACGTGACGAGACGGTAGCAATTGAACGAACGTTTGCACTCGTTTCGTCTGTTTTGACATTTAACCCAAAATGTTACGCTAGCCAACGAACCAAAAAAGCTGTTATGACGAGTAGCAACGTTTTGAAGTTCGGTTCTTACGGAACAACTCGTCTCGTCAAAATGTTTCGTTCACTTTCGATCAATTACGTTGGTTCATTTTGGCTATCAACATTGGTTTACATATACTCGAACTTACTCGTTACGTCTCGTCTCGTCTATTTTGGTTTAGGCTTTAGTTTCGCTAAATTTCAAGTTTTTTTTGTAATTTTCACTCTCTTGCTCTAATCAGAACATACAGTGTTAGCAACCGAAAACGTACATTTTGAAGTATGGAACGTCAAAGCTTTCGATTTATTTAGTTGTTTGCAATCTACATTATTTAATTCTAAAATTATGAATTAAGATATACCTTAAAATATTTTCTAAATTTGTAAGCATCATATTCCTAATTTTAATGCACATTTATATAATGGAATCTGCTCCCATTATATACTTTGTATCTTGAATTTTTTATTCTATAAAAAAATGAATAAATTGTAGACACTTTTTTATAAGTCTTGCGGTAATGAAATACACATTCTAGTTTGTAATTTTGGTTGGTTTTGGGAGAGAATCTAGGTCTCTCATTCTATGGTTGGGTTAGGGTTAAGACCTGAGGCAGCAACATCTTTGCCTCTCACTCAAAATGCGAACAATCTTTCTCTGTACCTTAAAGACGAATACATTTTGATTAAAAATGCCATTTGTTGATTTATTTAATTTCGATTCAAATTTCTTTTCGTCTTGATTAGTATACCAATTATTGCAGCGTATACATATTGATTATATTTGAAGATTTTGTTTTTATTTGCTGTATGGTTTTTAGTTCTTGATTACCTGTGCATGAATTCTTTTATATATATGATAATAGGCAGAGTTAAGTATAGAGCACGAACCCCGACTTAGCCGACCAGCATAGACCCGGCACGACTAGCATGCACACCCGCTCTGTACGTACTCAAGTCCACCTGTGTTATGTTTCCATAAGGCAGGATTTGATTCTTTTGTAAAGATTGTATTATCATCTAATATATCATCATTATAAGCCTAAGATAGATTGCCACTAAAAGATTAAAAAAAAATATGATGCCTGTATTTTCCAAACATTTACTATTTTATCTCTATGTTTATTGTTTACTTAGTCTTAAAATAGTATGATATTAAAGACCTTGATTTTTACTCATTTGGGCGGCAGATTGTATACAAAATTTCAAGTATGAACTCATTTTGGGCTGCTATACCAAGATAAGTATATCTGGAAGAAGGCTTTTATACCAAAATATATCTGGAAGAGGGCAAAAAATCGAAAAAGATAAAAAAAGAAATGTTTCCACGCCACAACGGAAAAACGTTGTTACCTGCCACATTGTTCAAATAAATGGTATAGATCAGTGATGGCATTTTCGGCATACTTGTAGTTTTTTCACTACAGTACACTTTCGCCGTGAAAAATCGTCATCAGACATTTGACAAGGTTTTCGTATATTCAGTACACTCGATACACTTGGTGCATTTTCAGTAAATATGGCTCATTTTCAGTGCACTTGGACTATTTCTGAAAATTACCTTTGTTTTAATACTTTTCTAGCTGAAATATGCGTACAAATCATTTATGATTTTTTTTTTGTTTTAGTAAAAAAAGTTAACAGTTTGTTTGAATACTTAGAATTCTTCGTACCTTTTAATGTTCATGTTGATTCAGTACATTTTCACAAAACCTAAATGCCATCACTGTGATAAATTTATTCGGCAGCATGGAAGTTGTCAGTTCCGGTAAGAGCATGAAATTTAATAAAAACTGATCCAAATGAAATCAATTTCCGCGAAAACGGTAGAGCATTATTGTTGTTTAATGATAACACTGTGTGCTGTAATATTGGAGGAATAGCGACTGACTTTGAAATTGCGGTCACTGAGTTCAACTCTGCCTACACTTCAGGGTTTCGAGATAATGGTAAATGAACCAGATTTTTACATGGTTACAAACTCTCTTCTACGACTTTTTTTATTTCAAGCTTGAGAGGCTTTGTGTTTTAAGCAAAATTTGATGGCAGATTCGAACAGTAATTCTCTTCTTTGCACAATTATATAATTAATTTAATTAAAAATTCTTCCCACAAGATAAACCTCTTCACAGCAGGCTCATTTTGTTCGTATGGTCTTTTACAGTCAATTTTCACCAGCATTTTTTAAGTCCACGATGACGCTATGCTAAGCGGGGTTATTAAGTCGTACAGGTGAAATTTCAGACCATCAGAAAAAAATTGTTTCTTAAATTAAACAACATTGGTCACTAACATTAAAAGAATGAAAAATTATACTTAGAGCAACAGTTCTTCTTAAACAACTGTAAAAAAATACTGAGATTTAGTTTTGCATAAATTAAAACTACTGAAGGTGCTATCTTTGAATTTGCAAGAAAATTAAATACCATACACCTCATTAACAGTAAAAGTGTGCATTAGTATTAAATTTTTATTGGAAAAGCCACATATTGGCTGGTTTAACTAAACGTTTCCCTATTAACGAAAAGTTTGATATTTACTTGTATCGGTGCAACGGCTCTACTCAAAGTCTGCCAACTTATTGTCTAGGGTTTGTCCAACCAATTTTACAAATAAATTAAAAACTCTTTTATCATAGCGTTATAATTTTATGCTTGTATGAAAAACTCCTCGCCTTTGACAATTTCCAATTGATTTCGGAAAGTTGTGACTAAAAAATCTTGGAAAACAATATCGATTACGTGGCCGCCATTTGAATGAATGAAGGTGAGCCGAATTTTTGGAAGCGAATTCTGAGTCAAGAAAAAAATGTGTCACCTTTGGGACACCAACATAATTCCCGAAACACTATTGTAAACTGACTCTTTGGGCCGGTGTTTGCTCTAAAACCATTATCGGGTCATACTTCTTCAGAGCTGGTGAAAATATTCATGGCAATCGATAGCGGTGAATGTTGGCACACTTACCGTAAATGTGTGAAAAAGGTCTAGAATACTTCTGTTATTAACAAATTGGCGTGACATGTCACACAGAGCGCACAACACTGAACTATTTTGATCGAAAGTTTCCATTGACCAGATTGAGATTGTTGTGAACCTCTGTTGCACGAACTGGATCTTTGTATTCATCTTCCATACGCATAACCCCTGATTCAACATTTCGTCAATTAAAGTATTTCATGAAATTGTGCAAGTTACGATGATTTTTCTTTTCTTTCAAGTTCGATTTTTACACTTATTTACTTATTTATTATTATGTATATTTCGATTCAACTAAATATTAATTTAACTTTTTACAGCGAATCAAATGATGAGTTGTAAATCAGCAAAAGTCTTAAAAATGAATATCGACCAACAGCGTTATTGCCTTTCCTCAGCAAAGCATTTGAAATAATTATGTCTAAACAGGTCAAACTATTTTCATCCACGCATAACATCTTTAGTAAATTTAAGTCAGGTTTCCGGGCCAAACATAATTGTACTACCGCTCTTCTGACGGTAGCTGAGGACATACATACGTGTTGGACTGGATTTGGATATGATAGGATTAATAGTATTTTTAGATTTTTCTAAGGCGTTTGATTGTGTAAACCATAGGCTATTAATCAATAAACTTTGCTATCGATTTCGCAGAAAGCTTTATTCAGATAATATAAGATTACTGAGCGCATAGAATTTACAATGGGGATTTTTATTTATAAATATATACTATACTATATATACTATAGTTAATATATAAAAAAAATTAAAACTTATTTCGTTTTGTTTAATAAATGTGAAATTTAAACTAAATATAAAATTTCTGTTACTTTGCAGATCTTTCTCTCAAACAAATGTAAGTATTAACAGAAGCAATATATGTACTTATCTAAAAATTAAGAGTTGTATATGAAAATATGAAGAATACCTGGGACGTAACTATTTCAAGTTTTTTGTCATAATTGCTTTTAAATAATTATTGGTAATGTTATATTAATTGCGCAAGAAATTGTTTGTGATTGTTGCATTGCCAATAATTCATAAGAAATATTTTTTTTAAGTTGTTTTGAAAACAATATTCAAAGAGTCTCCCATTTTTGTATATTTTTTCTGTGCCAATCGATGGAGAGAGGTGGTTCCGGTCCCAGAAGCGCCCAATTTTGGTGGAAATACGAACATGTTTTTTCTACCAACCGTTAGAAAGAGATCGAATATGGATATTGGCAATCACCAGAGGTGGTTCCGTATCCCAAAAGTGACCAATTTCGGTCTATTTTCGAATAATGGGGTTGAAAATGGATTTTGGCCATCAACGGATGTGGTTCGTTATCAAAAAAGTACCCGATTTCAGTACATTTTCAAATTTTTTTTTTACACAAATCTATGGTAAGAGGTCTAAATGGATTTTGGTCATCACGAGAGGTGATATTGTAACCCAAAAGTGCCGGATTTCGGAGCTTCAGAAACTTTAAAAGATATAATGTGATCTAGAGCTAATTATAAATAAACAACAAAATTCTAAATGTTCGACTTCAGTGCGATCAGTGCGAAAGTACATGGCGAACAGTGAGACGGAACATCTCTTTTGTGGAAATAAAGTTTCAAAAAAAAAATTTTTAGTAAATATCAATAATTTTTATTGAAGAGCAGCAAGTCGCTGGTAATAAAAAATTCAATTTTTGATTAGCTTAGGCTAATTTTTCTGGGCTGAACAGAGTACTATGCAACATATAAAAGGAAATAAAGGGGTTAGCACACAAACGTTATTGCCAGCATCGACATCTCAATACATTCGCTTGTGGAAAAAATAATTCTTTCGCCACACTGTTCGCACTGTTTGCTGCTTTTCACTTTAAACATTATAATATTTTTTGCTCTATTTGGACAAAATTTAAGTCATTATTTAAAAGCATAGATAAATATAATATTAAGGGATAAGACTTCGATCAAACATGACTTTTTATTTGACAAAAACATTTCACATCAAAGAGTTTCTAGCTATTATCGGCGTACGTTGAATATTTTACATGGTAATATCTAACCTATCGCACATTCTTGGTACTGGTCCCAGTCTTAAACATATATATGCTTCCATATGGATTTGAAATCACTGCAAAAAATGACTACGTATTATATACAAGGCTGCAAGAAAAGCGTACAGTTATTTCTGTCTATAATCTACTTTTTCTTATTTTGTATAGAAATTTACAATAATTTAATTTGTTACATCTCTTTGAAAGTCTTTTTTTTTAAATAACGGTGGAAAACATTTAATTTGGTGAGAACCACATCTATCCTGCCGTATATCAAGCTACGCTCATTAATTAAATAGTCTACAAAAAGTTAACCTCATTTAATTTTTATGAAAACCTTTGTCACCTTCTGAGAACCCTGAAGTTCAAATCAATTCAAATGAAAAATATATAACATTATGGCTTCTTGCTCTGTCGACCAAATTGAAATGAGAATTAAAAATGAAATTAATTACGTTTTCCAAAAATTACTGAATTACACAAGAAAAGCAGGCAGAACAAAACAAAAACATAAGGCAGAAGAAGTACCTTCATTAAATCTAACACGAGACAACATTAAAAGCAGACACTGCTAGGTTTCTTTTAAGCGAACAAGCTTTCAGTTTGAATTTCTTTCGCATATTTATGAAATTTATAGGGGAATATCCATGCATTATTTGTAAAATTAAATTGGAATAATTTCTTTAAGAAAGATCTCATCTGACACATAATGCTGATAGCATTTTCATTGCAACAGGAAGTGCAGCTCTCAAATGTTTGCTGGAGTTTGTGTCAACTGACAACTTCCTCTACTAAGCCTAACTGGCATATTGCAAGTACCGTGGCGAATGAGGTTGCATAGCTCATATCTGTTGACAGTGTTAAATCGCCAAGCTTTGATTACATAATTTTTATGATGCTAAACGAAAGAATGCAGTTAATTCTTTTAGGAGTAAAATAAATCTGTAGTGCATAGTTAAGGTTAGTTTCATCATTTAAATGAGCCAGAAAAGTGTAAAAAAATGTATATCAGTGCTATGTTCTTGCTAAAGAGCTAGCAAAAACTGGCTGAAGCTATGATTATGAAATAACGCTTGAATCGTTTGTTATAAAAGAAGACATCCCACAAGCATTGGCCAATTATTTTCAGAGAAAGTTCTATGAATAGGAATTTATTAAAATGATATTACACAATATCTCCTTAAACTAAAAGTTACTTAACAGAATCAAATAAACCGTATGGTAATATAGATGAACTAAACCGACATTCTGATGAAGGAATTATCAAAGGTTCCAGAAAGTCTGTCTTATGTGAATATAGTTGACGGAACAAGCGTAGAACATTTGACTTCAAGTCGGTCCCCTACATTAATGCCATGATGCATTGAACTGTGAAAATGTCCTCTAAGAATGGTAAAATGAATTTGCTATTAAAATTTCGAAGCAATAACTTGAAAGATTGCGACTAATGGCGGGAGGTCTTGAAACTTTAAGCCGTCTTGAATATTACAACTGATTATTGATAAGGCTTAAGCAGATTTTCGCCCGAGATAATTTTGTACAGACCTATTGGGCCTACCAGTACCCTAGGGCGATAACATAAGCTCAAACTGGAAGTGAATTGTACTTTGTACTACATTTTGGCGCATTGCACTTTGTACCTTGGGCCTTGCACTATATATACTTTTTACGAAGCCTGTCCAGAGGTGAAGGTGCACCCATCAATCTGATACTATGGGTTGTCAAGAGCTTATGGAACTTTGATTCGAGCTTAACAGTTTCGTAAAACCCACTTGGGTTCATTCGAGGAAGTATCGTGGTGGCTGTGGTTGCATCTCAGTTTCGAATTGCATTTTCATAACCTCGTGGCCTTACTCAAGGATGGCAATAGGTCATCGATAAAGAACGTTTGCCATAAGGAGGTCACACATCATCCACAAAGCAATAGCCTTGTTCAGGACATACAATATCGACTTACATATGTTCAATTTAACAATTTCAAAACTTCGACGGACAGTAGCCATTTGTTGTACGGATGTTTTTCAACATCTATCACTGTTCTAGATACAATATTCGATATGGCACTGATCCACATCGACTTCGAATAAATAGATTTGGGTATAAAACTATTTTTAATAAGCTTTTTCCTTGATTCAAGGCTTCAAACCTGTGGTAGCAATTATTATACAAAATTATTATACGAAAGTGTGAAAGTTTTACTAATTTAAAAAACTTTTTAAGGGACAGACAGAAAAATTATTTTATATGGATCTACTGAGATATCCAGGAATAAGGCATTCAGGATCTTGATAGCCTCTCACTACATTAAAATTTGTTTAACTCTGTAAATTTAGATTTAATATTGGGACTGTATGCCACTAATATGTATTTTGGGATGTTCGGAAATAAATTAAAATAAAACCTCTGTCAGCTTGACTGCTCTTGGCTTGGTTATTTGAATAACTCCATTTTCAGAATTGAAGGTGACTTACAGAAGTTGCTACTAGTACTTCTTGTCAAGAATAGGTTGAGAAATTCGCTTAAATCAGGTTAACTGTCTATGGTGCTGATGTGTTACCAAATGCACGGAGAGCACGAATCTAAGATCACTTTTCTTGCGGCTGTATATATTTTTCCCAAAAATCAAAAAAAGAAATATATTGTAGTAAACTGTAATTCTAGACGACATATTTTCATTAGTTCTGTGTATGGAAGTCATAACAAAATTTGTTAAAAGTAGATTTAAGTCTCTGAAAGCGACTTTGCTAAAAATTATTTATTTTAAGTCACACATGGATTAATCTATTTATGTTGCTAAAGCGAAAAGTCTAAAATGTTTCACAAACATATAGAAACCACGGCGTAAAAGTAACAAAATTGGCCAATTAAAATGAAACGCTGCAAAGGAAAATAAGAGAAGGTATGAGGAACTCACAAAAAAAAAAAAGAAATAAGAAAACAGGGCGTACAAAACATTGTGACCAGCAGGGAATTGTTTTATTTAATAAATTTAAATCATTAAGTAGCGTATAATTTATTAATTAACTTATTTGCTGAGCAACGAACAAACAACTGCCATTGCCCTCTATCCTTTGGGCTGTTGGATGTCCTTTGGCAGGAAGTGAATGAAAAAATCAAAGTATCATTTTAATGATAGCAAGTACGAAATTTTTGTCAAAAGCATCTGAAAAGCAGCTTTCTGCTGTTGCTACTTTTATTCTATTATTTATGATTAGCTGTTGTTGCTGTTGCTGCTGTTGTTGATGCTGATGTTGCTGTTCTTGTCATTTATAAACTTTAGTAAATTTATCAAACAATTCTGCTCGTAATTTATTCCTATGCGGTACCTACGCATTTACAGTAGTGTGCAAAATAATTCAAATACAATTTTTTTGATTTTAGACCAAGAAAGAAATTTTCTTTCAATTAATCTAAAAACAAATATTTTGGTTAAAAACACATCAAAGGTGAAAAATTTAACTTAGCAATTAAAAAAAAAATTTAATTTTATTTATCATTATGAGAAAATGAGCTATATACTCAACAAAAAAGACCAGGAAACACCAAAAATTTTGTTTGCTCTCTTAAATGTGTAATGGTATACTTTTTTTAAGTTAAATGGTTTTATCACTTGTTCCTAATATTTTATATAATATAAGTTAATTTAATAATGACAACATTTATTTAAAACCTTAGAAAGTTAAAGAAACGTTTTAATGTATTCAGATAAACTTACATCTGAGCTATAACTTAGAAATATTTTATTTTTTGGTACAATCAGAACTCTTTTAATATCTATTTTTTGACATTTAAACTTAGATCATTAACGCTTAAAATAGAACAGAATGAACCTTTCAACGTACGTTCTAATGTTACATTTGAGACGAATAGTAAGAAAAACTTACACAAAAGCTAACCATTCGTCAAAATGACGAACAAATAGCCTTAATATCAAAATACTCACCTACTGCGCACTACCATCACAAGAAAGCTTTCGGCGACGACTGAATTGATGTGAGAGTACAACTAGCTAAGCGCAATTGTCGGAACGAGAAAAGTTAATATCTGAATTATGTTCGTCATTATGGCGAAGGTTAGCTATGTAAAGTTAAGGAATATTTTTTAGCTTAGACTAGAGAAATCGAGCTTACTTAAGTTTTATTTTGGTTTAGTTTCGTAATTCGCAGAGCATCCCTAAAATATTATAAAGGTTGTTTCAAAATTCATGCAAGAGGTAAAGTTGATAGAAAACATACAGGTTTTTAATTAAAAACTGTAAATTTTTTATATTGATTTAAAAAGTAAAAAGTACAGGGTTATGTATGGCATAGCATATGAGGTGAAAAGCCTCCAGTCTTTAATGGCACTACATACTCTTATGTCGAAATTTAGTAGGTCCATTGATACAGCGCTCAATTTGCTCCTACAAAGCGGAGATGGTTGCAGGCTTATTGTCATTAGTCTTAGATTTCAAAAAATCCCAAAAAAAAAGTCCAACGGTGTTAAATTGCACCAGTAAATTTTAAATTGTATCCCGGGTTGTATGACATGTGGCACCGTATCGTTGAACCGTATCAATTGAACTATATAATGCAGATGCAAATCTTTCATGTGAGACCACACTCTCCAAATGTCCAATGTGCCGAATTGAAGTTCCCGAACTCTCAGTAACACTCGCCGTGGCAATCAGTGGTTTCGTGTGGAGAGTCTCAAAGTATTTCCGAATGGCATCGGTCCTCGAAGCGCTATTAAGGTCCCCGACGGTTGCCGCACTTTACCCGCAATGGCATCTCTTCGGAAAGAGTTGTTGGCATTAACGACCCAGTGGACTCTACTGAATCCAGGAATCGTCTGATCCAGAAAATGGTTGGCTTCTTGATTCGCGTTTATTCCGAATTGGGCGGTTGAGGCACACACTTTTAGAATTTGTACTCAAAGTAAGCGGGTGCAAAAGAACACTGAATCACAGTGTAGGGCGACCTGCTTTACAGTTCATCTGGTTACCATAGATTGCGCCAGCTATCAGATTCATCCAATTGCATGAAACAGCGTAAAAGTTTTCCTTTGTCAACTATCATGGATTCCAAAATTCTCCTACATAACTAAGCCTCCAAGTGAACAAAAAATACGTTAATCGGAGAAATATTAACCCGTTTTGACAAAGGTTCGTAATTAAGGAAAAATCCAGAATAACACATCTTTGTGTGATCTACAACTGTTTAATGAGTAAAGTTAACCCTAGTCGAATTCATTGTGCCAAAATCAAAGTAACGGCCATTATATGCTATAAAATATTTAGAAATACAAGCAAATGAATTGAAAAATAAAAAAAAATATATCAGATTTAGATTTAGATTTTATGGAATCGCTTTTTTTAATTCAAAATAATGGAAATTAACGTGACAACCTTCATTGAAAGTGCCACTTCAACCCTGTGTCACCTCGTTGCCTCATTCATTCACTACACTGCTATGAGACCCTATGCGTTTCCATTAAACTTGTTAGCAGCTCTTTGTGTTATGCTGCGTGGAAATCTGTGCTGTGGTTCACTGAGCTATGATCAAAAGTTATGGCGGGCGGAAGTAATGCGACCTCAGACAGCTTCTCTAATTAGTGTCTTTTTATAGCTTGTGTGTTGTTCGCAACAAAATAAAGTTGCCACAAGCTAAGATTTGAGAGCGCCAGTGATTTATAAAGGCTGAGCATAAATGGGCTTATTTATAAACATTTAAAAATTCTTCCCCTTGAATAATCATTTATTGATCCAATAAATATTTATTTTCAAATTATGCGTATATTTATTGAAACATTTCCATTGTGTTTAATTACGCAGTAGAAAAAAAAAAAAAAAAAAACATAGCAGTGATAATGTATTTTTAGAATTTTAATTTTGTGCCAATCAACTACCGTGACTAATGTACACCTTCATCACGTAAAATTTTTTTTTAATACTCGCAAAGTTAGGAATTTTACACTCCTTTAAATGGGTACATCTCACAAACCCGAAATTACAAAGTAAATTGACCTGGATACTGATTTCTGTCTTTTTCTCACATACGAAATGTGCTAAGTTGTACTTAGCATTATTTCGTAACTAGCAAAACCCGGAGCGCATTGCTACGCCTCAACAAATAAAACATAATGTGTTTTTATTTTAGTTGGATTAAATAAGTAAAAACTATTTTTATTGATGTTTATCTTATTGCGAGTGGATAAACAACGTTGTTGGTTTTTCTATTTGGCTCATAAATGAACAATTGAATTGGCGGGAATGATTGGAATACGTAGAATCAGCACCTTTGAATGAGTTTAATTTGGTTATAGTCCTTGTTTTTTCTTATTCTGGAGACATGGCACTACCCATTTTTCATTGAATCTTACTTTCTTTCTCTTTGGCTCATTTTTTTAAACCAAACTATGTTAAGAAATTTTTAAAAACTATAAGAAACATATGTACCAAATCTTATCCATCTGCGTCAAATAGTTGATACATAAAAAGTTGAGTTTTTCTCATATGGAAGCGTGGTACCGCCCATTTTTGCATGGAATCTTACTTCTTTCTCTACTCTTTATATATGTACCAAGTTTCATTTAACTGCATCAAATGATGAATTTTATTTTCTTTTAGATAAGGGGGCGTGGCATCACCCATTCTATTCTAAGCTGTGCCTGTTTATATAAAAGCCTCGTGGTGTGAATTCCATGAGATTCGATTAAGCTATCTCCGAGAAAATTATGTTCAAAAAATATATTTGTATGAAGGCCACCCTAAATATGCTCCCTAAATAAAAGTATTGAAGCCTTAGCTTCGCCTCTTAATATAAAAGTTACTTGGTGTAAATTCGGTATGAATTGATTAACCTGTCTTCGTGAAAAAGATATTTAAAAATATTTTCGTGTGAGGATCACCCAAAGTGTGAACCCTAAGTAAAATTTTTACTATCTAATACGTGCCCCTTCATATAAAAGCTATGTGTTGTTAAGACCATGAGAATCGATAAAACGGTCTTTGAGAAAATGATATTTAAAAATATTTTTGTATGAGGGCCAACCTAAATAAAAGTTGTGTAGCCTAAGCTATGCTTCTTAACATAAGAGATACGTGCCTCTTAATATAAAAGCCATGTGGAGTAAATTCCATGAGAATCGATTGAGCGGTCTTCGAGAAAATAATATTTATAGATATTTTTGTATCAGGACCACCCTAAGTATGAACCGTAAGTAAAATTTTTATTATCTAATCTGTGACTTTTAATATAAAAGTCATGTGGTGTAAATTACATAAGAATCGATTCAGCGGTCTTCGAGAAAATGATATTTAAAAAATATTTTAGTGTGAGGGCCACCCTAAATTAAAGTTTTGTAGCCTAAGCTATGCTTCTTAACATAAGAAATACGTGGTGTAAACTCAGTGTGAATCGATTAACCTGTCTTCGTAAAAATGATATTTAAAAATATATTTGTATGAGGGCCACCCTAAGTATGCACCCTAAATAAATTTTTTACAATCTTATCTGTGCCTCTTAATATAAAAGCCATACTGCGTAAGTTTCATGAGAATCGATTTACCTGTCCTTGAAAAATCGCTATTTTTAAAATATTTGTGTATGAGGGCCATCCTAAATAAAAGTTTCATCGTCTTAGCTATGCGTCTTAATATAAAAGACATGTGGTGTAAATTCCATGTGAATCGATTAAGTGGTCTTTGTAAAAATGCTATTTTAAAAATATTGGCGAATTAGGGCCACCCTAAATTAAAGTCCTATAGCCATCACGCCCCTGGTGTCTAGTCCCGTTCATATTTTGTGAAGTGCTTAACATAGGCTATGTGAATCCTGACACCGAATTTTAAGACTTGAATGAACCAAGATATAGCGAGTTAAAGGTTTTAATTGCACGTAAAGTGCCACGCCCATTGCTTTTATCAAAATAGAATATAGCCCATGTTACTCAGGAATAGTGTAGCTTTCTATTAGTAGAAAAATTTTTGGAATCGGTTCTGTAGTTCCAGAGATTACCCTGAACATACAAACAAACAAACAAACAAACAAACAAACAAACAAACAAACAAACAAACAAACAAACAAACAAACAAACAAACAAACAAACAAACAAACAAACAAACAAACAAACAAACAAACAAACAAACCTTATATAATAGTATAGATAATAACAAATAAACTAAGTTAATAAAAGGGTACATTCAAAACTTTATGAGCTACTAAGATTCGAACTTCACAAATTTGATTCAAGTTATGCATAGTTTCACTTTTGAATAAGTACGCGAAAATATTTATAAATATTATTAATTTAGTACATTATATTTTGACGTCCGAAGAAAACAAAAACTGGGAAGTTTAATCAAAAAAGTTGGGGGGTAGTCTGTTAAAATACAGGACGGATGGTCCTCGCATATAAATTTGATGATACTTATAAGATAGACTGAGCGTAGGCGAGTTTCTAAAAGTAGGTGTGGTAAAAAACTAAATGGTCTCTATTCAATAATTTTTCGATAAAAATGTAATGAAGTTTGAGACAAAACCACAAAGTGGCACAAGCATCGTTCATATGAAAATTGAGTTGTTTTGAGCATGGTTCTTGCTTAGCAAGCAAAACCTTCAAATTTTTTTATCGAATATACATATTTTAATTGATTGAAAACCACAGAACTCATTATAAATTGTTCTATCAAAGATGTTGGTAAAACTTGACACAAAAAGATAGTAGCATTGCTTAGTTGAAGTGGGTGTTAACTCTTTGAAAGGAAAGAAATTCGAAAATCATATCACGGCAGTTTCCCAAGAGAATACAAAATAAAGTCAGATGGTGACATAAGCAATGCCTGGAGAAACATTTAACCATCAAACCAAGAAAGTAATGAATGATTTTACTGAAAGTTCATGCAAAAATATTAAATAAAAAAAGCAATATCCGAATGAAAAGTGAAAGGCTTGGACAAGTGTGCTTTAGGGTGTGCGTAGAAAAACTTGGAGTTATGTTTACGTCAGACAGAAAATCGTAAAATCTCAAATATTCGACATTAAGTAAATAATTTATAATTATGAACGTCTGCTAGTTATTTAATGCTGGTCTTTTATTCCATAGATGGGCAAAGTTTTAGAATCAGGAGCTACTTACTACAAAGGCAACAAATACAACAACAGAAAAAACCGCACCATAAATTATAGCGAAAAAAAAAAAATTCTGAAATACCTAACCCAAAAACCAATTCCAAGAATCAAGCAAAAACAACATTAGTGTAGAAATAAAAGTACATTGATCAAACGAACGAGAAAAGCTGTCCTCAATTTGCGCTTTATTGTTTCCTTGTTCGCTCACTTCGTTTTTTTTTTGTTTTTTCTGAATAATGCAACAGGATATATAATCCAAGAGCCGGCTGTAGAAAAGTCGAGTGTATAAGATTACAGGATGGGATGCATGCCAAATGATAGAGCTCGACGAGCCTAAATAGAAAATTTGGGGTGCCTTGCCAAAGCCTGACCCGATGCCAATTTTGTTGTTCTAATTAAAACTGTAGTACATAAGAACTCGAAATGTATGCCAAATGATAGAACTCGAAGAGGCCTAAATATAATACTTGGTATTGCATTGTCGAATCCTATCCCAAACATGGGTTGACACTCAGTTAATAAAAGTTGACCCCAAAAATGGGTGTCAACTAATGTTTAGGACATGATTCGACAATGCAACCCTATTTATTCTATTTAGGCTCTTCGATCTCTATCATTTGGCACAAAATTCAAGCTGTTATCTTCATTAATGAAAATTGATCAAAAAAACCGGTGAAAACCTATGTTTGGGACAGGATTCAACAATGCAATCCAAGGGATTATATTTAGACCTCTTCAAATTCTATCATTTGGCATTAATTTCGAGCTCTTATGTACTACAACTTTAATCGATGAATTAAGAAATAATAAAAATTAAAATTTTAAGTTCGCGATATAGGATCTGGGGCTTTAAGATTGTGATTAAAAAACCCCTAACAAGAGTGCTTCTGATAGAAAACTTTAGAAATGTGGTACATGAAAAGTTTAATTCCATCATTTTGGATCCGAGATTTATAAAAATAAGTTATTGGCATTAGATTCGTCATCAGTTATACTGTTTTTTGTTTATTTTTAATTATTTGCCGTTATTTTTATTAAGTTTTTAGATGTTTTACGAGCTAAGTCCAGTTGTGGTCCGAAATAATACTATTTGGAACTTCCCACAGGTATTAACCTAAAATGCTCGAAAACCTATATTTTACCGGATTTATATAATTCAATATTAAGTTTGAAAATAGTTCGCAAAAGAAGCAACAAATCTTTAAAAAAGAGACCACTACTTAGACCACCATTTTGGAAGCGCCATGTTTTCTGAAAACACTTCATTATAGATAAATTTTTGAGTAAATACACGTTGCTGAAATTGCGCAGAATCTTAAACAAAGCCTTGTTTCGGTTGATGCGTTTCATCCCACATATATATATTTTTATATAATTGACGAATCCGAAATAAATATCTTTAAAATTTTTTGTAATTACTTCAGTTCTTAAATTTCAAAACCTTTTTGCTCCGAGAAGCTTTGTGACCATTTTTCGATTATTAATTTAAGCCATTTAAACATTTGCCCAAAAAAGCAATTTTGTGTGTATGCAAATATTTTGAAAAATACAATGGTCATAGATTTTTTTTCCTCCCTGATGCCAGTAAATTTCCATAAAATCGAATGTCATAAATCAAAAATAAATTTGCTTTCGCAAGCTGTGGTTTTTTCAGTTTGCTCTCTACATACTACTTATATGTACATATATGCTCGTACATACATACATATGTATATAATTTCGCATAATGTATGTACCAGTGTGTGAATATTTTTTTCTAACAAGCTTATCTTTTGATGTTCAATAAATTGCGGTCAGCTTTTACGAGTATGTTTTCATGTTTACATGTGTGTATGTGTATAATAGGATGATCAATTCCGGACCATTTCATAAATTCCGGGAATCCTGAGATTTTTTAAGCTTCCAAGTATATTTAATTATTCAGTATATGTAGTTTTATAAAAGTTTTAAAGTGTTTCTTAACTCTGTTAATAATCTGTATCATACAACCTGAACATGAAATTGTTCTGAACAAAATGTGTCCGAAATCATTCTTTATAAGATAAATACCCAAACAATTTTGCAGCAACAATTTCTTTGAGCAATTTTTGGATATTCTGATAAGGCGTTGGATAAACAACCTAACCATATATTTCTTATCGTATTTTGATAGCTCCTATAATTTTTGTAAAAGCTGTTTAAACTTCTGAATCAAATGGTAGTTGAAATATCGAAACAAAAATGTATCTTACTCAACAATAATAGTTCAAGTGCAAACTAGTATGCCAACTTTTATGAAGTCGTTAAGACTTACGAGAGTGGGGATACTTTCAATAAAATAATTATTTATATAGCTTCAACTCGTCTAGTTCCTGAAGACCAACAAAGAACGCAGAACTAAAACATTCTGCAGAAATTTCTGAAAGGGCATCATATCTAGCAGCCATAGGGTTCATGACACGTACCCCGTCAGCACTTCTAGAACTGTTCTAAGCTTTTCTCTGCTGAATCTTAACCCTGGATGGATAATCTTCGTCGAATCGACGAACACATGTCGCTTTCTTCAATTTTTCTACTCACACGTTGCACTTTTTAAGCTCATTTTTCGCATAGCATTAGGCGATCGTCTATTTTTGTCGAGCGTGCACGCAGTTGGGCTGAGTGAAGCATGTAAGTGTACTTTCTTTGTAATCGTGCTCGTCGAAGCGAGGAAGCTTAACTTTTGTGTGACTTTCGAAATCACTTAAGATTGTAAAATATCTTTAATTTAGAGTGTTTTTTTTTCAGTTTTAATTTTGATGTATAATTTGAAGTTCCTCCTGCCTTACTTACACTTGTAGGTACATTAAGCTCTAACAAAAAAAAAAAATCCCTGAGGAATTGGGTAATATCAAAAGGCGGAAATGTGGTACCTCAATGTCTTGTTATGACAACAAATTGACATTACTTTCTTCAAGCCGAAATCAAATAAAATGGCTTATCTTCTGTCTTCTTGTAATGAAGAAGGTGTCATAAATAACCGCACTAAAAACATTGCATGATAGAGGTGTGGGTGATACATTTGGCACAAAAAGTGTGGTTGATACATTTGGCCAGAGGTGCAGCGTAATGTCATGCTCTCGCAAAACAAACCGATGGCCAATGTGCATATTTCATGGCATTTTATATATGGCGTTTATAAATAGCTACATAATTTACACGCACAACAATTTTAATGGAAATAAAAAACCACTAAATCGAAGAAAGTTCTACATACTAGTCTTGTGCAGACATGAATGGAAGAAAGACTCCAAATACCTACTCTGATGACTTCTACTAAAAACAATATTGAAAATTTTTTAGATGAGAATACAGGAAAATAAAAGAAACGTAAAATCTGCCACTTCTGTCCGTTTGCAAAACGCCGTATGACCAAGCCTTTGTACTATTATAGTAATCAGAGCATATGTGGGGAGCACCATATAGAGCTGTGTGCCTCTTGTTCAAAATAAATTAAATAAAAGCTTTTTTTTCGTTTTTTGAGCTGCTCGGAATATGGGCTCTTATGTATTGTCAATTTTTTATATATTTTTTGAGTTAATTTGTTCTTTTCGTCATATGATATTACATATATTTCCATTACAAATGAGTCTGCATTTATTTAAGTTTAAATGAATTAATCGAAACTACACCTGAGTTGGCATTTTATTTTGGTTCAATTTAAATCAAAGTATAGGATTAACTATACTTTTTATTCAGAGTTGACTTAAATATTGCATAAATGAGGTATGTGGAAGGAATTCGTCGATTCGACGAAGATTAGCCATAACGTATTTAAAATATGCTTATCCTTCCAGGGTTAAGAGAGTTTGTGTCCTTCCTAGGTTCAGTATAGGCCACATATCGTTGCACCTTCTGAACGTTTGTTTTTTGATTATGCCTTCTATTCGACAGTGTAGTTCCGCATGCGGTATCCTACGGTCTATCAATTGTTATGTAGTTAACTAAAAAATTAATCGCATCAGACATTCAACTTTATCTCTCTTGACATATTGGACTCATAAGACTTGAATTTAAGACTAAACTCTTCATTGTCCTCACTTTACAGTTGGGTTATTTCATAGTCCATTGAAGTCTAAAGCTCTTTCGATTTCAAGGAGTGATACGAGTCTTGTAGATATTCTTCCTTTATTTATTGGAAATGCCCAGAAAGATATGGCAAACAAAGTAAAAAACATTGATTTTACATTGAACTCCAATTTAACTTGCACTGACCGCGTTACGGACCTATTCTGACTTCATCCCCCTTGAGACAAGACGTAAAATTGCGATATAATTCAATATGCCACATATGTTATAGAGTAACTTTGGGTATTGTGATATGGTCGGGTAATGTGATATGCCATCATATTTCCTTCAATAAACAACTCTCGACAAAAGTTTTTTTGTCAACATATCAGGAACGGATAAAGATACGTTCTGCAAGGTTTTGTGCGTTCTCTTTCACTGTTTTTGGACTCAGTGTGGGGAAAGTGATTTAGCCACAAGTCGAAATATTATTTGTGTGCATTTCATGTGTGAATTTAGCCCAAAATAAAGTAAGTATTATAGCCGAAGTACTAAAATTTGTTACTCGGTGAATATACTTTGTCATAAGTAATGTGAGTTCTTTATTTCCTGAAGTGTGTTTTAATAAAAATAATCTGAGTGTATTAAAACTGAAATTCGGGTAATGTGATACAGTCCACTTTGCTCCACCCAGTAAGGGTGGATTTGCAACAAATTCTTCCAGAGAAATACAAGGAATCAGACCTGAGTTCAATGCCATACAATGATTGTCTTCCAATTTTTGTACGTGAGTCATCTATCTGACTTTAATATGTTCTGCATTTTGCTTATTGATCCAGTTTAAGTCTATAGTGGTTTCCATTTTTATGGAAATTCTATTGAAAGATGTAATTTTATTGTATTTTTAGTTCCTACTGTTTTATACTTGTTATACTTTCCATGATGGTATATTACATTACCCGAACGCTACATATCACATTACCCGCCAATTTCATTAAGAGGTGTCACTTGGCTTTTTTCCATATTGTTGAAATAGCTTTAGATTGGCTTACGTTGTAGAGCTCCAAAGTTGTAATATGCTGCACAATGCATCAACAAACCATAAAACATAAAGAAGTAGAAGCTATGCTATAAAAGTAACGAGTAATTTAAAATACAAAAATACCCATATCATAATACCCGAAGTTACTGTAACTTTTTCCAATGTTGTGTGTAGCAAGCTTGACTCTTAGTCAGAGCATAAGCTTCTAATTACATTCACCAATGCTGCTAGATATGTTTATGGTGTTAATCGCTTTGATCATTTCATTGCGAGAAGTAAAAATATTCTTGGCTATGGCCTATTGGAGTATTTTAAAGAATGTTTCATATTATTCTTTAATGGGCTCATTTATACTCAAATTACTGGGTATTTCTGCAATATTCCCAGTCAGTTAGATCCTTAAATCTTATTATTCTTAGGTGAAAATATCTGAGTAAGTATCTTACTCAAATTTTTATTTCATAATTGATTTAGGCCTTAGAGACCACGTCAGAAAAAAATTTCTTACATAAAAAGAGTAGAATAACTAAATTAAATTTGTAGCAGATTACCAAATTCTCAGAATGGAGAGCTGGCTCTTAAAAAGATTTATAAAATATTTTACATGGAGTAAATAAGTACGCTTTTTTTGGCAATGTTTTATTGTTGAAAGAAATTTAAATTCTGCCCTAGTTGTTGACCAGCCCTAGTGTGCATGTTAGTGCTTATGTGACTTAGTCAAGTACTGACAGCAACAAACGTGTGGAAATGTGCACGTATTTTTATGCAACTTAAGTTTATTCAAAAATATTTTCTGCTTAAATTTTGGATGAGAATTTTATTTGAGCAAAAAATGAATGAAAAATTCATATCACGTAAAAACTGCAATCAGCATTAATTCGTGAAAATGTGTTTATATTCTTTTTATTTTGTAGAAAAATAGAAATATTTTTCTGAAAAGTGATGTTTGAGAAAAATGAAAAATGTGAGTATCACCGAAAAATGAAAAATGTGAATGTGACCATATTTTAAAAGTAAAATAACCGATGCCACCTCTTTGCGCAACCACTTTGGGGACGGCAAAATGATCCTCATAGCATAACGATGATTTTGTAATAGTTGTCATAATAATGTAATAATAATGATAATAAGAATAATATAACTCATTTTGCTAGGGTTTTCGAGGACCAAAATTGAGGACCTGTTATTTTTTAGTCGCAGAATTTTTTCAATTTGAAAAACACAAAATGTTTTCTGTTGGTTGGGGCGGCAAATTATCTGTTCGCCCTACGCGCCGAATGTCACTGGTAGACATATGCCCGAAATTGTTCTCAAACATTAAAGCCAAATAATATTCTTTCATATGAATCAAAAAGTTTCTAGATATCTCAATTCGTTATTGTTTTATTTATATTCAAATATCGGAAACTAAAAAAAAATTTACCCGTCATGACTTTAAAATGGTTGTAAAAATATTGTTGTTTATTTCAACTTTGTACCTATGCCTATGTTTTTTGAGTATTATATTTACTATCCTATTTCTATGAGAGAATCATATGGAGAAAGAGAGTGACAATGAGGCAGTGGAGTATCGTCTATGGGGCTATATATTCCCAACGACAAATATATCTGCCGAGGTCATAGTTCCCCAAAGCATAATCAGTCTTTATTTATATTAATAAAATATGAACGATTTTTCATAACTAAAAAGTCACTTAAAAACCGTCTTAAATTTTAATGACATTTTTCACAAATTGACGCAGCTTTTGCCTGGATCGCTATAATGCATCGTCAAGTGTTTTTATAGCAACAAAAACAAATTGCTGTCAGTTGCAACATGACTCTTAGCAAAATAAAAGAAAAAAACTATTATTATATAACAAAAAATGAAGCAAAATTTATAAGTATGCCTGTATGTATAAAAACAATGCAATGAAAACACAAGTGCATAATCTTCGCTCATAATTTCTTAAATTACAATTTTGAGTAGTAAAAGATACTAAAGATGTTAATGAAAAACGACCACAAGGTAAACGTTTTTTTTTTTATTTTTCTAATCCTGGCATCCTTGACCTTTATGTATGAAAAACTTTTTTTTTTTCGCTCAACTTTTTTTCAGTTTTTGCATCGTAAATAAAAAAGAATGCACATTTATCAACATCTTGCTGTTGTCATTATTCTAGTTGCTGTTGTTGTTGTTCTTTCACATCTTGCATTTAAAAAGATGCATGTCAGCAGCGCTCAACTATCTCATCCTGTAGCCACAGCAACAAAAGCTGCATTTAAGTATAGCGCATAGTCGCTTATTTTACATATCTATAATAAGAAAGAAAAATAAAAAAATGAAAAATCACATAAAAATATAGGGTAAATGCAGTAGTTGACGACCGAAATGTGGCATACATTTCATACGAAAAACTTTTTTATTTCTTCTTGGTCATCAATTTGAGCATGCTGGTGATAAACGAGCTTTTCAAATTTATGGGTAAGGGTAAAATTAAATAACTAAAGGTTCCAAGTGGTTGTAACTAATAGCTTGGGATGCAGGCACAGGAAAATGTATTGGAGGCACCCACGATATGGTGGAAATCGATGATTTTGTACCTTAGAGTAGGTAAATTTATTTTTATTTCTTAGCGTATGTAAACTGCACAAAATTCAATACAAAGGTTATGATGAGCCAAAATTATAACAAGGCTGTCCTCCCCTCAGAAGCGAAAAGAGCGTATCTTAAAAAAATGCGTTTCGAGATAATTAATGTTTTGTTTATGTCAATTTGTTGAAATGCCTGTAAAATTGAGGCAGTGAAAATTCTCTTCGGAAATGTGTTATACGTTTGAACTAAGATACCGACATCTGAAGTAGTTCTTTTGACTCGTCATTTCTTAAGCTATCCGTTGCCATAAGAGCTATGAATATGATTTTTTTTTGTTATACGCCCTTTTCGCTTCTGAGGGCAGTATTTTACATTAAAAAGCCCTATTAAAATTAATAATTTTAAGTGTGAAAATGGAGCCTTTCTGATTCTGCAATGTTCAGTTTGATGAGCAAACAAATATTTATTCGGGTAACTGGAAGATAGGTATATCTGTATTAAAATAATTCCATTAAAGTTATTACCACTGCATTGACTATTTCCATTAAAAGTATCGGGCGTATTTAAAAATCCATACGATAACGAGTAGTAGATTGGTGAAATATCTATCGATAAGTCTTGATTAAATTACTTATAGAAAAATGTTGTTCTTGTCTATCGGAGGTACTTTGAATTTCTCGAATAGTGAGAAATATTCAGAAATTCCATTCGATCAATGGTCACCATTTACATTCTCTAAAAATGTCACATTTTCCATGTAATGTCAAATATGATCGGAGTCAGCGGCTCTGACGACGAGCCACATAACTATTTCTTATACCACTCATTATTTTGTAAAGCACTTTTCTCATAAACGAAAAGAATGCGCAACCCTTTTTTATAGAAAACTTTCTCGAGAAAAAGTTTGAGCAATTCTGGATCATCTGCAAATTCAACCAGCGAAAGCCTCGTAATTTCATCATGAAGCTGTTTCTATTGAAAAATGTTAATTAAACGCTGATCGACTTAAAATGTTTTCAATGTGATTGAAATTTCATATGTGAATTTCATAGAAGTACACTGACAACTGAAAAAAGATGTCTTCAATCGGATGCTATAGCTTCTGAAATTAAAAAGAATCCTGAACCTTTCGGATCAAACCACAAATTATGTACAGATATACAATTAAGAGAACTTCCACTACTTTTAATTTATTTTCTAAATAAAGATCTACAAGCCACGCGTCCTTCCTCCTTCGGGGGAGGGGTACAATATTGAATATCTACACGTTTCGATGATTTATCATCCAACTTGGTCCACAAAACTACGCAACATATTTATTCAGACGTAAAAACCACGTTAGACTTCTTCGGCCAGGTATAGAATGTGGTTTTAAAGTCGCCAAAATTAAACCACATGGTTTATGGAAACTATTTCACCAAATAAAAAAATTGGTAAATATGATTTATGAGCATTCATCACCCTACTTAAAGAAAAGAAAAATTCAAAGTACTTAGAGCTGAGCGCAATAATCATACTGCTCATAAATTATGTGCGGAAGAGTCTTTCATAGCATTTTTGACAACATTTTTTGTGTTGCGGCGACAATTTCATCTTCCTCGTCATCCGCGGCAACTTCTTCATCTTTTATGTACGAGTAATTTTTTCCTCTTTCATTTTCAATGTAATGAAGATGTTTAAGGTTATTTTTTTCTTGCAATTTCACTCCTTTCGTGTCCTTGTGCTTTTGTGCCACATCTTCGTTGGTGCCTTTTGATATTTTCTTAAGTGTTCTCATGGGTGTGGCGGCAGCACTTTGCATTTCCTCTACTTTAGTGCAATCATTAATACGCTTCACTATAAAGTTCTTAGGTTTTCATAATTAAATTAAAATTTTTAATATGCAAAAGGTATCTGAAGTGTAGAATTTTGTCAAAAAAATGTTCGTGTTTTAATTTAGAAAATGGCACAATTAGAGTAAGGTTAAGAAAGATTAGAAATTATTCTGTATAGTATACTTCCATATGTTCTTAGCATTCAATAAATCCTAATATCTCTCTCGTTCCCACCCACTTTCCGGAATCCATTTTCCGGAATGGAAATTTTCCGGAACGACGGTTTTCCGGAATACTTCTTCCGGAATCGGTTTTCCAGAATATACATTTTCCGGAATGATAATTATTCGCATACATTAAATCCATAACTCATGTAGAATCAGATCACTCGTTCAAAATTACGCGGAATATGCAGATCACGGGGATGACCTACGATTTCTGCGCTCAACCTCACACAACATAGTTCTGTGAAAATTTCAAGTTTTGTGTACGATGATTTATACAAACAAATTTATACAAATTTCATGACGCATAAGTTAGTAATTATTATTTCCGGAAAACAGTCGTTCCGCAAAATTTACAGTTCGGAAAACCGATTCCGGAAAAACAAATTCAGGTTTTTGGTCGTTCTGGAAAATTTCCATTCCGGAAAGTGTACGATAATTTATTTCTCCAACTGCTTCTCAGCAGAATTGGCCTTATCAACAGAGTTTACTCACTCTGATCTGCATATATAACATATATCGCTCTGGTTTGCGCAAAAAGCGACACAAAATTTTCCCTTCAAAAATCCTACACCTTTTCACCCACGATCTTGAATGGAAACTATATGCATTTAGATAGAGTATAAGTCGTCAGCTCTTCAAAGAGTTTACATTTTTTTATTTAGATATGGTCTCGTTTTAGAGGCGAAATTTCAAAGGTTGTTGACTGGTGTGCATGTCTTCAAAGAACCCCATCTTCTTACAAAGCATAATAGCTGGCGTCAAGGCATAAGCCTACGGGAACATAAAAATAGTTGACTTTCATGAAAAATGCATTCTACCTCTCATAATTTTTGGAACTATAATAAGTCTGAACAAATAATTAAGTTGAAAACTAGATTTTATCACTAAGCTTTATTGTTGCATATATGTATAATGTAACGTTTGAATTTTGCGTTCAGAGCTTACGGATTTTAGAAGACACTCTTCCCAGTTACCCTTGTCAAACGCTTAAAATCTTGTTGAAAGCTTAAGACAAATTTTCACAACGTAAGACTGAACATTGAAAGCTTGCGTCGTCGCATTAAATAAATGGCGTCATTTTATCAGACACACCAATACTGTAAAATTAAACATTATGCATTCTATGTTTTTGGAAGTAAGGAATTTTTTACGCCATTTCTTCGTAATACATATTAATAAATTTTGAGATACTTAATTCTTAAAGGTCAAAATTGCGCTTCTGTTCGATATCTGTAATCAATTTTCTTCCGCAATCTAAATAAAAGTTATCATTTCTTGTAGATTTAGTTATTCTGAACCTGGATTTGGTTGTATAATCTCTCAGTCTGAGTCTGCAATTCCTGCACTAAAAAGCAACACCAACTAAACCAAAAAAAAAAAAGATCATCACTTTTGAGATCCCAGAAACCATACCGAAATGACATATATTTCACATCAAATAACAAAATCTGATGAGTGAGCCCTGCATATTGTATTTTCATATTTACAATTTTATCTTACTAAAAATAAAAAAGTCTATCAAAAAAAAAAAAAATTTGAATTTAGTATTACGAGGAACATTTTGCAACCCTACAAGTTTTTCTACCAGGAGTGTACCTGCCCCCATCCCCACCGTTTAGATACGCTTATGCATGAGGGCTAAGTTGGATACATTTTTTTTTTTTTTAAATTGCTAGAGCAAATTTCAAAATGCATATATTAAAATTTGAGTTTTGGCCAATTTTCACGATACTTACCGCACAAAAAATATTTTTCGAAATACCGAATATTTTCGAACTTATAATGTTTTTACATAGAGTCGATATATACGAAGATAAAAATTATTTTGAAAACTAAATATTTTATAGAGTTTTGGAAAATTATAGCGCAACGACTGAGCGACTTATGCCAAAACGATTTATGGTAGCTTATCAACTAATCAAATAGCGAAACCCGGAGGCCTCAAGGTTCAACTCTCTAAGTTGTTGGCCTATACTTGCACAAATGCAATTCAATGTGATTGATCAATAAGTTTTAGGTAGTTAATTTTATTTTTTTTTTCCTCTTCGCTATGCGTCATTTTCAAAATCAAACCTCAAAGAAGAGATAAGACATTTCAATTCTTCCCAAAATGGAACAACCAACCTTTTTAATAAATACGTTTCAAATAAAGTATCTTAAATAAATGAGCATTGCATAAGTTCTGACGGAAAACATAATTCTGTACTTCCTGCTGCTGTTGTGTGTCCCAAAAGAAAATATTTTTCGCTTTTACTCTACCGCAATGTTGGTACGTGATGGCTTTTGATGGGATTAAAAGCAAAAAACCTCAACCTTGTGCTTTAAGCATTAAAAATAAGTTTAGCACGTGACAGGGCGCTTACGAAAAGAATAAAACGCTCACAAATGCAGAAGTCTCGCCTGGGTTAGACCATTATCGTTAGCGGTACCGTTTGAAACAATAGCAAAAAAATATTCGTTAAAGCGGAAGTACCGGATTTTATTACACTTCCTGTCATAGCAGTTAGGATAGCAGCAGCAGGAAACGACCAAAAAAGCACATATAAACAGGCAGATCTAACCTTTTGTTCGCTTGCTAGAAAAGCTTCCTGTGTGGCGACCATTGCAATCAATGAAGGCATTTCTTCCACAACTGGCATTTAATCTCTGCACTTGCTACTCTTTACATAACGCCAATTTTTTTTCACTTGTATTAAAGTTACCAGATGTTTCAAATTATAAATGATAAGTTCATAAAGCGAAGGCCTTAATAAAAGTGCTAAAATAACTTTTTAAGCAACAAAATATTACGTGCAATTGGGAACTGGTTCACCATATTCAAGTATAATGCCACAAGAAGAACAAAACTGACACTAAACTTAAAGTCTTAACTGAATGACATAGGATGACCTTAGGGAGGGAATCCCATCTTTTTAAAGTTAAGTTAAAAATATTTAACTGGTCACCTTATTTTGAAGCATGTCATAATTTTGTCTCGAATTATCTTCAACTTTGCTGCATTCTGCCCAGAGATTTTGTTGTGAGATTTCCTTACAGAGATTTTCGCACTTTTGCACACAGCATATTACTTTTATTTTATTGTTATCCTATTTTCATACAGGATGCAGGGTCTATGCTGATTTTTTTTTGCCCGTCCACTAGCCCTATCTTTCTCTATAATTTTTACTGCATTCACAACAACGTCTGCAGTTGCATCATTAAACGGTAAAGTTTTTGTTTGGCCAAAAACTTTTGTTAATTTGCTTGCAAAACTTCTGATTTTCAACACTTTTTGGGTTCATTTAAGTGCAGCATTTCTGTGTTTTCTTTTGTTCTGCATTACATTTTGTTTAATTGATAGGGTGTACGTAATTCAAGCAAAAATATGGTGCGGCCTTGGGGGCGGCTGATAGTGGCAGCATTATGATTGTACTTGCTAATTTTGAAAAACTTTTGCCAACATTTGTTGTTTTGTTTTTTTTTTTTTTTGAAAATGTTTGAGGTATATAATGATGCAAAATAATGTTGAAATACTAGGAAATTTACTGGAGCTTAAGCAAATAGCAATAATGAGGCTGCTGCAGTATATCAACAGTATCTTTAAAGAAAATTTGATTTTATATTACTGATAAGAATTTGACAGAAAAGTATTTTTAAGGCAAATCGTGCACGAAAAGGTATATTTTTTATGGGACTACTTACAATAAAAACCTTTGACCACTCACCTGAACAATTTGTTCGTATGTAAGTAATATGTATTTTCTTAAAATTGTATTTTAATACATTGGAAACCTTGCCGGTAAGCCCTTTTTGTTTACCGTACAAAAATGTTTGCGCAATTTAATGCTTTTCTTCAAATAGCTATTTCTTGCTTAATAAATTTTGTATTCATTTTTCGCCACTAAGTGCTATGAAATTTTAATTTTCTTGTTAAAAATTTGTTAAGGTATTCATATAAACGTTTCTCATTTGTCTAAATAGGGAATTTTACGTAATGTGTGTCATAAACGCACCTTCGAATATATTGTGACAGTTCTTGAACATCTCAAATTGAATGTAAAAATTTAAAATTAAAAATCGCTGTAGCCAACTAGCCAATACTAGAATTCTTCGGAAAAATGAGGATTATCACAATGGTAGAAAATTACATAGTTAGCAGCGCAAGTTTGTGCGATAAAATCGTCGGAATTCTTAGGAAAACTCTATGGTACGGAGGTGCACAATTAGCAGCGCATGTTTAGGCGACAAAACCATCATGCACACTTTCTAGTGTGTTCAAAAAACTTTCCATCAAATTTTTGACAGTTCGTTTGCGAGGGTTGAAAATGCACAGTTTGCGTGGGTTTTGCGCGCTTAGGTGAATACCCATAATGTGATGTCTGATATATTAGAGTGCATCAGCTTTATGATGCGGTCCATAGGGTAAAAAATGTTTTTACATTTGTTTTTAAATGTGTTTATTTTCATTAATTTTCTTAATATTTCATTGTACGATTTTATATGAATAAAATATTCCATTTTACAATCTGGGCCGATAAGAATTTCACCATTATTATAGTAAATAAAATATTGTTGCATTGAAATGATTTTGTTTTTTTTTTTTATATAATGCTAACTGATCGATGAAAGTTATGTTTAAAATATAACATCAGTCATACGTCAATACTTTTGTTCAAATTTAGTATGAAATATTGGCATAATTGCTTCTCTATTCTACCAATATTTCTCATTATCTCCTCCGTTAGCTCTTTCACTCTCGCTGGCTTATTAGCATAGACCTAACTTTTGAGACCACCCCAATGAAAGAAGTCCATTTATGTCAAGTCACACTATCACAGAAGGCAAAACGTGTCGTTCGATTCCATCGAATATGTCATTTATTGGCACTTTATCTAGTTCCTTATATGAATTTGTAAACGGTTTTATTGACTTCTTCAAATCGAATTTTGAGTCAAATATTGCTTGAAATAATCCTGAAATATTGGAACAAATTCACAACGTAATTGATTTAAACTTAAACTTATATTAAAAAATATTATTGAGGCATCTTCAGCTTAAAAGTCTTTCAAAAACCTGGCATTGAGTGGCAATAAAAATAATGTCTCAAGCTACAGCCCTATTTCAAGCCTCTCTACGATTTCAAAATATAATCATGTTACGTTTTGCAAAGCGTCAGCATCTCTTACATTGTTATATAGTTTGAGTAACTCTACTCCAAGTTAAGTTTGTATAATACTGAAACTTGGAGTTTGGTCTAATTCAAAAATTTACTTTTTAAGTCATATAAATTGAAAAATTCCAAAATACTATTCGGTGTTGGCTTTTTTCAGACGCAATAGATCTGATTTCAATGATCCATATACTTACATGTAAAGTTTAATATACCTTTTATGTTCGATTGAAACTGCTGAAAGCCTCAGTAGTTTGGTACACATCTTATTCAGTTCACTCTAATAGGTAAAAAAGAGGCCACAAACGATTTCCTAAATTCGCATTTAAATTCATAAGCTACGCAGAACCTTTTCTATCTTATAGTTCGCGTTGGCTCACGTGACTACAAACAGACACATCTCGCTCCTCACACGAATATCTGCCCCCATGCTCGCTGTAGCTGAAGATAAAACATTATACAACTGGCACAGCAAGCACACTTAGTCGAGCGTAATACATTAAAAAAGAGACACACAGGCAATCTCTGCTGGGGTATATCACTCCCCATTTCATTGACCGCGTACTAGCAAATTTCGCAAAAAAATAGATAGAAGCTCTGAAGAAACGTTTAAGGAATTACCAAATAAGGCATTCAGATGAAGATGTTCTAAGTGTTCCAGGGTGAAAGACAGGAAAGCAAAATATACCTGCGCTGACTGCAATTGGTCCAATTGAGAAGATCCCTATGGAATTATAATTTTGTATATTTTTTACGTATAAGAAGTAAAGCTTTATTAAAAATTTTCAGTAAATAATATAAAGCGTAAAAGCAAATATAAAAAAAAGTAATAGCCTTATTTGACAGAACATACTTAGTAGAAAATCTTTCGGGTATTTCACACCGACATATTGCTTGCGATACCATGATATGAAAGCATTGATGCACCAAGGCAGCTCCAGTTTATGTAATTTTTTTGATTTTAAGATATTGTGCGTTCACTAGGTTAGTCCTCTTAAAGCACGAAGCGTGTCTACGGTAGATTCACCATTTTTACATAAGATTTTGATAATTCTAACACATCTTTCGTTAGCTAAGTGATCCACAATGTTAAATTGCTGATCTTAAACTAAATAAATGCCAATTTGAATGAGATGTACATTTGACAGCGCAACACTCTCCGAACAACAAAATGGAAAATTTGTTATATTTACAAAAAAAAAAAAAAAAAAAACTAGAGCTGAATTACTCCACTCTCATTGGTGCCTAGCAACTATTATCAAAGCAGAGCAATTAAGTCCATTTAATTTACTTTACTCTGTGTCAAATTGCATTTTGTGCATCGTTTGTACGTAGCAACTTTCCATCAAGAATAATCAAAAAAGTTGACGAAATTTCAAAAATGAAACACCAAAAAGGATACAAAGAAAATAACGAAGCAAAAAAAGAACAGAAACTTGTGTTGACAAATTCACTTTGATACCAATTTACCAAAAGTGATGCTAAGTAACGTCAGTGTAAGCCAAAATGTCACTACTAAGCTAAAAAGTAATCGGATATTTAAATTGTTCTTCTAAAATATACATGATAACTCGTGATTATAAATAATAGAGAAATACAATACCCGATAAGTAACAGAATTCAAATATTTAAAAGTCACCGAAGATGGATGAAGCATTTATAAATTTATGAAAGAAATTACAATCAATTTTTCTTATGTTAGTAGATAATCGAATGGGAGAAGTTGGCTTCATTATTTAGATTTTTTATTGTTCTTTAATATGTCACTAGACAAATTGTTGTAACTCAACTCTCTGATTAGTATAAGTTAAGTTGTTATGTTCACTAAGATTATTTGCTGTCATTAACTTTGTTTCTGGTAGTAGTGGATGCTGTTCTTGCGACACTCAATGGACTTTCAGCGAATGTCTGGATAACTTTGCTAACGCTGATGCCATATTATCGTTATCAAAATGCTGGAAAAATTTACTGTCATCAGACTTTCCGGAAAAGTAGGTCCGAAAATCAACTAAATAATGCACAAGGCATGTTCATACGACAAACCAGTGCCAGCAGTAGTTTCATGATAGGCGATAGGCAATAGCTCTGTTCGGCTGTGCAACTTGGTTAGCCAACAGCGCTCTGTTACACATTATACAAGTATTCACCGACCTTCGTCAAATTCTGAAAATATGTTGACCAAAATTATCTCCAATATCAAATTGCTCACCCAATGTCGACAAGATTTGATTTCCATTCAAATCAAATGATGTAAACGGAAATAGATTAAACACATTTTGCGAAAATCATCAATTGAAGTCTGCTGATTGCATGTCGATTGTAGGAGAAATTCTTCGAGTAAACAGGCCTTTTTTAGGAGGTCAACTAAATTTATAACATAGGAGCTATTTGAATAGATGTGAAGAAGCTGCCGGTAGCCACAATACTTCCAGAGTCTTGATACAAATTGATCATGTCAAAAATCTTTTCTGGTGTATAGCTCATTTTGAAGCGAAAAACTTCAAATCCATTCCTTATCTCCATATATTTATTTTTACAACTTTTTGCCTTTAAAAATATTTCTGTAAGGTTCTAAATAGTTGGCATTACGATTCTATATAAGCATATCTGGTGAAAATAACCGAATTTTTATTTATGCACTTTTCATGCATATAACCGAGTTTCTCTAAATGCATTCACGCTTATCTGCACAAAAAATCAAGCATTTTCAGAAATGCTTATAAGCGGAGATTACTGTATATAGTCGGATCGGATGGTGCATAATGTTTGAATTTAGTATGGAGCCTAATAAGTAACATTTGCATATGCGCATTTCTCTCATGTTGAACGGGACGAAAGTACACTTTTAAAGTGAAATAAAAGTCAAAGTAAAACACTTTTATTTTTTTCCGTTACTTAAAGGAATAGCTCTTTGGTAGCACTATACAGCACTGGTTCCAAGATAGAGGCAGTAAAAAAGCCATTCGAACGGGACAAAAAACGGAAGTTTTTCTCGTAGCCATCTATAGAAAAGCGGAAGTCAGCGAAACCTGGCAACATTTTATAATCCGACTAATTTTAAAATGTTATGGAATAATATAACTTTTTAATAGATTTCGTTTGATTGAAAAATCTTATTTACTTTTTTTCTTACAATTCGAACGGAACATATTTTTCCATTTTGGTTCACTTGGGAAATTTTTCAAAACGACTATAATATTTATATTAATAATAACATTTAAGATGTATAGAGTAATTGAAAAAAACAAATTTAATGTTTATATTTATCAAATTAATTAGTGAGAAATTTTAACAAAGAAAAGAGGAAGTAGTAGATATTTTTCTTAAAAGAATATAAAACTTGTCTTTTTGCTGTTAAAACGTTTTTCTTGTAAGAGGCGTGGCACCGCCCACTTAAAAAATATATTTTTACTCCAGTTTCAATCGATCTACATATCAAATTTCATCAAAATCGGTGTAGTGAAACTGCCGTGATACCGTTTTTTCCTATTTGGAGCGATGCTACGCCCCCTTTAAAGAATCAGAGTTTCTAATAATCTTTCTTAGAGTTCAATCTATCTTCAAGCAAAATTTCATCAACATCGGTCTATTAGTTTAGCCGTGGACACGTTTTTTCCTGTTAGGGGCGTGGCACCGCTTTCTATTGAAAAACAGCATACATGTCCCTCCTTCTCTTCACAACCTTTCCTTATATTGTGTTATGGCTGGCTTAACCGTTTAACCTATTTATTACACTTATGTTTGCGAACATGACAAACTTCAAACAGCTCCAAAAATTTAAGATTTGATGTTTTTCGCACTCGGTTTTCGTTTTTGAATTATGTACATGAAACTCTGTTCGTGCAAAAATTTTGACACATTTGCTGCTGTTATCAATTTCGAAATGAGAACATCTTATGTTTTTCTATGTTATTTGTGACTTTAGAACATGAACTTAAGCAAAATAAAATTTTACAGTTAATAGAGATTGGTTTGATGTTTTTGCATTGTTTTTAGCTAATTGACGTTGGAAGAAAGATTTTTCGGAAAGACTATCATCATGTATCACCTCTCTTACACACTTAAATACTTAAGGCAAAATACTATTCAATTTTACAAAAAAAGAGGAACTGCATTTATGCAAGTTTGCAGGTGGTTTACTCAATGTGATAAATGTATTCTGGTGTAAGTTAACAAAATTTGTATATTTTCGTTAGATAATATCAGATATTAACGTTTTTATAATATTTCTTAATTTTTCTGTCACGGTTGACCTATTGGCGGAAATGTCCATATGCATTGTCAGCTTTTCTTCTTCTACGAAAGAACCCCACAAAATTAAGCTTTGTAAATATTACATACGTATTATAAAAAAACGTTCAAATATATTAGAGTAATTTTTCAGCAATTTTTCTCTGATGCATAAGAGCTTAAATAATCCGGTCCGGACATGAGGAAATAATTCTAAAAATGTGCTTTCTTTTTTTTAACAAAAATAATTTTGCTTGGACGATTTGTTTTTACTAAAAAACCAAATAATTTAGACATAGTTCGATTCACCATACACTATATAGAGTTGCAACAACAAAAATTACAAAGTTAAATTTAATTGCTCAAAGGCAAAAGAGACACAATTACACAAACAGCAACAACAACAACAGTAGTAGTTTTTGCTGTAGATATTACAATTGCTACGGCACCATTTAATGCTGTTGATGCTGTAAATGTTGCCAACAGCAAATTCCATTAGAGTTGTTGCCAATGTGCCTAAGGCTTTAAATGACACCATTGCAACTAACAAAATGGCGTTGCACACAAGCAAACTGACATACTTACATGCACACACACACACCTAAACAAACTACACTCAGTGTAAACTCATGACAAAGTGTGTACATTAAGCCAGCCTTAGTTGCTGCTTCATGATGGTACTTGCCAGAATGAGAGATTGCAATAATTGCTCTGGGCGTTTCACATTAATCCAAAATCAAAAATTAAATTATTCAATTTTGTTAAATGAATTCGAATATTTTCAACAATTTTCTGTTGGTGTAATAAACCAGCAAAAAGAAGGGCAACAACAAAAACTGACAATAATCAGTATCGACTGTCAACTGTTGTCTTATTGCTATAGGGAATAACGTAGTCGTAGATAAACCAAAAGTGCACTCAATTAAAATTAATGCAATTCTAAGCTTACGAACCTGTATGTGTAGTAGTTCAGAGACAAAGTTGGACAAAGTCCCAAGTTTTGTAGCATTTTGGAAAAAAAAAACCCCAAGTAACTTAGAAGAGTAATACATAATCTCTGTCACAGATAGCAATAACTGCTCTTGTTAATGGATGGCAATAATAACTTTGATGTGGGAAAGTTTTTACATTATTTTGATAAAATTTTACGAAATGCCAGAGGTAAGTGCGTATAATTGTTATTCTTTTGTACATTGCTACCAGACCAGTCATAAGTATTTATCAATAGCACACCCAAGATTAGTCTTGCACTTAAAAGTCAAATCATTTTGTCACTGGACAAATCAAAGACTATTGATTTTCAATAAATTAAGTAAGGTCTTACTTCTTTTGTGGGGCTATGACCAGCAAATTCCAAGCTTAAAGAAAATAACTTGAATTGTGATCAACTTTGTCAAGAAACTTTTAAGTTAATAACATAACAAAATAAGGCTTTGGAAAGAATATCAAGGTTCGAATAGTATTTTTTGAGCAGTAAGTGTGGCTATTAACAATATGATTACTTTTCAGACATATGTAAGTCCACGTAGCCAATTTCCGTAATGGAACTCTCCAACTAATTCCTTTCAATCGGGCTCAAATCTAAACTCATGCGGGTATTGGAATCATACTGATATCAAGTGTGATGTGAAATGAGTGTGCCAAGTTTTTAAGTACGATCATTTACTTCCTTTTATGCATTTGCTTCCAAATTGGATGTCCCTTTAAAGCTACAATGTCGCACTTTTTTTTTTGTCTCCTCTAAAATATCTCAACGCCAACACTTACGGGCATGCCGTACTTTTTTTGGAGGACTATTAAATTTACTCATAGAAGGACTCATACGATTTTGACTAAATTTCTTGGAGACCTTATATTAAGTCATTAAAATTATCAGGTAAAATTACTTGTTTGTACCTTGCTGATTACCTTAGGTATGGTATGGGTATTTAAATACCCAACAGCCAGAAAGTGGTTCTAAAAACGCTTGTTTTTGGGGAAAATTAAAGATATTCTTATGTATTTTGTATTAAATTTTTATTGATATTTATTTCATTGGGATTGAAGTATATTAATTTTATTGGAACAAACACCATGTTGGTAGTTTTTGAAAGAAGTGACTTGCATATTTACTTTTCATTTTAAGGAACAAAATTCTATTCTCCCGCCAACAGCACCGCTTCACTCATGTTCTATCGAAAATTGAATTGGGACACCACCTGTTTTCTTTTCACATTCTCGCCAAATGACATTTTCATGCTTTAATCATAGCAGCATCAACTACATTGGTAAAAAGCGGCTAAATTTTTCTTCGGCCTGAAAATATAGTTTCTGATCTGTACCATCTAGATTCGAGACGATGTGCAAATATGTCGTTCTCGTGCAAATATTCGGTTTCGAATCAACAAGCAATTGCATGAGGCATCTCGTATTCATCATTTCATATTTATTTGTAGATTGTCATCCAAGACTTTGTTGTCTGTTGGAATAATAATGAATTCGACATTGACAGCACTTTGTCCATTATCCTCTCCATTCATATCGATCAATCTCTGTTATTCAGCTGCAGTTAATACTTTTTGTCTTCGAATCTCTATTGGTAATGGTATTTAGTGAAAATTCATTTTTCGGTTTTAACAGAAAACTAATATAGGATTCTATAACACCTTAAGTAAGCCTTAATAAAATTTTAGACAATGAAGGCTTACCTTAAAAATACCCTAGACTATCGACGTAATATATTTTTTCGGTTATTCACAACTTTTCATGGAAAAAAAATCGTAAGAAAAGGAAATTTTATTGTAAAACAGTTTCACGATTTTTTTACGAACTTCATAATCTAATATGAAATATGCTGGTTCGAATTCCCCCTTTTGGTTGATTTCCGCACACGGGCCTGGATTTTCAACAATTACAATAGATTTTGAGAGATTAAGTTGAAGCGTAATTCATATGTATCTCCTTAACTAACATAGATCCCATATTGAAATGTTTAGTATTATATGGGATATAGTATATACCTGGGGCTATGTTTTAAAGATAAAATGAATGATATCAAAAAGGCCACATTTCTGAAATTATGCTTTCAAATATTTAGTTCCTATTATATGCAAGGAAGAATTGCAAATTCCGAGTCTGATTTCATAAATGAAAAGAAGATAGGTGTCACCATGTTTAACATTTTATTGTAAGTTTGCTTGATTAGAAAAATTGCTTCCGAAAAATCCGTAGTTCATTCACTTCAATTCTTTAGAAGGCCATAACTTGACAACTAAGCTTTATACAAATGAAAATTGGATTGTTACATTCACACCTTCAAGAAGTACAATTATGCTGATGTTGAACAAATTTCAGAATGTTACATTTTTTCCATGTCCGCTTCACATGAAATGTCCGATATGTATATACGTTAATAATTACACTGTAGGTAAATTTTCAACTTTTGAAACTTAATTTTTGGTCGTAGAGCACGGTGGCATACTCAGTTTTTTTCGATTAGATCAAATTCTCGAGACATTCGCGATTGATATTTCGTCACTTTTAAGCCCTGTCTTAGCAATATTTTTCTTACATATTTAGAAAAAGACATCGAAATCGATTGAAATTCGTTACATAGGTTCATATGAACCTAAGCATTAGACCTATTGAATTTTTTTGGCACACGCCCAAAAAAAAATTCATCGAGATATAGCCAAATAAATGAAAAAAGTGCCGAAAAAAAGGTTTTTTTGGGGATATATCAAAAACGATTCTTAAGAAAAAAAAAAGTTTGCCATTTTTGGAATCTACGCCCCAAAATACATGGAAAAAATTATATGAGAAACCAGATCTCGAGATGAACTCCAAATTTGTAAACTAGTGTTATTGAGCAAAAACTAGTGTGGGTGGTATGGGAGGTGGGCGTATGCGTAGGCGTTTTGGTTTTCAGATGGATAATAATACTCCATACACACATAGCAAATTTTATATCTATAGTACACATATAATACCTATTATTGAGATTTCACAATTGTGGGTGATATGGGAGGTGTGCGTAATGTTGGGCGTCTGCCAAAAAAATTCAATAAGTCTAATTCTTAGGTTCATATGAACCTACATAACGAATTTCAATCGATTTCGATGTCTTTTTCTAAATATATAAGAAAAATATTGCTAAAACAGTGCTTAAAAGTGACGAAATATCAATCGCGAATGTCTCGAGAATTTGATCTAATCGAAAAAAACTGAGTATGCCACCGTGCTTTACGACCAAAAATTAAGGTGGGGTGTCTCGGCGTTTTTGTGTTTCTTTTTTGCGTCCCTACAGTGTTACCAAATAATATATTGCTTGAAACAAATATTTCTTTGTTGCTAGTTTTCACATGTATTTGACCAACAAATAATAAATGATTTAATAAAAGTGTCGAAACTGGTATATTTCAAAACGATATGAAGCTAGATGAGGTTATACCTTTACATAAAAAAGGTGATCGTTCAGTTATAAATAACTTTAGGCCAATTTCACTTCTTCCCATCTTCGCTAAAGTGTTTGAAAAAGCTATTAAGGTTCAGGTAGTCAATTTTCTGGAAAAAAATAAACTATTTAGTAAATGGCAATTTGGGTTTCGAACAGGATTTTCTACTGAATATGCACTGCTTAATTTCTGCTCTAATGTATATTCTAGCCTCAATAATAAAAATCTTACTGCAACACTTTTTGTTGATATCTCCAAGGCTTTTGACACTGTCGACCATAATATCCTATTGCACAAATTGTATAACTTGGGATTTAGAAGCTCTATCTATAGTTGGTTCAGTTCTTACTTGTCTAATGGGAAACAAAAAGTGAAAATCAATAATCATTTTAGCTCTGCGATATCAACATCTCTAGGTGTTCCTCAAGGTTCTGTGCTTGGACCGATTCTTTTTTTGATTTTCATTAATTCCTTATTTTAGGAGTAGTATTAATGCATTTGCTGACGATATGGCCTGCACTTTTACGAGTAACACTCCGTTAAACCTTGTTGCAGACATAAATCATGATTTAGAAGTACTAAGTCACTGGTTTAAACTCCATAGATTAGTCATTAGTGACAAAACTAGAGTAATGAACTTCAATTTTTCAGGTAATGACTTATATTTCGATGATTTTTACTTTCACTGCGGTAAATGTGTAAAGTTTTCGATACCTGCTTATCCGCTAATTCTTTGCAATCATACTATGTAGAGCGCTCATGCTCAACTAAATGTTTCCAAATTGAATGTGTCAAATCTTTCAAATATCTTGGTTTTCTGCTTGACTGCAAGATGAATTGGTCTAACCATACACATGCACTAAAAAAGTACCTAATGGCTGCGACTAGACACCTATACTTATACTTAAAGTGCATTTATTTCGGTTTATTTCAGTCTAAGTTAGAGTATGGTTTAATATGTTGGGGTGGTGCACAAAACAATAAAGTATTCCCTCTTTTGATATCTCAAAAACATGCCATTCGTATAGTCCAAAATAGAAGAAACCGGGAACCCCTTTATATAAACTTTAAAATAAAAATAAAAAACAGTATAACTTGGAAAATCCTCTATAAATATCCAAAATATTGGTATCATACGGAAGGTAATTAAATAAGGCATAAAATCAGTATATAAGTAATTAAAATTTGTTATACAGTTTTCGAGATATAACGATTTTTGTAAAATGTTGATCCTTTTTTTTCTGAAAAACGTTAATTTTTCCTAAAAAAAATTATGGTTAGCATATAAATTTTTTAGCACCATAAGAAAGCTCAATTTATTAGCTTTAAAATGGTGTATCAGATGTACCAAGTTTTTTTATATGAACCCATTTTATACCGGATTGTAAAAAATTGGAGGACTTGTATTAAAATAAACTTAAGCCCAAGTTTCAGTATACTTTTTTCAAAATATTATGAAACGCTGAGTTAAAATAGCTATAAATTCTATACTTAAAAACTGAACACTTTGAAATGTTGACATGTTTTTATTTATACTTGGAGCAATATTCCTGAATTTTTTCGGATTTTTTCATGCCGGAGTAAGTAGTTCTATGACGATTTTTTATGAACAATTCGATATTATATAAATAAATATTGGTACAGCCAAAACAAAAAAAATGTAGTAATATCGACCATGTTCGATATACAACGTACAAAAATTTAATGTAAATCGGTCAAACGTTTCGTGAGCTATAAATGAAAGAAACAAATAACAGGTTGAAAATGTTTATGACAATAAGTCGAAAAATAAAATTATTTTCGATCCAAAATTTTGCGGAGTGATTTTACCAGTGAATGGCTACTAATGTGTCATATTTTCATAAAAAATTAAATACAATCGTAAAATAGTGATACGTTTCAAAAATTCTAACCCAATATCTATTCATAAATACATAAATTGATATGTATTTTCCAATTTCGTCAAATTCCTTTATTGGAAGCCGTTGGTTACAGAACCATAAATTAGTTGCGTAGTAATCAAAAGGTAATTAAGACGTGTTTTACTTAAGTATGTTGAGAATTGTATAGTATTGAACTAACGTGATATCAAATAAGTTATAAATTAATTTGACTAATTAAAACCCAAACATTATATGAATAATTGTATTGTCAAATTATCTTAAAAACCTTTACCATAAAGACTTCATTGGTGTGTATTTTGACATATAGTTTTATTTGACAATATCTAAATACAATAAAATAGTAAAGCATTTGTACAAGCAGATTGGCAGCAGCTGCAGTTTAGTAAAACAATTAATTGAAAATCAACCCAAATAAAAATAAAAAATTCAATTTGACAAAAATAAAATAACGCTCTGGCGACCAACTTAATATGCGAAATTAACATGAAGTACCGAAAAACTTATTTGCATATTGTAGCACTATTTAAAATAGAGCGATTTAAGTCAAAAAGAAATTATACAAAACTGCCACGAATTTGACTAGCGATATGAAAATAGAGCATGATAAATGCACACGTAGGCACTTATACCTTACGGATTAGATATAAGATTAAATTAGATAAGATTATTTTTTAGTTTTTTTCTTCTGATAAAATTAAAATTTCAATTTAAAAATGCTAATCAAAATCTGAAGATGAGGTGTTTGTAGTAAATTTCGTTGTTTACGCATTTGCTAAACTCAAAAGTTTTACACTTAATCAATGTGTTTACTACAAATAAGGACTGACATTATTCAAAATAATAACAACAAAAAAAAACATCTGTTATTGATTTCAAATTTTTGATCCTTCTGAAACTTGCATCCTTGGCGAACCTAAAATTTTGCTATTTACTGCTAACAATTTCCGAAAAATTAAGAAAATAAACTTTTCTTCTGTTTCCATTCCAACTTTTTCATTATTTTGGCTGCTGTTGCCTTTTCGATGTCTTAAAAACTTTTGTGAATTTCAAACATTTAAAATAATAAATACTCTTATAAAGTTTTATAAAGTAGAGCCATCCTGAATCACTTTGACTTTGTTTTTGTCATTGTTAGTGGTGTTCCTGTTTTCGCTGCTTAGTATTTCGCTTCACCGAAAAAGGGTTGCAAAAAGTTGAAGGCCAATAAATTATGGAGAAAATGCTGTGAAAAGCTCTTTTTGTAGATACAAAAAAAAATTTTCCATAACAAAAAAATAGTTCAATAAACTTCTACAAATAATCATAAATAATATGACTTTATTTTTCTTTCAGATTATTTACTTTGATCTAAAAAAGGTGAGTTTCAATTTAAAATCATTTTATTTTCATTGAGATTGATAGCATTTTTCCAAGGAATTTCATTAATGGTGTGTATTCAAATGAGAGACACTTTCAATTTAGTTAAAAACAAATTATCAAATAAGTTGAGAAATATTGTTTTCTTAGAAAACTTAACTAAATGAAGTCAACAGTCAACAATATTTGCATTTTCTGATAATCTTTCATTAAAATTATGATCCTTTCATAGTAGCCAATCTTTTGTTTTCAATTTATAAGTACTATGTTTAGATATAATCATGTTTCCGAGCAAATAGCTAAGCATACACAGTGCAACAATATTTCGGTATTTCTCAAAACTCTTCAATTTTCATTCAAAGTACTTCCCTTCCGCATCGACACACTGTTGACAGCGACTGAAAACAATTTGAAGAACAAGTGCAAATTTTATCAATGGGATATGGTTCTTTAAGTAGTTCAACAACATATTAAATATTTACAATAATTTTTTTTTTCAAGTAATTGAAAATGTATTAAATTAAATTAGCGCGATTGATATATCAATATTGTTAATCCAATATTAATCCAGAACAACAACAAAAATAATTTTGAATTTATATAATATTTAAATAAAAATAATTTTTTTTCATTTGGAAGTCTAGTTTTTGATATTTCGTTTTGGCTAATATTTAGTTTCAATAATACTTATAGTACAATCATTTGGTAGTTTTACCTGGAAAGTTTTCCGAGTGTTTTGAAAATGAGTAACTTCATAGATTTCGATGTGCTCTTTCCGTAGTTTAACTTTGACACCTCGCATTTTCGCCGCTCGCGCTGGCCGCTTACTCTACCTCAAGATGGTGTGGAAATGAGTGTTTTGGCCAAAACGTGTGTGGAAGTACACTTTGCGGCATTCGTACGCCAAAATTATTGATTTTACGAAAAAATTGTTTTAACATAAATGGAAGGAAATTTCCTCTTGTTTCATTTTGTACACAAATGTGAAATCGTGAAAAGTGTCGGAAAAGAGATATTGTTAAAAAACTACTTTTAGGCGTCATTTTTCCAATATGGTGGTGCGAGCGGCAAAAATACGAGGTGGTAAGATTTAAATTCGAAACGAGCATATTGAAATCGATGAAGTTATCTATTTTCAAAACTGCCGGAAAACTTTTCAGGTAACCTCTTTTTATGGAACCAAATGACTGAACTAAAGAACATAGAATTTAATAAATTTATGAAAAAAAAATTTCTATAATTTTTAAAAAGCTTTATTTATACTACGCTGTTTGCCATAGCGCTCAGACAATCTTTCACTTATGATGTCTTTCATAAGAACATATCATTGCTCTTGGCAAGAAAGTTCCTAACTCATTTTATTTCGAAATTAACTTTTATGTCTATAAATCGATAACCTCACGCTAGTTAGTTAGATAAAAATTTAAGTGAAAAAAACGCTTGAAAATTTCCATCCCTTTCCCTCAAGAAGAGGGGCATATAAGAAAAAGAATAGAATATGCAAATCTATGTTTACATTTATGGCTATAAGTCTGTAGCGGATGCCTCAATTTCAAAATGATGAAATAATATTAAAGACAATCACAGAGGCTATAATTGAGTATGGAAAAGTTAGCTCAAAATATCTTCAATGATAATTTTCGAAATTTTTTTACAGACCAAATCCATTTCCATATGTTGTTTTTCAGAGGAAATTAGAGGACACGTATTTGAACAAAAAACATTTCTTACGAAGCTATGTGCATTTCAATTTTAGGTGTCAAAAATCGAAAAACCGCCGACATTTTTTCCATATAGCGCCATTTTCATCCATAACAAAATAATTAATTTTTTGTTTTTTAATTCTAATATAATGTCTCATTTTCTATCAGAATCTCAATATTTTTGCAAATCGTTCTTGCTTTGTGCTTACTTCAACTTTGCCGACATCTTCAAAGCAACATTTTATCATGATAAATAAATAAATATGATTTTTAGCACTAAAAGTACTGAACAAAAAATTTTGTAAAAAACAAGATATTATTATGCAATTTTGTTCCAAAAATGCAAATGAATAAATAAACTTATTATTATGTTTTTTGAAAAATATGCTTTATAACCATAATATATAACCAGAACAGATTCTTTCAGTTTTACATAGAAAGCCTTAATGGTCAAAGCATCAACGATAATATATGACTGCATACAAATTGAATGAATATATTTTTTTGAATAAATGATATAACAGTTGCTGACTTATAGCATTGAGTTAAAGTTCCATAAGCGAAATTTCTATATAAATAGAGCTAAAGCTTTTTCAATTCCTTAAAGAGACTTGCAAAAGGCGTGATGTTCAGTCTGAATATTTTGGTATATGTACTTACGTATCTTGATAAAATTAAATATGAGGTATAATATTCTTTCATGGCTAAGTTTTTACCTACCGACTTATTCGATACTAATTGACAGCTTATAGATTTTATTGATAAGCTATCTTAAACGAATTCTGACAACGATATTCCCATTTATATTGTCTTATTTGACAGTCTTAGATTCCTGTCGGGGCTTTTTGATATTTTTTGAAAGTCACTATATTTTCGACCAATTCAAACTAATTGTCATACTTAAAATTTTATTAACTTTTCAACATCTGACGACATTTCCATTTATAAGGACATTAATGGTCTAAGTTTCTGCTAAAACGAAATATCACATATTTTCACAAATCACGCCTCGAGTGTTTGACCAACAATTAATTTTGCATCTCTTATTCACTCCGGAAAATATCAGAAAAGCACGTAATGTATGTATATAAGCCCCTTAATAGAATGTGCTTTAATTTAAATTCGATTGGCACTTTAAAAAATTTAATATATACATATGTACGTAAATACACAGAGCATTCGATTAATTTGTAAATACATATAGAGATTTGGTGATAATCAGCGAATTTTATATTTGATAGAGGCGAAATAAATATTTAATATAATTTAATTTAATTTTAGTTTATTTAACATGTCGAAAACTCCGCCAAATTGATAAATATTATCAGATCAATCACATATTGGATTTTAATTCCCAATTTATATTTTGATTTTAACAAATATTTCTTTGTTGCAAATTTAACTTTTAGTAATCACCAAATCTTTTATCTGGCAGAAAAAATATTTTTTTTCCAAACTTATACATTTAATAATATCGATTCATAAATAAATCGTTACATTCAATATCTCAACATCTTTATATTGGATGACTATGTTACTTACACAATCATTAATACATACATACCTAAATTGCGTACCAAACAGTAGTATTTTTTAGCAGTGTTTGACTTAAATATGTTGAGAATTGCATAGCTTCCGTATTAATGAGAAGTGAAATAAAACCAAAATAGGATTATTAAACATATATTCAACCAAACCAAATCTCTTCAATGGACTCAAACAGATTTTATACATATGTATATGGCTCAATAAACACTATTTAAGGCATAGTAATATCTACTAAAATTTGTTGATAGTTAATAAATATTTTAAAAATCTGTTAACCAAATATATTTACTTGAAGGAACCATACTCTTTTCTGAGTGTAATTCTTCAAATATATCAGCTTCTCATTAACTTTTGGTTGAGTATTAAAAAAAAACTCTTTAGTTTATCGTTAATACTTATTCAAGCAAATTACATTGTCAGCTTAAAATTTTACGAAATAAAATATATATCATTACGCTCGCCATTAATTTTAAGCGAATTTTCTGCAAACTCTTCAAACGTGCTAGTGAAATCCATTATTTATGCGCATCGACTTAAGATTTTAAATAATTTGAAATCAAAGTCTTAAACGAAATCTCAACAACTTAAGAGCTTTACCCATTGCCATGCGGCGATAAACATAAAAATTTATTTCAATTTCTGCAAAGAAGGTAACACTGCCTACAGAATGGACAATGCGCAACTCTGTTTCTCCTACTAATGGTGTGGCAACACGACAACTTAAAAATGTGGAGGGAACAATGGTGTCGCCCTCAATCACAGAGTATAGCTACCCTTTTGAAAATGTTGTACATTTACATAATTTAAATGTAATTATCGTTTTAACCTAGAGGGTCACAATTCTGTGTGCGCACTCAAAAAATATGGCACTTGGACAACTTGTCACATTATCAGAAGAAAACAAATAAAAATTAAAAAAAAAATAAACAAAAGGAATGAAGCTATGGTGGAAGGTATGGTGGAGGTTGCCAGAAGTCAGCTTATGCTAAAGTATAAAGATTGTAGGCTTTATTTTTGCTTGAGAAAACTTAAGGAAACTCGAAAAACCCAACACATCACACCCAAAACTTTGAAAAATAATGCAAGGGACAAGGGCACAAAGGCACATGGCAGCTAAGTGTGTCGCTTAATTACCACATGGGCCGCGTGTATAAACAAACAACAAAAAATTAAATTTTTTCTTTTGCTTTAACCCCAAACATGCGATTCGGTTTTTATGCCATCTGAATTAAAAGCGAAAAAACAAATGCTATAAAAAGGAAAAAACTAAAGTTTTTCCAAAAGTAGTCGTTGTCGTAAATAAGAAACACCGAAAATAAAAAGATAAACACATAAAAATTTAGTATCCTAATTTGCCTAGCCTTAGGCCTTACCTTAAGTACTCTGTATTGGTCCCGTGTCGACGTCGCTGCTGACCTTGCGTGCGCCAAACTAATTTACATCAAAGAACCAAATATTGAGCTCGTAAATATGTTCGGTGTGATACCCACGTGTACCACAAAGGCAAAAAATGGAAAAAGGAAAACAAAAAAAAAATGGAATAGAAAAAACCCAACACAAACTTTACAAATAATTACCACATTTTAATTGCAAAATAGACTTCATTAAATCCTGTATCGTAGTCCTTTGCTCATTCCTCGGTGCGTTATTCAGCATTCCCACTCGACACATTTTTTACCATATGCTTGAACTTTTGCTTTACATGCCGTTGGCATGTGATGTTGGCTGGTTGTTTTGGATCACAGTCGGCGCCGCCTCTTGTGTCACCTTTAGTTTTTATAGAAAAACTTTTTTACATAAGATTTTCTCGACGACGACGACGACAGCATTGGTGCACACCCCTAAAAATTCAATTTAAATTAATCAACTTGTTTATGTGTTCATGTTTTGGCTTTAACGCTCGAACGGTTTAATCTGCGCGATTTTCACCTTGATGTGTTGTCGTGCCCTTAAGCACTTTATCTAATTGGGATGGATTTGGATTATTGCTTAGCTTTTAGTTTATAAAGCTGTCGATTATTTACACGGAGTTTTATTTATATGAAACCAAATGAAATCAATTTGTTTTCTGTTGGTATAAATTTCGTAATGTAAACATTTTTTCTTATTAAATCTGTAAACGTCTGGAAGCAACTTTGCAAAAAGAAAAAGAAATTCATTACCTAACTAATACACGCAAATAAAGATTAATTATTAATGTTATAATAAGCAAATTAGTTGAATTCCTTACTGAAATGAAGTTAGTGTTAAAGGAATTTTAAGGCCTTTACACTGACATTAAACGCAGCCGATTTTTGATTTATTTTGTTTTTGTACGTTTTGCCTGCTTTAATACAATACAAAACATATATATTGGCATAGCTCTTTGTTGCAGTTGCACATCAAACAAGAGGCGTGGAAGCTATTGAAAAGTATATATTTTCTTGATCAGCGCTACAACTTGAGTCGATTAAGTTATGTCCGTCTGTCTGTCTGTCAGTCTGTGAAAATTACGACTATGGGAATACTAAGCAATATAATTCAATGAAATTCGGTGCACAGGCGAAACTTTCAAACATAGTTTTAGAAATCAATTCACAGACACGTCTATCGCCCAAGACAATTTGAAATGCTATATTGATACAGTGTAACCAAATTTTTCAAAAGTACTTAAAATAACTTGAACGAGCTCTGAAAAAATTTTTTTTTTTTAATTCCGACAAAAGGCGTGGTATCTCTCAAGCAAACAAAAACTTCGAAACGCTATACTGAGAGAATTAGTTAAGTTAATGGAATCAAATTTCACACAAACAGTAGAAATGATTTGGAAAAGCTCTGGAAATGAGTTTGATGAATTTCTATAAGTGGGCGTGGTACCTTCCATAGAAAAAAAAAGACTTCAAAACGCTATACTAAGCGAATTATTTAAGCTAATGAAAGTTAATTTTTAGCATATACAAGAAATCGTTCTTCCAGCGTCAGACAAAAAGTAGTCTACGATATTAAGTATAAGCTTAAGCTTCAAGACGCTTCATAGGGAGCTATTTAAGTAAATACACTCAAACTTGTCAATAAGAGACACCGCAGATAAGAGAATCCTGCCAATAAGAGAAAAACAAAGAAATTGATTGAACCGTAATTCATAAGAATTATCCTGCCAAGAGAACGTAGGGGAACCTGCCAATAAGAAAATGAGATGAGTCTCGTGCGAAATTTTATCTAAGCGAAAAGGTCGAAGACGTGTCTTTTTTTTTGTTGATGCTCATTATTTTTTACAAAAAAAAAAATTGTCGACGATCATTTCTGGCTATGATGAAAAAGATATTGCGATTTGCGACGAAACTGCACTTTTCTTTCGGGCAGTTCCAAAAAAATCGATGGTGTTCAAAGGAGAAAAATGTTCAGGCGCTAAAATGTCGAAAGAACGATTACGGGTCATGTTATGTGCGCTTTCGTGTGGGACATTCGAGAAGCCACTTGTCGTCGGTAATACATAAAAGCCGCGTTGTTTTAAGAACATCGATACAAACTTGATGCCAGTTCATTGGTTTTGGAATAAATCTGATTGGATGACTACTGTCATTATGACACAGTTAAATGACCGAATGAAAGAACAAAAATGTAAAACTCTACTTTTCATGGACTATCAATGAATTTGTCGAACATAACCAATGTTTTTTCCAGCCGAATACCTCCAGTATATTACAGCACAAAATTTTAAATCTTGACTTTCACTTCGAATGAGAGAAAACCTGCGAATTGGAGAGAAAAATAAATCCCCCGACGTAGTCCCTTATTGACAAGTTTGAGTGTGTTACCAAATTCAATATGGGTACCCTAAATCAAACCTGCCAACACGCAGCAAGGTGAAAGAAATAACGTTTTCAAGACTTAAGCGTATTTTTACTGCTAACGCTGTGAGGTGTATTTAGTTTTGGGCAAGACCGAGGATAAAACCGCTACCAAAGATAAAAGCCCTACTAGTTTTTACAATTTTAGCTTACCTTTTTTTTATCTTTTCTACATCTGTTTCATGACACATGTTTTTGACATATATAAAATTAAAAAGCGCACTAATCTTACAACTCATTCACAATTGCGCCAGTTTCTAAGCAAATTCTTTGTAGAAATCGAGGTCCAAGCTGTTTGTTTGATGTTCGCGAGCCGTTTCTGGTTCAATAACGAGATAAATTATAAGGGAACTGTTTTTAAACAATATGGGATGGTATAGCGTTTTTATTAAAATCAAATCTTGAGTTAGATAAGCTAAGAACATGCAGGTAAGCTTAAAAAAGCTAATATCTAATAGATTTTTTTTTGGTATTTTGGGGACTTGATTCCAAAAATGCCAATCATTTTTTTTTAGAATTTGTTTTTAGACATCCTCAAAACATATTTTGGTTCAAGCAAAAAAAAATATTTTCAGATTCATGAATATTTTGATATATAAATATTACATTTTTCATTTATTTTTGAATCACTTTTCGATTTTTGGTCTAATTTTGAAGAACTTATTTTTTAAAATTACCTTTTGAGCGATATGCAAACGGGGAAATATTTGAAAAATTGGTAAACTTGAAGATATTACGAAAACAATTCTAAGGAAAATAATGATTGGCATTTCTGGAATCTAGCTACAAAATTCAAAAAAGAAAATCTATAAGAAACCAGCTTCTAAGAGAGACCCAAATTTGTAAAAAAGTGTTTTTCATAAATTTAAAATTTAGGTGCGTTTTGCGACATATTTTCAAAAAATATTTCACAAGCAATTGAGTACGCGGTGATGAATGATTGATGTCTATTTTTTTTTTGTTTCGAAGTAGAATTTATTCATGTGACGCATTGTACATATATCACATGGAAAATGATTTCGATGGCTATAACTTCTGTTAAAGCTTAGACAACATGTGCCCAGGCGCGGATCCAAGGGGGGGTCACGGGGGTCATGACCCCCCCCAAAACAGCCCGCATTTCAAAAAATAGAGTTGAAACAATATTTTGCAAACCGAAAAACAAAAAAAAAACAAACGAACAAAACCTAGTTTTTGCAAACTTAAAAACCTGAAACTAACCAAACGACCAAAATTAACTTATTGTTTTGCACTCTGAAAAAATTGGAATCAAAAAATGACTAAATCAACAAATTTGACTAATTTTCTTAAACAAGACTGACTTTTTTATTATTTTTTCTATATTTGGATTGTAGCTTTACTTGATATACTTACTATCATCTGTTTACAATCTGTTTACAAGTTCCAACTAAAAGCATCATTTATAAAACAAAATCCAATCTTCTATTTTGTTTCGCAAATCTGTTAATGATCGCATCGATGTCCAATGAAAATTCGAAATAAAATATTCATCAGCTAAGGCATTTCTTAGTTTTAAGAGTACATTTTTTATATAAAAAAGTTTATAATTTTATATAAACAATAAATATATATATACATGTAATGAATTTTCAAGTAAAACAAATTGGACAAGTTATTCATTTTTCATTTCATTTCTTTATTAAGCCTTTGGATTACATTTCCTTACAGACTAGAAGAGTCTTTAGACCAGGGGTCGGCAAAACACAATGTGTGTGATGTACTTCAGCTCAATTGAGCTATGAAAAATCAAATTTTGCCGACCCCTGCTTTAGACATCGAAAAATCAAATTCATTTATGGATGACAATCTATTGAATAATGAGAGAGCTCTTAATATAGGCTCATTCTGAGCATAATTAGTTTTATGTTTTTTTATGAGGAATAAATCAAAATGACGCAACTGTCTAGGTGGGATATAAAAACCAATTAACCGAAGTAACTCCGGACATTCAATATTACTATTAACTATATCATAAATAAATATTAAGGACATAACTTTCCGCCTCAATTCAAGGGTATTTATGCCCAAAAGCAGGCAACGTGAATTATATGATGGCCTTGAATCACCAAAATACAAAGAACGTAATGCAAATCTAGAAAAAGTTTTCTGAATTCGTTCAATTCTAGCACAATGATTTGCAGAAAACGGATTCCAAACAAAAGAGGCATATTCCAATCTAGATCTTACAAATGCAAAGTAAAGGCTCTTAATGGTATGTGGATCCATAAAATCAGAGCTGTGTCTACGAACAAAAGCCAACATTGCATAAGCTTAAGGGATGATAAAATTCAAATGCTCAATAAATGTAAACTTAGCATCGAAAACTACGCCTAAGTCCTTTATAAGATTGATTGACTTAAGAAGTTTACCCTGAATTGAGAAATAACAATCGAGTATATTATTTGATTTTGCAAATGTGCAGGGAAAGCATTTCCCAATATTTAAAGGTAACTGATTAAGTTTACTCCAGTTACTCACATTGGACAAGTCACGTTGTAAGGATTCAACGTCACCTACATTCCGTATACGACTGAATAATTTTAAATCATCTGCGTAAAGCAAAAACTTTGAGCTCTGAAAGCAACTATGAATATCATTCATGAACAAAATAAAGAACAGAGGTCCAAGGATACTACCCTGAGGTACTCCAGACGACGTTACAAAATTATAAGATTTAGTATTATTAACAAGTACAACACACAGTCTATTACTCAGATAGGATTTAATCCAATCCAAAAATGAGCCATGAAATCCAATTTAAGCTAGTTTAGCAATTAAAGCACTATGCTTAACCTTATCAAAGGCTTTTGCGAAATCAGCATAGAGCACATCCACTTGATAGCCACGTTCAAAAGAGGATACACAATAATTAGAGAAAAATGATAAATTTGTTATTGTGGATCGACTAGATACAAAGCCATGTTGCTCTGGGCAAATATGACACTTAATTAAAAAGTAAAGCTTATCTTTTATAATGCTTTCAATTAATTTAGAGACAATTGTTAATTTAGAAATGGGACCATAGTTCGCGACATTATTTTTAAGCCCATTTTTGAAAATAGAGGTAATACATGCTACCTTCCAGGGCTCAATAAAAGTTCCGGAATTTAAAGAATTATTGAAAATCAGACACAGTGGCTTACACAAAGCCTGAGCACATTTTAATAATACTATAGAGGATAATCCATCGACATCCAGTTTAGCAGAAATCTTCAACTTTTATAATGCATTAAAAACGTCTGTTTCACTCAAAGTAATAGAACCAACATCCACGAAAGAATTGATGTTTTGCAGGATAGAGGGCTCATACCATGGAGCATTTTCAGTATAATTTGATTTAAAATAGTCGGCAAATAAATTAACTGTGTCGGCAATTGTACACGAACTAATATTATTGAAAAACATAGAAGTGGGGATGAAAGATCCACACTTTTTCGATTGTACGAAATTCCAAAACGATTTCGGATTCAATTTGATATTGGTTTCCGTTTTCAAAATAAACTGCTTGTATAAAAACTTATTCAAAAAGTTGAATTCTCTCATGTAATGCACATATTTCTCCTTATACTCTAAGTCCCCAGTGGATTTAAAAAGTTTTAGAAATTTATTGCGCATATTTTTCAGTTTTTTATGGCCAGAATTATACCATGGAAGCTTATATACCTTATGAGGGCAAATTGGAATATGGTCATGACAGATTTGTGACACATTAAATTTAAACTAATCAAAACAAGTTGCGGCATTTTTACCATTAAATAAATTTTTCCAATTTATATCATTTATATTATTACTTATTTAAAAATTCAAAATCACATAATTTAAAGTTAAATACATGTTTAGCAGGCTGAGGCTCAATAAATTCATAAAATTCTATATCGAGAACAATTGGAACATGGTGCATATTAGATGGTGAAATTGGGCAAAAACATTCAGATAAATTGTATTTAATATTATATAAGATTGATTTCATGAGGATGATTGATATTTGTTGGCGTCAAGTCATCGGCGAGGTGAGTCCACATTACTTTGTTTAAATTAAAATCCCCCAATATGCAAAGCTGACTTTTATGGTCCAACGATGAATGTAACGATAAAATGTTACTTACATGTGCATCGTAAATTTCATCAGAACTATTTGGCGGGATATACGAGGCACAAATATATAAAGAGCCTGATGAGCCAGAAATGGAGACACTTAATTGTTCGTACAAACTGTCCGCATTCTGAAGGATGCAAGCTGTTGTACAGAAAAAACGTTTGATGGCAATTAGAACACAACCTCCTCGACTACAACCTGTTTTTATGGCGTCACGTTCCTTTCTGTATACTTGATATATATTTGTATCAAAGAATTCTCCATCGAAAAATTCATCATTTAGCCAGGTCTCAACAAATACGATGACATCAAAATCTCCAGCCGCGGTATATTAATAAATGGAATTGGATTTAGTTCTGATCCCAGACATATTTTGGAAATAAATCCGAAATTGTGAAGTTTTACCTAACTGATTGTTAGGCTGAGCGGATGAATATTTAGTAAAATTAGCTAAGTTATTGCATTGATGTTAAGTTTTTTATATAATAAAATATTCGACTCAGCATAAACACGTCCGCACCTTTTGAATTCACGACTAGGAGTGAATTCTGGCTTAGTTTTTATTCATTGAAGAAATTCGGCTTGCTTTGTTTATTTGGTTATTCTTGTTATTTTTGATTTTTTTCTATCCTGTGACCCCCCCCAGAAAAAAATTCTAGATCCGCGCCTGCATGTGCCTAAGTAATGAAACTACAAATATATATAAATCAATAAGTGTTCACTTTAAAAGAATTTTTCTTAAGAGTTATTTATTATTTTTTTTTTGCTTTCACTTTCACAAATTTGGTCTTATGTAGTTCGAAAACTCAAAAATTATTGAAGAATTCCATAATAAATTCTTTTAATTGTGTTTCAAAATATTTGAGCTTTTTACAACAAATTGATAATGAAAGTTCAATAAACTTTCACGTAGACTTAAACAAATTGAATTATTATTTCAGAGCTATGCTCCTTTAAATGATGAGTTATCATCGCTTCAAGGCCAGTGCCAGTCGATTTTTAATCCAGCTTAATTTTTAAACAAATGGCAACACTGTCTTAAATCTTATAAAAGATGACAACATGATATGCAAATTCAAAGCCAAATAAAGCTTATAACCTCACATTTCGGTGATTTTAAGGCTATTGGTTTTATGCCAATTTAAAATTGACAAAATACATCTAAGAATCAAGCTTTAATACTGGTATACAATATCAGAAAATGTTAATTATAACAACTGGCAGACTTAAGTCAGTTAATAACAAATATCACATAGCTAATATTGCGCGCGGAAAAATTATATTTCATTGTCTTTGACCCAACAAAATTGAGCACACACACAATTTCACATTATATCATTTTGACAAAAAAAATTAAATAAAATGAAAGCTAACCTTAATAATGATGCAGCATAGTTAAAGTAGAGTTACCAGATAACCAAGAGACAAATCTATGACACTTTTCTTTACCGTTTTCAAAAATGTTCAAAAGAAAATATCCGCCCTTTTCAATAAAGTTAATAATTTGAGAACATTTGCTGACAAATAATCTTGTATCAAAAGCACTTATGTGTTTTCGAAGACATTCGAGAACATTTCATCGAAATCAAGAACGTATGGTAACCCTAGTTAAAGTTGAAGCCAAAAAAAAAAAAACTGAATTCCAAAATAAAATTTCTTTCACTCTTCCCTATTCGATGATGTTGCCACAAAATTACCCTCCTGATGACTTGGCCTTTTTTTACATCGTAGGCCGCGGCATCTTAATGTTGATAAGGCCTTCGTAAATCCCTTGCAAAAAAAAAAATAATTGTTACGCTTGAATACCTTGGAAATATTTTTGCTTGTTGGTTCTTTAATTTTCTCTGCCACGCGGTATTAACTTAAAATTGCCGAAAAAATACCCTACATATTTGCTTAGATTTTAAAATTGTTTTTTTTTTCTTTATTTAATCTTTTCTTCAGTGTCGGAAAATTGTGATGTATTAAGCGTGCGTCCCTTTTTTTTTTCTTGGTAGGTGGATACAATTATTTTCAACTTTTCTTTTTGATGAGAATGACTTCCGTTTTCCATTTTTTTTTTTTCTTGGAAAATTTATGTAATCAATATTGGCCACAAGGCTATTTTCAATTTTAAAGTCCATGCGAGAGTCAGTATAGCAAGATTTTTAATATGGGTAATCTTGTGCTGTGGAAAATTTTCCGATTTGTTATTATGTCAAATATTGTTAATTAGCATTCGACCAAGTTATTTATTATTTGGTTTATTAGCTTTACATGAAAAAATACCCAAAGACAAATTAACTTTATATACCACAAATAAATGATCTGAGAGAATATTAAAGCTGCAAGTTGTTGAAATTGTTTTTAAAGAAAATCTGAATGTTGTTATAACGATTTTCAGCAGAAGAAAATAGAAGAAAAACTTATCACGGACTCAAATTCCTCGATTGATGGTAACAGTTTGACATAAAAAAAAATTTGAATTACCTCAATATGCAAATTTGTCGGCTCCGATTCGAAAAAATCCGTTCTGTTAATTTAGAAAAATGCAGATATCTTGGTTTTGAAATAAGATAATGATATGCGGTTTCGCCATTCTTTTAAGCAAATAACAGTTCCTTAAAAATAATATACCATGGGATCGGCGGTAACATACTATTTGAGGTGTTTCAGGTAGAAAGTGGAAAATCGGCACTTTTTTGACTTTTGTCCGGTCAATTATCAGGTTCTTATAAGAAAGAAAGAAGAAGAAGAAAAACAAATCACGGATTTGAATTCTCCGATTGATAGTTTCCTGAAAAACATACCCACTTTGTTGAAAAATTTTATAGCGTCTGTCCCTTGCACCATTTTTTAAATCAATATTTTGGAAAATGGGTTGTTTACTTAAAACAGAAGGCGCTAATCCAGTTTTTAATCCTAGAAATGGACCTTATCCTGACATATAATTCTACTGTAATCCGCTGACACATCGTGAAAAAATCAAAAAGTTTTTATTTTGAACCGCTCTAATGTATATCTAAACTAAATTACCTGGAATAAATTAAATTACAACCGGGCGGCAACACTGCGAAATATTGAAAATTGGCTTATGCGAAACATAACATCTTTACCGTTTGGTGATGGCTTATGTCAAAACAGTAATTTTTTGGAGCTCGCGGAATTCGCTCCGCAATATTGGTGACTGAAAGACCCTGAATTTGACTTCACATCAATTATTGCAGCGGTGGTCATTGTAGGGAGCCCTTCTAATACATTCTCGTAATATTCATCGCTAAGAGATCTTTAATAGGACTTGAGAACAATATTGGCACGTCAAAACCTCTCTCGCAATATTGGTGGCTGGACCTTTAATGGGACTTCTCGCCGATAATGACACTCCGTCGGGTGAAACATAGTAACACACGTCAACCCTCTTTTCACAATATTGGTGGCTGAAAGTTCTCTAATAGGATTTCACATCAGTATTCCTACCACGTCAGATTGAACCTTGCGACATATGGTATGTACGTGTACTCAAACCGCACTTCGCGACGTTTAATACCGCACAAATAATTCTAACGATAATAACGTTCATCGTTTTTTAAATTGCAACATATGTATAATTTGTATATCCTTCGGGATTATAAGTTTTAGATGATTTTTCCTTCAGGACAAAAAATTTACAAATTTAATATACCATTGGCGCATGATTTTTTGTTGTTGTTCTCCTCAACATATTTGGACCATTTTCAGCTAGTTTCTGGACTTTTTTCGGAGACATTCAATTAGCCTTCATTAAATTAACTATTTTCTATTTTCATTATTAATAATGTTTACAAAACGAAATATAAGAACCATTTGAAAAACTAAAATACCATAAGTTTATTTAAACAAACGACCCTGTATTAAAATTATTTAAAATTTATTTAATTTCCCTTTTTAAAACCAGTGTTTCCTATTTTTTTTTCTCTTTTTTTAAACTACATTTCATGTCGTTTGCAGCATTTTGCCCATATAAATTATTTTCCCAAATTTACTTTGTAAACGAATTTTAAGTTAAAATTTTTAACATTTTTATTTTCCTTTTCCTGTACTTTGTGTTTCACACAGAAATGCAATAAAGCGTACCACAAAAGTAATTAAAAATTCACCAAACGTTTCTCGTTGTTTTTGGTTTTTCTTATTTTATTTGCCGGTAAAAATCTGCTATACTTTTGGGTTTTTGTAGGAGAATACTTTAAAATTCTTTATGTGCATAGTATCCCAGTAGGCAAAAGCAGCAGTAAAAGCATTTTCCTTGCTGTGTGCTTTATATTTTATTTTAACCAGGGCATCTGACGCCATTGTTTATAAACATGGAGAACAGCGAACAAAAAAAGCATTTTTTGCTGATTTCCCAAGTAGCATTAAAATACTTCTGTGTAATAATTGCTAGGAGTAAGCTGTAAAAACATTTCTAATGCAGTCGATGAGTCATTTGTTAGCTTTTTTTGAATTTTTATTTTAAAGAAAATTTTTATACTTTAAAAGCGCTTTTACAGCTTGTGTCTAGCTTAATATTAGCATTGCTTCAAAATAATCTCTTAACCTGCTATAGAAGGCTATAGAAGCGTTTATACAGCCAAAATAGATGTTGAGAACTAGCACAACTTCGTTGTTATTTTCTATAGCTATAAACTAACGAAAATATTACAGCTAAACAAAAGCAACTATATTTATTGTTCTGATTTGGCTTTTGTAACTAAAAGAGAACACATAGCATAGAATAGATTAATTGCGCTTTTTAAAGCGCATTTAAAGCTAATTTACAGTAAAAGCAATGGCTACATTTTATAGCTTTTATTTTGCATGCATACTTCAAATTATTGCTAAAAAAATCCACACATTTTTTTCTCTATACTGATGCGCACTGCTCGAGAGAGCGCTGAAAACGCTGAGAGCTCCAGCTTGTTATACTAGTTCTTGGCTATAAATCAGCTTTTAAAATCAAAAATTTTGCTTAAAAATACCAATGTAGTAAAACTTATTTTTCTGCAATTTATTAGCTATTTTTTGAAATATTTAGGCAAGTTGAACTTCAAAAAATAGCTGCAGCGCTCTCTTGCTTCCATGCAATTCACTTATCGAACTCTGAAGACGCCATTATATGAGTGTTGTGCAAAAATTATTCGAATTAAGGAATTTATTCGAAGAATCAAAAATGCTCAACACTGATTACATTTCAATACATGGGATATAATTTTGCCAAATGAACTAGTACTATTAAAGCTCATAATATAAATTACCATTGAAAAAAAATTTTTTATCACTTTAGAAAATGTTGGATTATTGAGATAGGGAAAATATGTATTTTAATAAATTTTTTCATATAAATTTTTTTTTATTGTTTAAAAATTTATAAATATAAATAAACTTTGAGGCGCATTATTTATCTAAGAGTTTCAAAAGAAACTAGTTGAAGAATTTTTATTCGTTCAAATGACACAAACGTAAATACTTGTTATACATACATACTTATATAATTAACGAACACATTCATAATAATACCATTACCTTTTTTCAAAGTGCCTTTATTGCTTGGAATAGCTAAATATCGCTTTAACTATGCTTCTAAAACATTTTAATAACTAAATTATTGCACCTTTTGTAGAAAAGAGAAATTTGAGGCATACCAATGGGGCTATTTTTCTGCATTTTTCCATCTGTAAAGATATGTAAAATGCTAAATTCTGACTCCCAGAAGCGCTTTATAAGCTATATGACAGTGTATTTCTGATCAATTCCTAGTAGCAAGAAAAGCAATGCAGCAATGATTTTTGCTATAAATGCGCTGTATTAGCCAAAAACTTGCTACGAGTGCTACTTGGGTTGTAAGAGAAATTTAAAAATGTCATGCTTTTATAGGCATTTTTAGATATCGATATAAGTAACTTTATCCGATATTATTTAATATTTTGCAACCTATCGTAAGTGCTTCGTAAGTTTTGAGCATCAAGCGAAGTGTTTGTCACAACTTCTCATAAACTAATTGAGAGCTTTACGTATTAAGTACGTAGACTGAAATGAAAAGAATTTTTTTTTGTATATTCTGATTTGAGAGACCTAAAACAAGGCAAGTTTCGATTTTGCTCACAGAACTGTTGTTGGAAAGCATATTCGAGAATGACTTATGTTAGCGCTTATGCATGCAGCATTGTGTAATTGATTCTAGTACTAACAGGCTTACTATCGTCTTGCTAATTGTCTACTGGGATATGCGTGTGCCTGCTTGTGAATGCATTTCTTTGACTGTGTTTTCTGCATTCATAAAAATTTTTTTACAGTTCAATGCATCTGCTTATTGTGTGGTTGTTACTTTGTATCTCATGGCAGCAGAAATTGTCATTTGTATGTGCTCTCCCACTGTAAAATACTTGAAAGGTTTTTTTCAAAATTTATGCAGGATACTATTTTTCCGAAAAGCTTAAGTTCTTTTTTAGTTATAGTAGTTTTTGATTGAATTGTTGTAGAGCTTATATCGAGAGTTACACAAAACACAAAATAATATAGAAGTCAATGATAACAAAGTATGAAAAATTGGCGATAAGTCATAATCTTTGGTTTTTTTTTTCATTTATGTTTTTTTAAGGATTCTAGAGGAAGATATAATAATATATAATTTTATTTCTCTATTTTATTCTTTGGCCGACTATACCTTGACTGATTTTGCTTACAACATATTCATTTGAAACAACTTATAATTACAGTAGTATACATTGTGCCAGCTTAGACAAATATAAAACAATGATATTGTGCCATTATTATCTGACTGGATTGTTTCGCTTTAAGCTTTTCCGCCTTAATCACATCACGTTTAATTATAACACATCACTACTACATTACCGACGCTATTCTGCCTTACATTAATGTGATTATTATAATTTCTCTTTTTCGCAATAAATTAAATTAAATATCATACTTTACCACTAAGTAGTGCAGTGACCAAACGCAAAGTAATGCGATCGAGTGACATAAATATGGCAACACTCGTACAACAAACAGACACACACACACACACACACACGCACACCTTTGTTTACCGCAAACCGACCACACCTTAAATTATTACCAGCACCAACATTTGATTGTAGCGTTGATGATGTCTCATCGTTATGGTTTTCTGATGCTTAGGCATCAACGCCACTGCCAACGACGCTGCTTATTTTGTAAATCCAACCACGTTGCGAATTTATATCGCATGTAAATTAATATGCAAGGAAATGTGATGCCGCACAGATTAGAGGCGATTTGAATAAATTAATTAAAGATGTGCTGCATTAAATAGAGCCTGTATCGTAAATTGACATATTTACTCGTTCGATAGCACACTGTGTGTCAAAGCCCTGTCCATGAGAGTTGCGACTTTGGACTGTTTTCAATTTTTCAAGAAAACAAAGCTTTCAAAACCATGAGAGTGTCGTGTAAACTTTGGTGAGATGCATATCAAACGGTTTTCCCTATCCTATATTGAGCTGTCTTCATTTCTAAAAAAATTCGGTGGTGGGTAAATATTTCCATCTTTTCTTTTCTATGGGGCAGGTGTCAAAACAAGGTCTAAGTGCGGATTAATTTCGCGTTATGCTTATCTATCACAATTCAAGCGATTTTTTTCTAAAATACTCTCTTTTATAATAAGCAAATTTGATACCAACCATCCCTGAACTGCAATTTTGGAATATTTTGATAGTTAAAAATATATTCGTATATGGTAAAATTCACCATTCATTCGAATGTTTGAAGTTGAGCCGATTTCTTTAGAGCGAATTCTGATGGCCGACAAGGCTCATTTCATACTTTCAGTCACCGTATGCAAACCAAATTTTTTCTTTTAGGTCACCGATAATCCAAGAAATAAAATTGCTTAATGAAAAAGTTATTTTTTGGGCCGTTGTTTGCTCCAAAACCAACGTTGGGCGATATCGGTAAGTGTTGGCACACTTTGTGTTATAGTAAATACATATAGCACGCCTCTTTTTGCGTCGGAAATTTCAATTGATCCGCTTTATCATTGACGCTGTTATGGAGCATTCGATGACAAAGCTTCATAAAATCATATCTGAGTCCTTCTCTTTCAGCAAACTTCCATATTTTTGCATAAAGTGAAGAGAAAGTATAGAAAAAATCGTAATCATCAGACTTATCAAGTTGAACCATTGTATACCATTGGATTCACTTACGACTTCGAACATTACGAAAGGTTTTAAGCATTATTTTAATTTTAATAAGAAAGAAAATTTTACTTTTCTTAATGTTCCAGGCAATACACAAAAACTGGCTGTTCTAATAGTGCTCTAGGTAAAATTAAATCTTGCCGGAGAGTGACTTGAGGACAATTGTATTTCAATATTTCTGTATATCGATGCTTTTTTTCAACATCCCTTGTGTATAGTCCCTTGCCACTGTTTCTGCTATTGCTGATTATTGCCATTGAAATTTTTGGTATGTTGCTAAGCATAAGATTTGTTGTCTTCATTTCAACAGTCAGGGCCGGAATAGTCATGTGTTTGTAGTGTGCGAATGCACTGGGCGCTTGCTTACTTAGATGAAGGCATCAGGACAGAAAATTCACATATATATGGTAAGCCGGATCACATTTGTCAGCAAAAATTCAAACCTACATATTATCGAAATCTTTTCTTATATGTTTACAAACTTAAGCCATAGCATAAAACGTTGGTCTCTTAGCTGAAACAGAAATATGAAACATTTTCCATCTGACTTATAAAACATAAATTCCTTTAGTTTGGCCGAATGTACACGGGCCACTTTCTTTTATGTTTATGCCAGGGTGTACTTTTTACATAAAAGCTTATTCGACCAAAACACAAGAATAAATTATATATAATTGAATATTTTTAGATTTTGCTAGCTAGTATTATATAAGATATAAAAGAAATAAAAGGTGATTTCTTAAGCGTTTGGTTTTTTAAAATTAAGGACAGAACAAAAAATTTGCACAAATGAATAAAATATTTATTTTAAGCAATACATCAATTCATGCCATTTACTTTTTAATGATAATTTTATATAAATGTTGCCTACGGCTACGCCTGAAGTGGTTCATCCGTAAGCTCCTGTTTTGGCATTTTTTTTTTCAGCATTTTGGCAGTTATCTCACCAATGGCAGCTGTAGTGTTGTGTTCCAAAGCTGCAATTGGGGCTAGTTTGTCCATGTACACAAGAGACTTCACGTAGCATACAAAAAATAGCCTAGTGGGGTTAAGTCGCATGACCTTGGCGACCAATGGTCTGCTCTAAAACGTGAAATTAGTTGCTCACCAAACCCGCCTCTCAATAGATACATAATATCGCGTGCCATGTGGCATGTGGCACCGTTTTGTTGGAACCACATGTCAACCAAGTCCAAATCTTCCATTTTGAGCAAAACAAAAAGTCAGTAATCATTGCACAATACCTTGCTCCATTGACTATAACGTTGCGATTTTCATTATTTTCGAAAATGTACGATCCTTTAAGGCCTTTTTCAGGGTGTATTTTCAGCTCTTGGACTACCTCTACCTTCTTCAGACCAAATTCGGTATTTCTATTTGTTGACCTATCCATTGAGCCAAAAATGAGCTTCGTCGCTGAAGAAAATTTTTCGATAAAAATTGGATGTTCATAATTTCTCAAATAGCACGAATTCGGGTAATAAAATTCAATAACTTGGAAGCGCTGTTAGTTTGTTAGTCTATTTGTGGTAATATGGCGAACCTTATTGAGTATTGTTAATGTTGACATATGTTACGAATTACGCGTGTGGTGTCAACAAATTTACACTGAAAAAACATATAGCAAAAAAAAAACACTCATAATAAACCTTAAAAATATTTTTCCCAAAGAAAAAATATAAAAGAAAAAGAATTCATTCAACGTAAGGCAAGCAATAAAAATTAATAAAATAAAAAACTACGCTTCAAACTTTAGCTAGTCAATAAATTTTGGGCCTATAAGTGAAATACATTAAAATACCCCCTCTACATATGTGATTGCTTCTTGATTCGATGAAAAACGCTTTCTCCGCAAAAAATTCTTTGGGTGTGGGAATAGATAGAAGTCAGAGGGAGCCAGATCCCTGGATGTTTCAACAACTCTTACTTTTATTCGGTCCGTGTAGAGCTGTTCAACGCACATTTGTGAGCAGTTGCATTGTCATGATGATATATGACTTCTTTCTTTGCAAAAAACAGCTCTTTCCTCAACAATTTTTACATCCAGCTAATCCAAAAGGATTTTATAATATTCTCCTATTATTATTCTACCAATTTGGAATTATTTTATCAACAAAGTTTCTAAGACGTGGTATAGTAGCAGTTTGCATAATATATGGACAAATTTGAACCAGAAGGCGAAATATATATCAAACTATAGTTTGCTATAGTATAGCTTATAAGCTATTGTATGTCTTGAAAATTAGTAGTGGTATTTTAATATTGTTAACTTGGAGTAGATAGTCAAAATAAAAGAAGAAGTGGAAAATTTCATTTTCTGAACTTAATATTAAAAAAAAATTATATAAAAATATCTTAAGCCCAAATTAAGTGTTTGCGTACAAGGCGAAAAAAGGACTTACGCCGGCCCTATCTACAGCTTACAAGTAATAAATTCGTTGTGTCATGCGGTAGTTTGTTTTATCTAAAGCCGCCATATTGTATTTCCTGTAAATTTTGTTTGTATCTTGTCAGTTGACGCTGCGCAACTTTTACTTTTAGCGCTGGTTCTCGTTTAGAGAGCTTTTTCTTATTATGTCGCATTCTATTAACTTAAGCTCTAAGTGTGCTGCGTATTAATAATCCTTGCAAGAAGCTTCTTAACCTTCTGGAAATATTAATGTTACTACAGGTTTTTTCCATTCTTTTTCTCCTGCTGCTCCTTTCATATTCTTCATAATTTTTTTCTTTCTAATGAATCCCATTGGACGCAATTTATTAAAAAACTGGCCTTTAAGAAGTTGCCGCAACTTAAGTAGCAAAATAATAAAAATAAATGAAATGAGAAAATAAAACTCAACTAAGTCGTCAAGTAAGTCGAAACGCGTTTTACTATGTCGCTTACCGTGTACTTTTAGTGTCCTTACTACTATTCTGCATTACATTGTTGCTCGGTTGGTTCATCTATTGACGTCATGTTGGCGTAAGCGGACAACTCCAAAGTTACATAGCGTTGATGAAAAAATCCGATTAGTTTTGTTCTGTTGTCACAAGTTATTTAGCTCTAGGCCTTAGTCGAATAGGTTATTACTTTTCTAAGCAATAGGGCATTGTTGGGGCAGTGCAAGTTTCTTCATAATTAGAGCTTATATTTTGAATTAATTTTTTAAATTTAAACTTTCTTTGGAGAGTGTAATATACTTTTCGAGAAAATATAAGTAAATTTTTCAAATAAAATTCTGTTGCTCGAAGACTACTTTCGGGATAAGTTATTCGAGGATTAACGAAATCTTTTTTAAGTAATTCTGTGAACAGGAATAACTTAAAAAGAAATACTTCTTGTTAATATCTTTATTTTATATAATTTTTTGGAAACACTAGAAAAAAATTATACAATTTTTTAGGAAAAACTTAATTTTGCTTACAATAGGTCTTTTAGGCGACGTTGGTCTACTATTTTAAAACATATTTGAATTTCCAACCAATCCAAAACCAAATTCCAAATCCTTGGAATTTTAGAACTTATTTATTGGATGCCAGTAATGAAAGTGACAAAGAAATTATTCGTATTGCCATGAAGTTGTAAAAGGTAAAATTTGATTCCAAATTCTCAGAATGAAATGGATATTTTTCAAGGTCAAATTTTCCTGTAATGGAAGTGACCGTGAGATTGAAAAAGTTGGTACCCAATTCCAATTCGTTGGAATGAATTAAGCCTTTCCAATTCCCAGTTTTAGCTCATATTATGCAATCGGCAAAGGAATAATTTATTTTGCCAAAGTATCGAAAACCCTCTTGCAATTACTGTTTTCGAGGTACTTAATTCGAGCCCACCTCTGAACGTGAATAACGTGATATCATCTGCAATGTATACCATAATACCCGTGTAATCCAAATAACTCTTCATTACCATACGGCTTCAAAAGTATATTGTGTCTTGGCCCATATCCCTATATCTAAAATTCCCAAATTTTCGAGATTCGCTGATGGTTTTATGGTCCTAATGTTCACTTTGTGCTGAAACAAAAAGTATTTTGCACAGAAAATGTAAAAAACTTCGATTTTTGGGGCCTTATTTCAATTATTATACATTTTTTATATATTTTTAGTTTCATCCAAACTATTTGCACGAACTTCATCTTCATTTTTTAGGAAAATGGGTTGCATTCTGTGAAAAACAGTTTTGTTTGAACTTGAATAACTCCGAAACTAATTCACCGATTTGAATAAAGAAAACGTCATTTTATATTGCTTACGAGTTGAAAAAGAGAATGAGAAACTGTTAAGTTCTGAATACTGTCACCAGATGGCAGCATAAGCAGTTTGAATAGTTTTAAATACTTCAAATAAAAACTCGCGGGCTCGAAGTTCATTGTAGCCATATGGTGTAGTAGACTTTTTTGCTTAACATTTGATGAACTTTCAGAAAAATAGATTTTCCGGACCACTTAAAAATTTAATCCGCCCTAATGTACAGTCAGTTGTGTACCTCGAACATTTGCCACCAGGGGAAAATAACCAATCTGCTGACATTGCTACGAACATTTTTTTGAAATATTCATAAGAACATAAAATTGTTCAAAAAAAAAAAAAAAACGACATTCTGACAAAATTGGTTCCCATTACAAATATTTAATATTTTTTGCAAGTCTCAATGCATACCGGGTTATGTCCGCAAAATTTTTGAACGTAACCCTAATGGAGGCCATGTCTAAAAAATGTTATTAATGTAAACAATTTTGGGCCTTATGTCCGTTTTTTTTTATTCATTATCCCTATTTCGTTTTCGGCTTATGACAAATTCATAGCCAGTGCTGGAAATATTGGAGGGTGTAAATCTTGAGCAGCGGCCGAAGGACGCCCCCTCCCATAACTTTTATGTAAAATTACTGTAGCTAGCGAATTTGGTATTGGACATAGTATAGACTGATCTACAGAAGTCGGTTTTGAACATATTGGAGGATGCAGACACTGAGCAGCGGCCGAAGCCAGCCCACTTACCCTAACTTAAGTTGCCAATAACAAAATAATATTTATGTGGACTATGTCCGAAACTGATGCGGACATAATCCATATAGCTTTGGAGATTATGTCCGCTATTTTCTGGGGATTGTGTCCGAAAATTTTGCGCACATAACTTTTATATCGAAAATGGGGATTATGTTTGAATATGCTTAACAAACTTATGCTTTATCCTGTTCGTGAAGCATACATAAGAAAATAAATTATCAAAAAAAAAATAAAAAATATTCGGTGACTTTTTTTGTACATCCCTAAAGTCCAACACTGCTTTGCAGATGCTTTCACTTTAGCATATTTTTCTTTAACCTTTGGGCTATTTTAATTTCGATTCTTTTATGTTCTTATCCGACTTTTAATTTTTAAATAGAACGAAATTAAAATGTTGTTCTTTTATCAACTGATGCATTTTTTTAATACGAGGTAAAGTCTTTATAATTTAATGAACCAATTTTCTTTCAGTAAAAATATTGCTATCAGAAAGAAACTCTTTGATAAAAACTCTCTCTAGTCCATGCTTTAATGTTGCTTTCCGTACCAAAAAAAAAATAAACTTGAAAGGTAAATTTCGATTACACCCTATTTATTGCAAATTGAAACGTTGCCTTGGAACTTAAGTACTTGAGATTTGTTGTTGTTGTTGTTGTTGTTTCGTTTCTTCCTTTTAAACACTTATGAAAAAGAGTTAAGCTGGCATACAAACAAATATTTAGAAAGCAAAAAAGGTATTGGTGTACTTAGTGATTTGAAATACCTGCATGTGTTTGTTCAAGCTCAAATAAACTTAAAGGTATGCTTATCACTCCGGTCCAAATGAGACTTAAATAAAAAGTTCGATTACACTAGCCGACACCAAAAATGTTCAATGACATTTCTTAATTAATTATGATGTAGTTAGGTCCCCTAAGTTCAAAAAAATTTTTGATAGATTTTTCTCACTGTTAGTTTTTTTTTAAATTTTTATAGTGTATTTTCAGTTTTGAGGCTATATCTCATTTAAATATAAACCGATTTTATTCAAATAAATATTAAAAAAAGGCAACAAAATTGCCCACAACTTTTGTTTAGTAAGTTTTCGAGTTTAATAAACAGCAAATGAGATAAAAGTTGATACATTTGAAAAAATTGATTTTTTTAAAATTCGTGTCTGATTAAAAAATACTTTAAAATTAGAAATATTTAAAAATACATAAATTTAACTCCTTAAGTATAAAAAACAAGCTCTTCCAAAAAAAATAGTGTTAAGTTTTTGAAAATCCGTTCATTATTGCCGAAGTTATAGCCAATTTAGTATAAATTGTCATAATTTAATTTACCAATATTTCAGTATTTTCTTATTTATAGGCTATTATTATATATACTCGTATCTCAAAAAAATTAATTTCGAGATAATTGATGTTTTGTTTATGGCAATTTGTTGAAATACCTGTAAGATTGAGATAGAGGAAATTTTCTTAGTAGATTTTTTATATGATTGAACTAAGATGCCGACATTTGGAGTATTTCATTAGACGCGTAATTTCTTAAGCTATCCGATGCCATAAGAATCTCGGATATTTCTTTTTTGAGATACGTCTTTTTCGCTTAGTACGGCAGATTAGTCCAGTAGAATTAGTTATGAAAATGAGAAGAAAAAAAATAGTTCATTACAGCACTCTGACAGCTGAACATTGTTGAACAAGCTCTTGTAAAAGAGGACAAAATAAATCGAACCGACAGCAGCCATCCGGGGTGGAATGGGGTGCATTTTTAGAGGTCGAACACAGAATTTGACGATTTATGGCTAAATTGTGCATCCTATCAAAAAAAGTTTAAGGTAAAAGTTGTAAGAAATAAAAAGATCTACAACTTTTGCACTAATCATTTTCACCTTAACCTTTTTTTGGTTTTTTTTTTGGCTTTTAATTGTTTTCTTTGACAAAAAAGTCTCTATGAAGCTGAAACATGGGCAAAAGATGAGAAAAATCGATCATAATTTTTTTTTTAACTTAGGGGACCGAACTACATCATAAAAAATTAAGAAAGCTCATGGAACTAAAAAAAACATGTCAAAAAAGTCGGCTAGTGTTATCAAAGCTCTTTTTATTTCAAATTTCACACTTTGAAATTTTCATGTTTGTGATTTACCCTATATTGTATGATATATGAAAAGATTTCAAAGTCGCAAAATGCGATGACTCGGCGAAAAAAAGATATTTCAGAAAACTCAACAGCATTTGAAAGAAAAAGAGCTCAGCTTTAAGATCTCAAACATAGTTTTTGAAAAAACAAAAATCACGGTGCTGCATAGCCTCAAATTTGTCGAAAAACAGTGCTTTTTACACTTTTATGTTAAATATTTTAAATACCTTACGTGATAGAGCAATTCTGAGATACGGTTGTAGAGTACCCCAAGCCACAATATATAAGTAATAGAGTCAAAAAAAGGGGAAAAAATGCCAATTTGTAGCACTATGTACTTACTGATTTATGTAGCTATTATCTACAAAAAAATATACATAGTTAAACTTTATATGTAAATCCTATTTGCATCGCCGTGTGCTGGTGTTGAAGTATTCATAAGCAAGCTTGTGTGTTTTCTTATGAGATTTAGCACCTCTTTTGTACTGTACGTTTTCTCTCAATAATGGACACGCTCTGTCTATGGCTTTTAAAATGGCAGCCGCAATTTAGCAAAGGATTTCGAAATATATATTCACCTCGTTAATTTTCATGTTTTCCTTTAATCGTAACTTATCGCAGTGCTGAAAGTAATATTAGTTTTGAAATCTTTGCATATTTTTTGTACGATATGTATGTATATAAATTCTTATACATACGTTTTAGCACTAATAGCTTAAATTTAAGAAGAACAAAGTAGATTTTCTTCGGCTAAAACTTGTACCAAACACCACACAAAAATGTTAAAATAAATAAAATAATATATATTATTGAAGTTGAAATTATTCCTTCAACAAAAATTTTTCGCAGAAGTTTCATCCTTGCCTTGGTTGTGTGCGCAGATACTCATTTATATTGGTATCATAACTACAGGCTATGTTCCACCGCTTGACTTAAAAAAGTTTTCAAGAATTATCCTATATAGGTACCTTTTGACTTTTTCTCGCTGATCTTACTCATTTGCAAGAAAATATGAGCCAGTAACTTATTAAGTGGGACTATCAGTACTGCAGTGTTGGTTTCTAATAATCTCAAATAAATGAAAATTGGTATCATCACTCATTTGTCAAGTTGTCAAAAAATGTTTATATCTTATCAAAGTATTGAAATCGATGTGTGCACCTACTATGGGCGCTGTCAAAAACCGTTTGGAGTAGTAAGGCTTGAACCATTTTTAAATCTAACCTAAGCATCTTCTAAAGTAATTTTGTGGCAACTTCTAGTTTCTCAAGCACATTCTACCGTACAGTGTGCGGCAATGCGCCCATGACCTCTTCTCGAAAGATCGCCAGACATGTTCTATCATTAAAATGTTGGCGGTATTTTTTCTAGAATTCCATAAACTAGCTTTTTGTCTGTTTACTCATAATATATAACCATTGTAATTTTCAAGTGAAAAAAAAAAATAAAATAAAAAATGTTGAAAGTGGAAAGAACTTTTTTAAGCCCTTCACTGAAAAAATCATGTTCAAATCACTTCATCAGCTCTCATAATTCCCCCTAAAGGCCGTTCACCTCCGTTTGTTTTTTTTTTTAATTACTTTCTTTCCTTTTTATGAATAACAAAGACGAACAAATTTAAGAATGCATTTTAAAAAATGGACGTCCGAAATGGTTTCAATTTTCCCTCTCCCTGCTTGTACGTTTTTGTTCTTTTGTACAATCCCCCTCCCCACCTCCCACTGCAGATGTCTTGTATGGATGACCCCTAAGCATGTGGAACACATTTTTGATGTGTGAACGTTTTCACTTGCGAATGTGAATGAAAATTTATACAGTTTATACGCCACCTGTATAATTTTTTTCGACTTTTTCAAATTTTAATAACTAGTTAGTTAGTTATTTATTTATTTCATACATAATATTACAACTCATTTTTATTATAATAATAATTCAAAGAGTTTAAGATTTTTCTTTTTCTACTTAATTATTACATTTTAATTTAGATATACAATATTTTGATTTAAACTTGAAGTCTTATGGAGGCAAAAATTTACAAAAACCTATTTGAATATTTTTTAGATAAAATACCTTAAACTACTTACTTATACTACCTAAGATGAAACTTTTTTAATAACTTTTTCATAAGTTTTTAACACATTTTTAAAATTGTTTACCCTCATCAGGGTATCAAAACATGTTTAAGTTTGCCGCTAGTGCTTGCATTCACCGGTTTCTTTAATTTTTTTGAAAAATCATATATATACATATCAGAAATAAGTTTCAATTTCTCTTATTTCTAAATATATTTGTAAGAATGCCAATCAACTACAAAAGTAAAATTTAACTATGCGAGAAAAGTTGCACCTGTCTTGTGATGAATAATTAATTTAAGGTTCGTTGAACAGAACGTAAGGAACAAATTAATAAATCCATAATGATATTAAATTTCTTTGAATTATATTCTCTTAAGAAATACAAATAGCGTACACGTTTCGAAACTTCTCTCATAACCTATTCAGTTCCAACGTATGTGAATACCTACTGGTGATACAATTATATTGGAAAACATATCGATATTTTTTTGTTATATGTTATAAAACACAAAAGGTTCCCTGAAAATTATGTTTTTCGATTGATTTTAAATTTTAAGAATGCACTGCCATGCACTGCAACTACACTACAACTTGGATAGGCGTATTAGTAATGTGAACTGTTTTGCAATAGAAATGCAAGACCGACTTGAGCCATAGTGAACAGTAAACATGCGTTGATATGATAATATGTATAGATTAGGACGCCGTTAAAATACTAAGTTTTGCAGACGCTCTCCTCAAACGGTGGTAATCGTAAAACGTTTGGGAAACCTTAAGTCTGAATTCAAGTTTATTCAGCCCCTCAAATTCTTAATCCAGGACCAGTCATAGCTTTGCGAAGATTGTAAGCTATCGAATGTCGAAACTGCATTTTCAAGATTGCTGAATACTGACATTACCCTAAAATGCGCATTTTGTGCCGAAATATCAGGGATTAATCACTTGTAATTGCTAATATATGTATGTAGTTTAATACACTGCATTAAAAAATTGATTATATTACTAGTCCAGTAGAATTAGTCGAGAAAATGAGAAAAAAGAAAAATAATTCGTTGCAACAATCTGACAACGGAACATTGTTGAACAAGCTCTTTTAAAAGAGTACAAAAGAATCGAACCGAACAGCAGCTATCCGGGGTGGAATGGGGTGCATTTCGAACACAGTTTTTCACGATTATTCGCTAAACTGTGCATCACATCAAAAAAAATTTAATACAAAAGTTGTAGGAAATAAAAAGATCTACAACGTTTATACTGATCATTTTCATTTAATGGAAACTTATGTAGTGGTACTGACAATTTCAAATTATAGAGTATTAAGGTGAATACAGTGAAAACAACAAAGGATTTGAGAAACACCAAAGCTCTACTTGTCGGAGGGACCAGAGATTTTTAATTTTTCGGTAAGTTTTTCTATTGCAGTATACCTTCTTTTAACCATTTATCTAAAGAAGACATAACAACGAGTAAATGAGCCAAAACAGAACTCCTTAGGAGGTGTAGTCTTAAGAAGAATCTCAGTTTAAAATTTCGGTCTTTTTAGTTTAAAAATTAAATTTGACAACAACCACTAAGTATTTCGGGCTGAAAAAATTATTGCCTTTGTGTAACACCGAAAAATATCTTTCACCCAAGTTTCAGCTCCATAGAAACTTTTTTGTCAAAGAAAAAAATAAAAACCAAAAAACCGGTTTTCAGCCATTTCTTCGAAAAATTTTGAGGTTAAGGTGAAAATTATCAGTACAGAAGTTGTAGATCTTCTTATTTCCTACAACTTTTGCATTAATTTTTTTGATATGATGCATAGTTTAGCCAGAAATAGTGAAAAACTGTGTTCGACCTCTGAAAATGCACCCCATTCCACCCCGGAAAGCTGCTGTCGGTTCGATTTTTTTGTCCTCTTTTACAAGAGCTTGTTCAACAATATTCCGCTGTCAGATTGCTGTAACGAATTATTTTGTTGTTCAAACCCTATTCCTCCTGGACTATACATATGATAATGAAATTAAAAGAAGCTAAATTCATAATGCTAGTTCCAACTCTTTCCGTTTTGACAAATAATGCCCCATAAGTAAGTAAGCAAGCAGTACATGAAAAAATAAGTAGTCACAACTTAGACAGATTAAGCCCGCAACTTAAGGAATTTGCACGTTTTTCATGTAAGATATTAATTTTCTGTTCCCTTTTTTTATGAGCAACTTTTTTTTTACGTGAAATTATGCATTTTATGGTCGTTGTCCTTTGGATGCTGATGCTCATGCTGATGATGATGATGACGATGAAGACAAAGCCATTAAAAGAATGTTAGAAAATTTGTGCGTAGACCTAAGGATGGATATAAAAAAAAAGCAAAAATTACTTCGCATCGGCATCTTAGAATGGCAGGCAGCAATAAAATTGATTTCCCTTAAGAAAAGTCAAGCGGATTCCAGGTCCTTGTTGTTTTACCTAAGCGTGCTTGACTCTTTTTGTTTTTGCTTTTGAATATTTGTGTTGTTAATAAATTTTATGCGCAGTAAATACGCGTATCACGTTTCAATGTACAACAATTTATATTCAAAAATTTCATATACCCCAACCTCAATCATCGTTTGTCTTACGTAACTCTTTCCGAAACGATTTATTCATGTAATGTACGATATTTTCATCCCTATTGGATATACATAATTTGCATATAGCCTCGCTGTAAACAAAAGAGATTCTCTGAATCTTCTTTTAAAAGCCCCCTTGTGAAGAATTTTTGATGCACCTTTAGGATTTGACTTGAATTGCAGGCAACAGCGGCGGTGCCTACGATTAGTGAATATTTATAACCCAACAAGTGATTGTTTTAAAATGCAAACGAGGAGCTGTTATTATTATTGTCGTTATTATAATTGTTGTTATATGAACGCACAATGGGGCAAATTCAAATACAGAGATAAAAGTCAAATTATTTGGAACTTAAAATTTAAAAGGAACTTGGCGGTGAAGGTGTCCTACCTATCCGAAGCTAAAAAAAGTGTTATCAATATTCTGCACGCCGCATACTTTAATAGGCTGCTGATGAATGAGTTAACAGAAGGTGTCGCAATTTCCACAGAATACAGAAGAATAGTTCAAAAAATTACATATCATCAAATCAAACTGTAGGTATTACACGAATGTGTTTATTTTTTAACAAATTTATGCATAAAACATTTTCAAAAACAATGTTAAGTAACACTATTTAGCAACAAATTAAAAAAAGATTGATTTGAACCTTGGAGTCGTTAAGATTTACGCTTCGTTATTAAACATACAAAAATAATTACTAAAACCCATCCACTGTACAAAGGCAGCCATTGTGTCACCGCTTCTTAGTTTAATCACTCCAACATCTGAGCTTATTCCCAAGTCACCATAGCCGATATTTATGTTGCTGAAACAAAAGACATCATCAGACGAAATTTAAGTACAATTCCACTTAATATTCTTTTTGTATTATATATAATATACTATATTTTTTTATTATTATCATATTTTACTGTCAACATTTCTTTATAGCGTAAAAAGAATTTATTTTGCAATATTTCCTTTACTATTTGCTTTCAATTTATTTTCATTTCAAGTAAAAAGTATTTTTTTTTTTGCTCTATGACGGGCAATTCACATTCAATGTTTTTTTTTGCAATTTTTGTGCCTATTGATTTAGGTCTTTTATTTTTATTTTATTTTTGGCTTTTGTTGTTGTAGCTGATCCCAATTTATGTTTTCTATTAAATATGAACACATTTTTTATGTAGTTTTGTTGCTGTTGAATTTTATGATTGAATTGCCATGACAACACATATATTGTTTTTGTTGTTTTAAAAATCGTTACAATATATAAGGTACAAAAAAAAAACAACTATATTAACGGAAGCGGAAGTGATGTTGTTGACTGTTCACACTGCAAATAATTTTTATGTTGTTTTTTTGAGCTCAAGCAAGTAAATGGCTTGACAATGGCGTTTGATAAAAGGACCGAGTTTTTTCTTCTCTTTTTTAGTCACCAGTGTTTTAGAGTTCCAGATATTACTTACAGTTTTCTTTAATAATATTTATTATCTCGAAAACTAATAGACTAAGCAAATAGGTTTTTTTTGTTTGCCATTATATTGAATTTTAAGAAAAGCTAAAATGCAGTGAATAACAATTTCTTGAGTTTTTTATCATTTTATTGAAAAGAAAATAATTTTCTTTTTGGCTTACTTCTATTTTTTTTGTAAAACTTTAAATCATAGGCTTTTTTAAATTTAAAACGAAGAAACTCAATAAGAGTTTGAGTACCACATAAAAAATTCCTTTCAAAAATCTTACAACAACTTTACCAAATCTTATTATTAATTTTTTTTAGAATATTTTCTATAATCCAAACTATGGTTGTAACGGAGCTCCGCATCCTCAAGTGCAGAACTTCCGCTTGATATCGTACCTCTGCCTCCGCTTCTGCCACCGCAAATTTTAATGCGGTAAATCGGAGGTATAGCGGAAGTCATAAAATCAAGCTTAGAGTTTACAAAGTGGAAAATTCGGTGCTTAAGTTAATTCATATTTTATTTTTTGTGCTTGTAAGTGGCTAAAATAAGATTAGCTCGACCATAGTTAGAAACTTAGTTATTTTTTTTAGTTAGTTTCATAAGAAATGGTTATGGGTACAAGCTAGTATGAATTACGTTTGCACAGATTTTGAAAGTAGACCACTTCAAAAATATCGTGTTGAAATTTCATTAAGATTCAATCTCTCTAAGTATATTTTTGCACTTTGTTTGAGAGCACTCTCCACTCTCATTTCTCTCGAATTCCCTTTTTTTATACGGTGCCTGTCTTTTCTCCAAAATTACTGAGCCGATCCTAAAGAAAATTTTTTCCACATATTCGTCACATGTATGGGTATCGCATCAACGAAAACTAAGTCAAAATATTAATTTTTTCTATTTTTTTAAACAGACTTCTTATTTTTCGAACACTTTTGCTCAAACAGTCGCCATTTTGTCATTTTTGCAAAAAATATAATAATTTTGGTTCAGGCGATAGCCACTGTCATGCTGAATTTAAATTTTTTTGGTTTTTGTGTTTCATTGGCTCCGTTGACATCAATTGTTTATGTACGACTACGCAGATGGCAATATTTTGCATACATATAATTTTAAATGAATTAAAAAAAAAATGTTTTCGTGTATTGCAAGAGTGTAGAAAAGAATTGTAATCATATCTTTTACTGGTGGTGGAATAATCAATTCATAAAAATAGCTCCTTCGGCTGGAAATCTAGGTTGCCTCCTAATGTTTATTTAATACTAACATTTTTATAAAATCTTGTATTTTAAATACTTTCAAATTGTTTTTCCACCTCCGCTTCCGTTAAAACTCCGCATCCGCGGAGATCAATTTCAGAATTCCGCATTCGTATCCGCTTCCACATAGATGACCTCCGTTACAACCCTAGTTACCTTAAGAAATTACAAATTCCGCAAAAATTGTTATAATTCGTGGCAACACGGTTCGTTTTAATGGGCAATCATAAATTAAGAAAATCAAATAAATTACAAAAGGATCATACGCTACACAATTATTTTTAATTTTTTTTTTTAAACTCAAACACAAAACTTTTTATATTGATCCGTCACAGATGGTACCTGAATCTATGTGTTCTGCGTTATGCCTTTGCATTGCGATGTATGTATACCTTAGTGAGTTGAGCTTTATCTAATTATTACAAATTTCTCTGTGACTAAAGTATTTCTATACGATTGCTTTTTATTTTTGTCAAAATGAAAAACTGAATTTTCACCACTAAAAATAAAGGGTGGGGTATGATAAACCCCACATGATTTAAAAAAGAAACAATTTTCTCCTCACAAGAATTTCTGCTAATAGTCTGTAGAAAACATCCTACAACTGGCACGGTAGGAACATTTAGGTGTGCGAAACATACCCCACGTCATTGACCGTTTTAGATTTTTGATCCTCATTGACGACGGGCAATGAAACTTCAATATAAATGAAATTTCAATATAAAACAAGCAAAAACTTTCGAAAATTGTGTATAAAACTTCCCTTACAATCTCTGTCATTTGGAGCAATTCCATTCCAAAATAATGCGACTGATATTAATGGCAGTTATAATGAATGTGTAGTATATTATTCGCAAATGTTGAACTGGAATGCGTTAAATACAGGGTGCACTTATGTTCCAGATCGATGACTTTTTTAAATAACTATTTTTAATACTTAGGTTTGAATTCCAATGGTATCGAAAGAATAGTAAAAGTAATTTAAGATTAAATAAAACTGAAACTAACCAATACACTATGGGCTCGCTGACCACTTTTGCTGGCCAAAACCTATTTTTTTCACACTCTGTATTAGTTTGATGTTGTTGTAATCTAATGGAAAATACTTCATTTTTCCGTGTCGGTAAACACTGAAATGTAATTGTGCTAAAACCTCAACCGTCAAAAACTTCTTAGAAAAAGTGCCAAGTTCCATCAAATCAAGTAGCTACTTTAGCAGAGGAGTGCGATCGTATTGAATAATTGCATTACCATTTACTAAAAAAACTACATTTAAAATTTTTAAAAATAATTACAATTAGCAACATGAATTGGTTTTTTATCCCTCCTGCAAAATTTAAAAAAAATTCCAAGCTAACGATATCTAAAGTAAAGGTGATGGCAGGTACTTTATGTACGTTTACGTTTATGGAATTTTCTAAAAAAAGATCTGGTGCTGTGAAAAAAATCAATTATTTGATGCAACCTATAAAAATTTTGTGATTTTTTAATTCTTAAGTTTATGTTGGCTTGCAAAATTTTGACCAAGTTTTCCTAGCCTAAAACCAAAAAAAAAAATGATAATATGGGATGTGATAAGTCTGTTTTATCATGTTTTGTGTTGCGATTTTTAAGAAAAACCGTTTTTTCCAGGCAATTTCTTCTTCAAAAATTCCGATCTTTTTCGTGTTTGGCGAAACGAGAATATCAAAGGACGTAAAAATTTGAATTTTTGATATTAAATTCGAAATCAGCGACCCCGAAGATCCTCTAACACAACGTTTGATACAGAACAGTGAAGTTTTTAAATTTTGGCAGCCATATTGGATCCGCCATTTTGAATTTTGAATTTTTGACATCAAGTTCGAAATCAGCGACTCCGAAAACCACCTTTCACAACGTTTTATATACATAGATACAATAACAGTCTTAAATTTTGGCCTTCATATTGGATCCGCCATTTTGAATTTCTAATTTTTGACATCAAATTTGAAATCAGCGACCCCGAAAACCCTCTTATAGAGCTTTTCAGAGTTCTGGCCAGCAAAAGTGGTCAGCGAACCCATAGTGCAATGTAGAGATCTATTTTCATATTTAATACATGACTTATCAGTAAAATTTATAACCTAATTCAGTTTGGAAAATTTGTCCGGATGTACTGCATACTCAGATATGATCAGTTCAAAATGGTACACGCGAGACTCCAATGGTTAAAATATCTACCAAAATAACCATAGGTGAACCGTTTTCAGAAATTGCGTTGTGCTCTGTTTCACAGACGTTGGATAAATGATTCTCTATGACAAATGGTACAATGAAAGGAAAAGCAGCCCTGCAGAAGAGTTTTAAAGTTTATAATACAACTAAGTATCCATAGTGCCGAAAAACCAACGCCAAAATCGGGGTGGTTTGCAAAAGAAATGTGTTTCTATAGCTCATACAATAATTTCTGACGTCAGATTAGCTTATTAATATTATCACTCGAGACGACTTTCGAACATATCTATACACTGAATTTGGGTAAAACATCTTGTTACCTCCGACTTTTTCTGGCAAGGAATAACAAAACTGTTGCAAATATAAAAAAAAAAAAACGGAAACTGATTGATCTGGCCACCATGTTTCTTCTCTCAGATGTTAGTCAAGTGGTTATAGCCGAGGCTGGATAGAAGCGCCTGGTCGCTCAGTATAGAGCAGACGCATCTATCGACACTCTAAATGTACTTTGGTTTCGCTTGTTCATCAAATCAGTAACCAACGTGAAGTTGAATCTGGCACGTTCGCTTCCAACTAACTACGCTGCTACCTTTCTTTTGTATCGCACATGTTAAAGTGGTTGGACTTGAAGATGGATGTCGCAGAGTGGAGTTGATCGAAGAATTTTTTGACTAATTAATGTGTTTTAAAAAAACCAAACTAAAATAACGGATAGTCTAATATACAAGAAAAAAATTGTCACTTATTTTTGAACCCCATACTTTGCGTTACTTTTATCTACTTACATAAATGCATTTTAAGCCCATTGCTAACTTAACTGTTAATAATGCTGTCAAGTTACAAAGTTTCGAGCACAATTTTTTCTCTAATTTTTCTTATGAACTTTAAAATAAAATTAAATATGTTATAATAAAAAAAATTGCTAATCCTTTCATTATCCTCACTCAAACACCAACAGTGCAATCGACCTTAACAGCTTTACTCCACCATAATTATCATGACAAACTTTTACCACGTTTGTACGCGTATTATAAAATTTTAATAAATTTCAAAAGTAAACGTAATTCTTCACTTTGTTCGGTTTTATTGTTGTTGTTGCTGTTGTTGGTATGGCTGCAGTGTTCGTTCGTTTGTTACAAAACACTTTACAGCTGACAGCTTCGCGCAGTGTATCTTCATCAACCCTGATTAATGGCCTTAAGCTATAAAATAAACCACGCTCGCGTTGACCAAAAATATTAAGCTGTAAAATATTCTTTGTTTTTCTCACTATCCTTTAATTTTTTCCCTCATTTAAAAACTTTTTGTAAAAATTAAAATGAGATACAATTTATTTGTACGCATATATTACCACCAGTAAGAACAACTTTTTTTTCATAATGAAATTACTCTCTTAACATCATATTTTATATTCTCTCTTCGAAAGTAAAAAAAAAAACTATTGAATTTTGAAGCCAAATACAAACGATACAAATAAGAAGAAGAAAAAAAAGAACAGAAACAACACTTAATTCAATAAGCAGCATAAGCAACGAAAAACCAAAACGACAATTTTGTGTGCAGTTTTGCAAAAACTTAATCCTGAAAAAAAGGCAATTTAACTTCAAAAAATAGAAAAAATTAATTAGCCATAATCTTGCTTATCACCAAAACAATGTTTTAAAAAAGAATTTATAAAATTCGTTTCAGTATATTTTGCGCCAAAGCGTTACAAACCATTTTCATATAAGCAATTTTATATAAATAGTATAGATAAACAAAGAGGCACACTGTAATTTTAATGAAAATTTGATGCCGTAATTTATTTTTTCTAAATCCTACAAAGAAATCCACATATTTATATAAGAAAAAATCTAAATAACACATTTTGAACTTTTTTGCACATTGAAAAAATATCAAAGCGAAATATTTGGAACTATGCGTTAAATGTCTTACAATATTGACGTGACGGAGTAATTATATTGGTGCTGTCCAACATGACTTGATTTAATAAAACCTCAAAATTTTAACGTGCTATAGGAATCTTACGATTAAAATTTCATTTACCATCAAAAAATCCATATGCAATTTTCAAAAACATTATGAAAAAACTACAGAAGTACATCATATAAATACGGTTTGAATTGTCAAAATTCTAACAGGATAAGGTAAATTTACTTCCAGACTTTACTTTATTTTACTTCATAGTTTCTTTTCATATTAATAATTTGCTGCTGTTTTTATTTTTATAAAGGTGTACTGTTAATGCTTTATGTTTTATTCATAAAGTACTTAACAAAACAGTTTGCAAAAAATCACTTTTTGAATTCCCGTAATTCTGGTTTTTGTCATTTTATGGACATTAGTTAAATTTGCTTTTACCTCACGTGTCTGTCATATTTTATTTTTTTTTTGTTTATTTAATTTATTTGCTTTCATGGTTACTATGCATTTTTGTTTATCTGCTTATTGTCACAAAGTACTTTTATAAGTGCTTGTTAGTTTTCAGAAATATCACTTCTTTTAAAACCATTTTTTAATGACACATTTAATTTAAAAACTTTTTTCAATTGTAGAGAGTGCATTTTGTCACGTGAGTGCGTTATTTTTTTTTTTCATAACTAGCGACCTTAAATTTGTAGAATTCAACTGTTAAATTACTGTCATGAAAGTTTTCTATCAAAATTATTTAATGTTTAGGAAACTTTTCGACTGGTGGCGACGCCACTCCTTTACTTGGCAAATATGAGGTAGCGAAATTACTAACGGCTTATATCATGACTACTCGTTAAAAAAATGTGTAAAAAAACATGTTTAGAGATTGCCTGTAAACATAGAATATCTCATAACTTTTGTAAGTAATTGATCTAGAGCAATAAATTGAGAGAGATTCCTTTCGTAAGTAACTCAAATATTTTTAATAGGATCACCTTTTCAGATTGCTAAAGTAAAACAATTTTTTTTTCAATGCTCTTTTTTTAAGGGGACATGACACCGTCAAACTTTCAAGAAATCAAAAAATTTTATATGACTATTTCTTGTTTAAAAAATATTGAAAAATAAATTTTTAATAATATAAACCTCAAATTCTGCTTATAAAAGCATTTTAGGAACATCGTACCAAAGCTAAAGTACTTGAAAAGCTATAGTTAAAAAACTTTAAACGCGTTTGTCTCGAAACCACGTTTTTCGAGTTGGCGAGCATGATAAAAAAAACTACTCGACCGATCTTTCTAAAATTTCTATATGTTGCTGTGCATATGTTAACGCAGCGAATGAACTACGGACAGTAAGATAGGTATTATGGTTTTTGATTTTTGCCACGATTTTGGCCCGAAAATTTGCAAATTTTTGAAAAAATTAAGCCATTTTGTTATTTTTGGACCAACATTTTTTCTTGTAGTTCATTCCCTGCCGGTTTTGATGCAGATTAAAACTTATGATTTTTTTTTTTAAGATGTCCCAGTGAGACACAATCAAAATATATGTGATATCTTGTTTTTTATTAAAATTATACGCATTTTAAAACAAAATACTTTTGAAGGTATCATGTCCCCTTAAGTTTCAGTTTTTTTCTAAAAAATAACATAATAAAATGTGATTTCATTTGTATATTTCAGTGCATCTATCAAAAAGTTTATCATTTAATGTTTTGCCCTGCGTCATACACAGAAAGGATTACTTACAGACAAACTTTTAACAAGAAAAGTGTACCACCCAGGGCTAAACTCTGTATGGTGCTCTTCTAGGTAGTACTCTGGTGCTCTTCTAGGTAGTACTATAATGCTTTGAAATATGTATAAGAAAAATACACTATATTACGGTATTTTGGGAAAAAGTTCAATTTAAAAAAAAAAAGATTAAAAAAATTTGTTATTTGATTTTAACCAGAGGCAGTTTTGAACAGAAAATACGGCTAGAAATAATGGTACACATAAAAAATATGTGAGTTAACGAATGAAACTTTCTAATTATTTTCCTCTACCTCTATGATTTAGAAAGCTATGTGACAATCTTTGTTTATAAGTATGTACTATTCTAAATTAACTTTGTTAAGCATCTAAAGGGTAAAGAGTCTCAAGACTGAGCCCCTCGATACAAATTTTTACCATAAAATTTTTTACCTACCTACAAAATTTCATAGCCACATTATGGCATTAACTCGGTAATCCGTTAATCGTTAATTAACTAAGTTAATATTTCGACTATTTCGGATTAACTTTTCAGTTAACTTTAAAAAATGTTAACGGACTCGTTAACTTCCCTTAAATTTCCACTTTTTTAAAAAAAATTTTTGAAGCTGCATTTTATCTTAGATCAAAATTTTACATTATTAAAGTATAACTACTCAAGACTTATTCCTGAAATTTTGGTCCAAAAATATTTGTCAATTAGTTAGAAAAGTGCAATGCCATGAACGACCTCAAAATTTGCGGTTAGTCAAGATATCTGGAGCAACGCGGATAACATCAACGATGATGAGGAAGAATTTTTCACTTCTGTCACTCAGTCTAAAGAAAAACCTAAGATCCAAAAATTGTTCCTAACCTGTTAACTTCCAGAACCCAAATCAACAGTTTTTATAAGAAGATCACTAACTCAACGAAATAAAAAATGCCATTTATATCACGAGTCTTCCGAAATGTAACGCTTTAACGTTAAACGAAGTTAACATTCTTAGTAACGGATTAACGATTAACAAAGTTAACTATTTGATTAGCGATGCTATGTCTAATTCCATACACACATTGTAAGGTTCTTAACGTAGATAATAAAGTAACTTCGGGTATTGTGATATGGGTATTTTTGTATCTTAAATTACACGTAACTTTTATAGCATAGCATCTATTTTTTTATGTATTATGGTTTGTTGATGCATTGTGCAGTATAATACAACTTCGGAGCTCTATAGCATATGCCAATCTGAAGCTATTTCAACGAGATGGAAAAAAGCGTTCGGATAATGTGATATACCATCATGAAAAGTATAACAAGTATAAAACAGTAGGAACTAATAATACAATAACATTACATCCTTCAATAGAATTTCCATAAAAAAGGAAACTAGATTTAAACTGAATCAATAAGCGAAAAGCAGAACACATTAAAGTTAGATAGATGACTCGCGTACAAAAATTGCTTGTCGTCTTGGAAGACAATCATTGTAAGCCCTCATTGCTGGCATTGAACTCAGGTCTGAATCTTTGTATCCCTTTGGAAGGATTTGTTGCAAAAAGCACAGATAATTTCCTTGCTGGGTGGACCAAATTAGACTATATCACATTACCCGATTTTCAGTTTTAATATACTTGGGTTATTTTTATTAAAACAAATTTCAGCAAATAAAGAATTCACATTACTTATGACAAAGTATATTCATCTACTAACAAATTTTAGTACTTCGGCTATAAGACTTACTTTATTTTGGGCTTAATTCACTCATAAAATGCCCACAAATAAAATCTCGACTTGTGGCTAAGTCAATTTCAACGCACTAAGGCCAAAAACAGTGAATGCGAACGCACAACACCTTGCAGCACATATTTTAACACATTATTTAAGGAAATATGATGGCATATCACATTACATGACCATATCACAAAACCCGAAGTTACTCTATAGATTTTGACACCACATTTCAAAACTCCTGCTGTTATAGGCCCAAAGATATTTTTTGTTTTTTTGTTGTATGAGTGGTGCCACGCCCTGTTATCATATTTGGTCTACATTTTGTGAGGCACTTAGAATAGTAGATAGTATAGATCTTAGAAGCAAATCTCAAAACTCTTTCTTCTCCTATATGAGACGTTCTTTTACAAACCGAACAGTTTCTGACCACCACATTTTGAAATCGCTACAAATTTGTTTTAGTATTCTATGAGTGCTGGGATTTAATTTTTTATCGAATTTAATTTTTTATGAATATCAACTGACTCGACTCTGGTTTCGGCATTTCAATGCATATAGCTCCAAAACAGGTGGGCGGACCATTATCAAACTTGGCACGAAGTATAAGCATAATATAAGCTTTTTTTCAATGCACTTACACTTTTTGTTAGGCGAACATTGTAACGATAAAAAAATATTTCTCATTTTGTTCAGTGTATTCCTTTTTTTATTTTTAAAATCCAAATACGAGGTGAAAAAGTTCATTAAATGATGTATAAAATCCAGTGGTTAATTCATTTCATCAGACTTTTTTTAAAATATATAATGACATTTGAAGTAGTGCATTCCTTACGATTTCCCAAACTTTCAAAGACCCATATTTTGTAAACCAGTGTTGCCATTCTAAAAATATTTTGTTTCTGTGTCGAGGACATAAACAGGTACAACATATTCAAATATATCTGAAATTGGAAACATGAACCCCTGTCCGCTTCGCGTAAACTGCCCGTTATGTTATTTCAGCGAAAGCTTAAATCTACATTACTGATTATGCTACGTGTATTATGATGACGCTCTGTTGATAATGATGCTGCCAAATAAAGGACTTAATTTCATTTGCATTTTTTCCTCAATTGAAAAAATTTTACTGGCAATTTTTTCGTCGTTGGGTTTTTTCTTTTTTTGGTTTACTCAAAATTGTGTGGATGGACATGTAGCGCTTCTCTCCCTTGGCAGGAACTAAAAAAATATACAAAAGCTTTTGTGCTGCAAGCGTCAGAATATTTGAATTTTTAATAAGTTACTGCAACAATTTCGTGGTCATTATAAGTATTTATTGTTGTTGTTGTTGTTTTTGGAAACGTATTCAAACACTAAATATGGGTATTTAGTAAAATACATATTTTGAATTTTACAAAAATGAGTGCGGAGTAGACTTAGTGAGCGCGTAAATACTGCAGCTGTTTTTCGTGTTGATGATTTTTTCTTTTTTTGGTAAAACAAAATTGATGTTTTGTAATCGTTAGCAATTTTGTTGCTGGTTGTTTTTATTTGATTTGGTTAAGTTTTTTTTTCGGAATTTTAAAGTGCTAATTGCATTAAAATTCAATTACCGAAAACCGCATATGAATTGTAAATATAAATTGTATGTTAAATTTTATTTGTTTTTTAGTTTTATTTACACATTTGTGTTGTGAGCTACTGTTTGTTTCAGTATAAATTTACATTTATGTTTTGATATCTTCAGTAAAATGGGATCAGAATTTAATTGTTCATTATTATTCGCCACAAATATTTAATAGGATTTTCATGTTGAAGATTCTTGCTATATTCCTTCGCTTTTTCCTTATTTGAATTAAGACCGTGAACATAATATTTTGTTTGTTGTCACTGCCATATCTTTCAGCCTATTTCCTTTTTGGCTGTCATAATTTTTACGATGTTTCTTTCCACATAAAGTTTTAAATTTTAAGTTGTTGCTAGAGCTGCAAAATTGCATATATGTAATAATTCATTGTTATGTAAATTATAATAATAAAAAAAAAAAAAAAATTTTTAAGTTTTTTTATCACATGCCACTTCATTTCGTTTGGGTCATACAGTACGGTTAGTTCTATGCACTACTTAACTTTATATTAGTCCTGAAGGAAGCATTCCTCAAATAAAGGAAGTGAGCTGTAAAATTTATCAAAATGTAGATACTTTGTTTTAAGCTTCCTTAGTTTTCATTGGTCATTAGAAGTTTTTTATTTATTTGTAGTGTAAGATATATTCTTGTATAAATTAACTAATTTTATTTATTAGATATGACGCGCTCAGAACAAAAATGAAGCATAAAATTTGCTAGAGGAAAAGTGAACTAAGAAATTTCAAAGACCAAAAACGAACTTTCGTTCTGCTTTGCCAATTTAATTTTGTATTTATGCGTAAGTTATAACCATAGGTGGGCACAAGTTCTTCTGCAAGTTCTAACGAGAGCGTAATTGAGAGTAACGGGAGAGCATTTGTGTATACGTATACAAATGTGAGCGCACAACAACGATTCAATTCTACTTCAGCGGAGTAGAACTTCATATGGTTGTTGTACCACTACATGGAAACAAAATGTGCATGCATGTTAGTGCCCACCATTGGTTATAACCAGAGCTGGGCACCACTACACGCGTATTTCGATTCAATGTTCTTCAATGCATGTGTAGTTGTGCTTTGTTTGCTTTTTAAAGCAAACTGAATTAAATTTTACGCTCTCTGCTTTATATACGTATATGAAATGTTATTCTCATTCTGCCGCAGTACCGCGCGCGGTACGTTTTGCCCAGCCACGGTTATAACCAGTGATGCCCACTACCACAAACAAACGCGCTTACAATAAGAATGTGTTGATGATTTGATCATCAATTCTGTATACGTGCACGCTTTTAACGCTCTTTAAGCGCCTGTTCGTTCTCATTTTTACGCTCTTTGAGCGCCTGCTCGTTCTCTGGGCAGCACCGGTTATAACTCATCGTACGCATTCGCCCAGCAGGCAAATGAGCAAGGCCTTACTCGGAAAAGGCCTGCTAGCACTGCTGCGATTATATAAGGACTTCTCAAAACTAGATTTTCATGCAAATAAAAATACAATCACAGAAGGCATAATATGCCTTGCCACAACAGACGTGCTATCAGGCCTGATATTAGAAGGCAAAGAGAAGGACGCCATTTACTTTAGCGCTTTTCTGTTTCTTTTTTATTTCATGTATTGCAATGTTTTATGATTCGGCATAACTTTTTTGTCATATGCATTGTACATATACGACATGAAAAGTGAACATATGGTTAGAAATTAGGAGAGGTGTGCAGGCTAGTCTTCTGTTGTTTCATCTTATGTTAAGAAGGTAGAGTTTTGTGTTTTCTCTGTCAAATTGTAAAGTCATTAAAAAAATATCAACGCAAGTGAGATGGCGCGGATAAAAAAAAAAAACAATGAATATTTAGTCTTTAAATTTATTAAAATTAAATTTTTGTCAAGTACTTCTGACAGTCCTTCTACGGTAAGCGGTCTTAGAAAGCCTGCTTAGGAAGGCCTATTTTCTGCGGCCATTTCATATAAAAAAGAAATTACGTTTGAAAAGAGGGTGGAAGGCCTTATACTTCCCAAGGAAGGCCTTCTAGAAGCACTGTTAGCTCCTGCCCTTGCCTACTGGGTTGTGTTGTGAAAGATTTGATTGTACATACATTCATTCTTCTGTTTAGTTTTTGAATTGGCTTTTGACTTTAACTCCTTGGTGCATTTGTTGTACTTTTTATTAAAATAATTAATTTTATAAAGTTTTTCTACATGGAAATTTAAAGTGACTTAATAATGAAATCATTAAATGATATCACCCTAAAAACCACACCACATACACTTTCGGTGTATGGACAATCTCTCTTGGATCTTCATCATCACTGAAAAAATTTTCATTGAAAAATCGTGATCAAGTGTTGCTCATTCACCCCATGAGCCAACGTATGGCACTTGAAATAGTCTGTAGGCTTCAATTCCTACGTTAACTATATTTTGTAAGCGTTCGTACTTTAATCTTTTGTCAAAAATTCGATGTGGTTACTGAGAGATTTAATTTCTGCTTGGGCTCTTAGTCACACTTTCACGTACGGCAGCAATGTTTTCGGTTCAACGGCTTATACGACCACGCAGTGTCATCTATAACCGACCCAGTTTCTTAGAATTTGTGCACCATATTCAAAATTGCTCGCTCAGTTGATAGATAAATAATGCAATAAATAATCATGTAATGCGCAATATACGGCTCTTGATTGAAGCTTTTCTATCCAAGATCGACCACAAATGTTCTATTGCACTCAGATATGGAGCTTATGCAGACAAGTTTAATTGTTCAATAGAATTACTTCAGGTCAGTGTCTTATTGAAATATAAATGACCCCAAGCTCATTTTTTCTGCATCTATATTCCAGTTTTCCCCTAAAATGTTTACACAAACTTCTACTGTCATTTTTCCAATAATTTTTACCAAGTTCCCTAAAGCTGCGCGCTCGAAACCTAAACACATCCGTGTTTGATCAGACTCTTTTATGTTTCTTTGCATTTTTTAACTCAAATTTTTACCCAAATAATCTTGTTCCAAAAATAAATATGTATACATATATCGCTGGATTTCCTTCGTTTTCTTAAATATTACGTGAGGAAGCACTGTTAATCAAAATTCAAAGTTTCAGCGTTAGAACTTTGCAACTTTTTTTTTTAAATTTTTTTTTTTTTCCAATATTTAAAGAAAAAGCTTGAGGGTAGGTGCTTAAATTCAGAAGAGAGTTCTCTTAAAGACACGCTTTCTCTATTTTTTTTTTTGGAGAACAACTATCTATGTCACCCGTCCTAAAAATGCTATTAGTATTTAAGATATTTAATTATTGCCTTTAGTTCTATTTACAAAATAAAATAGGTTATGTCTCTTTTCCAATATAGCTTCTGTCATTTCAAAAATCATTACGCGTATATATTCTAGCACGGAATATATTTTAAATTTATACACATGTCTTTTGTTCCAAATAGATTCATTTCATTTAATAAAAAAAAGTTACCATTATTTACTTTTGTTTAATAATGTTCTTTAACCACATCATCTCCTTGCTCCACATTTGAAATTTTTTTTTGTCTTTCTCTGTCTTCCATACAAATGAAATTATAAGCAAATATTTAAATATTTGCTAAAGCAAAATCTGCTTCGTTATACGCTTGGTAGCATTTTACTTTCCACATATCGCTGGCATTACGAACACCAGCTCTACCTCCAACTACTGCAACCCCAGAGAAGCAAACACAGCAAAGTCAACATCTACTCATTGCAAATGTGGATCATGTGGCAAATGTTGCGCGTTTTTTTGTTTTTCCTCTCATCTTTTTGTAGGTTGCCGATTTTCGCAATATTTCATTATTGCAGGCTGTGAAGGTTTTTTTTGCTCAAACTTTACATTTTTTCGCGCTTTTGTTTTAAGTCTGCGACTGTTTTTTTTTTTTTTTGTTTCCATGAGCGTGCATAGTTCCGTAAGTTCAACAAATGTCAAAAGGGAAAACTTTTAGTTTACTTGCCCGTATCTGTCATTCATATGTATCTTCAATGCCGCAAAGTTTTCTGGGGCTAAAAATTGCTGACTCCTGACTGCTATGTCAATGTTAACTTTTACGTACAAATGTGTCGTTAGTGTGCCTTCGAAATTGTTGTTTACAGAATTAACGCCACAAAATCCTAAACAAACTGATTATGGTTTTTTTATTTTTAAATTCAGCAACTTCAAGTTTTGAATCTGTGGAATTCTGTGTGGAATTAAGCTAAAAAAATGTGAATTTTAACTCTCTGGCATGTATTTGTTTCACGGAAGTTCCAGCACATAACCAATTTTCTTTATCACAAGAGCAGTCCTTGTGATATCGGATGATAGTGATACAATAAAAAAAAAGGCGCAATCGAAAGAGATGAGCTGAGTACGCCTTTAATGATTTCCATTTATGGTTTTATTTGCAAAATTATATAGAAGCAGCCCGTCCGTTGATAAATAAATTCATAAACTCAAGTCATAGAAATTTCAGCTGTAGATCAAAAAAAAATAATATCACTCGGCAAATAGTGTGGATAATCAATGTCAAATTTTTGTATTTCTGCTCAAAAATTCGCGTAAATGAGTCGATGTGTGGAAAGCGTATTGTAGTGGAGCAAAAGCTTGGAGTTTTTCTTCTACAACACTGTCATTTTCTGGCAAATATTTTCTATGAAGCTTCTTAAATGATATTTTTTGTAGACTGTTTAAGGGTGTAGAAGAATATAGCAAATTTAAAAACAATCACACCATTTTTTTTCTTCAATTTTTTAAATTTTCGTGCAAAAAATTCTAAATAAATAAATTGGCGAATTTATAGAAAAACTGAATTCTGATGTGATTTCAGATTTTGATTCTTTTAAAAGAATTTCCCACAATTTTTGGATAATTTACCTATTTAATTTTTGAGCAATTTAAAAGGGGACATGGTAGAAAATCATCTTGATCAAAGTCAATTGACTTAGTCTACGGATAGAGTGCGCGCTCAAAACGGAGCCATGCGGGAAACTTAAAACTCCATGCGAGATACGAGTCTAGCTCTCATTGTATTTATGAAAGTGAAGGTTATTTATAGGAGTTGTCTCGCTTAACGCTTCCTGCCTTAGAATGGAAAAAAGTAAAAGTTTATTTTATTCCGAAAGCAGGAAAATCTAGCCATGTAACAGCAAAGAATTTTAGACCTAAAAGTTTATCTACTTTTCTGGTAAAAATTTTTGAAAGATTTATTGATTACCATTTGCGTGACAAAGCAGTGGTCAGCATGAAAACAGCTCTACACGATGCTGTGACTGTTATTGAAAAATCTCTTCTCCATAAAGAATTTACATTTGCTACCTTTATTGATATAGAAGGAGCTTTCAACAATATTCTTCCTAGCGCCATGATTACGGCAATAAGCCGCATTGGCACAGAAGGGTGTGTTCAATTAACAGTTAAAATACATGCCCTGAACAGGACAATTTGGTCTGAACTAGGAGGAAGTTCACTCATTAGATCTGTATCAATGGGAACACCACAGGGTGGTGTCTTATCCACATTACTTTGGATTCTTGTTGTAGATTTTAGGAATGACGCCATCGAGCCCTGGAGATTTATAGGGTGCAAAAGAACTAATTACTAATCTAACTTTTTCATCAGATACAATACTTGAAGCTAAATTCCAGTCTTCGATCTCATTTTCGTTTAACGAAACACTAGGGAAGTTTTGAAAACCCGAAGAGTTTTCTGGAAAATGAGTATTGAAAAGCAAATTAAGTGTGTCTTTCGGGGACTCAGTCCATAGCCCATTTGAACATTTCAACCAGATTAATAGGAATGAATGATTCCTTAGTAAGAATGTTACTGAGTCTTCTCGACTGGTTGATACACTCTATAGAATTTCATCAATCACGCCAGGATGTACGTTTTGCAATTCTGAAAGTTTTCTTAAAAAGTCTTAAATGTAATCTGTAAACTGCCCAGTCTTCAGCAAAGCCGCTTTTGCGGGCAACGTTAAATAGCATTCTTGCGGTCGTACGACTTATATGGAAATGTTCATTCCACCAGGGTGGCAACTTCTATTTTGAGGTTCTACGCAGTGGGCAAGACATTTCAGAAGCTGAACGTAGTTTTGTTGTAAGGTCGCTCACGACCCTGTTAATTTGTACTTAGCTTTCCAGCTTCTCCATTTTCGGAGGAGCTAGGTCTTTAGAAAGAAGATATGCAAATTTCGACCACTTTGTTTTCAAAGGATTTCGAAATTTGGCTTCTTCGATTTTAAAACGACAGGGGTAAAGCAAATGACAAATTTTTTATTTTTTAAGGCGGAACAATTTTGCCTCAGACACCATACCTTTTTGACTTGATATCAAAAAAAAAAACGTCATAGTAAAGCGTTTGTAACGATCTCAAAATCAGGTTAATTAATAGTTTTTACGAAACGCTGAAGTGTTAGCCAAGATCACAGCAGATTCATGCTCATGAATTCAAATTATTCTTTGTTGGCATCATTCAATATTCCTCCAATTTCACTGCACAGAGTGTAATTGGTGAAATCGGTTGCTATACATATTGACAGAATTTATTACAGTAAAACAACAAAATATTCCACGAATTATAGGAATTATTTCGTAAAGCTTTGAACAAAAACTTGCGTATTTCAATAAGAGAGCGTGGCATCTCTTATACAAGAAAATTTTTTTACTGTGATAGTCTTGTGCGTTAGAGAAACTGATTTTTACAAAAATATTAGTAACAGTTCTGACAAACTTTGGAAGAAAATTGGTTAAATTTCGAAGTGGCACCTTACACACTAACCAAAACGCTGAAATGAAAAGAAATCAAGGTAATGAATCCAAATTGCTCACAAATACAAAAAATGCTTCGGCTTGCCACCAAGTAAGTAGTGCGCACATTTAAATAAAAGGGTGTGATACCTCGCACAGAAGCATAAATTTCCAGACGCTATACTGAGAGAATTATTTTAAATTATGCAAACAAATTTTTCTCAAATGTTCGTAATGGTTAGTACTGACACCGTATTAAAAGTGAACAAGAAGGCGTGGCACCTGAAATACAAGCAATAACTAAATCACGTTATACTGGCAGAGATATTTTGTGCACCTTGATTTCTCACAAAAACCAGAAATCGTTCTGTCCGAACACTAGGTAAGAAGTTGAAATACCTTAACCAGAGCGCGTTGTACTCCCCATACAAGAAAAAACTTAAAATAATTACTAAATTTTGCTAAATTCAATAAAGAAACATTTGGTGAAACTAGCTAAAAGGGTTCTGGCCAGATTTTGTAAGAGATCCCTGCTTGGGATTACGTGAGTCAAAATTGGGAGAGAGGGGGTCCGGAAAAATCTCACCAAGTCTCACCAAAGGGAAGGAGGCTCCCGTCATAGCTCACCAAAGAGATTTCGTAAGAGAGCCCTGCTTGGGGGACGTCCTTAAATTACGTGAGTCGAAATTGGGAAAGTGGGGGTTCGGAAAAATCTCACCAAGGAGAGGTTTTTTCAAAAAAACACCTCACGTGATTAATGGATGGCCCCTTGCCAAACTCAAACAACTTTTCTAGAAGACTCGTATATTTTGATAATAATCCAACTGTAAATTGCTACACAATTGCAATTTCCAAATTTCGTTATATTTTTTTTTTTAGGGTATGTATGTTTAAAGAAATTAATAAGATTCAACATATTAAACCAATTTTAAGCATTTTTTCTTCATCCTTTTAAATATTGAAATGCATACATAACCTTACGATAGTGCTATTAACTTACTATAAATAAACCTAAAAATACTTTAAGTTCTTCCATTCACTATGCGCCATAAAAGTTTTAAATACTGTCATTATTCTTTTCACTTCTACTGCACCCTTTGATGCTTTTCTTCAAAATCATACCCTGATTTCATTTTTTTTCTGAATCGTTGCACGTTCTTCGCTTATTTGATCACGATTTGTAGAGTTGTTAGACAAAATTAGTTCAATGAAAAAGAAAATAGAAGCGGAAATGTGCACAATAACAACAAAAACTGATTGTACATAAAAGTTAAATAAGTAAAACCTTCAATATATATAAATCTATATAAAAAGTTAACTAGAAAATAAATACGACGAACGCAGTAGAAATTCCAATATGGCGACCGGTCAAGTTTAACGGCTGCAATTTACTTTCCTCTCCATTCGAAGTGCAACAAAACGATGAATGAATGAAAGATTGAATGGCATGGATTTGTCTTCAACAACTGTTGCCAACCTGAAGAAAAAGAAGAAAAAAAAAAAATAGAAAAAAATATAGCGTGCTTGAGGTATAGCAAAGTTTTTGGTGAAAGTCTTTATAAGTTCCGTTGAAATATGAACTTCCCAACAGCAGTTTCAGAGTTCAGTTAGTGAGTGATGTCTTTAGGTTGAAGATTTTGATTGATCTCAGTATTTAGAAATTCAATTTAACTTTTGGTTTCTTAGAAGCATTTGCTAATAAGTTTAAGAGAATTAAATTAAGCTTTAACATGAAAAGTCATTATGATGGGGTATAACGATATGTCCTTAAAATCCTGTTTTCAAGATAGTTAAAACTTTTTTCATTTAATGGAATCAAAAATCATTCAATGTATTTAGAGACTATTCGATAATTTTTAATTATGTCTGGTACTATTTGATCCGATACAATTCGCCACTAGTCAGTAACGTTGAAATGCATCCAATTAATTTCAATATTTTAGAATCCATGATAGTTGAGGTAGATAGCACAGTCGTAATCATTGCGGTGAATTTGTTAGGAAGCGCTTGTTTTAGTGACCTCACTCAGAGTACAGAAACTGACAGAAGACATTTCAAAAATTTCATCTCTCAGCCCCCTAATAAGAAAGAGACGCGGTCGAGAAGTCCATCTACTCTGGACCAAACGCTCCCTAGGCTCACTTTAGTCTACGAAAAAGAATTGCTTAAAATAATCACGGCGAAAAGAAGTAAAATTTAAATACAATAAGGTATGTGAGCATAAGCCCAAAAGCACTTAGAAACTACCATTCGCCTGTCGGTCTTTCCAAAACTTTCGCTTGATACTCACTCCAGCCCTGACTTTGTTTGGCGCCGTGCAAATTATAAATAATTAGCCTAGCTGTATCTGGCCCTTCGAATCATCAAAAGCTTAAATATGATCCACAAAAGTAATTGAATTATTTAATTGATATATATAATATGTTCATTCTTTTAACGACCACTTAAAGGCCTTTTGGCCTCGCCAAAAATTAAGTACCCTACACCGCGTTAACAGTAAAAGTGCCCGTAAATCTTAAATTTTTATTCAAACATATACTTTGTAGAGCTTTGCTCGTATGGGATATGACACGCCTTTATTTTTGAAACTATTCAACTTTTAGTCTGATGCTTGGCCAAAGCATTTTTTTTGTATTTTTGTAAAATTTGGTTTCATAATTTTAAATAATTCTATCAGTACCTTTACCACTATATAGTTTTCGCTTCCATAGGAATTGCCACACCGTCTTGTCAAAATTCGCCAACTTTTAAAGAGGTGACCTAAGTCTTTCCTAGTATTTTTAAGAAATTTGGTTACACTACATAAATAACTCTCACAATATATGGTTTTACTTACATTGGCCGTAGGCGTGTTCATAAACCGCTTTAGCCCATTTTCTATCGCAAGAAGCTTGTTTAAATAAATAATCTGTGCGCTTAGTTTATTTCACTTAGCTTGCTTAGTTTTGTTGGAATTATAAAGTCCTGTGTAGAAATTGAAATTGTACATAATTTTGTGAACAGTACAATTCCTTAAATTCTAAGACAAACCGGGTTGGTTTTGTTCAAATTACAGCTCCACTAGATAAGAAATAAAACAAATTTTTTTAGTAAATTACACTAGTCAACAGTGGTTTTGTTGCCCTGAATGTCCCTGCGGATTTCTATAGTTTCAAGCTCACAGTTTACGAATATATTCATGAAAGAGCTGGATTGGCTCTAGTTTTTATGATATTGAGGTATTTATCTTTCATATATAAAATTCTCGTGTCACAGTGTTTGTTACTGAACACCTCCGAAACGGCTTGACTGATTTTTATGAAATTTTGTGTGTAAATTTGGTAGGTCTGAGAATAGCTCGTAGGCTATAAAAATTTTATTTAGGGAATATATTTAGGGTGGCCCTCATACAAAAATATTTTTAAGATAGCATTTTCACAAAGACCACTTCATCGATTCACATGGAATTTACACCCCGTGTCTTTTATATTTAGAGACATAGTTGAGTCTATAAAACTTTTATTTAGTGTGCATATTTAGGGTGGCTCTCATACAAAAATATTTTTAAAGTAGCATTTTTAAGAAGACAGGTTAATCGATTTACATGGAACTTACACCACGTATATTTTATAATATAATCGAGACGTGGTGTAAATTCCATGTGAAACGATGTAGTGGTTTTTGTGAAAATGCTTTTTTAAAAATAATTTTGTATGAGGGCCACCCTTAATATGCACCCTAAATAAAATTTTAATAGTCTGCGAGCTATTCTCAAACCTACCAAATATACACACAAAATTTCATGAAAATCAGTCCAGCCGTTTCGGAGGAGTTCGGTAACAAGCACTGTGACACGAGATTTTTATATATGAGAGATAAATACCTACTTATCATAAGAACTAGAGCCAATCCAGCACTTTCATGAATATATTCGTAAACTGTCAGCTTGAAACTATAGAAATCCGCAGAGACATCCAGGGCAACAAAAAAAAAGGTTAATTTTGTTGAGTAGTGTTATCAAAGCAATAATAGTTTTTCAGATTAAAGACATAATAATCCTAATAAGTAATTCAGAAGCTCTAATTATACTTGAGCAATAAATGACATCTGAATCATGATTGAGCTGTAAAGTGCTTTCTCGCAAAACTTAAAAAGTATTGTTTCATTGAACAATTGTGAAGGCTTTCTTTCTTAAGTAAATCAGCAGACACTAAAAGTTTCTGAGATTTCAAAGAATTAAACTCTAAGCTTAATATGTAACCTGAAGCTGCAACCTGCTCATAGATATCATGTTGAGTTTATTTATTATAAATACTTCAAAAAAGATGACTTTGATAGATGCACTTTGCTCCAGTTTGTAAGTAAATATTGCTACTATTATTTTGATTGCAGTTGTTCAACAAAATTATTACACAATTTTTTGGTAACAAACAAATCACATACTTCGTTATAAGTATTTTCCTTAATATAACATGAATCTTATAATGTATTTTCTCTGCTGATGCACATGTTGTATTGACAGGTTTGCATTATTGATTTGTACCTGTGGTTTTGCACCATACCAGCAAACCACACCGTAAACTGTGTGAATCGTGATTTTTGTAAAAACAAAAGGATGTTTCTGTAGCATTTTGATTTCTTGGTTTCTTCACAATCGCAGCTACGTATCGCTACAACTTTATTGCTTTTATTTTTCTGGCAGTTGTGTGCCATTGATTTGCCAAGTTGTATGCAACTTCCTGCAAATGTCTGTAAATGCTTTTGCAATTTTTGAAGAAGGATTTGCTACGTGTCTGTATGTCTGTTCGTTTTGCCGTCCATCTAGCTGTCAGTTGCAAGGATATGCGCTACAATTTTGTTGCGTGCTTAAAATTGTGTGGGCGGAAGAATTTTTGTTTTGACATCTGCTGTCGAAATTGTAAATGTCTGTATATGTCTTACTATAAGTGATTTTATATAAAGAGCGATGTCTTGAAGTTTAACATGTTCGCTTTAAATGCAGACTTGGAGAAATCTTTGGCTTGCAATCTTCTGCGGTGTTAAGGAATTTATTAAATTGGTTTATTTACCAATATATGAACAAAATCATGTATTTGATTGATTTTACTGTTTCCATACCACTGTGCTACAGTGTTGGATATTATTTAAATGTGGCTAGTAAAGAATTTACTTAAGTTCCCATTTTTCACATGGAATTTTGTAATATTTTTGAACTCTTTGACTCCATTTGCTTATGTTATATATGCTGTTAGGATAAATAAACCTCAAGGCAATGTCGCAACATAGGCATACACTCATACACTCACTAAAGCATATAATCTTATAAGTACTATTACAAACACGAAGGCAGCAAAATATGACGCTTCAATTTTAAAGTAAACAAAATTTGCTCATATCCTTAGTTTCTATTTTTTTTTTTTTTAAAAGTCAACAATATAAACAACAGTAAAGACAAAAACAATAACGATTGTTTGGCAAAAGTTCAGGCTGCGGGTGTTTACGAAATTTTTTTTGTGGATGTGAGTATGCGCGCATATCCTCAGGATAAACAACATTTTTTGTATTGAGTTCTTTGTTGGCACGAGAGTCTTTTCTAGTTCAAAGCAAATCTAAAGCAACTTTTCATATTTACTACACGCGATAAATACACTAGAGCAAATCCATTTCAAAACATGCAGTCTGACTGACTTTAAATTGCGGAATTGGTTGCCGAAAAAAAATATGTTGCATTTCGGAGGAAATACGAGGACACGTATTTCTACGATTTCATTGAAAAATATTTTTAACGAAGTTATGCGCATTTCAACTGTAGGTATCAGAAATCGGAAAACCACTAAGATTTTTTTCAAAAATTATTTCTTTTTTTCTTTCGATACTAATAGAAAATCTTAGCCTCTTTCAGAATCTTCAAAATGTACCCTATAAACTTTAGGTGAAGTTTTTGAGAAAGTTAACTTTGTATTTTTTTTTTTTTTTTCATAAAAAACGCCATAACTCCGTCAATTTACAACCTGATGCAATTAGAAGAGAGAAGTGAATTACAGTGGAACTTCGATTATCCGTCAGGCACGGGACCAGCAGCCTGACGGATAATTGAATAGACGGATAATCGAATATATGGCAGAATTTTGTTTTGATTCTGTATGGTGACGCTAGAATACAAGGTATTGAATATACATATAGGTATATGTATGTACTGTAACACAAAAACGCAAGAAAAAAGGAAATAATGTAAAAAATGTTGAGTTGTCATTTTCGTATTTTATTATCGAATAAAAAAACAATGTGATAGTTTACAATCGCATCAAGATGTTTTGGTGAAAAAATTCATCAAAAATTTGTGTAATCCACTTGACTTGGCGAACAAAAAGAACTAGATTAATGAATTTCTGCGAAATTTTCATCTCCGAATTTCATAAGAAAAATTTCAGACAGAATCGTTTCTCGCATTGTGTGCATACATAAACAGAATCGAAACAAAACGAAAAAAAAGTTTGCTGACAAAATGTGACGGTTAATCGGAGTGACGGTTGATCGGGAGACGGATAATCGAAGTTCCACTGTATGTACTTTGATTTGAATGGAAATGCCGACTTTTGAAACAATTTTTTGCGGTTTTCCGATTTTTGGGACTTAAAGTTGAAATGCTCATAAATTTGTAAGCAATATATTTCATTCAATTCGGGAGAATACGTGTCATCTTATATCCTTTGAAAAACTATATCTTTTATTGGCAATATTGAAGTCAATCAGACTTCATGATTTGAAGTGGATTCAGTCACTAGCATTCTTTTTTTTCAATATTTTTGATACAAATTTACATTTCACATAACAGCAATATAATGTTTTTCACACTTATTGAACTGCAGTACTACTACTAAAATTCTTTGTCCAGAATAAATTATACGTTACTCACTATAAAGATACATTGTGCTATTGCTATTCATAGCAAGTGGACTAGAACTCTACCTAGACCTATCAAATAGATAGTAAAAGAGACAATTTGCATAAAATCCTTTGACCAGTTTCTTTTACAAACATAGGTGATGCAGTTATTGCTTACAATAATTTGCATAAAATCCTTTGACTAGTCCTTACATAGTTACTTCAGCTTTTGCTTACAAATTGTAAAGTCAACTTACTCTCAGTACAGTACATTGTGTGATAACACCAAAAAAAATTACATAAGCAAATCAACAGAGAAATGGCTTAAGCTAGTCATACTGGGATGAAACCCATTGCTAAATCAGCCGATTTGTAAGAATTTCTAAGCCTGATATTTATTTATGGTCTATTGAATATAATTCTCACCGACTAATTAGTAAAAAACTTTTTAAATTTTAAAGAAAACAAGATTTCGAACATTTCCCTGACATTCTGAGTTTTCGTGCACCAAAATACCTGCAGATATGCATTAATTTTTAATTTTATAAGAAATGAGTTTTTAACCCTTTGGGGGTAAATGGGGGTGCTGGGGGAAAAGTGAGCAGCTAAAACTCATTCTTATTGTAAGATATTATTTTGGCACACCTAGATATGTAATATATGTAAGGTCTGTCTACCTTCTGGATTTTTATTTATTATTTTTTTTTTGAGGGACTTTCTTTATAACGTATTTTAAAATGTATTTTGAGGTTATGTCAAAATCTGAGGGTGATCGAAAAATTCTGACCTCAGATTCGTGCTTAGGACGCCAAAATACATACCATATGATACCTCATCTTCCAACTTCAAAACCTTTTTTTTTTGTGGTCCTGTGTTATTAGTGTATTTTCTCATACATAATTTTAATAGGTATAGGGTCAATCGAGCAGATCTTCCAACAATAGAGAGCAATATCATTAGTAAGACTAGTTAGATATAGGCTTTATTACATGTTCTGTACATAAGTTAAAGAATGAAAGAGGAAAGTCTCTTTTTCTTATTTAAAAATAGATTTCAAGTTTGAAAAAAAAAACTAAATATATGTATTAGGCTGGGTCAAATTGTTCGGGTGGAAAAAACATGACCAAGCGTCTAGCGGAAACGTAATCTACGGTAAATTCTAAGAAAATTTGACGAAGAAACCATGGGTCTAAAATCAATATCGAGCCCTCGATTTTTAACAAGGAGATTTTAATATGAAATTTTTATAAAAAATAAGTAACTTCTTTAGAAAACACTGCTTTATCATCTAAAACAACAACATATATATGTCATTGGTTTTGTCAGCTTTTTGAATCTGTTATTGTCATGAAAACATTTTTATAACCAGGCAGAATTTCGGAAAGGTTTTGTGAAAAATTGTCATAAATGCTAAAAATCTTACAAGTTGTCATCAATTCATCTGCAAAAAATTAAAATGTTCTTTATAATATTTATTACAGGGACGTGAACCGGAAAACCACTTTTTTTACTAACTAACTGAACCATTAACCGCACCGAAATTTTCCACAAATGTTTGATCCGAACCGAAAACCGAACCACTTTTTATAATTTTCAATAAACAAATTTTCCTGACTTTTTTTATTTTTTCTTTTGTTGAATATGGGTCGTTCCATCTATAATTTGCTTTTTTTACCCTGACGTGTTTTAAATTGGCTGAAAATTTTTTGACTGATTAAGGCGTTATATAATATATAGAAAAATATTATATCACACTTTTTCGACCAATAGTTTTGATAAACAAATTAATTTCTTAACCCTGTTCAGAGCCGCTCGTAAATAACACAAAAACTTGAATGATAAATACAAACAAACAAACACAATTAAAATTCGCTTTCATATCTGGGATCTCTTCTCTGGTTAAGGTATTGGGCCAATTAATAGGATTTAAGAAACTTTGGATCGCTTCATGTACTTTGACATATTAAAAGACGTGATGCTGCCATATGCCTATGCAGAGAAGCCACTTGAATGAAGGTTGCATCAGGACAATGATCCAAATATGTCTCTAATGCTTGTAAGGGCTGGCTTCAGAGCAATAGGGTAGAAGTTTTTGGTTGGCCTGCCTCGACCTGAATCCTCTTGAGACCTTGTGGGATATTTTCAACATGAATATCATCAGAAAAAATTGCGAAACCACGGAAGATCCATTCAGTCCTTAAAAATATCCTGGGGAAGGATATCGCAAGATATCATTAATAATTTAATTTTTTCTATGCCTTAAAGAGGTGCGCGAGTCGTCAATAATACTAATTTTAAAAGTTTTTATTTACCATAAAAATGGGGGTGCTTTAGTTTTGTCCGTTAAGGTTTTGAGTTTAAAATGTTCCTTCGATGTTAACTTTTTATTTATGAGACGCAGATTTTTTTTAGTTTTTGCTTGTCAATAATAAAGGTATAAATAAATAAAATAAATACGTAATATGTTTTAAGAACGTAGTTTTCATAAAAAAAATCATGATTTGAAAAAAATTTACTAAGGGGGTGCTTAAGTTTTGGCCGACACTGTATATTTCTATGTTCTTTTGGATTGTGACTGAATAAAAATAATATAAATGTGGATAATTTTTTTTTATTCCCGAACCGTTGAACCGAACCGAAAACCCGATTCAAAGAAAAAAAGCCGTTTTGACGAACCAATCCAAAAGTGCAAAAACGGTTCGAACCGCTGAACCGATCCGTCCAAATTTTTCACCTGGTTCACGTCCCTGATACGTATATTAAGCAATTTTCTTAGTTTTTTCGCAACACTTTTCTTATTAATTACACCAATATTTAATTTCTTCCAAATTTAAATTAATTTATAAGCTACTTGCAAAGTGAAAAATGAATACGAGAACATCTTGCTTTCAAGTCTTGAAGGCTCACTCAAAAAAAAAAATAGTATCTTAAAATATCGCGACCACTTGGCAAATTGAGTTCGCTCAAAACACTTGGTAAGCCAAAAGCAGAATAGTTTTGATACGGCATACCGTATTGTGTGCATCTACTTTTGTGTGTGGTTTCGATTTTTTACAAAAAAAAAAATGTCATCAACTTTGCAGCAACGAGTTTGCATTAAATTTTGTGTTAAAAACGGATTTAACGGTGCGCAGACGTTGGAAATGTTGGGAAAGTGTTTTGGCGACGATACGCAATCCAGACATCAAGCGAGTGAATGGCGTTCACCCAATGAGCCGCGACCGAAAAAACCACGTCGTTTTCAATCGAAAAAGAAGGCGATGCTCACGGTTTTCATGGACTACAGAGGTGTTGTGCATCATGAATTCCTCCCAGAAGGTCAGACCGTCAACAAAGAATATTATTTGGGCGTTTTGAGACGTTTGCGTGAAGCAGTTCGCCAAAAAAGACCGGATTTGTGGGCAAACAACTCGTGGATTTTGCATCACGACAACGCGCCGTCGCACAATGCGATCATTATTCGTGAGTTTTTGGCCAAAAACTCCATGAATACCGTCCAACATCCACCGAATTCGCCTGATTTGGCTCCCTGCGACTTTTTCCTGTTCGGCCACCTGAAGAAACCGCTCCGCGGATCGCGTTACAGCAGCCGAGAAGAGGTCATCGAAAAATCGAAGATGGCCCTGATGGCCATACCGACGGTCGAGTATAAAAAGGCTTTTGAGGACTGGGTCAAGCGTTGGAATAAGTGCATTGCAGTCGATGGGGAGTACTTTGAAGGAGACAATATCGATTTTGATGAATAAACTTGTATTTTTCATTTTAAAAATAAAGTCCTAAAACTTTTTGATCAAGGTAGTATGTCCATCTCCGAGAAATGCTTTTAAAAGTTACAATGGCGAAAAAATGTTAACACCGCAATACATGATAATTTCCAACTGCACAATTTAATCACAACATCAATTTGAAAGCAAAAGCAATTATATGTTTTTTTTTCTTTAAATGTCGTATATAAAAATGTTCTCGGCAAAAATCGGGGGCTCGATATTGATTTTAGACCCATGGTTTCGTTGACAAATTTACTTAGAATTTTCCGTAGATTACGTTTTTGCTAGACGCTTTGTCGCGAAAAAATTTGACCCACCCTAATATGTATGTTGAATACTTTTTCCCCATTGTTTCAAAATTATATCAGTCTTTATGGCTGCAAAAACTGATTTTATGTAAATACTCGTTGCCTAAAACTTGTATTTTCTTAGCTCATTCCAAGTCCTTAATACTACTTAATTCAAGTAAAGTAGCATACTTTTCTATATAAACTCCCCCTTCCTCCCTTCCACTGTATTACTTTTTCGACAAAATATTTCCATTAACTTTTCTAGAGGGAGTTATTTTTGACAATTTGTTCTATTTTATCCCATTTTCTTCCACATGATGGAAGTCAACACCCAAAGCCTACTTTTAGCAAAAAAAAAAAAAAAGAGATATTACAATAAAAGCTCAAGAAAACAGCAAAAACAAAATAAATGAAGCGCACCCTGTTCAACGTTAACATACTCTCCACCTAGAGAGAGATTACCAACACCACCCACAAACTAAAGTGGTTATGTATGTCAGTGAATTTTTTTTTTTCTTTCTCTGTTTTTATTACACATTCTATTCGCTCTTTCCATGTGTGCTCTTTCTTCTCTGGTTCGTTTTTTATATTATACCCCCCTGGTACTTGATTTGTTTGATTTTTGCATGCATTATTTGGTGTTGCTTTTTATTTTTTTTTACATATCCCCCATCGATTCCCGGAAAGTGTTCTACAGAGCTTCTGCAAATTTTCCAAACAACTACTATTATTGGCGCCAAGTGTCTAGACAAGTTGTCGCAAAATTTTGACTCTGCTCATATTGTTGTTTAACCTACAGCCATGCTACTTCTCGTCACTCTGTTATGTAAGCGTACTAAGCTTGTTTCTTTGGGATACATTGATATTCCCAGTAGGAAAAAATTTGACTCTTTTTTGTGTATGTTAATCCACCAAAACCTTTATCTCAAATCCATTGTTGTTTTCGAGATATCACAACAAAATAAGGGAAAGAAATTGTAATATCAAAAATCTATCTCTGAAAACAATATTTTCAACTTGATGTTGAAAGTAACAACTCAACGCCACAATTCTACATTATTTAAATTGAAAATATGAAGTTTTTATTGGTAACAATCCACCTAGAATTTAGATGATCATTTTTTTTTTTTAATCACCTATACCAGTCATTTTTGACTACTATTTATGACCAAAAAGTGATTACAAGTAATAACTGAGAAAAAAATTAAAAAACTTCCAAAAATCACATTCCGATCTACTCGTACTCAATGATCTAAAACTGATTGCACAGAAAAACAGTAACAATATTATCACTTTTTGATCAACGTAATGATTCGAATATGACTTAAGAACTTCTCCTTGAAAATGTATTTTGAATTGTGTACTGTTTTGTAGTTCATAATAACTAGAAGTAGATAATATATAAATACTTTTACAATAAGTAAAATTATGCATATGTAGAAATCCATCAGATTTGGCCTTTTAGCTGACCTCGTTTTTTTTTTTTTTTTTTTTGGAGTACATCGTTCAGCCATAGTTTTTCTTGAAGCTAAGGCTGTCTTGAATTAATATTCAAGGTTGTTCAATTAAAATTCAGATAGCTATTTTTTTTATTTAACTTTGTATTGGTTATTAGTCAAAATTTTTTAATAAATAAAAACTAACAAAAATTATATGTAATATGTAATATGTTGTATGTAATTTTTCATGTTTTTTTTTTAACTTAAATGCAATTTTAACTATGTCTCCCTTAAAATTTTAATTGTTCCTCCTTGAATATTAATTAAAGATAGTCTTAACTTCAAGAAAAACCATGTTTGAAGAGTCTGCTCCAAAAAAAAAACTAAAAAAAATCGAAGCCATGGTCGAGGTAAGATGACAAATTCGATTTCGATTTTTTTTTTGGAGCAGACTCTTCAAACATGGTTTTTCTCGAAGTTTAGTTTATCTTTAAATAATATTCAAGGAGGAACAATTAAAATTCAAAGGCAGACATAGTTAAAATTGGATTTTAGTTAAAAACATCATGAAATGTTACATATAAAGTTAAATAAAAAAAATACCTATCTGAATATAAATTAAACAACCTTTATTATGAGTTCAAGACAGTCTTAGCTTCAAAAAAAAAAACTATATCTGAAAGATGTACTCAACAGTCTTTTAGACTACAGCGTAAAAACCCAATAAATTAACAATTTTTAAAAAACACGAAAAGTTTCACATATTTCTTACTTTAAATGCAAATTAAAAAAATAGCTATCTGAATTTCAATTGAACAACCTTTATTATGAGTTCAAGATAGCCTTAGCTTCAAGAAAAACTATGGCTGGAAGATGTACTCCAAAAAAAAAAAAAAAAAAAAACGAGGCCAGCTAAAATGCCAAATCTGATGGATATGCACATATAGGGCTTATGGTGATGAAAAGAACGGCAAGGACACGCCAAGGAAAGTGAATGCGAAAAAATTTAAGTCATATGATTCACAAATGATTAGAAATATGACTCAAAAAAGACTCGAAAATGCTTAAAAATATGACTAAAATACGACTCGAAAAAGACTCGCAAATGATTAGAAATATGACTAAAATATGACTCGAAAAAACCTGAAAATGATTAGAATTATGACTCGAAACTGATCAGAAAAACCGGTCTTAAACGTCTCTTCAAGAAGAGTCATTTATGATCAGAAAATGAGCGCATTTATGATCATTTTAATTAGACAGAGGACTTGAAAAAGACTCGAATGTGATCGGAAATTTCATAAAATGCTGGCTGAGAATAATTCAACTTCCCAAATTGATATTTTCAAATAAATAAAGTCGTAAATCTTTCATATGATATTTTATTCACTTTCAACATGAAGCAGATCGAAAATTTAACTTTTTTGAGCAAAACGGATACGCCAACTTTAAAAGTCACAAAATTATACCTAAACTGTGAACTGTGACTGTGACCCGACTAATTGCTTTTTGATTTCCAGTACCATTATTTTTTTATTTTTTGATACTTAGCAGATTTTGTGGAGTTGAAGAAATAACATAAGCCACTTGCTTTCTTTATTCTATTTTCCATTTCTAAAGCTCACTATTTTGTCATTATTTCAGTTATTTCTTTGTTTTTCTTTAACTTTGGTATGCTTATTCCTAAGTCAAAAGTAGCCAACTCGCCTACCAGATCATTCACTCTTTCCTGGATCATTGCATCTATGCGAAAGTATGCATGTATTGCCAACGCAATCAAACAGGCAAGGCCAGACGAACTTAGTAATGGAGCTGAAAATTGCTAATCATATAGATGCAATGCGTGAATTTGCAAGCCCAAATTGCAAAAATTGAAGTAAATCCGAAAAACAAATTGCGGAGAGCGGAGATTTTATTTCAGCTCTTTGATCGATTACAAATTTCACATAGTTAAGTTGAGCTACAGAAGATTTCTTATCTTCGATTCCAGTTTGTTCTTGTTATACATTTTATCATAAATTCCTATGGATACATATAGCGTTGATATTCTTCCGACTGCAACAGTCTTTCAGTTTGCAGAAAAAGTTTCCTATAACAAAATTTGTTGAAACTTGTTTTTGCAAGTATTTTGTCAAAATCATTTCGAAGATCCTTTGATGCTCTTACTGGTGTATTGGTATAGATTGCATGAACCGTCATATTTCCCCCGAAACGTATTTTATTATCTTGATTTTGAAAGTTGAGCGCTTTGTCGAAGTAGCTTTTCCTTATAACTTTAAATTGATCGTCAATATTCTTAAATAAACTTTTGTCTGCATTTGAGTCAGATACTTGGTTAGTTAACCTTTCAAGCTCTGCAGCATATTCGGCAGATTTTATCAGACTATACATGTCGATTAATTTATCTTCTTTGATAAAGCAGATAACATTTTTATGTGACTCCAAGGAATGTTTTGGAGTCCAAATGCGTTCCTTTAATTTCTATATTTGTTGACTTTTTTCTAAATTTGCGCTCTCTTAGAGATAAAGTCCCACAATCTTACTGAAATGAAAACATTTATTGAAAGGCTTTTCTCAATTGTCCAACCCAAGTGTTTAGTTGGTAAATATCGTATTGAGGTTTTGCCAACGTTAGTTAATGTTAATATCATTTCCGTTCCGTGTTGTAGTCTCTCCTTCATAGGATCATTAAATGTCCATTCATCGCGTCTCCTTTTTAGTTTGTTGATGTTTAGCTTTACACCATTGCTTGATTATTCTCCCTATCAGATCCCTTATAGCCAGATAGTGGTCAGTGCTCCGTTTCTCGTTCACTTTAATAACACTGCTGATATTTTTGTATTAAAGAAACAAAGAAAAAATATGGAAGGAGAGGGTTAGCGTAATCCTTTCTGAAAGCCATTTAGGAGAAGGGGATGCGAGGGTAGCGAAATACGGCAAAAGGTGACAAACAGACGGGACGGGTTTGAGTTCCAGAGCTTTTGGAGACGTCATTTATGGTCAATCCTGAAAAAAGTTGTGGTAAATTTGGTTTTGTGCAAGTTGGTTTGATAACTTTGCGCTTGGTTGCCTTTATATGGGAACTTTGTACTACCAATTATCAGTAAATTAATTTCTCTGATTTGCCAAAAAATTATAAAAACGAATTAGACTTAATTTATAAGCTAAAAAAGTCGGCAAGAAAGTATTGATGCTCCTACTACGAAGTAGCTCTGACCATTTTTTAAAGTTCGGAAAAATCATTTTTTTTTTTGGTTAGAGGGTCGTCTCTTAGTTGGTAAGATACTCCGAAATATATATGTACATGTGAGCATGGTTGCGTAGCTAACATGTGTAGAGTATTCTTATATTTGTAAGTAAGTCTTTTATGTCTCATATCACGTACATTTCAGCAATCGACAATTTTTTCATGAATTTTTATTTGCTCCAACATCTTAGGTTAACATACAAATGTACCAAAATGTATATGGGGTGATTCAATTGAAGGTTACAATTTAAATCTGGCAATATTTGTCCCTGTCAAAAACAAACAACTGACATTTGACATTTAGTATTATTAAGTGGGCCATATTCTACAAAAGAACGCATGTATTTTATTTTTTTAAACCTAAAATGGAGAAAATTTAACTCACAAAATACGCAAATTGTAAAATGATTTCAGTAACAATAATAGTCCAACGCGTGCTATGGAACGTGTGATATCACGCCTTAGATTTTTTTTTTTTTGTATGTGACATTAAGTAAAGCAAAAGGTGAATAACAATGACGCGAAGACGATTTCAGAAATAATGGAGAAAATTCGTTGCATTATTCGTGAAATTCGTTTAATGTGAATATTCCAACTTCATAGATAATTAAAATTTCAAACCTTATCAAACCTAATAAGCTTTATCTCACATTTAAATTGTAACCTCCAATTGAATCACCCTTTAAAATCAAAAAGAACATTTAAGTGCATATAAAGCTATATTAAACGTTTCCTTTTAATTATTTGTAATGAGAGATTTTCTTACAGACACTATCACAGCTGCAGACATACATAGACATAGACCACCCATTGCTCACACTCAAACTAATGCATGTGCTCATTAGTTTTGCTTAAGCATCATGGTCTAATTGCTAGTTTACTTTTATTATTATAACAGCAATAGAACTTTTGCACTTCAATTAAAACTGCTATATTAATAAAAGTGTTCAAATAGAAAACACTACGAGATAGGAAGAGGGTGGTCAAATGGTAGCACCTATGTGTAAAGCAAGTGGGGGTGACATTTCAGTTTGAGCAGTGACATATGAAAAAAATTAATGTCAGATGAAAATTTAGCTATTCACACAGGAAGTTAAGGAATTGTACAAAAAGGATGCATAATCAAGTGTTTTTTTTTTTCTTCCTGTGTTGTCATGTGGGTTTAATAAAAATAAAATAGTCAATTGATTTGTTAAATTTTAGAGCAATATCGATCATTACTTCCTTTAAGTTTATTGTTAACATTTGATTTCTACTTTGAAAACTTTTTCACAAATCCCTTATGAAAAAGGCATAGGAAATAATTGACATAGGAATCTATGAAACTATTATTTTGCAAAATTGTCTGAACAATTCTGGCCGGAAAGCACCCACATGTAACAATACTCTCTAAACTTAGCTTATCGGCAGTTATTGCTGTTATAACTGGTCACTTTCATACGGATACGCGAAGAGATCATTGATTGGTCTTTTGACTTCAGTAGAAGTTTTATGGATGTTGAGAAGAAGGACAACATTAAACATTTATTTTGTTTCTGCCCGTAATTATTTGATTACCTGAATGACTCTTAGAGTCTGAGCATAGGCCAGCTTCTTAGTTTCATCTCAAGATCTGCTTTATTAAACGAGAGGGCTAAGTTAAATAATCCATGGTGTCACAATTGATAACCAGTTGGTGTATGTAAGTCTGCTCTTAAACTGACTGCAACTTCTATTTAACCCAACCTATGGTATAGTCAAAGCTCGTGAATTTTACGGCATAGAGCTTATTAGAAGGATAATCTTAATACTGCATATAATAAGAGGATGTTCGACTCCAGGGAGACTACCCTTGCAAAGAATCGGAGAAAAATTGACGATAAACATGTTTCACACATTTACTTCTTACGAATAATTCACACCAAAGATCATGATTCCAAGAACTTTTTTGTGAATTTTCAACCCTTCTTCTTTTTCAGTTATTTGCATTATCATTTTAAAATTCAATGCCATCTTTCACAATTATGGTAATCGCAATTTTATGTCAAAACTTATAGAGTAGAAACGACAGGTAGAATTGCGAAATGCAAAAATTTTGCAGCACATAATTTAAAAAAAGTTTTTATTTTGTGAAATATTGCAATATTTATGCGGACATTTCAAGTGCATTACAAATATAACTTAAGGCTCTAGAGTACGCAAAACGTAATGTGTGTAGAATTAATTTTAAGTAACGAAAAAAAGAAATTTAATACATACTTACATATTGATAAATTGTTTATTGTGGGCATCGATATTAATTCAAATACATAAGGAAAGCTAAGCTCAATATTGGCCATTGCATTGATTAACTAATGCAAATTGAATTTAGTCAACTGATATCAAAAATCAAGATCACGAGTATGTATTATGATTTTCGGCAAATATTACTTATATTTTCATTTAATTTGATTTTTGAAAAGTAATGCAAATGTCAATTTATGTGCATTAATTTTTGAAAAGTAATGCCAATGCAAATTATAATTCACTAATTTTTCAAAAGTAACGAAATTTTTAAAAAATACATAAGAAAACATTTTTTAATTTAATTTGTTTTATAAGAAAATTTCGAAAATAGCCATTTTTGGGATTTATCCATCCATTGGTGCAAGAAATAATATTTATTTGATCCAACCTAAAAAATTTTTTCTGCTCCAATTGATAAGGAAAGGCTGAAAATGGCTTTTGAACATCACTTAGGATGGCTGTGGACCTTAAGAAAGTTTTAAAAGGTCGAAAATGGTCCTTTCCAGGATCCGGAACTACCCTTCGTGATGTCTGAAATCCATTATCGAGCTTTCCCCATCGATGGGAACATAAAATTTTTTCGAAAATGGGTCAAAAACGGTCCTTTCCAAGGTACGGAGCCATCCTAAGTGATGTCGAACATCCATTTTTGACCTCTTCCCATCGATTGGTGCAAAAAAATTTCAAAAATGGACCAAAATCGGACAATTTTTGTAACTCGGGACCACTTTTGGTGATGAAAAAAATCCATTTTCGACCTCAATCCATCGATTGGTGCGAGAAAATTTTTTTCAAAATGAATCAAAATCGCCCACTTTTGTTACTCGGAACCACCTCTGGTGAAGACCAAAACCCATTGTCGAACTCTTTCCATCGATTGGTGCAAGAAAATTTCGAAAATGGACCGAATTCGATAATTTGTGGTACTCCGGACCACTTCTGGTGTTAATCAAAATCCATTTTCGACCTCTGTGCATCGATTGGTGCACAAAAACAATTTTCAAAAACGGACCAAGATCGGGCATTTTGCGGTGATTGCTTCAATCCATTTTTGACCTCTTTCCAACAATTGTTTGGAAAATGGAGCAAAATCAGCCATTTTTGGAGCTCGGAACCACATTTTGTAATGGCTTAAGTCCATTTTCGACCTCTTTCCTTCAATTGGTTGAATAATAATTTCAAAAATATAACCAAATCGGACACCATTGTGAAACGATAGCCACCTCTGGTGATGTCATAAAAACCACCTCCTCATCGATTGGTTCAAAAATTTTCTCAAAAATGGGAAACTCTTGAACAATTTTTTTTCAAAACAACGTAAAAAAATATTTTTTCTAAATTAATAGTTTTTGGCAATGGAAAAACAATTTCTTACGTGTAATAGTTATGACTCAACGTAAAAAAGAATCCATTGAAAAATAATAGTTATCAACAATTAATATAATATTTCTTATCCATAATAATTATAAACCAATTTTTTTGACAAAAAACTTATAATATGTAGTAATGTCCCTGTAAAAAAAATTTTTAAGGTACCGTATAGTAACGCAAAAATGTATTAAGGTCCAAAAATGTGTCGCACTATATGACGAAGTCGAAAAAATATTAAGTGACGAAAAGTATTTAATTTTTGGACTGAGGTCTGGGACGTATAGTCATTTTAATAGAGAATTAGTAATGTTTTGTTGCAAATATATTTAAAAACTCAATGCAATTAAAAATTGTATTCACATTCAGATATCTAGCCATTAAATTTGATCAGATACATACACTTTTTTCTAGTTTTATGGGTATGAGTATAAAATTTAATAAAGAAATGGACAAAATTTAATGTGCTATTTCCATAATACTTCTACAAAAAGGAAAATTTAAAATCGTTTTTGTCAGCTATTCTTTATACAATTGCCTCAGAGGTAATCTGATTTTTATTTTTATATTTTGCTAATTATTCTTTTAAAAAACAGTAGCCTTTTAAGACAGAAATTTAAATTTCTCTTGAGACAACTGTTTCTTTGATAATAGTCAGTTCTCGGAATATAAATTACACAATTAACAACAACAAAATTTATTGCTATCAAAGTTCCACAATAAAAAAACACATCAAAAAAGCTGTCCTAAGTTTGACTAAGTAAGTATATACATAATTTTTTTTTATAATAAATTTAAATCTCTCTAACGATTGTATATTTTAATAAATATTAAGAGAATACATTAAATCAATGTCGACTTGTTTAAGAAAAAAAAATTTAGACAGCAGACTTAAAAATGAGCGTTTAAAAATTAAGTGTCAAATTATCCTAAAATCACTCATCCCGCCTGGTACAATTTTCGGTCCCACCCATCACAACATTTGAAATATTACAAAAAATATCTGATACATTCTTCAGGTTATATAACACTGATAAATATAAGGAAAAAGATAATCTAAGTAATTGGTCACAATTTCAATGTTTGCTCAATAGGGTGCCACTTTTCGAGTCACACACGTCACAGAAATCGGAAGGCTAAATTTCGCGTTTGTATTGTATTGTTAATTTGTATTTAAAGATTCATCATAATGACAGGCAACTACTATACGAGTATACTGGAAATGATCAGAATTTACCAACTACATTATACCAGAAAGCCTATGGTACGACTGTTAATTTCGAGATAATTTATGTTTTGTTTATGTCAATTTGTTGAAATACCTGTAAAATTGAGATAGAGGAAATTTTCTTAGTAGATTTTTTATATGAGTGAACTAAGATGCCGACATTTGGAGTATTTTATTAGACGCGTAATTTCTTAAGCTATCCGATGCCATAAGAATCTCGGATATTTTTTTTTTTTTTTTTTTTTGAGATACATCTTTTTCGCTTTGTACGGCAGTGTAGACCTCTGTGATCTATGAGAGGCGTAATTGCCGACACTCTAACTTAACCTATTGCTCCATCTGAGTTATGACTTACATTTTTGTTTTTCTTAGTGTATTCTTGTCGATACTATTTCGTTGTTGTTGTTTGCAAATTTTTAAATTTTCCTCTTTTTCCCTTGATTCGCTTTCATTGTACATTGATTTTTCTTTTTTCTATTTCTTGTAGTTCTTTTACGCTTTTGTGTCAATTTTGTTGTTTTACTTTTTTCTATTTTCTACGTAATTCAATTCAATTTGTTCTAAACCATAGACAAAAGACAATGGCTGTTTACTTTATTTATTGCTTCAAATTGAAACACAATTTGTTTGATCAATACAACAAATGGAAGCAAGTGAAAAAGTTTCCATTTGCTCTGGCGCGACAGATAGCAAATATTTGAAAGACAAGTTGGGCAGATACCTACTTATGTTTTCGGGCGAAATAATCGTAATTCAAATCAAAAACCTTTTAAACGATGAAATTTCCTGAGAAATCAATCTCGAGACAAGTGCATATATTCCAGATAATTTGCAACAAACGAAATTTTTGTATGGGACTCAGAATGAAAAGTGAGGGTTTTCATCGATGTGATAACGAAAAGTTATGCTCTGAATCAGAAAATGCGGTATGCTCAAGGTTATAAAAGATTTATAGCCGATATATTATTTTAAATACCTTCGTACTATAAGATTTGAATTGTATAAAGTATTAACAAAAAAGAGTGGTGCTCATTGGTAGTTGAAGAACGTAAAAGAACTACACGGTCAGAAAAACTCTTGGCTATTTTAAAAAAGAAGATTTGTGCTTGAATTGACAAAGAAAGTATTGCCAATTTTAAGTAATGTCACATTATTGATTGCCAATTCTCAAATGACAGCAAACATGGCTAAGTCAATCACATTTTGTTCTCAATTTAAAGTACATTTCATAATCACCCTATTTATTTAAGATTTTTACAGAAATAATATTTAGGGAGCTGATGACGTAAGTTTTGAAATGATTTGATCGTGCTTTATAGGTTGGTAGCTACAAATTTCTAAGTTATATAAATAGTACTAGCAACCTCTGCCGTTGCTTGGATTCTGCGTTTTTAATTGAGAGCCCTTTGAAACTGTAAAAAAAAGGTAGGTACTACTTCATCGCGTCTGCCATTTATTCTAAGAAATGTGTCTAAGGCTGAGACTCTAAACAGAACATAATTTGCAAGAGGCAGACACTATACAGCAATTAATTTTTTGTTTTTTAATTTTTTGGTAATATTTATGTAAATAATAAATATATATTGTAAAGTTATATTATATACAAACTGAATGGATTTTATCGTCAGGCAGATTGCGATTATTATTAGGATTATAGTATGTCAAAAGAAACGAAAACTTCTACAACTTAGTTATTGCTGCATTTAAAATTTCAATATCACAACCATTTAAAAAAAAAATTAGTATTAAATCATAGTTTACTTATAATAAACATAAAAATTGGGAAGGCAGACGATTCCTGCGCTGGTTTTTCAAAGACAGACGCTTTTTCAGCATTTTAGGTGCATACTATCAATATTTACATAAAACCAATACAGTGCAAGACTTACTATTTCATTTAATCGGTCATTTATATATTATCTTCTTGGCTGTTTCTATGAGGCATCCCACGCCAAATTGGACAACATTTTGTTTTTGAGTCTCTGATTGTCTTAAAATTTATTATTCTTTTAGAACTGGTTGAGAAAAACCTCCATAATTTTTTTTAATTTTGTTTTCTCTGAAATATCGTAAGTTTATTAAACGTTTCTGCATACATATCTTTCAACGTAATTTGCAATACATACGGCAGGATAACTGGCAAACTTAAATTTACAATACATATAAAGAAAAGTGGGTTTTGAACAGAAAATGTTAAATTTTCAACTATGTATATTATTAAATATATCCGGCAGAGTATGGTGTCCCTAAAATAAATACGAAGTTGACCTAAATCGACGATTTTTACATTTACAACCACATATATTTTGAAAAAGCAGAAAGTTACACGTCTGCCTATTGTATATTCAGCTTTCAGGAACAATACTGAAGACAACCAAATTCTGAAAAAAAAACAATAAAATTGTTAAGTGGAGTATTTTTTACAACAATTGCTGTTATTAAAAATGCAGCAGTATAGACGCATGCCATTTTAATGATCGTGCTCTATAATATGTCCTAAACACAATATATTAGAGCCAGACCTGATAAAATTATCTTATACCCTACACATATTCACTTTGTTTGCATTACATTGAAGGGACTTTAACAGGTATGAAAAAGAATATATGTACATATCGAGCCTTAAAACGGCCCTCACACGATCAATATTACTGACAGTATAATTCCTGACAGTATTGATTATTGTCAATATTCAGTTTGTTTGGCATTTGTCTGGTGAAATCACTTAATTGTCGTTCGTGAACTTCGAGCGCGCTTGAACATTCATCGCTTGCATCTCCTATCGCTGTGCTAATAATACTAAAGAATTGTCAGTATCCACCTCACACCATCAATATTACTGTCAGTATACAGTATTACTTCGTCGGTAATATCCGATTTTTCCATCAGTCATCAGTATCGTTTTTCTATACTGACAGTACATCAGTACTCACCTCACATGATCAATAATACTGTCAGTATGCAAAATACTGTCAGTAATATTGATCGTGTGAGGGCCGCTTAATCGCAACAATAACGCAAGCGCCATTTTTTTCAAAAAATTTTTTTAATGCAAGTATGCTCTACAAGATCATTCACATCTCTACGTCAAATATTTACAAATATATTGCTCTTTCAATTATAACGTAAGAGCCACATATGTTTTTTCTTGACCTCAAAAATAACATAAGCGCCTCAAAAACCAATAGTACAATAATGGAAACTAATTTGTTCATACATTCTTATTATATCAGCGTCACTACCTGAACGATTTGATCATCTCCGTCTGTATGTCTGTGGAAATCACGATTACGACAAAGCAAATTAAAATAATTTAATGAAATTCGGCAAAATCGGTTCACGATGATATATTAGAGAGTTATTAAATGAAATGTAACCAAATTTCTCAAAAATACTGGGAAAAAGTTAGATTAGCTTTAGAGAGCGTGGCAGCCTAAAAGGCCGCTTTTAAGAACTCTGCATTTGTAGGGCAGTGTAAATGAACTTTTCATCAAAAAGATATTTACACGCAACTATCAATGCTTTGGTTATCTCTACACAAATAAACAGTTATTTAATATTGATTAGTTTTCCTTCTTTTCGTTGTAGTTCTCTATCTGCAACATTGTTGGCAACTCTATTCAATATCTGAAAAAAAAGTCAACTAAACAACAATAAAAACAGCAAGTAAGCAGTTTAGCAACCACTCAACGAAAAATCAACAGCAATATCAACTAATAAGCGTAAAAGCAGTGGCAAAAACTCGTTAACGAATTAAGTTATTGCGAATTAGGAAAACTACAAAAACAGTCGTAACAACAAAACAAAACAAAAAAAAACAACAAAATGGCAGCATTTATAGCGAAACAAATGGTTGGCAACCAGCTTAGCGCTGTTAAAGGTAAGTACTTGCACATATGTACATAAATACGATAGTTAGTATATAAACATAAGAATAAATAGCTAAATAAATGGAGAGATAATTAAATTTGATAATGCAACTTATGAAAAATTTGTGACCATTACTGTTGAAATGAAATCTGAGCTTAATTTGTTAGTGAATTAAAGTTTAAATCCAAATGCGACAATAATTGTGATAATTCTAACCTGTAATATTTTTTAATCCGTATTAGCTCTATTTGTGAAATTTGCAAAATCCTTTGTAGATGAATGCTAAAGATGGGCAATATAGCGATTTCATTTGTGTTTTTGGAATAAAATTTCATAATATTTTTGTACAGAGCTTATTGAGTGAATTCGATTTTCCCTCTCAGATATTGGTATAATACGAAGGAATTATACCCAACCTAGTTACTGAGGCTGAGCTTCATTATATTTGAATACAATCTTGACGATCTGGCATTGCTAGTTATATACTACGAGCTTTTATTTCTTTCAACTGGAGTGACAATACACTATCATAGATATATCTTCAGTAGCAGTAGATATATCTTTCAAAGAAAAAGCTGAAGTACATAATGATCATTTATAGACTTACTGTGTTTATTTTAAAGTTTTGCATTGAGATTTTTCCGAGTGTATTAAAAACATATTTGCTATGAAAATTGCTTTTTGGGTTTTTGATCCCATTGCAAGTGCTGAGTGCATATATATTGACCATTTATGAAATTCGATAGCATTTGCGTCAACTAAGAGCTGAATATTTCATAAAGTTCCAACTTCTGATTCGATTTAAGTTGTTCAAAATCCTTATGACTGTAATGCTTACATACTGCCTATACTGTTAGTCATTTTGTCTATTTTTTAACTACATTTTTTATGCAATTGAATTTACTTCTACTAATTTTTGGCTTAAATTGGCACCTGAATTGATAAAAAAAAAATTTCCTTTTTCAATTATGTAAAAAAAAATACAGAAATCGAGCTACATAGCTGATCCCTATCTATACCTTATAAAAGTAAAATAAAATTAATTATATCTCATCAACTATTTGACGCAGATAAATAAGTTTGTGTTCGCACAAAAGTAAGTTCCAAAGAAAAATGGGGCTACCATATGAAAGAAAATCGGAAGTTTTAATATCTTTTCAATGAAATCCAAAATTTTAATTTCAAAATTCGATGGTAAAACTCAAAAAAAAACTTTAGAAGTCACCAGAGAAGTTTCGTTGCTTGAATTTTTCGATATAAGAATGTAGAAAAGGACAATCGCAAAGAGACTAGTGGCAAAATAACGCCACTGGAGAAGTAATAGGTCCTGCAGGTATCGTCGAGGACTAAATTTTGCTGGAAAAGCAAATTTGGATTGAAATTAAAAAAAAAAAATATCTGACAGATTTGATGCTCTGCCTTTGGTGCAGGGGTTCCTCTGATGATATCGTTATCTGAACGCTGTGATGATTTGAACAGACGTTGAAAAATCGGCGAGGCAAAGGCTAAACGTTGCTTCCACTATCACTTTTCCCCTATAATTTATGTGAAATCGCGAAACTTCACAGAGCACTTTGTTATTTTAATTTATTTAAAATTTAATGAATACTGACTACTTCAGTTGCACGATTAAATTATTTTTAAAAAAACTATGTATGTGCTTGTGTCCGTTGCCAGTACTCGATCGTTAAATAAACGAACTTTTTCCATTGATGGTTAAAAACGACTGAGAAAAATTGTAACTTCTTTTTGGAATTATTGAGTATGCGATAGAAGAGAACCCTAGACAGCTCGAATTTTTATGTGCTGCGTACCAGTGCTGTCGTTTGTACTACAATAGTGCTTTTGTACTACCCTTCAGCCACGCGTACTACTCTAGTACCCAACCCTCAATTTGTACTACCCAAAATTTGTTCCAACTAATCCGCAATTTGCACTACCCCACCATTCTTTGATCTCTCATGCTTCAATTATAATGGCATGCAAGTTATTAAACTCATCTCTGAAACTGAAATATTTAATTCTTGAGGTGTCAAAATCATTGCCATTATTTTGGTTTACTAATTTTGACATTAGTCGCTCAAAAATTTATGAGAAAGAAGAAAAATTTTAGCATCGCATCAAACCTTACAATTGAACTATAACCTTGGCTGGGCAAAACGTACCGCGCGCGGGACTGCGGCAGAATGAGAATAACTTTTCATATACGTATATAAAGCAGAGAGCGCAAAATTTAATTCAGTTTGCTTTGAAAAGCGCACAAAGCACAACTACACATGCATTGGAGAACATTTAAGAGAAACACACGTGTAGTGGTGCGCAGCTTTGATCATAACCGTGGCTGGGCGAAACGTACCGCGAGCGGGACTGCGGCAGAATAAGAATAACTTTTCATATACCTATATAAAGCAGAGAGCGTAAAATTTAATTCAGTTTGCTTTGAAAAGCGAACAAAGCACAACTACACATGCATTGAAGAACATTTAAGAGAAACACACGTGTAGTGGTGCCCAGCTCTGATCATAATCGTGGCTGGGCAAAACGTACCGCGCGCGGGACTGCGGCAGAATGAGAATAACTTTGACCAACTCTGATCATAATTTATGATTCATAAAAGATTCATACCTTTAGAACGCGACTAATTTCGCTTATATTAATTGTTCTTGTGCGCGTCTTTAAATATACATATGTAATTAATGTAATTTTTTCTTTTTTCTGTTATGGAAAAGTATGCCACAAATTTACCAAGGTATAACTTGATAGGAAAATGATCTATTTTTTACTATAGGTTTCTAATAAAGTCGAAAGCAGAAGCCGCTAATTTAAGCAAAGCTGGTACCAACACAGAAAAAGAATCTGTCCTTCAAATAGCTTCATGCAATAAATACATACTATAATAAATGAATTTCTACAAATACTGTTAACTTTTATTAATACTTTCTTACTTATACTTATCATAGTATGGTATGAGCAGGTGTAAGTACAAATATATTAGTGTAGTACTACCCATTTTCACAAAGTACTACCCAAAAATATTAAATTGAGCACTTAAATTTTTTTCGAAACGACAGCACTGCTGCGTACATTGATTGCAAGGTTGTTGTACACTGCTCTCTTGCATATAAAAATTGGAACTGTCATACGTTCTCCTTCTCTCTTACTTACGTTTAAGCATTGGAAAGTTTTAATAATTCCAAAAGCAACTCATTGAACTAGCAAGTTACAATTTAGTTCAGTCGTTAGTAACCATCAATGGAACAAGTTCGTTTTTATTTTCTACAACCGAGTGATGACAACGGGCAGATATTTTTTTATTTAAAATATTTTCATTGTGCAACTGGAATAGTTGGAATTAATTTAGTTTTAGAACTTGAAATAAATTTGAAAATTAAATTTTTTCTCAGTGAATTTGTGGTTCCTCTTGTTTAAAAAATATCAAAAGTGCTCTGTGTGTTTTTGGGATTTCAAATAAATTACAGGAAGAATGGTGATAAGTGGCAGCAACGTTGGATCTATACATAGTCGATTTTTCGACGTATGATTACATGTAAAGCTTTCTTGAAATAGATTGCTAAATTAAAGTTTAAAACATCGCTACACATTTTAAGATTAAAATGATAAATTTTCGTTAACTTTAAACCTTAATTTTGCAGAGCCAAAACTAAATCAAATTCAACAATGAAACACAGATTACTTCATTTCTTTGAAGCTAAAAAAAGAAATTACAAATTTATTTACTTTGACTTTCAGATAAGAATCTATTCTTTAAGGCAAGTGAAAAGTTCCTACGAATTTATTTTTAAATTGGCTTCGAAATTGAATTGTTTTTCAAAGAATCCGCACTGTTTAACATATTTTCTTATTAGGAAGTTCTGGTTTTTTTGCGCTTAAGTTGCCAAAACCAAGAGTTCGATAATGCGTTCATATGCTCAAGTTCAGCTTGAAATCCTTTGCAGACAACTAAATATCGATAGCAAAAAAAAAACTATTTTCTAATATAAAATCGGTTCCTATTTACCAACCCAAAAAAGTTGCTGTCAAAAAATATGCAACTTAACCCTTTAGAGCCCACAGCGATCTAGAAAGGCTAGAGCACTGAAATTTTTAACAGATATTCCTAACAAAATAATAAGAGCTAATACCAAATTTTAGCTTTATATCTTTGAAGAGAGAGGCGTGGCAAGCCGTTACCATATGGTAACAGTGGGCCATACTCAGAACAAAATTTATTGCGTTATCATATAACAATTTGGCTCAACAAATATTAATGTTTTTGTTTTTTTTTAATAAAATAAATGATATAACAAGTTTTGAATAACTTAGTTCAGTATAAAACATAATGATAAGTCTTAAAACAGTTGAGTTATACAAAATCTAACCCTATATTTTGAAACATTGTGTACAAACTACAGTACACTGCAACAGTTTACGTATATCCCTTTGCTTTGACTACAAAGTTTCGAAGCATATCCTAACGGGACGTGCACTTAGCACTGTTTGGAGGACGATGATACCCACCAATCATCGATAACCAGTAATTTCGATAATCGTTCTCAACAAAAGAAGACTATGAATTACTGCTTTGAATGCCATAAATCTACTTTAGCTAAACGGAAAGAACGGAAATCTATGAAATTTTCAGACGTTAATGCAAAAGAAGAATAAATTTAAAAATTAATAATTTAACTATGTAAGAAGTAAAATACTTAAGTCCTCAAAAAAACATAGTATTTTTTGCTTTATTTGTTTTTTTATTAAACCACACAATTATCTCTATAATTTGATAAATTAAGGCCGATAGTCCATGTAGCTAGCGCCTACTCTTAGTCAATAATATTTCTTGTAAATAAATGAAAAGTCGATAAATTATTTTTTTTTTCAACGCTTCTCTTCTTAAAACGATTTTAATTTGTAATTTTAATTTTTTTTTTCATGTTCATGTCGAAAAAGTAAATATGAACTCTCAATTCAGTACATTTCGGCAAAACCCAAATGCCATTACTGTTAGCGCTCTCTAACAATTTGTGAACTAAAAATCTATGCTTCAGGACCCACACCACATTTTCAGTCTAGGAGTCTGCGGATCTCAAACACGTTCCTAACAATACTCCTGCACATAGTGAATTTTCAAATCAAAATCCCAGGACAAAAATTTTTTCTATTTTCGTCTGGCTTAAAGTTTTAGTTACTTAACTTGATCCGCCAGGAATAAAAACCACCTCATTTTTTTCTTGCCTTTGTAACATAACAGCACATTTACCTCACTAATCGTTTCACACATTATGTATCATTCTGGAGTCACTTAAGCCCCATTACTAATTGTAAAATCTAAATTTATTGTAGCGTGCTGATTTAAACAAAATTTTACGCTTGTGCGACATGCAAATCTGCTAATGACAGCGGTAAGTTAGGGGAAAAGTTAGCGCTAGTAGTGCAAGGTTGTCTACTCAATGGCTTAATTAAGAGCGCGCACATGCCCTACTAATATCAAATAAAAAAAGTCCCCATTTAACAACGACAATTTCTCAATGTCCCCGTTTTTTGCCAGCACCAAACGCGCATAACAAAGCGTCACACTTCAGTCTTTGACGAACGTCAAACAAAGAATCACACAAAACAACCAACAAAAAATTCAACTCCATTCAAAGTGGCTCATAAGGACTTAAGATAGGTTGTTGAGTTTTGAATGTATCCGTGTATGCCTCTACAGATATTGAGGGTACTTTAGTGACCTTGTCGACTGACAACACACACACATACACCAGCCCAGCACACCAATGTGCAAATTTCGTACGTTTGACATCTTAATTAGATGCCTCTGCCTTTGAGTAGGTCACATGCTACTAACAATGTGAAAGAGAATGAAAACGAGATATGGGCTACCAGATATTGCAACCAGTGCTGCCAAGTTTTTTTTTGAAGTACTCGTACACCATTTTTAGCACAGAGGAGGTACAGAGAAAGTGGATGATAATAAATTTAAGATAAGATTTTTTGCATAGACAGCATAAATTTGAAAACCTCCCTAGTGGTAGAAAATAACCTTTTTGAGATTGTGATAACATAAGTGAGAGAGACAGAAGAAAAATCATAGTTAAAAGGAACTGTTTTATTTGTGAGTTTAGGACATGCAATGAAATTTCTTATTGTGACCTATATACCTTTTGGTTACAAAAATAAAGTAAATAATTACATTTGTGAACTGAATTGGAAAAAATTTGATCTCAATTATTTAACGAAAATCGATTTCTTTTAAATTATTAATTTTCAAAGAAGAGTATGCCAGTGGCAGCATAGCAAGGTGAGGCCAATGTCGATTAAAGAGCTGCATAAAATGATATGTTGGTATGTACGACAACTATAGAGATAATATTATGTAACATTTTTTAAGTGAAATGTTGGCTAACAATTAGCTGTTTACTTGGAACGGTCATCACGTTTGATTTTATGATACAAATTATGTTGAGTATTAGATGCTTTGTGAGTTTAATAACAAAAAAAAAAATATTTTCAAAAAATGACACGTGAAAATTATATTTAAAACAGGAACATAACTATTATAAATTGTATGTCAAAAAAAATTGGTTTATAATTATTATGGATAAAAAATACTATATTAATTGTTGATAATTATTATTTTTCAATGGATTCTTTTTTACGTTGAGTCAGAACTATTATGAATAAGAAATTGTTTTTCCATTTCAATAACTATTAATTTGGCAAAAAAATATTTTTTTACGTTGTTTTGAAAAGAAGTGTTCAAGAGTTTCCCATTTTTGTGAATCTTTTTGCACCAATCGATGGAGAGGTGGTTTTTATGACATCACCAGAGGTGGTCATCGGTTCACAATGGTGTCTGATTGGGCTATATTTTCGAAATTTTTATTCAACCAATTGAAGGAAAGAGGTCGAAAATGGACTTAAGCCATCACAAAATATTGGTTGCGAGTACCAAAAATGGCTGATTTTGCTGATTTTCGAAAATTTTTTATACGCCAATTGTTGGAAAGAGGTGGAAAATGGATTTTGACCATCACCAGAAATAATACCTAGACCCAAAATACCCGATTTTGGTCAGTTTTTGAAAATTGTTTTTGTGCACCAATCGATGGACAGAGGTCGAAAATGGATTTTGGTCATCATCAAAATTGGTCCGAGTCACAAAAAGTGACAGATTTTGTTCCATTTTCGAATTTTTTTGCACCAATCGATGGAAAGAGGTCAAAAATGGATGTTGGTCATCACTTAGGGTGGCTCCTCATCTTGCAAAGGATCGTTTTTGACCCATTTTCGAAAAACTTTTTTTGCTCCCATCGATAGGGAAAGCTCGAAAATGGAATTTTGGACATCACGTAGAGTAGTTCCAGATCCTGAAAAGGGCTGTTTTCGACCCTTTCGGTATTTTGCAAGGTCCGGAGCCATCCTAAGTGATGTCCAAAAGACATTTTCAACCTTTTCTTATCAATTGGAGCAAAAAAAAAAATTTAGGGTGGATCAAAAAAAATTTTTTTTACTCCAATCGATTAGGAAATTTCGAAAATATGCATTTTCCCATCGATTGGCTCAAAAAGATTCACAAAAATGGGAAACTCCTGAACACTTTTTTTCAAAACAACGCAAAAAAATATTTTTCCCAAATTAATAGTTATTGACAATGGATAAACAACTCCTCATTCATAATAGTTATGACTCAACATAAAAAAGAATCCATTGAAAAATAATAGTTATTGACAACTAATAAAATATTTCCCATCCATAATAATTAAAAAAGAATTTTTAAAAATAATCCTTAAAATTGGACAATTTTTTCAATCACAAAAAAGCAAATAATAGTTATTTTGCGTCCCTGATTTAAAAACAATTCAAAAATGTTATAACAGTAATTTATATATCTGGGGCCCAGTTGTTTTTTCTAACCTTTTGAAATGTAAGACAAGAATGTAAGGCAGTATTTTTGGACCGATCTTATTTCTCGTTTACATGCATCAATAATATGTTCATAGTCAAGCTAAAACATTTCCTGATTCTTTTTCTGAATGAGTCTTCATACGTTTATCCTACTAAGCCCGCTGATATTATTAAAAGTTTTATATTGCATGAAAAATTGTATAAGTCAACCTTAAATTAAATAAGTGAAAATTCGATTTGTTAAGATTATATTAAGCTTTTTTTAATTTTTTAAACTAAGTACAACCAGTGCCCATTCTTTATTACTTTAAGTTTTATTTCCTAAACAAGGGACTTATGTTCATATGTATAAAGCTTTATCGACCAACTTGAAGTTTTTTACAACTAAAGTCAAGTATAAAAATGTTATTTCAATACTTTTCAAGTTTAAAATGAAATTAAAGATGTTTGCGTTAAAATTATAAGAAAAAATAATTATTTTAACTATTTTCAACTACAAAATTTGCGGCTTTAAGTCAAACATTAAATTTGAAATGAGTGTATTGGACAAATCATAGCTGATTTGATTTGCGTAAGGCCCCAAGAGTTCAAGGTATAAAGAAAATTCATGCATAACTCTTTCTGACAGAAACTTAACATAGTTAAGCATTTAATTCAAGATGGGAGAGATTTATTAAAATAAAATTTATTTGCAATTTTTATAGAACACACATAGAACTTTAATTGTGAAAATTTATTACATAACTTAAAAGTTGTATTTTGAATTGTGACTTAATTTTTTTGGTTTTGTTTTATTTTTTGATATAAAGTTTTATATGAAATAAGCCTGAAGAAAAATTTGAGCATTTCAGCGATTTCTTTCATTGTATATTAAACGTTAAGCACGCAAACTGCATTAACCCAATTCGAAACGAACTCGTTTCTTCGTACTATTTATCCGAAACGGATTCCGTTACGAATTCGTTTCGAACTAGTTATCGTATAAAATTCCTCTCGTAAAAACGGAAGGATCATCCGCATTGATGAATTCATTTCGAATTCGAACGGACTTCAAATACGAATTCGTTTCGAATTCGTTTTTCGTTCGTTTTTTGTTCATAAAACGGATCCGTAAAAATAATTTTATTAAATTATCAGATTATATAATATGCAAATTGTTAGACTTTACTACATATAAATTTATTTGATTATCAAATTTAATTTTTACTTACGAATTACAAATTTCCAAAGTCAGTATCGAACCCATGTCCAAGCGATTCGTAGCCCTGCGCGCTAACTACTAGGCTTCCTGTCATATGTTATAATATACATATCGCTCACTTACTTCAAGACTGGCATAACTCAAAAAACGTGATTTTTGAGGTAACAATGCAGAAATATCAGCCATTTCATGTTTTATTTTGTGTGAAAAAATCAGAAAAGTATCTCATAAACTTGCTTTGTGAGAAGAGTTTATGTAGACATACTTTTCCTCATTTTCATATAGAAAGCAACTTATTGAAAACTTTAAATGCGTTTTTCTCCCACTTTATGTTTTTTGAGTTATGCCAGTCTTGAAGTAAGTGAGCGATATGTCAAAGGCGAATGATGTCTTTCTCTCATTTGATCCGTTCTATTTACAAAAAACGAATTCGTTTCGAATTCGAAACGGACTTCAAATACGAATTCGTCTCGAATTCGTTTTTTGTTCATAAAACAGATTAAAATTATATGGAAAAATTTTCAAAGAAAAATTTTCCAATTCGTATTTGAAGTCCGTTACGAATTCGTTTTACTTATAAAAAACAAAATCCGAAACGATTTCGTTTTATGTATAAAAAACGAGTTCGAAACAAATTCGTATTTGAAGTCCGTTACGAATTCGAAACGAATTCGTTTGTGCGCATTTCGTTTTTTGCAAGTAATTCGAATTCGAAACGAATTCGTAACGGACTTCAAATACGAATTTGCGTCCGTTTTTGTGCACATTGGGTAAAGACATACAGACACACATACACATAAAACCATTTAATAAGGTACTATTTACATAAGCATACATAGTAAACATGTTGGGTGTTTGACAGCTAATTTGCAAAATTGAAAATATCGATTTTGGCATTTGGCCAAAATAAAAATTTTAAGACCATACAACAATTCGGTAAGCGTAAAGTACATAAATACAAAATGTATTTAGTTGAAAAAAAAACTGTAATTTAACCAACAACAAATTACAACCACAATAGCTGTGGCAGCAACAGAAGTGGTAACTGCAGCAGCAAGAACGCATACAACAATTGCTGCATAGAGTAGTGCAATTTCCAATCCATAAATCTTAGCATTGCATAACATTGCACACAAACACACTTGAATAACAATGCAATCCAATGCAAAAAGTGCTACTGAATACAATGCAGACGATAAATGGCAAAAGGGTGGAACAAGCAGCAAAAGTGTAATATCATGAGCAACACTGGCAATACTACACTACTGACCAAACGCTCTAGAACTCGCAACTAAATAAATTGCGCTTAAAAAATAGGGGCTGAAGCGTGAAAAAAGAAAACACACATAAGTGTGAAAAGCATATTAGCACTTTAAGCGAATGCAATAAGGAAAAAAAAATAACATATTCCTTGTTGGAAAATCGCACATTGGTGACATTTTTTTAAAAACTTTTTTTGGTGAACTTGAGTAAATGTTATAAGGATTCAGTTCTTATGTATACAATGCAGGTCCAGTAATACAAGGAGAGACCTGAAACTTAACTAGTGTAATTCTGGATTTATTGAAATATAGCTTTGAAATATTCGTAAGGAACAGGCCAATGCCAAGCCTACCACCCTTACAACTGAGATATATGAAACGTCATTAGTTTTTAGTCTTATACCATAAGTTGTTGAAACTTTGTATATACATATGCTTCTGGTAGCAGAGAAAATAACGATATGAAAAATGAACACAAACCTCTAACTTCACTGAGCGAAAAATGTACGCATTTCCGAAGTAAAGCTGTATCTATGGAGTTACACAAAAATACACCCAGTGTAAAAGTACATATTATTTATGTACGAAAACTTTCAAATTATTATGCAATTCACAATTCGTAGTAAAATTGTAACGTGACAAAATTATTTATCAAATATTTATTGTTCGCAATTTATGTTTTTGTCACCCTCTTTTTCCCACATGATTCTCTCACCAAAATAGCAAAAATTTATAGTTTACAAATTTTGGTTTTTGCCACTCTCTTTTCCCGATATGATTCTCTCACCAAAATAGAAAACGAATACATCTTTCAAAATACATGCTTTAGGACATGTTCAAATTTATCAGCTAGTGGTAATTTGCATTTATATGGGAAACAATAACAACACAAGTTACCACCTCGTAAAATATTGTAAAATTACAACATCGTAATTTTATCAGCCCATTTAACAATGAACTGTGAATTGCATAAATGTGTCGGACACGAATTTAATTTAATAATTATTTTTTACTGAGCCTCCTGTTCAGTACTGTTAATGCAAAAAAAAACACTAAAAAATTACAGCAGAAATGCATTTTATAAAAATGGGTGTCATATGAAAGACATATTTTTGAAATCTATTTCGTAGTTTTCGAGATATTACGACTGTAGTGCAACCAACACAATTGGAAAACTGAATTTAGATATGAAGATTATCATTTAAGGAAGGGAAAATTTTTTATTAAAAATCGCACGCACGAAGCAGGTGGTGGATGTATTATAGACTGAACCGATATGAATCTTTCTATCCAAATTCAGTTTTTTTATTGTTGTTCACAAGATTGTATTTTTTGTGGTAGTTGTCCATTTCATTTTTATAAAAATGTAATAAACTTTTTTTTGGATTCTTAGTACCTCATATATAAAAAGTATTGAAAACAATTTTCGCACATATACATCAGACAAATAAGTCATCGCACCTCCCAAACAAGAATAGACTTCAAATGCAACTAAATTTACCACAAAATATTACGATCTAACACCAAACGGAAACAGCGCGCACTGAAGGATTTAATTGAGGTTGTGCAACTAAATGACCTAAACCTCAATGACAAGTGGCATACATATTTCTTACTGGGATACTAACACACACTCTTGCGTGTGTATTTTTGTTCAATTGCACATCATTGTTGATGCGTTTAATGTGTTTTTATCGTTTTGCATTGTTTAAATGTGAAAACGTGAAAATTTATCGATTTCCTAAATGTCTGCAGTTGCAGCAAATAGTTTTATGGTTTGGAAAAGTGGCAGTTACAAGAAAATAAAATGATAAATTAAAGTGGAACAAAATTAAGATTAAATCAGAAATCTATGCGAAATCAGCTACATGTGTAGTACAATGTATTCTTCAATAAGGTATTTTACTTTTTCATAAAAAAAGTACTCCAAAAATCAAAAGTTTTTCAGAATGTTAATGTAAATATTTTTATTTTCACTTTAAATAACAGACATTTTTCATGGCCTCTGGCTTAGTCTTTTACGAAAATTTTGCATTAATAATTTGATAAGAAAACTGAACATTTTCATAAGCTCTCTGTGCGTCATTGTTGTGTACTCTTAGTATAGCATATGGTTTTACTTACGAAAATTTGTGTATTGTCATAAGTATCTTACTTTGAATATCCTGGAAATTTCAATGCTCCCTTCAGCACAAAAATGAATTCAGTTGGAAAAAATACTTTGATTGGATTATAAACAGCATCAGGACTAATTTTATCAGCAAGCTTGCAGACACTGCTGCTGCTTGTGTTACTGCTACTGCTGCAACAAAGTAAGCAAAATTAAATTCTTAAGCATGCATGAATTATGCCCTTAGCACTGAACACAGATCGGAAAATAAATTCATTTCACTTAAGATATTATACATGTTTGTATGCTCAACCTTTACAGTACAGTCAGTTCCGAATTAGTTATGTAACTTTTAAGTTAGAAAAATATATCAGAAGCTGTTTTAGATTCACTTAATTAACTTGAATTAAAATCGAACATATCAGTAATTCGACAACATTTTTTCGTAAACTTTGTCGTTCTCATGTAAAATGTAAATTGAATTTATTGTATTTGTTATTAATAAAAAATATACAATTATCAATGATATAGTATAAAGCGACCAGGTTATAAGAAACTGAATATCGTGACTAGTGTTTCACCGAGGCCGAGGCCGAGGCGAGGCGAGGTTCTAGTTGATCTCGGTCTCGCCTCGTTTTATAAATTTAAGTCTCGCCTCGCCTCGGCCTCGGACGAGATCTTGCCATCACATGCCTCGCCTCGCCTCGCCTCGCTTCGCCTCGTTCTCGGCCGAGGCACCTCGGTAAAAAAGCGAGGTTTTTATTAAAATAAATAAAAAATTATATATGTATTAGAGGTCTGCATAAGTATAATCGTTAACTTACGAAACTGTTACCGAAGTCAATTTTATTGATTTGAATGCGTATACATAGCGTTTGCTTGTGTTACTGTTACCATCATTATAAATTTCTCTTCTTACTCGTAACCAACTGTACGTAGATGAATGCGTCATGTGTACGGATAATATGCGTGTATGCTGCGAGTACAACAAGTTGCGCGATTACTACGCATTTGATATTTTGTACTACGCAGTAATGCACTTTAACATGCGTAAGAATGTTTAGTGAGGATCAGTGAAAATTTGATGTGTGCAGGCGAGTGAGGCCTTTGTTTTATAAATAAATTTATGTTATATTATAAAAACAGTTTTTGAAAACAAATATGAGCCATGTAAGATTATACATATGTACACAAAGTGAAATATTATATTAAAGTGAACATGTTTTATTTGCTTCTCCTTTATTATAACTTTTGATATTGTTGGCAATGTTGCCACTTTGTTACTTTGTTAATTTATTTATTATTTTTTTTTTTTTAATTTGGTCCAGCATTGGTAAATATTTTTAAAATGTGATAAGTACAGTGGAATTCGACTTTTAAAGTGATTTATAAATTTATTCATAAAGTGTTTCTTTGTGAAGCTTGAGCTTTTTGCATATACTTACATATGTATGTTTGTTTAATATTTGTTAAGGGCATTCGGGAGATTTTCGAAAAATAAAAAGACATTTTTTTAAATTTTTTTTGAAGCTGCATTTCATCTTAGACCAAATTTTTTTTTACATTATTAAAGTATAACTATTCAAGACTTATCTCTGAAATTTTGGTCCAAAAATATTTATCAATAAGTTAGAAAAGTGCAATGCCATGAACGACCTCAAAATTTGCGGTGAGCAAGATATCTGGAGACTGGACTGGTTCATCCGAAAAAAGAAAATTAACTTTTTTTCGGTTAAGCAAATAGTTAGGGGGCGTTTGATCAACCTATAAAACCTTTTTTTTACTTTTTCATTCATTTTTTTAACGAAAAAATCAGAAAAACTATGGAAAATAGCATGAAAAACATTGAATCGTTTTTGATAAAAAGTGATGTAATATAAGTACTTTTAAACGAAAAAGATTCCGGGTTTTTTATTCTATTTCCTATAGTTTTTGAGATATTTCGTTACAAAAAGCGTATGTGATTTATTTATGAATTATATTTATTTATATATTTTGTTATTTCTTTTATATGGACTGAACTAACATTTTTGTTTTATCGTTGTGATTAATAAATTATTCTAAAAAAATTTTGGACTTTGTAAATGTAAATATAGGGCAGTAGTTATAGTCATTTTTCTAGCATCATTCTAAAGATAAAAGTACCAAAAAGTATTTTAAACACAATGATGGTAAAAAATTAATATAATCCCGGACATTCGTTTTATTTTAGTTTTCAGATAAATAAATAAAAAATTTGCGCATTTAAATTTTCTGGCAACGCCTTGGTGCATAAATGAATTCTCTCTTCCTCACTTTCATCGAATAAATTAGCGCGTCATTCAGTTCGATTCATTACCTTCAGTTTTGTTGTGCGTACACATACACGAAGCTTATTCAACTTTTTTTACTTTACGCTATGGTACTCAAAGGAAATGTGTACTTGTAATTGGAGGAACAGAAAAGTGAACGAGTACTGAAACGAGTAAATTTTTGGTATCCGTGCAGACCTCTAATATGTATCAGGGCTGATAGGCTGATCAAGCCTCAAGAAATAAAATAAAATATCTGTTTTTATTTTTGGTGAATTGGATGAGATATGATGAATTTAATTCTTTTCTTAAATGGGAAGGAGACGCATTGCCTATTTTTCCAAGCCAAACTAAGCTATGAACCTTTTACAAACTATAAGCAAAATATTTACCAAATCTTATTTATCTACGTCAAATAGATATTGAGATATGATAAAGTTCATTTCTTTCTTATATTGAAGGCATGGTACCGCCCATTTTATTAATTGTATCTTAGTTATGCCTCTACCTTTTATAAATTTACAAAGATTTATTAATCTGCATCAAGTTGTTGATAATATATGATGAATTCTGTTTTTCTCTTATGTGGGGGTGGCATCACCCATTTATCGTAAACTATATTACAGAGCATCCCAAATCATAAGAAACATGTATATATGTCAAATCTTTCGTCGGTCGGTTGAACGGCTTAGGAGTCCATTAGCAACGAACATACATATATTGATCTTTATTTATATACTAGCATTACCCTGTGCGTTTCGCTTCACCTTACCGGTTCTTAGAAAGACTATTAGAATAAATCAATTTTAATGCAGTGTTGTCAATCATGCAGTTTTGCTTATAGCCTTACATAGCCTTACATGCTTCCCTAACTGATCAATCGAGGCGAAGTCGCATAGAAGCTGATGCGATCCAAGCACTTCTGCGCATTAGCGCTTGGACCAAATCTGAACTCGTAAGAAGCACATGCGAATTAAAAATAAAACAAAGTAGTTTACTCAAAATAAAATACTAAAATATTAGTTAAACAAAGATTTTAATATAAAAATTACATTTATATTTTGAATCTGCATATGATTCTTACGAGTTCAGATTTCGTCAAAACGCGCCTCGCTCTTCGGTTTCGAAAACGAGGCTAGGACGAGGCGAGGCCGAGGCGAGTACGAGGCGAGGTGCCGTGTGATCTCGCCTCGCCTCGGTCAAGCGAGGAAAATTTATTTTTCCATCTCGCCTCGTTCTCGCCTCGGTCTCGCCTCGTTCTCGTAGTCAAAAACGAGGCTGCCTCGTAGCCTCGGTGAAACACTAATCGTGACATATGGCTGCTCATTTTTTTCCACTACACTCAGCTTATATTCACTTTAACATTACCTTTGTAACGCTTAGATGGTGGCGTGGCAGTATATATATTCTAGATCAGCGCCACCATCTGATTGAATTTAGTTGTCAGTGGAAATCACGATTACGAGAAATTCAAGCGAGATAATTGAATGAAATTTAGTAATTCGAGAAAATGAGCGAAATCGGTTTACGAACAGGCCTACCGCCCATTCAAATAAGACATTTAAAATGCTATATTGAGAGAGTTTTTTGATGTACACAAATAATTTGACCTAATTTCCTACAAATATTAGGAATAACTCGCACAAACTCTGAACAAACTGTTGGTGAATTTTGACCTGAGGGTGTTACACCTCCTATACAGGCAAAAACGTTAATGAAACCGAATTACACACAAATATTACAAATGATTTAACCTGGAACCCCAAGGTCAGGATAAAGCTTGGATGAATTTCAATAAGGGGCATTGCACCTACAATACAAGAAAATTTTGGAAACTCTATGCTTATAGGATTATTCAAAAATTGACAAAATTCGATATGCGGTTCCTGGTTACCACTATTTGCAACATCATTTCTAATTTTTTTTTTTTTGCTCAAAAATACCCTCTTAAAAATTATAAAATGAAGTAGCATTTCTCATGATACATTCTAATGCATACGCATATTTCCAAAGGATTTGTGTTGCATTAGCTCTTTCGACCCAAAAATTTATTATGATATTTTTATACAGTAACTTTTTGCGCAAAATAAAATCCTCTAGGGATTAATTTTGCATCAGTTAGCTCATTATTTTCAGTTATTCTTAAAGGTTGTCGCATTAAATAATACGAATAATTTATATGGCTTAGAAAATTTTCTAGGGAATGATAAAATTAAGGCTTAGATGCTTAAAAAAACTGCAATTTTTTTGGTTGCTTACAAATGTACTTAAAATAGAATTTGACTTAGCATCTTGATTTCATATTAACATGACATAATATATATGATGGCTATGGAATTTTTAAGCTTATGTGTTTTACTTGTAATTTCGAAAATTAAAAGCATCAGCAAAGATCCCGAAAGAAATAACGTTTCGAACTCGATTGTTTCAAAAATAACTATCTCCAATACAAATGAGTGCCTGATACACTTAGGCAGGCGCAAATCAGACCCTACTAGTTTCTTCTTACATAACACGAGGGCTTAGCAGGATTTCACAGAGAAAAATTAAAATGGGCTCCCGAGCATATGCGGGAGTATATAGCACCGCGAATTAATTTTTCTTATCAAAACTCGTTACGGCGTGTGAAAGTACTATATACTCTACTCTTGAAAAGCCACTTTGAATTATATCCATGTAAATACCCAAAAATGTATAGGGGTCCAGCCAGACCACATCTGAACGTCCGATCTAGTAACTAAACTACATATATGTCTTTTAACTATCCTTTTGTATACTTTTTTGTTCTGAATTTTTTAATTGATATATACTGCCGTACTAAGCGAAAAAGGCGCATCTCAAAAAATTTTGTTTCAAGATAATCGATGTTTTGTTTACGTCAAATTGTTGAAATGCCTGTAAAATTGAGATAGAGGACATTTTCTTTGTAGAGTTTTTATATGATTGAACTATGATACCGGCATTCGGAGTATTTCATTAGACGCGTAATTTCTTATGCTATCCGATGCCATAAGAATCTCGGTTTTTTTTTTTCTTAGTACGGCAGTATAGCCTATAAAATTTTAGACATAGTAAAATAATCTCAAATCACTAGCTCAATTGGAAATATATTGAAAATACAATTGAAATTAAAAAGGGTCAGAGCCGCCTGACCGACGGATAGTTTAACAAAATTCAGTACATAAAATGTTGTATACTATTCATATTTTTAACCCTTTTCATAGAAAACAGTCTGAAAATTATTTCAGAAAAATCATTTCTGAGTATTCTAAGATCGTTTCTGCATACTATACGAGCATTCTTTGAGAATAATAGTTCAAAAGAATAGTTAAAAAAAAGCTTACTCGGAGCATTAAATGATTGTTTTTGAGCATTACATGAACTCTTTATAAGGATCAAAGCTCTGAAAAAAGTGTCAGAAAATAATCTTTTCAGGCTTCTATGGTTTTATTTCGCACGTTTTTAACAATTACAATGCGAATTTTCGTGCTGTGGGAAAGAAGCGAAAACTTTGCTCAGCAGAGTACACGAACTACTTTTGTTCCATAAAAATTAAATAAAGTAGTCAACGTTTTCGATTCATTGATTTTTAAGTTGACCTTTAGCTACTCCAAAATAAGGTCTTGTAGCTTAAATTGCATATTTGAACTAGTGGTTGCAAAGAGGTATATATCGTCAGCATAATTAGAGGCCTCTAAGAGCTATTGAAGAGGGAGATAGGGAGTAGCTCCGGACCCCAGTCTAAGGAGTGGTGTTTATATTCTATTCTATTTATTTTTTCAACTAGAATGATTGCTATCAGTTAATTGTTTAGTGAGAAGAAATGCAAAATGTCATCACTGCTGATAAGATGTGGCAAAAGAATATATAAAAAATGTTATGTCTTAGAATGTGCTCTGGAATTCGAACAAAATAACACCCAAAATCTGTTATTCTTTTACAGAAATCGTTCGGATAACTTAATACAGTTTATATTAATGTTAAAGCGAAGGTTTTTTCTTAAGTAAGATTATGTATTCATTATGACTTTTAAGAAATAGTCCCCACATGTAGCAACATTTTTTGTTACTTTGTCAAATTATTTTAGATTTTAACACTACGTAAGCAATTTAGCAAACGCTTACAGTTTTCGTTTCTAAATTGTGTACTTTTTCTGATGTTCTTAGATTTTTCTTTGGCATGGTGCACTTTTTATGCGCACCATATTAGTTTGATATACCAAGAGCAGCATCATACTTTAAGAATAAACACATTTTGTCCACACTTACTCCTTCCATTAATGTACATTAGACTGGTTCTTTTTGTTAGATAAACGTTTTTAAGTACAAACATTTCATTTTGTACATTAACGTCACTTTTAAACATCGAAAGCTCAATATTTCCAAAACTAAAAATGTTATAGATAAATACAATATCAGATTCGGACTCAGCAGCTCCAAATACATATGAATAGTGAAGGTTTTGATTTTAAGAGAAATGCTATTATCTTGGATTTTCCCCCTTATAAATTAATTTCCGGTTCAGAAAAAGATTGCGAGTGGATTTAATGGGCTCGTAATAAGACCAAGTACTTTGTAGACCAAAACTTAGCCCTTAGGAATATCCGAAAATCTAAGTCGGTATTTAGAACCACTCTTATATTCGTGCTGTGTATATTTTCTGTTGTAATACTTCTTTAGCTGCTGCTTCTTCATATTGCTCATTTATTATAATGGCTGCCTTCGTTCGCTCTCTTATCGGAAGCAAAAATTTCTGCACGAATGCACCAAAAAGTGCTTCTTAAATCATTATTTCAACTAGAAAATGTTGCACACTTGAGTTATTTGTTGTTGTTGTTACTGTTGTTGTTGTCGTCGGCGGCGGCTGGTATTGTTGTTGCATATTATTGTACACAGCATCATAGTTGCTGTTGAAGTTTTCTTTGTTGTTGCTGTTATTTGGTTATAAAAATTTGCAAAAACAGGAAATGTTACTCACCCACTCATACTCACCCCTACCATCCATGTAATTTATGTAATAATTTACAATTTAAGATTTCTTTAAGACAAAATGATATGAAATGAAAATTTACTATTATGGGAATATTTAATGTGGAAATTTTTTGTTATTCTGCATTCGAAAATGTTGAAAAAATTCTTAAAAATTTGCAAAATTTTTTTGTAGACTTGTGTACAAACGGTTTGAGAGTCATTCTTATGGAGCAAAAGAAAATTCGTTAGAGTAATTTTAAAATTATATTAGAAAATTATTTGATTTCTCATAGTCAAAGTGTTTAAAAGCACTTTCATTCTTCAAGACTCTAAAATTAAATGAGAAAAATTCATGATGATAAAGAACGTGCTGAAAAGCTAGCGATATGCATTTCAGAAAGTGTTAAGTTGTTCTCAGGAAATGGACTCCCAACAAAACAGGATCATATCGTTGCTGAAATTTCGAAAGCTCACCACTGAACTTACGAGCTCTTTTTTTATTCAAATTTGGAAAGAAGAACGAATACCGGAGGACCAGATCATGGGAACCTTGGCGAAAATCTCAAAACGATCATACAAAAGATGTATCATGTAAATGTAGTGCTATCCTTTCTATTGTAAAATTGGGCAACAAATTAGATGCTTTAGTCAGTAGAGCTATCCGCCTATGCGGATGTTGTGGCATTAATTGAGTGAGGCAAATTTCTTAAAAAAACTCGTCTCATGATCAAAAAGTTTAGCTCTAAATCCGAACACAACTGAATTAGTTCTCTTAACTAAGGGTCACAAACTTACAATTATTGAATTACCTTCGCAGAAGGGGACCAGACTTACCTTCAAAGGTAGATAGAAAGCGAAGTAGACAAATTAATGTTAAAGAGAGTGTTTAGAAAGCTACAGTAATGTTATATTTTAGTAAATAAAGCTGTTGATGGAAGATGGGAGTTATCACCTTACTGGGTCTACACAGTGGTCATTCGACCGATTTTGTTAAATGGCATTGTGGTATTGTAGCCTATGTTATATAATATAAGGTCACCTTCTACAAATAATTGCACAAAGATAAACGCCGTTTTCAAAAATCTTCAAAAATTGCGTTACGTAATACTTGAACGCCCACTTAAGGGGGCAGGTCTAGTTAGAATTTTCAACATATCGATTTGTTTTTTGCATTTTCTTAAAGTATAATTCTTAAAAATATATCTTGAAAATTTGAAGTCAATCCGACAATTACTATAAGAGTTATTCAGCAATAACCAAAGGGCTCTCTCTCTCTCTCATTCATGTGAGTGTAAAACTTTAAATGCGTTTTTCTCAAAACAATGTTTTCGGAACTGGTGACCACTGTAACTCGAAAACCGCTCGAAAGATTTCAATGAAATTTACACAGTTTTTGAAAAACATAAGAAGCTAGTGCCTGATCGAAGGATTTTTTTTTTAAATACTGATTTTTTATGAAAAATTAATTGTTGGTATTTTCCCGAAAATCAGGACTTAAATTTCCGGAGGCCACCATTTTTTTAAAAAAAAAAAAAAAAAACTTCGATCAGGCACTAGGTTCTTTTTATTTAAATAACTAATTTTTCTTATCCGATGGATTTTAGATTATTTTCCAATGATTTGTGATGGTCACCGCAAGGCACTCTGTATGAGACAGGGTCCAACACAGTCAGCTATAACTTTTTTTATTTCTAATTTTTTTTTTAAACTTTCGCCAAGTCAAGCTGAAACATAATGTAATGATGCCATATTATCACTTTTATTAAATAAATTAAATTAATACCAAAAAACATTTATTGAAAATGCTCTATTACTCACGCCTGTGACTAGACCTGCCCCCTTAATCAAACCTAGCCTAATCTTAGGTCATAGATAATATAGAACGACTTAACTGGAAACAATTGGGAGACTTTCATCCGAACTGAACCACTTAATACTCTTCTGATTATCATTCAGTTAGTAAAAGAAAGGCAGCCCTTAATACTCTTAATCTTCATCAACTATCGAAAAAATTTTGATTGCATCGACCATACTGCAAGGCACAAAACAAAAGTCTCAAAGTTATAGTAAAGTATTACATAACGGGAAACTTTCAGATACATTTGAGATTGCGTCAAGTGTGCGCTAAGATTGTCTGAGGTCATAATTTTTATTTCTGACATAACTGAACATTGTTCTTGGCAGAGCTCTAGACTCTTACAACGATTGCATTCTATGAAGTCTTATCGAGCAAATCACAAAAAGAATTGTATCGCTCGAAAGCAACATATTTGAAAAATTATAGTTATTATATCAGGCATTATGTCGTAACTCAAAGAAATATTAAAGTAAAACATCCATAAATGGAAATTTTTCTGAAAGTGAGGGAAAAGATGGCCTTAAGTGAAAAAACTCAAAACAACTGAACTCATTACAGGACTTCAATAACAAACCACAACTTAAGCTGTTTCGCAGTACCACATCATGAATCAAAACGTCCTTCGGCAGAGAGTCCAAATAACAGTTGTATTTCTTTTTCAAATTTTATTTTCAAACTTTTGCATTGAACGTATGGCCATCAACCAAAAACAGCGACGCAATGATTTCAAACAAACGATGCGTTTAATTAAATCAATTAAACTGCATTATGTACTGTAAAATAGCAACAACTACAACAACTCCAACCTGCACCACAACTATCACTATCAATACCACTGCAACCTCAATTACAATGCCAATTAAATAACACAAAGGTCCTAACTGCTTTCAAGGATCAATTAAATGAATTTCTGTTGAAAAAGAATGTACGTAAGTCATGAAAAATGTTGAAAATGCATACATGTAGTTGTTGTTGCTGCTGTTAATTTCCATTCTCAATTTTAATTAAATGGTGAAAAAATCAGTTGCACAAAGCCAACGCAAAAAAATGGAGAACAAAACGAATTTAATTACAAATTCTTGAAATCGCAATTGCATTAATACTGCTAGTAGGGAATTGGGGAAGGTCACTCGCGGAAAGAGCTTTCCAGTCCTGCTACAAGCTAGGTCAATTACATGACAACATTGCATGATTTCCAATTGCAAGCCTGTATCCTGTACCTTCCAATAGCGAAATCTCAGCCCAAGATAATTAATCTTTTTTAATGCTCCTAAAAAGCTAACCATTCGTCATTTTGACGAACACATAAATTGTTTTTCTCTTAAATGTGAAGTGGTATACTTTTTACAAATTAATAGTTTTAGTATCAGCTACTGATTTATTTAACTTTTATAAGCTAATGACAACATTTTCTTAAAATTTTAGAAAAAATGGTACTTGTATTTGAATTCTGACTCACACAAAAACCAATTTTTTTTTTTTATTGTTTTCTTGACATTACTTTAAATTTATATCATTAACACTATAAACAAAATGGAAAGAATAAACATATAAAAAACATATAACACAAAACTTACACAAAAGCTAACCATACGTCAAAATGACGAACAAGTAGCCTCAATAACAAAATTTTGTCAAAAAAAATAATGAATGCAATTACCTTTTTCTACTTTTGAAAACAATCAAAATATACCGTATTTTCGCAAAAATCTAGTACGGAAAGTCTATTTTGGGAGACTTGTTCAACAGTGTCAATTCATACAAATAAACCGTAAATTGGAAAGGAGTTAGGGAGGCCTACTCCGTTCTTTGCTTTGAAATAGAACTTATTACTATCACTATTTCCTACTGGGGAATATTGCAACAATCGCCAACACAATAAATTCACTCACAATTGCGGCACACACAAATAGGCAATGATTGTGGTAAATGAAGAATAAAATCCTCCTAGAGCTATGCAATGCTCTTTTGTTTGTGTAAAAAGATTTTTGATTTTTCAACGCTTAACATTTGCGAATTTTAAAAGGATTCTTATCTGTGAAAAAAAAGAAAACTATTGAAGGTTTGATTTCCGCATGTCAGAATTTCATCAATCCCTGACAGCTGCAAAAAAAAAGGATTTAAAATGCTTTATATTAAAATAATTTAAGCTTTACTGAAATCTCTAATTTAATTCATGTATTTCAGAATCTTTTTCGAGCTCCAGAGATGAGCGACCAATAATGAGTCGAAGGGAGTTACATATGTTTTATGCTTAGATTTTGAGTTAATTCATTTTACCAGACTTTTTTAAGCTGAATAATGGCATTTGAAGTAGTACATATTTTACGATTTCTCAAATTTTCAAAAACCCATATTTTGTAAACCAGTGTTGCCATTCTAAAATATTTTGCTTCTGTGTCGAAGACATATACATGAACAACATATTCAAATATAAATGAAATTGAGAACATGAACCCCATTTCCCCTGTCCGCTTCGCGTTAAATGCCCAATAAGTTAAAAAAAAAGTTTTGTCTTGAAAGTTTATCATTACTAATGTCTGGTTTTAATTGTTAGTCTCTAACCTTTAAAAAAAAAATTTATGCAAAAAAAAAACAAAGTTTTCACAACATTCGTTAACTTGAAAATAATAATAATTTCAAAAAGGCAATGGTATCTATACTACACTATACAATAAAATCATTGTAAAGTTTAAAATTAAACTTTTTTCTCGATAGCAACTTTCCATTTTCATAACGATATGCGCTCGCACAGCGAAACCATTTGCTCTTATTTTTAATTTTTGTATCTTAAAATCTACGGTTTCATCTTGTTTTTTTGCACAAAATCCTTTTAATGCTGAAAAATTCAAACTGACAGTTTAATGGATCGAAAAATTACACTTCTTGTCGCCATTAAAAAGTAAAATGTCTAAGAGGAAACGGCAAAAAAATTTACCAGCGAAAATTTCGAGCTGCAAGTGACAGCTTAAGCAGCTTTGGAAACTTCAGAAAGAGAGTCACAGTAAAATCATTTCGATTATTTGATAAATGCCAATGTAATGCAAAAAATATGGGAATAAATGCATACGTTGAATTTTTTCCCGAAAAAAAAGCGTATTTTAAATATATCCAATATTTCAATGGAAAATTGGACAGACATCAAACTTCTAATTTTGAGCTCTTTTTATGAATGCTTATAATACTCGTATATTGCTAATTTGTAGTTTTCATCCATGTCAATCATTTGAAAAAATATTGACAGTTTTCATTTCCTACAAAATTGACGATATTTCGAAAGGCAATGCCCTAAATGTACAAAAAATAAAGTTTGTTAAAGTATATACAGAAAGGTATTAAATGAAATCTTAAAAGCTATATATATCGGTCATTCCATGAACAAATGCACACTTACTTAGATCAGTGATAGCATTTAAGTTTTGTGAAAATGTGCTGACTGGAGACACTTGAAATGTAGTTTTTTTTGATGCCGAATGTACTTTTTTGACATGAAAATTATATAATATACTTAAAATTACTACAATATGCAAAATTGTAGCAAAGTCAAGTTGGATGATTTTTCTGACGAGGATCGAACCCACGTACTGTATGTTATGAGTTCACAGTCCTAACCATTTCACCAAGCTGCCTGTATTTTCGAGTTTTTTACTATAACTTTAGTTCACTGTGTCTACATTATTTTGTGTCAATAACGCAGGGTAATCTATTTTTTAAAATTTTCTCATAATTTAATGCAAAGTTTTTATTTTTTTATGGGGTCACACTGTATTTTTGATTTTGGGTAAAAACCAAATTTTAACTTAATTTTGCGACTATAATTATGGGCCATTGTCTAAAAATTTTTTACTTAGGTTTTGTTTCTTTGAGTAGAACTGCGTCCTTTTTCCAAAAACTGCTTACTTTTTCTATTTCTTGCACCATATGCCGAAGTTCCAATGTATTAAAACTTATTATATACGATAAGTTCTTGCTTATGGCTTTTATAAAATTTTGCTTGTATGGAAGCACCACGCCTACTTAACCTAGTCCACGCGTAATTTTTTTAAGAATAAAAAGAGCCCGTTTGTCAGGTAAAAAAGTTTCATATCTTTGGAAGCCGCCTTATTCCTCTTGGGTTCAAGTTTAAATTTCATTGTTTTGTCTTAGCCTTGCAATGCAAAGTGTCTTAAGTGCGAAACCTTCTTAGAAGAGCACTTTTTTGTGGTGTGCCTATATCATTCAATGAGCATAAGTGAAACCAATTTGTATTACAAAATTTATTTATACACAAAAAAAAATAAAAATGACATTAAACTTTTTGAAATGCAGTAATCAAAAAGATATTTTATCTGCAAAAGAAAATCAATTAGGAAACTCTTCATCATAGAAGTACACACGTAGTCTTATGAAAACGAAATTAAAAAATTTCAATTTAATCCTTACAATGCTCTTTTCGTCATCACTTCAGTTCGAAGACTCTGTTTAGAACAGCTTAAATTACAGCTATAGAAAAAATGTCATCAACATAGATACTCATTCGCATTCAAAAAGGCGAAAGATGTAAAGAGGAAGAAAATTAAATAAAGGAAGGATAAAATACTTCAGCTAAACAAGCGCAATCGAATTGAAATGAAATTTTGTCCTTTTTTCTAATTTATTTACGTATACTTTTTTCCCACACCCAGTGTCGTTCGTCGTTTTTTTTTTTTTATATTGCTTCTATTAAATATCCTTATATTTCAGCCTATTTGCACAAATTGTTGTGCTTGTCTGCTTATACCAACAAATGAACATCATTTCCCATTAACAGCAGCTTCTTTGAATTCTTTTTTTTTTTTTTTTGTTGCCTTGGTTTTATTTTTATTTTTGCATTTACGTTTACTCTTACTCTGCATATCCTTTTAATGGCTTTTCAAATATCTAAACGCTTCAAACGCTATGCCATTTCAACCCAAACTTAGTTTTTATTCCGTCAGAGAAAATTTTTGAACACAACTGAGCCTATGTGTGTCAATTGCTTACAGTGGAGATTATTTGGGAACAAAGAAAATGAAATCAAATTTATAAAGAAATACTTTATAAAAAATTACTGCCTCTGTCAGTAATTGGACTAAAGTCGTCATGACTTAAATAATTTCTTAGAGTCAATTTACGTTTAAGATATAAAATCGAATTAAGCAGTTGATTGCGGATTGAGAAAATGTGAGGGTCTAAAATCGTAAAGTTCCTAGCAAAACCTCAGAGCTATTAGACCGAAGTCAGCACTATTTATAAATGATGACAGTAATATTGTTTTCAATGAAATTTTACATTTTCAACACACTCGGTGATTAAAAAGTATATAAACTCACTGAATTGATTTCCAATATCTTGAATTTCAGTATACACTGACATAGTGAAGGATCTTCTTTACGCTAAATTTGGTGCAAAAATATCAGCAACGCAAAAACCAATTTTACAGTGCATTTATGTGTGCTCCACCCTAATTCCGTTTTAAAAGTTTCTATTTGAAAGCTCTAAGTATTGATTTGTAGTAGTTGAACAAAAAAAATTTATTATATGTACATAAAATATGAATAGCAAAAATATGAATACAAAATATGAATAGCAAAAAACTGACACAAAAGCTAACCATTCGTCAAAATGACGAACAAGTAGATACCAGAATAGAAAAAGAGACCGAAATTCAGAACACTCACCGAGTGTGTGTACCACCATCACACACAAGCTTTCGGTACGACTAAGTTGATGTGAGAGTACATGTAGCCAGGCGCGATAGTTAGAGCGATAGAGGTGAATATTTTACAGAGTCAAGTTGACGAATGTTAACAAATGTAATAATATACGAAAGGAAAACACCTTCTCGTCGGAAGAGTGATTTAATTTCATCAATTGGTGACCTTAGACACTCTGGCCGTCTTTCAACACAAAATATAAAAGCAGTTCGTGAGAGTGTTGCTGTAAGTCCAGGAACATCGATTCGGAACCAAGGTTAGATAGTTAGAGCGATAGAGGTGAATATTTTACAGAGTCAAGTTGACGAATGTTAACAAATGTAATAATATACGAAAGGAAAACACCTTCTCGTCGGAAGAGTGATTTAATTTCATCAATTGGTGACCTTAGACACTCTGGCCGTCTTTCAACACAAAATATAAAAGCAGTTCGTGAGAGTGTTGCTGTAAGTCCAGGAACATCGATTCGGAACCAAGGTTAAGATCTGGATTTTTTCAGAAGCTCCTTACGACTACAAAGTTCAATTGATGCAAGAATACAAAGTACAGCGATGACAGTTTGTTGAATGGATTATGGAACAACAAGTTGATACTGATTTTTTGAAAAATTCGTTTTCACAGATAAGGCTGATTTTTATAATGATGGTTTCGTTAAACATCAAAATTGAAGCAAATAAGGATAAAAAAGCTTACGATTGATTGTTGAGAAACAAACGTATTCACAACCTGTCATCTGAACATGATGCTGATATTGCGCTATCGAAGCATTTTTCTTTGAAAGTGTGTCTGATCAGGAAATAACAACACAATTTTTTGTTCCGAAATTGCAAGATTGAACGATATGTGGTTGAACAACAAGAAGATGCCTAACTCTTTTAGTCATCTCCTGATCGTTAAAGTTCCCTTCTTGGTGATCGAAAGAAATTGCCCTTCCAGATTTATTACTGTTGAAATTTTTTCTTTAGAGTTTTTTGAAGTCTAAGGCTTATGCCAACAGACTCGCGACCACCCACGCCTTGAAGAAGAAAATTGAGCGCTTTATAACGAAATTTATCCACACTTATGCAAAATTTCAACATAAGCCGTGGATGCCATTTTCCTGACATGATATTCCATGTATAACCCTACACTATACTTAATGAATTAAAGAAAAATTCACAGGTTTTAATTAAAAACCTGTGTCTTTTCGTCAACATTATTTCTTGCTTGAATTTTGAGACAGCCTCTATGTCAGTTAGTTTCAAGTTATATGCTTCTACTGTGCAATTTTGAATCTTTTCCCATTACATCAGCCCTACTTGCGTTATTATAATTTATACGTTTTTAGTTCTATTAAATACATTTCTTTTGATTTGGAAGCTTGTATGCTGCCCATAACTCCCAACATTTCCCATTTAGTGTGTTTTGTTTTGTTCTGCTACTTTACAGCAAGCCAGGGCCGGAGTTAGAACACTACCCAGAAGGGCCGCACCCGCAGCGGCAGTTTCTATGGCGCTGCAAAGAATAGTTAGTGTTGAAATGCATGTTTTCTTTAATCGATTTTTTTTTAGTTTTTATACCTCATTCCAGTTAAATGACTGTTCTTGCTCATTCAACTTAACTTTATATTCATAAATTATAAAAGTCAGGTCGATGCCTCTGATATTTTTTCTTCTCATTAATTTTGTTGTTTACATGGTAAACTTCTGCCTAAGTGGGTAGAAAATATTTTTGGGGCTACACTCTTAGTACGTGTAAGTCCGGGCCTGCTGTATGCTATAAATATTTTGCTTTTACCCGTACATGTTAATAAGAAGTATCCAAAAGGGCCGAGGACACGTCGTTTCCTTTGACAGCAGCAGCTGATAGGAGCAACGTGACGATTTGAAAGCTTACATGATATCATGGTAAATGGTATAGGAAGAAAGTTTTGGGGGGAAAATGTATGCAGTAGATAGTGAAAGCAGCTAATGCCATAAGACCTAAAGGAGGTGGAACTTCGAACATATTTACATTTTCGGTACTTGATGTCACAGTCAAATGGCATCAATTACGTGTATTCGTATGTTAAGGAAAATTTAGTGGGGCATCTAAGCAAATGTGTATGTGCACGAAATTGCATGGAAACCATTAAACTTAATCAGTGTTGAGATATGCACGACTAGTGATATGCACTAATTGGCATAACATTTTGATCTGAAGCTTATAATTTAAATTGTACTAAAGTTTTTCCATGTTTTTAAATTTTACTTCCCTCCAACTTTAATATAAGTGAACGTTGATGGAGATGCCATTCATTTTTAATCCATTAAAGCGTTTTTAATGAGATGTCATTTCAATTTACATGCATATACGCTCCTTTTCTACCCATTAAGTCCTTTATGTATAAGGGCATGCAACATCAGCTGTTGTTGCCGCCGTTATTATAAATATTGCATTGGCACAGCAATAGCAACAAGAACAGTTGCAACTGCTGCTTGTAATACATTCAATTGAAAAGTGTAGTCAACAGAAAAATTCATTTCGCGTAGCAATTTGTATAAAAACAGTAAATAATTTTAAAAAAAAAATATCTTAAGTAATGCAGATGATGGCGCTAGATGTCACTAGTGACAAGATATAATCATCAGCGTCAACAACTGCAACATCGCGTGCACAATATTACTGCTTCAAAAATAATGACGATAGCAGCAACGATGATGGTGGCGTTTGATAATGATGAGCGACGACTGGATAAAAAAAGAGTGCGTACCCATTGCATTCATTTTGCTTATTAAGTGCAATGTGCAGCACATCTGGAATGGTGAAGAAAATGCTGCAGGAGCAGTGAAAGTGGTTGGATTAAATGTAAGCAACTTAAGTTGCAGGCAGACTTGGGTTTTCAGTTGAAAGCAACCTTATTTTTCAAGGTATTTTATATATAACAAGGACTTAAGTGATCAAATTTGCTTGGGTAAAGAAACTATTTATGCTGCCTTAATACCACCCATTGGTCTAAAGCTCGTATGCCTTTAAAATTGGCCCACAATTTGATTTGCGAAAAAATAAAACTTTGTATTGCAATGTGCCCGACTTTAGCATCGATTTGTCTTGCATGAAAAACAATTATTTCTTATCTTATCTTATAAACACAATGGAGCACGTTTACAATTTTGAAGTATACGGGCATTGACATGGGGGTAAGCTGGTGAATGCGTTACGGAAATGAGCGAACAAAATATGTTACGGAAATGAGCATCGAAGCATTGACAGATTTTGCGTGAGAGAATCGTATGGGAAAAGAGAGTGACGAAAACAAAATTGTTAAGCAATACATTTTTGCTGAGAAAATCGTGTGGGAAAAGAGAGTAACAATTTTTAATAGATGCTTTCTATGTGTGTTGAAAAGCATGCGACGCAGGCATTGCCGTCGTCCAGCATGTAAGCATAACAAATTGGTGAACGGGCGTTGAATGTGTTAGTTAGTGTGTGTGCTTTGTTCTTTGTCTTTCACATGGAATACTTATGAAAAAGAAACAATGGAACATTCAAATTTTATTCTCGCTCTCATGCTCAATTTGCCAGTTTACATTTCAAACAGTTAAAACTGCTAAATGGCAACTCCATCAAGTTTTTTAGATACGCTTGCAGTTTTATTTTGCAAATCACAGTTTTTTTATAAAAATATGACAATAAAACTCATCAACTTTTAATAACCACTAAAATTTTATATTTTCCAAAAAATCTGGTTTATTTCGGAGGTAGCAGTTTTTACAGTTTTTTTTTCTTTTTCAGAACTTGCAGTTTTTTCTAAAAAAAAAATCTGGAAACATTGATTTCAAACAACAACGCGGGCTGTATGAAAAATGATCAAAAATTACAGCAGGTTTACTAAAAAAATTTGAATTGTTTGCCTTCGCAGAACAAACTAAAAACAGGCTACTCGTGCAAAGTCGCGGGCATTAGCTAGTAAGTTGGTTCGGAATAGGGCAAAAAAACTTAAACAATTTATTTATTATTTTTATCTTTAACCCTTACAGACCCTATTTCAAAATGAAATCTGACCTAAGCCGACATTTTTTTAACTGGGGGTGTAGGGGTTAAAGAAAAAAGTTTTAAATAAATTTTTGAAATTTTTTTATACTACTTCGAACCGATTGAGGGTGAGTCCCCAATTTTTTTTCTTATGAACCACCCTAATATACACAAATATAGAGGGAGCTAAAGAAGTATATACTTCAGTCGTGTGGTTTAAAGCACACTCGTTTTTATTTTTTTCTTAAATTTTCGAAGAAGTAAATCGGGCTGGCATTCGACGTTATGTAAAAAATTTAGGGAAATATGCAATAGAAAGACATTCACTGCTCTGGATCTTGGCGTTCTTTTCAATATGATTGATTTCGCAGCGCAGTCATTTTATATCATCTACTCGTACAAGGAGGCAAATTATGATTGAGGACGAATAGCCTACAAAAAAAGCTTTCTGAAGGAAAATAGCCAATAAGCTATTCATACCAATAATAATAGTGTGATCTCAGTCAAAATGAGGAATAATTTTGTTCGAGCAGCTATAGAAATGATAGATGTTGCTAGTGTTTAATGGTGCAGCAGAGCTCTAGACTTTACAAATCGTAGCATTGAATTGACTTTCAGCGAACATCTGAAAGACCTACGCAGTGCGACATATTAGAGAAACTCACTGCCGTCAGATCTGCTTCGTTTTCTATATCTTCACGGAATATAAGATATTCACAAAACTCTTGCAATGTGCACGAACAGTAGCGAGTGCTTTCAATTCTCTTCAATATTTCCCCGATTCATATATTTTCTGCTCTAGTGAACATTTTGGTACCCTGCTACCCTGAGGGTACCACTCCACTCGCTGCTTTTCGCAAGATGTGCCCAATCCATTTCCACTTTCGCCGTTTGATATGAATGGAAATTGGATTTTGATGGCATCTTGTGGGCAATTCGACAATAGAAATAGGCTACCAAATTTTTAGAATTCGGCAAAGACAACTGGCTTCACGTCTGACTCAAGGTATTTGTGAATGGTCTACTTTACTTACTTAACTTTTTTTATTTGAAAGAGGCATAAACCATTTACTACTAAGTGGTAACCCTTAAATATATGGGCCATCTAAGGCCAGAATAAATGTCAAAGATAATGCCTCAAAGGATGCTTATGCAAAATCCAATAGAAACAGCAAGCAGAATATAAAAAGCCAACAGCATTCATATTTTGATTTGGTTCGCAACCACTCACATCTGCAGCTGCTCAATGCAAACTTGCATCGATGCCTAAGGCACAAAAACAAAAAAAAAAAAGTAGACACAACTGCGGACGAACTTCTTATATATCAGGTATCACTATTACCATTATCAATTGTCAAGCTGTTGACAGCAAAAACAGCAGTTGTCATTGTCAAAGTCATCACCATAGCCGCAGTCAGTCGCTGCTGTCAATAACATGCAATTTAAATCCGATTTGAATTCCAATCACATCGAAATCCAATTCAGCGGCAGAAGGATTGACATTAAAACAGAAATTTCAAATGGTATCAAATTCACGTGGCCACAGGCTGTTCGCCACACTCTACGGGGTACATTCGTGGTTTTGCTTTGAATTCCAACTTTTAAATTGATACCACAGTTTGGTTTATGAAAGCAGCTCCATGGAAACGTTCATTTCATATTAAAAGTGTGCTTAGATGAAAGAAGCTGAAGAAATTGAATTTCTCGTAGAGAGATAACTTTTGTGGGTTTTTTTGTTTGGTTTCTGCCTACTTGATTCAGAACTTAATTTTTAATCTTTACTTATGTTTTTTGTACATTTGATTTGAACGCAAATGGTAATATGAATGTTAGTGGCCTGTGTATACCATATCTTTCTGAAAATATGTGTGGCTCTTTTGGTTCCTTTTAAGCAGAGTAGAATGAAAAATGCTTAAAACTGAATTACCTTAAAGGTTTGATAAAATCATTTCAAACATCAAAAATAATAATAATAATCCTACTGTAAAGTAGTTAACACTTCCAGGATCATATCGACCCCTTTGCGCGAAAGCATCGTTTGTGCCATTTTTTTCAAATTGACTTTTTGATGCTAATTTGTTCTACACCCCACAACGCATCCCCTGGTAAAATATTGTAGCTGAAATTTTTATAGTTACGCGCAAAATTGATATCGAAAATTTGGTTTTGTACTGCCAGCTAAAGCACAGAAAAGTATAAAAATCCCTCTCCAGCAAAATTTCCTTTTTGGCACATACGGTGATTTCGCGCAAAGGGGTCGATATAGTACTTCAATACCTATACTGATTTGATGCCTGAGACCTAAGGTGTAATAGTAACACATATTTGAGGTTGCAGAGCGATTGTGATTCAAAAGCAGAGGGTTAATTCCCAATGTTTTCAAAATAATTCAATATCTGCTTATGCATCTCCTGTGAGCATAATATATTTACGTGGGGTTTAATTGCGTGATAGAGTTCCCTACTTCACATATCGCATCGCTTACCAAATTTTATTTAACGTAATTTAATTGATGGATACGTATTTTTTTCTACATTTTATTTGATTTTATTTATTAATGGTATGCATTTTTTTCTTTCTACTTTATTGCTATTCTCGTAGTTTCACATAACGCTCGTTCCATTAGCCATCGAATAAAATTGCAATGTACATATGCTCCATATTAGCGACAGCTGATTGTTATTTTTATTGGCTTTATTTCTGTGTTATGTAAAAAATTTATTGAATTTTTTATAATTTTTTCAGACATTTTGCGAAATCAATTTCATCTTCACTTTTTTCTTGTCTTTCTGAGTACAGAAAATTGAATAAGCAGCTGCAAGTGCAAATGCAGCTAATGCTGATAAGAAAAACTTGCAATCAACAAAAATTCGGACATATATTAAATTGTCAAAGGATATCTTATAAAAAGATTAACCCTTTACACATTATGTGAGTCACAATGTTCGTTGTTTCAATGTTAATATGAAGAAAATCTTAAAAATTTCAGTTCATAGATAAAGACTTTCCTAGGATCAGTCTTAAGCCATTTTCGTAAAGGAGAATTATTGTGAAAAATATATAATATATTTTGCACATGATGAGCACAACCCGAATATTGTAGCCGATAAGCAATCAATCTACTTAGTCAACATTGTCAAAAAATTCAAGAAATTTAATAGAAATAACCAAACCGCTGTATATTTTAAAAGATAAATTTGCTCGCAATAATGTTTAATTTCAACCAACCTTGATATTTAGCTAACATTAACTTGATTTTAAGTACCACTTAAAATGCAAAATTTGGCCAAGGGTTCAAAGAATTCGATTGAGCAACAGAAAAAACTCAAAACGAAACGAAAGTAATTTAAAATTTTTTTCCGATCATAAAAATTTCACCAAAATAATTTTTATTTTCTCTTCTGCCCCTTAGTCAATTTAAAACTTGAAGTCATAGCAAAGTACCTATGAATTCGTTTTCTTTTACGTTTTCGTCATTTTATTTTCTCTCATGGTGAAACCATACGATAATCTTATGCTTGGATAAATCTGCAAAAAAAATATTTCTTAAAGTTCCATTATGAAAAAGTTTTTCATCGTTACGTTTTTCAGTTTTCTTTATTTTTTTCGCCTAACTTGACCTTTTCGCTGAAAAATGTTGTTCTTTTACTGCCAGTTTTACAACTTTGGATTGATGGCTTTTTTTGTACTTGTTGTTATTGTTGTTCTGTGCAAAGTTGTTCAATTTGTTTATGACATATACATTCATATATGTATATATGTATATAAATTTGGGCGATTATGTAAGTATGTATGAGAGCTTCCTTTTTTATATTAGAAGTTGCATATGTTACACAATTACTGCTGCTTCTGGTGGTAGCAACAAAAAGTTGTAAAAAAAACATTTCCCTCAAGCAAATATTTGTTAAAGTTGAGATTTGTGCAAAGAAAAGTTCATATATTACGCAAAAATATTTACAGATATATGCACTGATATTTTCTCAATAGGAATTTTACTAATGATGCTGTCAAATAACACTAGGCGACACCAAAAATGCTCCATGACATTTCTTAATTTTATATTATGTAATTAGGTCGACTAAGTTCAAAAAAATTTTTGATAGATTTTTCTCACGGTTAGTTTTTTTTTAGTGTATTTTCAGTGTATTAGGCTATACCTCATCCAAATATAAACCGATTTTCTTCAAATAAATTTCGAAACAAAGGTAATAAAATTCTGATCGATCTGCGAGAGAGGCCGTTAAGTGTTACAGATTATAGAATAACATATTTTGAAAAATGTGATAGTTTAGTCCTCAGGCAAGCAGACTTTGCACCTTTTTTTAATAAAAAAAAAACTACAACCAACCGAAAAGAGCATCAACATCAAAAGATCTTTTGCATTAAGCGGCTTTTTCAAGTCATTAACTTTTTCAACATACAGTTTTGGAACTTCTTTGCTGACTAAAGATAAAGTTATGTCTTCTTTCTCAAATCTATTCGACTGCTGTGAGAATATAAGTCTGATGTTGTATCATAGATGCTATTCTTTTCATCTGATAAATTTTAGATTTGTTCTCCCATAGAGCAATGGGGTATTCTATTAGGGGACGACAGCTGCATATAATAATTAGTGAAATGAAGTTGGGAATCGCTAATATCACTAGCTTACACTCAAAATGTTGCATTAATAAGAGGTTACTTTTCTTTTGTGTACTTTTTTCTGCTGAGTTCGAAAATGAAACTAAAAATTTTGTGAATAGTATAGTTTCTGAGATATTGTGGTTTTTTCATTTTTTCGACTTTCTTTCACTTTAAAGTTCATATCAAATGATGATATTGGACATTTTTAGCTCAAGATATGAACTTTAAAGCGAAAGAAGGTCGAAAAATTGAAAAAGCCACAATATCTCAAGAGCTGTACTATTCAAAAGATTTTAATTTTCATTTTCGAATTCAGCAGGAAAAAGTACATAAGAAAAATAACCTCTCATAAAAGGAACAAAGAAAAAAAAATCATTTTGTAAACTAGTGTATTTAGAGGCCATTGTCATGAATATTCGGATGGAAACGATCCTTCCGCATATTTTTTTTAGTCCTGCAAACCAAATTATGCAATCGCAACTTCACTTTCTACAAATGCTATATGGTTTAATAGTAGCATTTTTGCAAAATCTGTATATTTTGTTCTTGCGATTGCAAACTTTGTAATTTACAAGAATGTACGCACCGAACCGTGAACTTCACTACTTTTTTTTTGCATTTTGCACAGCTTCAACTAACTCTGACTGACTTACAAAAAAACGGAATTGGGTTTTTTTTCAAACAGCTGTCAATGTCTTCACAAGTAGCTTTAACATATAAAAAATTTAACAAATGGGAACTCAATTATCGAAATTTTTACATCCCTTTGACTCATTCCTTTATGAATTGTTTATGACTTTTTCCAATTCAACAAAACTTGAAGGATTCACACTTCTGCATTGTCAAGACAAAGTTTATTCGCTGTTTTAAGAAAGTGTATTGCATTTTTCTATTACGTCACTTCGTAACAAAGAGTGAAAGTCATTGCTGAACTAAGTTGAATTTGCAATAACAGAAGAAATAATCAATATAAGACGAATTTAACACATACATTCAAGGGTATAAACAAGAATGACAGCTATAACAAACAAATATCAAACAAAAGAATGTGATTAAACTACCCAAATAAGCAAAAAGCGTTACTAGAAGGCCATCCTTGGAAGGAACAGGCCTTCCCAACTTCTTTGAAGCGTAGTTTTTTATATGAAATCAGCTGCAGAAACAGTTCTATAAGAAATAATCTTCAAGCAGATCTTCCAATATCACCTACACTAAAATGCTTTCTAAATCCGCTTGGCGTAAGAGAGCTCACGGAAGTAATTGAAGAGAATTCTTCATGTACCAGTTTCACGAGAAGCTCTTCTAAGCTAAATTCTATCTTCTTTTATCATTTCATATTATCAATGGCTTTCCTACTACTTTCAAACGCACTTTCTGCATTATATGAACTGAAAATCCATGTATACATAAGTATATATAACGACACATTCAAAAATTCATATTGATGGTGACGTTTTTAAATACTTTGCTTCCTTTTTCGGATAAAGGATATCGTAAGTAGCGATAAATTTGTGAGTGCTAATCGAGCTTCAGTTATCAGAAAATTCCAATAAACCAATTGCGAACTGTAAGAAGAACATGAGTACAATAATTGAGGTTACGTTTTATCGATTCTTGTTTAGGCCATGCTAGGAGACCTTGGAAGGTTTAATGGCAATTGTAAAAGATATATAATATTAAAGGACATATTTGCATGATAATTTGATTTTGAGAAGACCTAATAATTGATTAAAAATGCAGCAATGCTGGTGGTGCACACAAGTCTTCTCCGAGACAGGACTTACTCAGTTTCCATTTTGAACAATTTGGCAAATGTTATCAAAATAACTCGCCTCTCAGTGAGGACCATCACTGATTTGAAAAGAAGTACTTACGTTCAACACCGCAAGTGAATTAAGATGGACTCTAAGGGTCTCACAATCAGAACAGATGCTAGAAATACTTGAGCAGCGCTATTGCGGACTTAGTGGAGATAATTGATAGAAATTTTTAAATGAAAAATAAGATAGAATTGAAACATCATAACAAGCCAGGGAACAAACTAACTTGGAGTCAAGGAGATCTTATGTTCAGGACCTGAGCTTTTAATAGATTTCCTAATAGTATAAATTTAAAGAGCATAAATTGTTTATCCTTTTGTGACTGAGTAAAGCCATGTTATACTCAATGACTTTTAATTTATATAAAATATTTGCTGCCTGTAAGCTTCTCCAGAACTGTAAAATAAATAATGAATTTCAATAACTTTAAATGTGAACGTTAGAAATCGTAAAGCATGAAATGAACGGGCTGTGTCATTTGTCACCTTAAATGAATTTTCCGCTCTAATAGTATCTTATTTCATTCAAATTACATACTCGATTTTCAATTTTCATCTACATATTCTTGGACATATACTACATACATATTTAACCAGTTAAAATGGAAACTTGCTAAACAAATCTTTGTAAGGAGATATCAGTTTTCGCCAGTATCCTCTATGAAGTTTCGTCAAAACTCTTATATTCTGCGATATTTTCTTTAATTTTGTACGGAATTCCCTATTCTTTTGTGATCGAATTTCCATTTCCAATCGATTAGATTAATTTTCTTTTAAATTCATTTTTTATTTTGTCACATTTTGTTTGATTTCCAATTAGGTTAACGCATATGCCTTTACTCACACTTTAACAGAAGCACTTAAATGGTCATAAAAATATATTTGTATGCATATAACTTTCAAAAAGTTATTCACATTGATTTTGTGCTAAAAAATAAGAAAACCGAAGTGAAATCAAAAATATTTGCATATTTTTTAGGGTCACTTATTTGATTTCTTACATTTGTTCATAAAGTAAGCAGTAGAATGAATTTTTTAATAACGAAAGTCATTTGTATGCTTGCGTGAGCTTCAAGCAAATACATGCAAAGACATGTTGTGCACTGCTGCATATGAAATAAAACTTACACTCAAGTCAAAAAGTTGGAAAACTTTAGTCAATACTTAAAATGGAAATCGGTTTTGAAGAAAATAAATTAAATATTTACGGTGCAATTCATTTGCTTGAGTTAATCTCATAAAGTTCCAAATATAAGTTTTTTTCTTAGAATAATTAAAAGTAAATAAACAAAGAATTGCAATTTCAATAAAATATAATTAATTTCTAGTTTGTATAATTTTTGTTATTGAAACATGTGAATTGTATATGGAAAAGCTTTAAACTCATTCAAACAAAGTGACATAGTGAAACTTACTTACATTGACAGACAGACTAACAACTCGTCTGATGGACAGCATGCACTTAATGACAAGTAAAATGTATTGTATGGGAAATTGATTAGTTAAAAGGACTCTTACGAAAAAAAAGAAAATGAAATATTTAAAAACACAGCCAAAGCTGTATGGTGAAAACGAAAGAATTCCATTAAGAAGATTTAATTTTGAAAATTTATTATTGTAGTAATTTGGTTTATACTTTAGGTTAAAGTTCGTTATTTGATTAAAAATTTTACATTGAAATTTTTCTCTTCTTTTTCTTGCAGGTAAGCAAAATCTCACAAAAGTTTTCAACATTCAAAATATTTAGTAAGTACAAAAAGAAATTGCATAGAAGGTAAAAATTTGTATTGCGTAAATATTTCCCACATATGTTTATTTGTAGATAATAAAATTCATAAAACTAAAGATAAAAAACTGAAACATTACATTTTTTTTCAAAAAAAAAAAAAGTTTTAATTTAAGCCGCTATAAGCCAAAATACGATCTGACATAGAGAAACTCGTAAATACATATGTGTACATGAAAAACATAAATGCAGAGTATAAAAAATAATAAAAGTCAACATAACCTTAATGAGGCCGATAGGCAGCAACTCGAAAAATTTTCTCTGAATTCAACAAAAAACTGAAAATCCAATGCTGTGTGAACGAACATCGAGCGTAATTTAGAACTTTTACTGTTAATCCCCAACACCTGTGTGATAGATGAGAGTGCTGCATATAACATTAAAACTCTATTAGCAACATTAGAGTGACCGTTATTTTAAAATTCTTGACTTTCCGGAAAAATTAATCAACAAAATGTTCTTAACGTCTATCTTAGTTTTGACAATATTTTTTATTTTCCACATAACTTCGGAGCAGAGATATGAAATTTTGAGGCAAAAAAATATGCAATTTTTTCAAAAATATTCGCCATAAATCTTTTTATTCTGAAAACTTTCTTTTATTCTGTTTTTTTCTTTGTCTTTCTGCGAGCTTTCAACAACTTTTGGCTTTAAATGGGGTTTTCTGCAGAAACTTGGCTTAGAATAATTTTTTTCGATTTTCTTAAAGCTATAGAATCATTACTTTCTAGTATCATATAATTTTTCAAAAAAAAAAAATTATATTTATTTTAAAAATTCAAACCCTCATAACTTTTCACTTTCCATTCTCTTTGGCTGAAATTTTGTTAAGATGATCTTTAACTCAGACTTTTCGAATTTATCTAACAATAAGTTCAGCACTAGCTCCTTTAGAAATCATAAAAAGTCCGCCGAATTCGCTTAAGAAATTTATTCAATACTTATACTTAAGCAATTCTATAAGTCAGAATATTTTTTCAAAATTTCATCCACAAAATGTTGACAACTTTGAATTGTTGTATAGTTATATCCCGGTGTTTCTAATCATTTTTAATGGGAAATATCATATTCTTTCAAATAAAAATATATAGTATTTAAGAATTGAAATGCATATTTATGTATATTAAAAATGTATATGATTTTGTGTGAAAATCAACAATAATTTCTTGCAGACAAAACCCAATATTAAGTAAAAGTATATCATCTTACGTATATCGGGAGCTTCTTTAAAGCCAGTACTAACTTTGATCTTGAACAAATCTCAGAAAATTTCATTAAATAGAAAAGATTCTACAGCAACGCAACTTCAATCATAGGTTCACTGCGGCTGCATGGTATGTCCTCAATAGCACGAATAATGTTTGCTTCCAATGCGTCGATAGTTGTTGGTTTTTTAGCGCAGACTAGCGACTATATGTATTCCCAAAGATTATAATCAAGAGGCGTTAAATCACAATTTTTTTTTAAGTAATACGGTCCGATTTCTCAACCAGCCCACAGATCGCACAAAGCTGTGCATTTTTTGGGATTTCGATAATCTCATGTGGATTATTTTCGCTCCAAATGCGACAATTTTGTTTTTTGACACCTTCATTTTTCCTTAAAAGAGCGGATTTAACTTCATTTGATTTTGGGCCCATTGATTGAAATTCGATGCAAACGATAGTCATTCGGCTTCAATTCTTGCATGAGCTGGATCTTGTAAGTCTTCAAACCAAGATCATTGAGCAAAGTTTTTCATAAAGTGGACGGGCAAAGACCAAGCTATTGTGAACGATGTTGAAACAATACATTATATCAACTGTTGTGTGGTACAAGTGCTCAATAAGCTTGGTGAACAGAATTTCTAAGGTTTGGTAAAGTTGTTAAAATGTGTATGTTATCACAATAAAATTTCTAAGACTGAATAAAAATTTCACTAACGGTTTCTGGCATTTGGTTTGACAGGTATAATTGTCTGAAGTTTGTACTGGCTTATAGAAACACCCAATATATATCATAAGAACAACCGAAAATTTGAAAAGTTAGGAGCTTTATACACGAGCAGTGAATAACATAAGCGCAATCCAGACAAAAGTGAGTACTTGTAAACATGAGAATGTGTCGCCTCTTAAAGAAACAATTTAATTGAATGAAATGTGGGCGTTGAGTAAAAGAATAATGCTTTATTCTTCGATAGCATCTCCATGGGCGCCTAGACTACTAAAATATTCTTAACTCTACTGTCATCCATTACACAAGACGACAAAATTTGGTCAAATCTCTAGCTCTGAAACCTGAATATACTTTTCCGAATGTTCTTGATGAGCTGAATTCGAATCCCAAATCAGAACTTCTCTGATCATTCTGGTTTTCGAGATATTCTGACCTATAAGTGCAAAAACTACTATTTTTCGAGATATTTGAAGCAATGTTACATTGAAAGGCAATTTGTTTTGTTAGACCATTAACGGGGTTCAACAGAACAACTCTTTCTCTAAAAAATCCACTTTTTATTTTATTGATATCCTTTTTACTTCTCCGAAATATCGTAAATTGAAATTTATTACAAATATGCCTCACAATAAATTTCAATTTACGATATTTCGGAGAAAAACAAAGATATCGATATAACTCAAAAGAAAGAGTAGTTCTTTTGGACCTCATTAATGGTTTTGTTAGAAATTATTACCTTTCGATGTAACTTTGCATCAAATATGTCAAAAAACCATGATTTTCGAACTTTTAGGTCGTTCTGGTTCCTACAAAATAAAACTTCATATAATAAAACTATTTTTTCTTTTATTAGTTATGTGAAGGAAATCAAAATATGACTACTAGAACCCAAGGACAAAATTCATGTTGACCAGTTTTATTATCAAAAGTTGTAATATATATCGTAAGTTAGAAGTTAAAGAGTAAATAAGAGTTTTATGTCTCAGTTTAAAAAAGAAAGAGATATGGTCAATAATGTCTGAAAAAAAAGCTACATATTTCTGGCGATTTTGAATTATATATATTTATTTTTGAATTATTTGTCAAAGTATTTTGACAGCGTCGAATTTTTCTCTTACTTGGTGATATTTCTCATATTAATTTTTTTCTTCCTGATCAAATTAAGGTTAATATTATATATATTGAGGATTCACGCTTTTAGTTTTGGAGAGTTATATCTTAAGTAATAACTGGGCAATTCACCATAAACAAAAGGAAACTTGTTGGGTCCTTTTATTATATGGATTTTCTTTCTTCCTTTGTATTTAATGTTATTTCTAAAGTTTTGGACAATTTTGCCTAATTCCTACTTAACAAATAATATTTTCGTACAGCTCACCTTTAATGTTACCATTTTAAAAAAGAAACCACCCGAAGTACTTTAATAGATGGCTAACTATTGTCTGGCTGGCAACAGTAACAATGGCGATGACGTATAGCAACAACTTTTGGAGGGTTTTAAAAAGATTTGTCAAATGGAATAACGAGTATGTGTCAAGTGAGCGAGTACAAACCAACCGAAATTACAAATGAACGTCACTGAAGCGGTTATGGTCAGTGGATAGATAGTCAATAAATAGTCCATGACAAAAATGAACAAAATGTTTGTTACAGTAATACAGCAACAACAACAGCAAAATATATATGCCAATCTGCCACATGACCAACGAAAAGTTCAAAACTTTATTTGGCACTGAAGCCTCTTAGGAGAGCAGCACAACTCAATTAGAAACGTAAAAAGCATGTGGGCGAGAGTAAAAATAAATTGGTTTTTGAAGGTCTTTTTTTGTGTTGTTTAATTTTTTTTTTTTTTCAATTTTTTGTAGCCATTGCTTCTCTGTATCGCTAATGGAGTTGTGAGCTTTTAAAGCTTGTATGGATTACGTATTAGGTCATTTATTCGATATGGAATGTTTAAAGGACATGCACACAAGTGATAGTACGACGTTAGCTTGATATACTCGATAAGTAGCCTATTAAAGTTTATCATTAAGACATAAGTCGAGTATTCAGAATGATCAAAGTACTTTTTGTTATAATTCTGCTTCGATTGAATTTTGAATTTGGATTAATTTTAGTTTATAAGTGGGTTTGTCGGGAGTGAAAAGATATACATAATGATATCTAGAATTGACAACTGAGTGTAAATATTTTCTCTTGTGATTAATTCATAATGATCTTTCAATAAAGCTTATCTGAAATAAATTAAATTTAAACGATAACTAAGCATAAGATCAATAATCTCAATAAAGCTTTTGTAATGTCTTGGGAGCAATTCGCCTATGAGCTCAGACTTCAAAAAACTATATTTTGGTCTTTCTGAGTGTTATAATTTTTTGATGACTTATTCGTGAAAGTTATAGTACTTTTACTTGTTAAGTCTTGTGTAAAATAGGCGTGACTAAAAATAAATTCCTCACATTTTTGTTAAAATGCAGTCAAATGATGATTCTGCTACTACTTATATGGCGCAGTCAAATGGAAGAAGGATATACTTTATATACTTTAATACTTTACTTTAATTACTTTACTTTGAATACTTTATTCTGACACATGGTTTTTAGATGGTTTTTTATTGTTTATTCCACTTGGTTATGTCAATAATTGATTTTTAAAGCACTTTATTGACCACAATTTTCCTACGTAAAAATAGAGGCTCTTTCCACAATATTATCAATGACTTTCTTGCTACGCCTTTATGTCAAATTGTTCTTGTCAAAACATTCCTGGTAATCTTTGTAAATTTCTTTGGAATACTTTGAATCAATGCCTTAGTATAATATTTTATAATTTCGCCCATTTTCAATCCAACATGCTATAACTTAATTGTAGACGAACAGTCAGATAATGAACAAATATGGCTGAATCGACTAGAGAGGTGACGCTGACAGAGGAATACAGCCAGCGCGTAGGGAATAATAAAAGGTTGGGTAAAATTTTTTAGTTATCGACTTTTAGTTGACTATGCTTATAAAATCAAGCAACATTTTTGATGCTATGTTTTTAATCACATGACACAAAACTGACGTTTGAATCACTATAATTGCTTCAGAGATATTCAAAGCTATTTAAAAAAATAAACATTTTCTCAAGTTGATCCTACATGGGCAATCATACTAAGTCCATAATGTTCGAGTTCTACCTAAAAGTAAGATACAACATTTTTGTTGCAATAAAATTTTTCCCTCAAGCTGTTATAGTTGACGCGAATCGGTTCACACGTGTTTTCCTCGCCTTCTCTAACAATTGGACACTATTTTCAAATTCCTGTAATTTTTGGCAAAGGTAATGCTAGGTCATTATTAATTACAAGCTTACTAGAAGATATAACTTCTTAAATATTGACTTCAGCTTGTAATCTATTTTAATTAAAAAAAATAGGTTTTTGGCTGCAATTCTATTGAGCAAAATCAATTTTCGTTTTTTAACGTTAATTCGGTCTTTTGTTTAAAAAAAAAATCGGACACTCTTAGAATACTTTTAGAGCCACTCTCAAAATTTGATTATTTTTCTTTATAAAAATAAATCGATATCCAACAATTATTAAACTTTTTGAGCATAACGATGTTACATACATAAAATGAAGTGGGGTTGACAATCATAAAATTTCATTTGAACAAAAGTGAGAAAGTCGTAAATTGCACGAAAAAAAAGAATAAAAGGAAAATGGTTATAATATACATTTACAAAAAGCAATAAAAAACAATACATATCTAGAATTTACCAAAAGTGAACAAAGGAAAAGGGGCGAGAAAGAGTAAATAACCAAAAAAGAAAAGAGAATAAAAACTAAGTGAATTGACGGCGGAACTGACTGACATTTATGTGCTCAAGTAGCGCGCAAAATGCTGTCACTAAAAAAATGTTGCCGAATATATTTTGTACATATTACGTTTAGGGCAAACTGCAAAGCCATGAAAGATATCACCTCCTATACTATACTCATACAAAAAGAGCAATTGCCTCGGGCGGCACTTTCAGAATGGCGGCATTCCAGTAAACTTTAGTTTTATATTTTAAGAAAATTTTTAATAAATTTTTTTTCAAATTATGTTTATTATAAAAATTTCCATAGACTATCAATCAATCCGAATTTAAATTAGTAAACAAAAACTAGCTCACTTTGCTTTTGGGGCTTCCATAATGTGTGAGACTTCCTCATCCACATTAATGCCTAGTGCAGTTACGATCACAAAAGCGGATTGTTTTTCGATTGTCTTGAAAACGGTAGTTTTTCAAGAACAGAAAAAAGATGTATATTATTTGGATGGATTATTTTATATGAAAGATGCCTTTTTATCATGCATAAATAGCTTTAAGAATTATATCTTTAAAAGAACATATTCATGCTGAGGCAAAAGTCTGCGTAGTTGATATGATGTTTAACCTTAAATATATTAAAAATAAATATTGCAATACGAAAATCATTTTCGGATTCAACGACCCTAAAAAAAGTGCTTGAAGTTAGCCAAAAATAGAATTACTCCCATGTTTAACCTCAAACATGTCAAAAACAATTGAGCAAGATTAAGTAATTTTTAAATTCAACAACCTTTGGACATTTTTTTTTTTTTTTTGCCTGATTTATTGCTTCGATCGTTTTAGGTATTAGTTTGTTCTCCGTCGCCAATGAGGGCGACAAGTGATAGCTAAGCCCTGAGCACAGAAATGATTTCGTCCGGCCTTGCCCGCGTTTGGCCCACTCTAAGAGACCCTGAAGTTGCAAAACTGGATACAGAAAATATTTTCGCACTTGGTTACATTTTCAATTCCATTTCTTATACTAATTTGATTTTCATTCTAACTGTATATGTGTTTTAGTGTGTGTAATAAAATTGCATTTGTGTGGAAACTACAGCAACACCAAAAGCCAAAAAAAAAAAAACCGAATGAACAAACGGTAAAAACGAAAAGAAGTCAAAAGAAAAGGTTTTGTCAAAAATAAAAATGAAAACAATTTTTTTCACTTTTTTGCTGTTGTTGTTGTGCCATCAAAATAAAATTGTCCCAAAGCCTTTTTGTCCTTTGCGCAGCGGAAGTGATGACGCTGGTGCTGGTGACCTTGTTTTATTACGAACAGCAGCTGAATCGAGAAACAATGCGTTTAACCCTCAAAACTAAAATTTCCAGAAATTTTTCGTATTAAAACTATCACATCAATATATGGCAATTTTTTAAATATTCTTCGAGGTCAACCGCTATTTGGCATTCTCTTAATTAAATCTGCATTTCGTGGAAAACTTTCACAGGCTATTACAGTCATAAAAAAGGACGTGAACGCCAGTCCAGAAAGTGCTTTTATGCAGTCATTCTGAGAACCAATATCCAATTTTCATTCAAGCTTAATTAAATTTGTGCTGGTTTTTAGCGGCAAAGAGATATCTCGTATGCTTTCATGCAATACTTGACACATAGAGGAATTTTAAAATGTTTGAGCAAACTGTTAAAAGCTTACGACTTTAAAAAAAAAAATTAATAAAATCATTGAATGATTCTAAATTTACATATGAAAAAAACAAAAAAACGCACATGCTCAAACACATTAACTTGCCATAAAAGGGTTTGTTATGTTTGCATGCTTGTTTCTATTTGCACAAATATTTTTTTTAAAATAATTTTAATATTACAGCATTAAATGGTATATTAAATAAGAATTTCGTAAAATTTCTTATCTTAGATTGATATCAAGCGTCTAAGGAATAAAACTAAGTAATTGAATAATACTATGTATTGATCAAGATCGAACCAGTATTTTTTGTGTGATGTGATAGATATGCTATCATTTTATGTATTTCTTCCAGGATCTCATTCTCAATTAAAGTATATTTCGTTATATCATGAATCAGTTCACTGTCTATATAACTGTCTAACATATGATTATTGTATTTTTGACAAAATTTTCCGATCAAAGCGAAAGTAAAGCAAACTTTTTTTTTGTATATTTGTGTCAAAAAAGTTGTAGTTACCTTTCCTGAACATTTGAGAGTTGAATTTAAACAATTGTTTTGTTTAATATTTTTTCCTGCAACAATAAAGTACGACAGCCAAGTTTTAACTGCGGCTACAGTCAATCCCAGGTGTGCGGTAAAAGCTTGGTGCAATATGAGTTGAGATTGGTTTAGAAATAAAAATGATATTCAAAAATATAAAATAAACTGAATGCAATGACTTTTTATGCATTTTCAATTTATAAATTCTCATACTGTTATTAAATGGAAGTAATAATTGAGTTCATATTTTATTGATTTTTTTTTGTTGTGTTTTGATTCGGTCATTGTTTTAAGTCAATTCAGTTTTGAACAGATTTCAGAATCATATAAGATTTTAGAATCAAAAATTTGAAATTTTTTCAGAGTAGAGTTCTGACCACCGATCATTATCTATGTTATGAGAGTGTTTTGTCTGACAAATGTCATACATTCTGTTAGAGGTGAATCAGTGCTTCAGGTACCTTATCACAAAAGCCTGCATTTCTCTAATCTAGATATCTCGAACTTAGATCAGTGACCGGTGATCGGTCTTGGACGGTTTTATATGCAGCATGCAGCTGACTTAAATTATCTGTAACTTTAATACCATTTTACGGTATATGTGGTATAGTATGTATCACGTAGAGTTCTTCCAACTTGGCACTATTTGAGCAATGTCATCTGCATAGTCTTGGCATCAGATTTCATTTATTTTTTTAGTTTCATGAGTTCATACTCTACTCGGATTCATAAAATGAGGGAAAAAACTTCACCTAGTAAGCAGTTGATGCAATCTTTTTTTTTTTTTCAGCGCGATGTGATCTTAATCAATTTCTAAATCTGTTTTTCAAGCTTCTTTCTAGAGCACTTTGAAGAATGAGAAGAATTATCTACAACACAGAATAACCGCTTTTTCAACGTCAGCATCGAAAACTAAGCTGATTTGTTTTAAGTGGACTTTATTACCATAATATGTGTACTTCATTTGCGACCGCTTCTAACTGTCTGCAATTCGAAAGTATCTTACCTTAAGGGCAGACTGAGATATGATAATTTATTATATCAGATTGGACTGAGTATGGGGAACTCGAATTGTGATATCCTCTGATATAAAAGGCACACTTTTGCATTAAGTTCAATTTGAAAGTATGAGAATAATTCTTAGGATTTATGAAAAGAGACTCTAGGCGACAAAGTCTAATGCTTGCAATTTCAGTATACTGACATAGTAAATACTCCGCCGTATCTAATTTTCATCAGACTAGAAACACTCTCGCATTTCAGACATCGGTTGTAGACATGCTTTCATCTATTCAGGGAAATTTCTGACATGATTGATTTCGATTGTCTGTTGTCTTTGATCTCTTTCCATAATGTCAGGTGCTGTATTTTCAGTCAGAGTTTGAGATTGGGTTTTAGATATTGGGTTCTATACTATAAGTTCTGCCTTGAGAGCAGTAAAATGCAGAAATAAAAACGCTATAGCGTGAAAATTCCAATGTATAGCTTAGTGAACTTTTTGTAGAGAAGAAAGTATGATAAATTGCTTGAAATATTGTAGATATCACTTGACACAACTAAGAATATTAGAATTAATCATCCGTTTTTATGTTTTTGACACACTGTATGCCATTTAATCCTTACGCCATTGAATTGAATTAGGCCAGTCAGTTAAAGTCAACGAGCTGCAAAATCACAAAACAATAAAAACGAAATTTTTTTTTTTTGAAATAAAAATGAAAATTTCCTTTTTGTTTTCATTTTCATTGCAATTCATAAACCCTAATGAGCCGTAAAATAGTCCGGCAACTTCGTGAAATTTTTATGCATTGTCATAAGGCTAATGGTGAGCAATTGTATGATGAGAGCAAACAGGGAGGTGTAGGTTACTTGGTAAATGACATGCAACAGCAGTGGCTAATTAATGAGCGTCACCCTTAGAGATATAAGGCAAAAAAAAAAAATTAGGTTTTTGTTGCTTGCCTGAATGTCTCAAATGACTTGAAACCGGATGTGCTTTTTATTTCCGGTTCATAAAATATTTGCACTAAAACCGCAAAATGAAAATGTTTACAAATTGCACTTAAGCCAAATCACAATAGCAACAACAACAACAACAACAGCAGCAGCATTAGCTGGGGTTATAAGAACTATAACAACAGCAGCAACAACAAGCAGATTATAAAGACAACGAAGCGTTACCATATTGTTAACATCGGAGACGATGACGTAAACAACAAGGGTACAAGTTGTTTGATGTCGCTTGCTGCCGATGGCTGCAACATAAAAATGAGCGCCTTAAACCCTGGAAAGCAGATGTTTAGCGCCTTTACATATATATGTACAATGTACACATGTAGTCTTATGTAGCTAAGCCGAAACAATAAAAGCACACATGCACATACACGCTGACAGACAAATGCTAATGTAACTTAGGACATGTATTTTCTTATTCTTGGCAAAATAAAATATCCGGTTCAGTATAGAATTTTATTGAAGAAAGCAAGTCTCTTGAGGTTGCCATATCTAAGCAATCGCTTGGTACATAAAAAAAAAAGATTTTGTAAACGTTGCCAGACTCTCACATCAGCAGCCTTTATTTTAAATAACTGTGCTCCTTCATCAGCAGTACTTTTTCATCTCGAGTAAAGCTTTCTCAAGTGGGCACAGAAAAAACCAACTTATTAAACTTAAACTTTTTTTTACGTAACTTTGAAGATATATTGATCAACATTACCGTCTTGTATTTTTTTTTGCAAAATTTGGATTTTTTAAAAAGTTATGAAGAAGTGAATTTTTATGTGGATGTTTTTTTAAATTGCAATTTCTCAGTAAATATTGGGAAAAAATTAATGAAATTTTCGTGATAGGACAAGAAATGTTTTACAATTTATGTTAAGCAAAGTTTTTATAAAAATAATATTTATTATTTATAAAAAAATTAAGTTTTCAATAAACACATAGAATTTAAACTAACTTCTCATATGCTCAGAAACAAAACTTTTCCATAGAATTGTTCTGTAAAGACAACAAAACTTTTTCCTGAAAAAAAAAATCTTTGTACGTTCCATAAATAAAAAAGTTACGAATGCTTAAGTGTCACCATCTAGGCAATTTTACTCCTACATATCATCCGATAAGACGTTGGAAATAAACAGACCACTTGATCAAGTAAGTAGCTAGAGAAACTTGTCGATCAACGTTTAGCAGCAAACGGCAGCGAAAAAGATACGTCAAGGTAACGTGGCGTCAAATAATAAGATATGATATATCAAAAATTGAAATAAAATGGCACAGCATAAAATAAAGAGCCAGCGTCCCAAATAGTTATAGAAAATATATTCAGGTCCTATGGAATTATGAAACCATAGGTATGGAATGCTACTACTAAATTGAAAATTTACAAAAAACGCCAAATACGACTCCAAAGCGTATTAACTAGAAATTAACATTTTTTAAAAGAAACTGCTATTGCTTCAGAATCAACAAAAGAAAATATATCTATCATCTGAGCTACAATTTTAATGTAAAAAATTAAAAAGGATATAAAAAAAGATTAGAAAATAGAATAGAAATATCGAGGATTGCGCCGCTTAGAAATTTAGTTCAATGACACAAAGAAAATTAAATAAAGAGCAATAGGCGATTTTGGAAATTATAGCACAACTTTTAGCTTAACTGCTACGAATTGTTTCCAAAGTTCATTCTTTAACTTTTCCAAGCTTTTTTTGTATGATTCGATTTGTATGATTCTGAACATTGATGTTTATTGGCGTCTAAAACTGAAGTTCCTTAAATAAAAATAGAAGTGATCTGGAGATGCGAAGTTATGAAAAAAAAAATGCATAAAACTTCAATGTAATGCAGACATGAAGCCAAAGTAATGAACTTATTACCAATCCAGCTAAGGTCATTTGAGTACATTACACTACGAAATAGAAGCTTACCATGACAAAGTTAAACCAGAACGGTATAACACTTAAGTTTTCAAACCATGTGAAACAAACTGACTATGACTAAGTATTTCGAAAGGTAAGAAAGGGCCAGTAGTTTTTCAAAATCAAAGTAACAAAAACTACTTATTATATATAAGATCTGTAGATCTATAGAGAAATATTGCTATTAATGAATGTTCTAGAGGTTGTCTTTGAAAGAAAATTTATCTAATACCAGACAGTAAGACAGTAAGGGTATTAAAGCTCTGAAATTATATGCAGTCGTTTCAAGACTACTCAATTATAGCCTATAAATTCTTCCCGAACTTAAAAAACATAAATACCTAGCGCTGAAATGGGCTCTAGTACATGAAAAACATTCTGAGAATGAGAGGGCTGCATAGTCCAAAAGACCTAAAAGTTTCTGGGGTATAACTTAACAGATTGCACCTGACGGTGCGAAAAAATGTTTAACACTCTTGTGTTATAACGCTGTAAGGAGAAGACTTTCATGTCTTTACTCGTGATTTTGGAAGATTTCAGATATCATCTAAGAAAAATTAGCCTATCTGATGCAACGCACATATCATGTCAATACTTTGTCATTAAAAGAAAGATCCTTCCAAATTGGAAAGACAACTATATTTCCGTATAAAATTTGATACTTTAAATCTAAGGCAGTACCTCAATTGAAAAAAACAATGGATTAAATACAAGAAGGTCATAATTCTAATCGCAATGCTAAAAAAACTTTATTCTTATTACACAAAGTTTATATGAGGTAATCAATTATATATTTTCTATTAAAAATTAACTCATTTCTAAATTTTAACTCAACCCAAGCTATTTTCTCAATAATAAAAAAAATCTTACTTGAAGTAATAAAAAATCCGATTATCGAATAATTTAAATTACTATGGCAAATCCATAATGCCAACGTTCATTTGGTCATCGTACACATCAGAATGGAATAATTTATGACTTGAGCCACAAAATCCGCACAAACATATGAAAAATAAACTAACATAAACTTAGTGAGCAACAGTAAAATGCAGGATAAATGTCAGCATCAAGGATATACATACGAGTACACTACATATTACTTACTCGTCGGACGCTGCATGGCCTAATCATGTTAGTGGTCGGTCAATGGCGGCGGCAAGAAGAAAATAGAAAATGCGAAAAAGATTTTTTTATTTCTTCTCTTTTTTTAGTTCATTTTTTTCTGGTCTTTTCTTTTATTGTTTACTTGCGAAAAGTTTACGTTAGTTTATTGCATTAAAGTACTTATGAAAAGATACTTTACGTACCTACGCACAAATGAACGGATACACGGAAAAAGTATAATGATTACAAGTCAAAAAAAAGATTAGGTTGACAAAAAACTATATGTGGACTTGGAACTTACCTTTGAAAATTGATAAATTTTTGATATTTATTTGACATTTTCTCTTAACTTGTTTGAAATACTTTCACGAATTTCTCTAAGAATCTGCTCATTCATCCTTTGCTTTTGTCAATTTCTCAAAATTTTTTCATTAATAACAGAGTCCTTACGCAGTAGTTTTGCAACAGAGTAATCACGCTATGATAACAAAGGATAATGTTGATCAATTCTTCCAATAAAGGTTAAATATCCAGCATGTCCAGTTTTTTTATATCTGTATTTGAAGGTTAAATACGTCATGAAGTTAATTTTTTCACAAATCTTAAAATATCTAAAAGATTAAGTCTTACTAACATTGAAATCGATTCGATTACCATACTCGAAGATTGCTTTTAGGTCATTTGAGAGTGTGTCAATACTATTTCTTTGTCAACCTCCACAGGTCCTGGCCGCTTTTTAAAACTAAAATCAAAATTAAATTAGCCTTAAAATATGTTAGTTAAACAATATTTTTTTCTTTTCGTGTATATATTATATATAAGAGATTTCGTACACAGAACATTCAAACAAATGTACACACACTTATTACCGCAAAGTGGGATTTTATGATCAAATTATATAACTTATAGGATTTATTTTGAAAGTGCAGTCCTACGCTATATATCATAACAACAAGCAAATAAATCAAACAAAGTGAACTAAAGCCAGATGAATGTTGTCACTTGTAAGGGGTCTTTAACATACTCCGTAACGCAGTGGCTAGTGAGAGGTTAATTCGGCAAATTTGTGACAAAGCATGGTATGGGGAAGAGGGGTCAGCTTACATATATGTTACTTTACATTGGGGAATATAATATATATCCAGCTTCTTACGATCATTCCAATTATTTCATGTGATTGGAATTTTTGGTGAAATTAACTTCGATAATGGAAAATTATTGCAAATAACTTTAGGGCAGCAATGCACACAATAATCTGCTTCGTGAGCTGGTTACAACAACATGAGTTTGGTAAAAAAATACAAAAATGTTTTGCGATAAAAAACTTGTGTTGACAAAAATTTTTTAATTGGTTGCGGAAAACTTATTGCAACTAATACAGAAACGAAAAGAAACAAGATAAGGCGTTATCTTCGGTCGGGCCGAAACTCACATACACATGTAAAAAAGGTTTAGTGGATGAAAAATGTTGAAACAGTTGTAAAAGACTGAAAAAGTCGATAAAATATGGAAACCATTGAAGAAAGTTGAAAGAGATTCAAAATGTACCGAAAAAATTTGAAAAATGTCGAAATAATATGAAAATGTCCAAAAAAGCTAAAAAATGTTAAGAAATGATAAAACAATTCAAAATCACTGAAAAAGTCTTAAAAATAAAGAAAATAATGAAGAAAATGAAAGAGGTTGATAAAGTCAAAAGAATATGGAAAAAAATTGACAAAAATCGAATAGAAACTAAGAAATTTAAATGTGCCACGCCCACTTCTCCAATTCCGTCTACTTTTGGGTTGCTAAATTATATTTGCCATTGACATCCACATACAAATCTTAGCCCAATAGGTTGTATAGTTTGCGATATATACCGTAATTAGTCTTAAAATTTATTGCGGTAACACACCCACTGGGTATAATATAGTCCGATTTTTATCCAGAAATAGCTTTTTAAAAGCAACACTCTTTTACCAAATTTAAGTCTGATTGATTACATATTTCGAAAGATATGCCACTTAAGGTATTTTACTTGTATGAAGAGTGCCACGTCCACTCCCGCTATTTCGCCCACTTTCGATTCAGGTATACCTTTTAGCAAGTAATCCACCTAAATTAAATTTCATACCAATTGTTGCAATAGTTCAATCAATATAGCGATTGCAACTTTATGTTAATAACGAAGGTGCCACGCCCACTACTGAAGTCTCGTCAAATCTCATTTAATTTCAAAGCCCTTAGCAGCCGACATCTCAAAGCCAAATTTTATGAAGATTTCTCTCATAGCATACTATCTACAACAACAAAAAAGGTTTTTGCTTGTATGGGAGGTGACACGCCCACATGCTTCATTAAACTAAATTTTTGCAAAAACATACCTTCTAGCAAGTATATCTGCCATATTAAATTTCATAACGATTACGTTGTTAGTTCTCTAAATATAACGATTATAAATACTGTGGGCTGTGCCACGCCCTTCATCGAGTTTTTTCAGTAAAGCAGAGCTTGTGTTGATGACTGCTTTCAGTGGCATCATCTCTAAAATTTTTATGAAAATAGTTTGAGCCACTTTTGAGATACATGGAATCAAAATTTTTAACAGTTGAAAAGTGACACGCCCACTTTTACGATTCCACCCACTTTTATCAAATTTCGAGATATACTTGAAATGTACCCGTTTACTAAATTCCATCACAATATCTTAAACGGCTTACGAGATATGGTGGTATAAAAGTTAAAATTTAGGGCAGTGCCACGTCCATGTAAGAAGCTTTGAAAACTTGAAACCTAGCCTAATTCTAATCTTGTTTACATGTTCATCAAATCACCAATTTTCATCGAAATCGCTGTAACTTTTAATAGGCCTTGGAAGAGTATGGGCGGTAGGCGTGTCAGTTAACCGATTTCGCCCATTTTCAATAGCAAGATGCCTGCAAGAAGATGTGACCTATGTGGGAAAGTTTCATTCCATTAGCTTTCTTGGTTTTCCCGGAAACCTAGTTTCAACAGACAAACAGACAGACAGACGGACATCGCTTAATCAACTCAGGTGGTGACGCTGATCAAGAATATATATACTTTTTCATACCTGCCACGCCCCTTTCGATGTGTTACAAACGGAAGGATAAAGTGAATATACCCTCAGTGTAGGGTATAAAAACTGAAGTATCAAGTGACTTGAAAATAAAATCACACAAACAAAAAACATGCAGCGATCAGTGATGGCTTTTATGTTTTGTGTAAACTTACTGACAGACGGAAATAAGTGATATAAGTCGATTCTGGAAAAACGGGCGTTGAGTCAAGCAGATGGTGTACCTTTATTGGATGCAAATTCGTTAACATACTTCTGGGCAGTTTGTCAAGACAATGTAAAGAACGAAGATATTATATAACACTCACCATTGAAACTGGAAGTGGGTGTGTTTGTCAAAATTAATTGGCATCTCTATATTTTACAATCAATTTTATTGAAGTTCCGTTTAGTTATTTAATTAAAAAATATTTTAAATATTTGTAAGATAAATAATTGTGCAAACTTAAATTAAATACACACATGGCTTCAACGTCTTGTTAAATTGCTGTAAATGCTACAAAATCTGAACTAAGTACAACTTTTTGATATATGGTTTCAATGTCGTAAATAACAAACTGCAATGTGCAATTTGTGGTAATTTGTTATCACGTGATAGCATGAAACCTCCTTAACTTTTGCGACACTTCTAATATAAACATCAGAGCGATGAAAGATAAATCGTAAGGTTTCTTTGAAAGCAGCAAACTGATTAAGTCCAGGATCAAATTAATTATTTTTTTTTTAAATAAAAAAAGATCCTTTTATGGTTCAATAATAAATGTTAAGTTATTTTAGTGTGCACTTTATTTGTCATTACATTAGTTACAATTTAAAAAGTATAGCTAAGGTGGCACCAGCTGTCAGAACTATCGAATTTTTTTTTAAATAAAATTGTAATTGTGTAACTTAAGATTTTATAAAAAATTATTAATACTTTTTAGATTGTCAAAATTAAAACCAGGGACCACATTATTTATTTTAATTTCTCCAGATAAATATATCGAGAAGAAAGTATGGGAACTATCAATGTTTTAGACAGAAGTTGTGAAGTTTGTAGAGGGTCAAATAATAGTGACCTTGCCGTTAAATCGAGGTCAACTGTGATTTTTTATAAACAAATTCTATGCTTTTTATTACAGATTTGTATTTCGTGGAAGAAATAGATAACTATTGTCATGTTATTTTTTCACCTAAAAATCGTTTCTCAGTAAAAATCGCAGTAATTACAAAGTTCTTGAACTTGGTCAAAATATTCAGAATAATTTTTTTTCTACGACATCATACATATTTTTTAACAAACAAACTTTACATTTAAATAAGAAAAAAAAATAATATTTGCTGAATATTTTGATCAATTTTAAAAACTTTTTACTGAGTGCGATTTTTTCTGGAAATTGATCAGAATTTAGAAATATTTTGAATATTGAGAAAATATCAATTTTCCACAAAAACATGAAGAACATCTGAAGGCATTATTTCGTGCGAATTTTCTAAAACTTCTTAGATGCTTAGATGTTGCGCTACTGGCTTGAGAATATATCTTATAAAATTTCCATCTCTGTAAAATGGAGTCAATAATTTTCTTGCCAATTTTTTTGGGCAGCACTTCAATTACAAAACTACTAAGAAATTTAATTTCGATGGGCTTTTATTTACTTATTCAATTTCTTGGTCACATATATAAGTGTTAGTAAATTTTGTTTAGCTCTTGCAAATTTATTCAAATGATGCAAATTATTCAAATGAAATTAAAGTTTTTAGAAGCAAAATTCAACTTTGTATAATGGAAGTTTCACTTAAATAACTTTCAGTCATGTAGAGATGAATTCATGAAAAGTTTCTATTTGAGATATTGTGAAGAGCATCTCTAGAATGGTTTTCAAATTGTATAAAACTGATTTTATTTTCGTTTAATCTAGCAATTTGATGTCCAAGTGAAATTTTTTCTTTATGTAATCATTTTATTTGCAATCTGTTAATATAAAGAATAAGCAAATTTAATAATAAATAAATGAAGGCATAAACTTTCCTGAAACTAGTATAATTACTAATGCCTAACTTTCATCCAACTTCTTCAATTTGTATTCAAAGCAGACAAATTTACACTTAACCTAAGGACCGTGTTTGGTGTACTGGATTCCCCTCTCCCTAAAATATGAGACCAAATTGTCGTAATTTGAAGTCAGAGTTCCTTTTCTATTTGAGCCTCTCCACTCTTTTAAATGAGGTACAAACATCTACTTGGAAAGCATGAATTCAGGTTTTTAAGACTTCAGCATGAGACCTTTTACGACTTTAAGGTTTTTTCTCAAATCGCGTTCTATAAGAATTAATACTTTTTTCCTTAATTTGTTATCCAACATGAACTGTTACTGCAATAAAAAAGTGAATTTCCAATTTCTTTAAGACCAAACGTCTGCTCATAAAATTAAAGCCATTGTTTATTTTTGTGGCTACTGTAATATTGTTTATAAACATACCGACTATATTAAATTCTACAGCAACACAGGAACCTATGTATTTATTAGAGAAACCATAAAGAAATCAAGCACCGAAAAATATAGTTTGTTAAAAAATGTATTAAAAAAAAACAAGGCGATGGAAATAAGACGTGTGTGTACAAACTTTTGTAATTAACAAAAACGTGCAATTATTTGCACAATTAAAATAACATTGTTACTTGTAGTACCGACAAGCAGTGTTGCAATTATATTGTGAACTACAACAACTTTAATTACTACTTTTATTAAGAGTACACATACATACATACATACATACGTACATACATACATACGTACATACGTGTGGGGCATTATTTCTGAAATGTGCACCTCTAAAAATCGTTGACGTTGAAGTTTTGCTAGAATATTAACATTATTAGTGGAGTTCAAAATACCAAAAACTAGTGATTATAATAAAATTGTATGCAAGTTAAATAGTTTTGGATACTTTAACAGATTTCAAAATAACGAAATTTTATCAAATTTTCCAAACACAATATTTCAGTACATGATATATCTGTGGTGAAAAAGAACAAGTGCTTAAGTCTGATTTTTTCGTTATGCAGGAATACACTTTTAAGTTTTAAATTTAATTTTAAAAAATGTATGTGAATTGTAGTAACAGCTATTGTTGATTTCAATAGAGCTTATGTTAATTAAGGAAGAAATAGTTGCGCTTTTTAATATGAAAACTATGCAAATTAATGAAATATTTGCGAAAATAAAAATTAAGTGATTTTTCCATACGAGAAAATTCAACTTCGTAGAACCAATTTCCAAAAAAGCTGTTTTTCTAAAATAAATATAGTTTAAATTTCCAGCTATTAAAATAATAAATTAGTAAAATTTAAGAATACTTACTGAAATCTGAAAATCGACTTACTCAAAATATCATTTACTTTAAAAAAGATTAAATATTGAAAAAGCTAAGTTTTGGCAATAGCCCAAGAGCCCGCTATAGAAAAGTCGAGTGCATAAGATTATAGGATGGGATGTATGGAAAAGATAGTGAACCATTTTGGTGAAACAAACAAAATGGATGAGTTTTTAATATTATGCCTCAAAGTGTATGCCAGATGATAGAACTCAAAGAAGCCTAATATTGAATTGAAATAATGACTTCATGTAGTAGATCCTGAAAAATGTTAATAAAAAAAAAAATAAAATACTTGAAAAGGCGAATTTATTATTTTATCAACTTTCTCTCGGAATTGTATACAGAATGACGTTTTTAATCACTGTGAATTGTTTTAGTTGTGTCAATGTTGTTTGAAAATAAATGAATGAATGCTGAGAATCTTAACGGTATAAGCCTCAATGGAAAGCTTTATCAGATTTGAAAATCATTAATGTGTTACTATGCTCTTTACACATTTTATAGAAAAAAATCAGCAATTTTTAATATTATTTTATTGTTGATTTCGAGACTTAAGCAAATTCAAAACACAATATGAAAAACAATTTTAAAAAAGGATATACCCAAGTCACATTTGATATGTTATTAACATAAGTGTCAGAAACTGAAATATATATTGTATTTTAAAAAATCTTGAAATTTTCAAAACACAGTAACTTAAAAACTAGTATCAAATGTTAATACGACCAATATCTATAACTTTTTAGCAAATTTTTAGTTTAATCGATATTTTGATGAACATTTCAGATATAATGCCCCCATATTATACGATAACACGCTGTTAAGCAAACACTGTAATTAGTGCTACGCTTTTTAATTCAATGTGCTCGTGAAGTAATAATGATTTATTAAATGAAAGCACGATTTAATGTACTTGTACGTACGAGACTTTCTAAGACTTTATAAGTTTCTCTTTTTGTGTGGGTTCCAGAAAAACTTAAAAAATAATTTACACACTTAAATTTATTATTAAAATCAGGAGCTTTTACAAAACTGTTCGTGACGCTGAAATCTAATCTTTCGAAAAAAGGATGTTTTAGAGTAGATTTTAACAGATTCTTCAAAAATACTAAATATCTGAGTCCATTCCAATTCCAAATTTCAGAGAGCTTTCAAAAGACTTGTAGTAAGACCGTGATTTTTGGTTTTATTTGTTCTTTGGTCAGACCAAGATTTTTTATATTTTGCTCATAAAAATAATTACGTGAATGCAAAATTTCTTCTTGGAGAGGCGGTAAATTTGGTTATTACTTCATATTATGTTTCAACATATTAATATTATGTTTCTTAATGCGAAATCGAAAATAAAAATAACATCAAAAAGTTTTTTTCTATGCAATAATTGGTGGGTACAAAATCTATATACGAATTTTTTATACAGGAAAATAAAGGATTCATTTTATTTTGAATTCCTCTAGATCCCCAATTTAAAAGGTCGCACAAACTATGTGTTGTTTGGCCCCTATAGAGACATATACATTTACTTTGAGCTACATGGATAATGAAACTTAAATAGGAAATAATGTAAGCCCTTAAATTTGGGAAAGAGGATGCAATGCAGATTTTGCATAAATCATATTTTGTATCTTAAATTCTAACACTTTTTAGTAAACACAATTTTTTAATTAATAAAAATATACAACAAAATGATTTGTACAAATATTTTGTACAACAATATACCAAACCGATGAAGCCAGAAATAAAGTTCAAAAATTTTAAATAAGTAAATTTGAAGATTCGTTTTGGAACATCAAGTTCTACTGCAAGAACTAAATCAGCAACAAACAAAAATGAACTTTTGAGTAGTTTTTAAGTCTTTCATGTTTATTTGCGAAAATGGCAACGTAAAAGTATTGTACCCAATTAAGTTTTTGCTATTAATGACGTTCCAATTGTTGTTTTGGAATGTTTGTATTAATTTTAATTAATTTTCAAAATATGGTTCATATGACAAAACTGGCTCACCAGACAAAACTGGACCATTTTTTACGTCTTATTTTAACGTTTACTCATACAAAATTTGAGCCAAATCGGTGAAGGTCATGTCCTGAAAATTTTCAAAATAAAATTTTGAAATATATCTGGTATAAATTAAAAAAAATTTAAAAATCTGAAAACATGTTGGCAGAAACAAGCGCATATGAATGATGAAAAAAAACACGAAATGCTTCACTGCCTTTACTATTGTACCTAACGACGGTGGGTGGTGCGGTGCGCTGGTCAAATTTTTAAAATAAATCTTACAATCGAATGTGACCGTTCGCTTTGTTTTCTTCTAGTTAGGGGAAGGTCAGAGATACTTGTCAGCAGCAACGAGCAATCAGACGATTTATCATTGGTTTTGACGGTCCAGTCCTCAGATTAAAAACACGACGATATGCGCGTTGCATTGAAATTCTTGAACTTTGATTTTCAAAATAATATTTTACGATTTTCGTTCGTTGTCAATCTTTTCATTTTGAATTTCCCAGGGTTAAAAAACAAAAGGAAATAATTCAAGAAGATATAGACAGTTCAAACCCCTTCATTTCTTTTGTGCCACCTTGTATTTGCAATACTATCGCAATATTAATTTTTTAGAAAAATCAAGAAGGAAAAAACCAATTTCTACTAAATATCAATTTCTGATTTAATAAAATTTCTCTTGCCAACTGATATGAGTCAATGTTGCCTGTTGACCGGTTACGTTAGTGTACGCAACTTCATATAACGTCACCTTAAAGTGTTTGTCTTAAATGTGCCTGCAAGTTAAATTGTGCTTGTAATACATGTTATTGTTGTTATTTAAGAAATCTAAGCCAAACAGTAAGTACCGTAATATTTGTACAGGAACAACAACGACAACAACAACAACAATAACAACAATAATATTAAAAACATTTGCGCTGCATACAAATGTGAAGATGTTACTGCCGCTGGCACAACACAACACAACACAACAGCAAAAGAAACACCAGGGAAAAAACAACACAAAAGCAAAATTTTTGATTTTTATTTGCTTTTTTCTGTATGTGGACATCGTGTATATTGTTCATGTTGTTGGTATTATTGTTAAATCTTGTTTATTAGTTGTTTTCGATGTCAAATAATAAAAATAAAACAATGTACCCTAAGGTCCTTTCTCCCACATACTGCTTTTCTTAAAGTGGCACTCTCTGCATAATGGGAATAAAATTTAAGTTATAAACAGCGCAGTGATGGCATTTTGACTTTTTGCGCATGAACTGAGGAGGAGGAGTGCACTATTGGGTACTAAACGGAATTAATGCAGTTCTAAAAATCAAAATGAAAATATCACATGCAAAGAAATCTTAAAAGTTTTTAGTGAGTTATTAAGTCGTCTAAAATTATATAAAAATGTTTTGTTTATTTAAAATCTTTAAAATTATTTAAATCAAGGAAGATCGATGCCACCCGAAAAAGAACAAAGGATCTAAGTTTTATTATGTTTTTGTACAGAGCTTATTGTTCAGTACTTTTTAGTGCAAAAAACCACAAAAAAAATTACAAGCGCAAAATTCATTAAAATGTGCAACGAGCTGCTTATACTAGTTTCAATGACCGCTACGTCATATCATCAGTAAGCTTTGTTAGCCGAAGTTTAGTAGTCTGCAAGCCTACTATGTTCTTTTTCTTGCGTTGATCAGTTAAGAATCACAGCATTAAACAAAACAAAACTTCTACGTTTTAATGCAATTGCTCTTGTAAGCCTTTGATATCACACATTTCTTGACGAGCGCTTCGTTGAAGGCTTTTTTGGCGATACGAACGAAGTTACAAGTGATACATGTAAGTATCGGCGAGCTCACCGAAATGAAATTTTGTTCCAAAAATACAAATTAAAAAAAAAAACAAGATCTAAGTTTTAGTTTATCTCATTTGAAAAATAATTTTTGGAGAACTTTTTATTTTCACTTTTGAAAAAAAATTCCAAATTTTATTTTTGACCGTGATATCATCGGTTTGATTTGCGTTTCGCGAATTATTGACTTTTGAAAAATTTTTAAAGGGTTCCTCTAACTAATTGAGAAATAGTTCAAGCTTTCTTAAATTTACTTATCGATGTCTCATCTGATTAGCAGCTGAGTGTTTATCTTAATGGCTCATCCATATCAATGTCAAAGTTTCTACTAAACACATAATAGTCATTTGAAATTGAAAAGGTTAAATATTTCATAAATCAAATGTACAATTTTTTGGACGGTTAACAAAGGGTTTTTACCTTAATCACTGCCATTACATATATTAAAGCCATAATATGAAGTTAAATTTGCCGTAAAAATATTGTGTCAAAAAGACCATATTCGATTAAGAAAACGGAATTCAAGGAACTATTTTGCACTTTGGTTCAAGTTGATAATATGTACTATAATAAATTATTCAATTAAGTATTAACTGAAACAACAAACGATGCTAATATGTTACTGCAAATAATATTAAATTGCCTTATATGTATAACAGTTTTGATTTACTTTATAAGCGAAACGGGCTAAATTTTTTTATAAGTCTAGAGAAAACCTATGAAAAATTAATGACTTTGATTCATAAGCGAACCTCATATCACTTTTTATCCATGGCCTTGACCTACAAACCTGATAACTTTCTGGTTTTTCAAAACAAAAAAAATACGATAGTTTTGCATTCATTAGTACAAGATTGATGGATAGTTCGGAAGAAAAATAATATTTTTATTTTAAATTAAAATTTTACAGGATCATAAAATTTTCAGCTTTTAAGATTCCTTCAATTCTCCAAAATATTCCTGAGTATAACTTTTACCCATTCATTGGTGTTTAATATTGTGAACGTTGTTCTACTTCTTTAAGCATACTACAAATGTTGTTTTTGTTATTATTACGGATGTAGTTGTTTATTTCTGTTGTACACGAACTCATATCCTGCGGGTTACAACCATCAATTCGAAAATTTCGTGAGTAACAACAATATGATGCTCATGGCGGGGAGAACTTGAGACGGATGTACAAGAATAATTTAATATTCTGACAGAACATAAAATTTAAGTCATTTCTTCCTTTTCACACAACTTCATTTTGCGGCAATACACCGCACCCACATTCATTCTAATTGAAATTCTTCAATGAATTTACAAACAAATCACGCAGCAAATCAAATCAATTAACAGCAACTGACAGAGATTTGACAGACGACACACAGTGTGTAGCAGCAAACAATGTGATTGTCTGTTTGTCATTGCACGAGTATGTACATATGCATGTATGTAAATACCCAGCAGGCAAATGAGCAAGGCCTTACTCGGAGAAGGCCTGCTAGCACTGCTGCGATTATATAAGGACTTCTCAAAACTAGATTTTCATGCAAATAAAAATACAATCACAGAAGGCATAATATGCCTTGCCACAACAGACGTGCTATCAGGCCTGATATTAGAAGGTAAAGAAGAAGGACTCCATTTACTTTAGCGCTTTTCTGTTTCTTTTTTATTTCATGTATTGCAATGTTTTATGATTCGGCATAACTTTTTTGTCATATGCATTGTACATATACGACATGAAAAGTATACACATGGTTAGAAATTAAGAGAGGTGTGCAGGCTAGTCTTCTGTTGTTTCATGTTATGTTAAGGAGGTAGAGTTTTGTGTATTCTTTGTCAAATTGTAAAGTCATTAAAAAAATATCAACGCAAGTGAGATGGCGCAGATAAAAAAAAAACAATTAATATTTAGAGTGTTAAAATTTATTAAAATTAAATTTTTGTCAAGTACTTCTGAGAGTCCTTCTACGGTAAGCGGTCTTAGAAAGCCTGCTTAGGAAGGCCTGTTTTCTGCGGCCATTTCATATAAAAAAGAAAGTACGTTTGAAAGGAGGGTGGAAGGCCTTATACTTACCAAGGAAGGCCTTCTAGAAGCACTGTTAGCTCCTGCCCTTGCCTACTGGGTATGTAAGCGTACATATGTATGAATGTTTTATTGTATGTAACGTGACATGCAACTGTCACGTCTGCCTTTGACTTTCGTGCAACCAATGAAGAGCGCAAAATTTGACACCAAACAAAAAGCCCTCGTTGCACCCACCCAACCAAAATCCAAATGAATCGTCCAATTTATGTTGAATCCTGAATGTGAAGTCATTGATGCAGCGCAGGCAGACAGCACTTGGCTATATTATCCCTTTAGTGTTTTACTATTAACTACTTCTTGTAACTGATTTTGACAAACGTTGCACACAAACAACTTGAAAATATTCGACTGTAAATTTAAATTTAGGTCAAGTAGTAGCAGCAGCGGAAATGCAGTGCAGGTTCATTACACTGAAGACTATAAAACAGTGGAGGGCATGGAAATCTAACAAAAGGGCTAAGCAACAAACAAAATTTTAAAGTTTTTTTCCTGTCATTTCCAAATTCGCCAACAGGACAAAAAAAAAACCCAAATTGCATTACAAGCAAAAATAATTGCTACATTTGTCAAGACACAATGCGGCGCCGTCGCTTATGCCTTTGTGTTTTGTTTTTGTTTTCATTTGAATTCAATCAACGCTGTGCCTCGATAGCGTTGCAATTCAGCGAATTTTTTTTCTCTTTCTTGTGCGTCGAATAACGGTGCGGGCAATGAGGGCGGAAAGAGACACTACGTGCCCACCACTGCTAAGATCTGATACGTAGGTTGCTATTTATATTTCGGGATCGGGCAATACTAATGTCAAATTCAGCAATCTGACACTTCCATTGGAAAGTTTGACATTTTATAGCCTAAACGTTCTCAGAACGTTTTGACTTATCATTGCAATTGGTATTGTTTACATTCATTTGAAAATTGTGCTTCAGTAAAAAAGTGGAATTAAATCGTGAACATTTTCGTGCTATTATTTATCACAACTTTCGGCGTAAATTATCACAACAAGAGTGCGTCGATGAATTAATTGCTTTGTATGGTGACGAAGCACCATCGAGGACTACTGTGTTTCGGTGGTACTCAGAATTTAATCGTGGCCGTAGTTCGCTCAGTGATGAATATCGTGAAGGTCGCCCAAAATCAGTGGTTATGGCAGAAAACATCGATGCTATGAAAAATCTAATAATGCTAGACCGTCATTGGGCATTAGCATGACTAGCATCAACAAGATTTTGCATGAACATTTGGCCGTAAAAAAAAATCTGTTCACGTTGGATTCCACATAATTTAACAATTACTCAAAAAAAGGCTCGCATCGATTGGTGCAAAGAAATGTTAAAAAAATACAATCGTGGTACATCAAAAGCTGTGTTTAACATCTACACAGGTGACGAATCGTGGATATATGCATATGAGCCCGAAACAAATCAGCAATCGACTGTTTGGGTGTTTCAAGATGAGCAAAACCCTTCAAAACACACGTTTCTGAGATACCAACTTCAAAGTGGCATGAATGCTTTTCAAATTGGTTTAAACGGATGCAAAAGTGTATCGATCTTAATGGAGAGTATTTTGAAAAACAATAAAGCCAATATCAACTGAACTTTTTGTCTTTTTCTTGCTTATCCCGAAATATAAATAGTGCCCCTCGTACTAAGCTAAAATGATTTAAAACGATCACCGGCTCGAAAGAACTTTATGTGAGTGGAGCAGTTTTTATTGTAGAAAAAGACAGCTTATAGTTTATATTTTTGGAAAAATTATACTTTAATTTCGAAAAACTTTTTACACCCTATGTTTTGAACTGAATGAGACCTCAAGTTTAATAAAATGAATTTCTTCAAATCTGAATTTCGCAAAGGCTCTAACGTAGTAAGACCGATCATTTTGCAGAAATCAATTCTCCCAAAAAACTTTTCATGGAAGAAGCTGAATCTTACGCAGAAGGTCATACCTAGCAAAAAATCTTTTACGTGCAAGGAAGAATTTCAAAATTTAAGGAAAAATTTGTCTTCAATATATACTAAAGCATAGGTGGGCAAAATTTTTGAAGCCACTTACAACAAAACTAACAATAACAACAACAGAAAAAAATCGTCGCATAACTTTGGTCTTCGTAGCAAAACAAAAAATTCAGCAATAAACCAAAGTAGAAATAAAAGTGCACTCTTCAAACGATATAAGAGAAACTATCCTCATTGTGCGCATTGTTGTTTCTTTATTCGGTCTCTTCGGTTGATTTTTTTTTTTTTTTTTTTTTAAAGATACAACAAAAACAATAATACAAATCGATTGTATAGCGCGTCTAAAAAAAAAAACACACAACGATGTGGTGCGTAGCTGTGGTGAGTACATGTGATTGTTGTTCTGGTTATTTTTTTCATAAATCGACGTGATTGTTGTAAAAAGCCACTCAATTGGCTCATTTTTCGTGTTTTGCCCATCGCTGCACTAAAGCTATGCAATCCTTAAAATGACTTAGCTTGTTTACACAATGTTGCACCTTTGGAGTAAAATGAAATCTATTGAAACATTATTCAAGGGACCATAACTGAAAGGATAAACTTTTTTTATTTAGGAAAAAATTTTAATCTTGAAAAAGCAGAATTTCCTTAAAAAATATATGTTTCAACTTTTCCAAACATGATTTTTTTAAGAAATTTACAAGAACTGTTAACCACTTCACAAATATTTCGCTTCCGATTTAATTGAAATATAAAATGGAAACTAAGTACAGGGTGTTTTTTTTAGAGGTATAGAGCTTCGAATTGAAATAAACACAAAAAAATCATTTTAATGTCCATCAATTTGGCTTTATTGGAAGGATAATTTTATGCCATTAATGTTTAAATATGATTTCGGGCATGTGGCCGCCGCGGCTGGCTCAAATAAAGCCAATTCTACAGGTCCAATTTTGAACCACTTTTTCGAGCATATGGGGCCGTATGTCGGCAATAACGCCACGAATGTTGGCTTCCAAGTCCCCTAACGTTTCTGGTTTGTTGGCGTAGACGAGCGACTTCACATATCCCCAAAGAAAATAATCCAATGGTGTCAAATCACACGATCTTGGTGGCCAATTGACAGGTCCATTCCGCGAAATTATGCGCTCATCGAATGATTCCTTCAATAAATTGATTGTGACGTGCGCTGTGTGGCATGTAGCGCCGTATTGTTGGAACCACAACTCATCCACATTCATGCCATCCAATTCGGGAACAAAATAGTCGGTTATCATGGCTCTATACCGGTCTCCATTAACGGTAACTGACTCTCCAGCATTATTTCGGAAGAAGTATGGCCCAATGACTCCACCAGCCCATAGAGCACACCAAACAGTCAGTTTTTGTAGATGTAATGGCGTCTCAAGGGTCTCATGTGGATTCTCTTCACTCCAAATGCGGCAATTTTGCTTGTTGACGTAGCCATTCTGAACAAAATTTTGCGATGAAAATCAGCATCGAGATCAATCTCATTTTCGGCCCATACACCAAAATCACGACGCATTGCATGGTCTCGCGGCTTTAATTCTTGCACAAGCTGGATCTTGTAAGGTCGCAAGCCAAGATCTTTGCGCAAAATCTTCCATAAAGTTGATGGACAAAGCTCCAATTGCTGTGCACGGTGGCGAATCGATTCATTCGGGTCCTCTTCAACATTTTGCTCTACAGCGGCAATTGTTTCTTCGGTGCGCACTGTTCGACGTCTCTGCGGATGCGTATTATCCCATAGAGTAAACGTAGTGCGAAAACGACCCATGGTTAACCGAATTAATTGCTCTGATGGACGATTATGTCGACCATAAAATGGACGGAGCTTGCGGTAAACTTCGCGAACTGAACCATTATTTTCGAAATAAATTTGCACGATTTGCAAGCGTTGTTCTTTTGTCAACCTGTTTATGATGAAATGGCAAACCAAACTGAACATAAATGACATTAGAATTGCCAGATTTGACCATAAAATGCCAGTTTTATCTCTATTCGAAAAACAAACCTCTAAAAAAAAACACCCAGTATAATATTTTCTAATTTTTTTCACGAACTTTTCGCTCTGTTAAATTATTTCTGAGATACATCAAATTATTGTGAATTTTAATTCGAGCTATGAATAAATTACATTAATTTGTAAAAATGTTTTTAATTTTGTAGTATTTTACTCATACCAAATTTGATCTTCTGTATCCCAGAATCCATTTATCTTAGAGAAAATAGTTTTCAAAATACATGTATAGGAATCCATATGAAAACTGTTCAACCAGAAACATCATGCTTCTCACTTGCTCAAAATTGTCTGTACCCTTCTTCTTTCAAAATTGACTAAATATTACAGAAAAAATCGAAACTAAGGCATCTTTTTATTACAACAGCCAAAAAAATGCTTGAAAATATTTTTGTAAAACAAAAATCGCCACTGTATTTGTGTCTTGTTGATGTTTTAGCGTTCACATTTTTGGAAATTTCATATTTTTGCATGCATTTGTGCAGCACACTCTCAAAACGTTGTTTTCATTGTTGTATTTCTGAAATATCACAAGATATTGGATCATGTATGTAGCCCTTTACATGCAACACAAATGAATGCAATCAGATTTTGTGAAGGCTCTCAGTTTCCCACCTTTTTTTTCTTTTGTTCTGTCACAAGGACCATTGTATCAGATGTCAACAGAAATTTTATTGCCTTCGTTCGTCTCTATTGGTTTTGATGTTGGCTGTTGGCCTACTTCTAGATCAATTGTTCATTAACAACTACAAGCACCTATTCAGTATTCTTACATTAAAGACTTGCTTAAAAGGTATTTTCATGACTTTTAACCTTTGAAAAACGATTAGAGTTACTCATGCAAAGAGTATCATTCTTGTCAGTATTTTCAAAGTTCAACTTTATAATTAGTTTTTTTTTTTTTTTTCAATTCAACTTTGTATATAAGCGTATGTATTTTTCTTAAAAACGAAACTATTAAAAAGTTTGAATAGAGAAAATGATTTATTTGTATGTATCGAGATTTGGTATTAATTAACAAATTATGTACATGATATATGTAGATGATATAAATATTTGATATAAGTCACATATTCCGCCTAAATAAATATTATTTCTTTGATCATATGTTTAGTAATAATTAGCAAATTATAATTGGATAATTGTGCTAAGTAAATCATATGTTTGGCAGTAATTAACAAATAATAACTTGGTTCAAACAAATAGTTCTTTGTTGCAAGCATTCACCTGTTAATAATCTTGATATCGATTAAGGTAAAAACCAATGAGCGAAAAACCGATATCTTAAAATATCAATTCAAAAACTTATACATTAAACCAAAGCTTCAAGCCACCGCTGTTTTTTACAAATATCTGACTAAAGACCTATGTTTTTTTTTAAGTTAATCTAAATTTAAAAAGAAGTTCTTTAAAGTTGCATTTGTGAATCCTTTTAAGATCTGGAAATCGCAATAAAAAATTACCATTTTTAATTAACATTTGCGAAAAAATATCTTTGTGTCTCTCAGAGTGCTTATTTCTGACACATCATCAATAATGCCAGAAAATACAGATACCAACCGGATACTATACTTTACTCCCAAGCGATAAAGTATTTAGTAAAAACCCCAATAGCGATTAATAACTAGCGATTGTAATGCAATAAATAATCCACTATAGCAGAAAGAGGAAGGCGCTAACAAAATACGGATAGCAAATACGCTTCGAAAGAGGAAGTGCAGAATAAAAGAAACCACAAAAGAAAAGAAAAATGCTTATATAATAAATACCATTGGCTTAAAGCAATTAAGATGAAATAAAACAACTGAGGGATATATTAAAACCAATGATGAAATTGGAATGAGTTTCATAGAAGGATATCCTTCTTGTGTATGCACATCGTACTCGTAGTATATACGCAGGAATTAAAGATTAGACAAGTGACTGGGATTGCAAGAAGAAAAAAATAAGAAAAGAAAAAATATAAATTTTACCATTGTTACAGCATATTGGAGATGAAGTTGAGTAGGGCAGACAGAGATGGTGTATAGAAACGATGACGAAGACGACGATCAATTTCAGTGCTGTCATGATTTAATGGAAAACTTTAGTTTTTGTTACTTTACCACCAACCGCACTAACACTTGTCTCTGCCAAATAGCTGAGTTCGGTATATGTATGGCTTACCGCCCACCGCACCCGCACGTGCATTGGCAATAAGTCGCGTCAGCTATGTGCTTAATCAGTCAGACAGTCAGTCAGAATGTTATTCTCACAGTTAGTTTTTGCTTGAAAAAGGATTGATTTGATGCGCGAGAATAATCTTTGACTTTAATGAATCCTTTTTTTTTTCTATTTCTGTTTGTAAACGCCCAACGGTTAAACATCAAAAATTTAAACGTGAAGAGCAATATAAAGTCGAAACTGCACTAAAAGAATACATTGCCCTTTGTACTGCAAAGAGTTCGTCAAATTTGTTTAAGGATCTTAGTTGCAAGAGCATTGTAAAACTTGAGCAAATTATGCTGAGTTCGAAAGTACCACTTTTAGTTTTGTCTTTATTTCATTTCCACACTTTTTGATCTTTTTAATAATTAATGCAACCAAAGCTCTGTTGCATGACTTTATTTCTGAAATAGGAAACGGAAGAGTGAGCGAAAGAAAATTTTAAGTGAATTGAATGAATGAATTTCATTCAGTTCTGTTGGAAGCCAAAATTCGTAGTAGTGACAGAACATGACATGGCATTTCACATTTATTTATATCAGCAATTCTCGTTAAATGCGATTATATAAGTCATGTGAATGTAATGAATTCTATTTTATTGCAATGAAATGGATATTTCTAATTATTTTACTACTTAGTCATAAGGTTAACATGACAGCTAAACGAAGCTTATGTTAATTTATATATGTACCTATTTGCATTAATATACATACCAATTGTAACGTAAACAATCAGTAGTGACCTATGACATTTCGTAGAAGTGAATTGCTGTCAAAATATTCTTATAAGTTTGTATATTTCATTCATTAAGTTAAGGATTTTAAGGCTTTAGCTTGAGATTAACACTAGATTCCACCATTTTTGTCAATCTGCATTAATGTTCACCAAAAAGAATAAGTCTTTTGAAAAGAGAAGTCAATACATTCTGTTTTGTTTTATAAAAAGTGAAACACTCGCAGGAAGTAAGACTTATGAAAAGCCAAAGTCTTAACAAATAGTTTATCGGTAATTCTTTAAATAACTGCACACTCGACTTTTTTGCACAATTTTTGAAAGCAAATATTTTTTAAAACTATGGAGAAAAGAATAAAAACAAATGTTTAAAAACGCTTCAGTCTTAAAAAAATATATATGAACATTTGAAATAATTATTTCAAACACATTATTTTTTATTCATAAAAATTTTTTCAAAAAATTATTTTATTTGACTTTTTTATATGTCGTTCTTCATTCTGCCATCAAATCGAAATTCCCGACACATTTTATCAATTTTTAATTGAAAACACACCACTTTAATTGTATGATATTTTCCAAAGTTATACCGTGAATATCGATTAGAAAACAGATGCATTCTTAGGATTGACATACAAGATAAAGTCTGCAGTTATTTAAAGAATGAGGAATTTTTCATCAGAAAAGCCATCCGCCTTTACCTTTTTTCTTTTTAAGATAAATAATTCCACGGGCTCTCAACATTTTCGTTGTTCCTTACATTTTTTAATGCTGTATACCGGTTTTGCAAAATTTAAAATGGTGGCCTCGGATAACGTCCACAACGAAAAAGGCCACGTAAAATTTTTGTTAAATATTGATCAAAATATATATATAAAATATTGGTTTGAAGGCGTAGTCTGGATGATTTGGAATATATTTGAATTTTATAAACTTTCGGAAACTTTGAGTTTCTGCATCAGTGGTAAGAACAATTTTGGTCAGAGTTTCAGCTCTTAACTTTTTATTTTCTCCTAAAATATCAATTCTCAATAAAAATCGTATTAAATAAAAAGTTCTTAAATTTGCTGAAATTCACAGGCATGACTTGAAATATATAGTGAATTAAGCTGGTAGAATATGCGCTGACCGTCACTTTCTCTTCCTGAACGTGTGCTTAGAGCACCTTTAAATAAATCCTTCATATCACGTATAACTCCAGAGCACTTTTATCCCTGCCAACTATAGAATAGACTCACTGGAGCTCAAATGCATAATTTCAGAAACTGATTTTAAGCTAAAAGACGATATGCAAACTGGACTTAAAGATTTAATTTAATGTGTTACGATTTAAATCGAAAAGAATTGTTAAATCTAATTCTTATAACCAAAAAAAAAAAAAAAAAACAATCTGGCAGCCACAAAACTTAATCATTTTTGTTTTGTGTTTCCTTAATTGAATATTTTGCAAATAAATTTCAACAAGCGTATAAAGACATAGAACAACAGAAGAGCACAAGTGCTGCTAACTTCAAACTAAAAAGAGGGGAATAAACGAAATGTTAATTCTATGCAAAAACGCAGCTGAAATCGACAACCACAATCGACAATGGGTAACAAGATACAACAACAGCAACAACAACAACTACAACAACAATAAAGGCAACAACAATGCAAATATATGTTGTATATTTATTGTGACAAGCAATCAAGCAGCAGTTGATGAAACACTTCAATGCAACGACAAAACACTTGGCAGTTCTGACGCCAAAAACAACAACAATGAAAATATTGGCGGCAGCTGTAGATGGCACTGCTGTGGCAGATTCCAAGTCTCTCGATCAATATTGTCAGAAATTTGTCAAAATTTAATCATCACGATTTGCAAATTCTAAATATTGATGTGTTACGTGAGCAATCAAAGCTTTTAAGTATTATGTACAAAAGTACTAAGTACAGTTTCAAGTACCATTATGATTATACTGTTACTTGAACATTTTCAACACCACAGTAATATAGTACTGTCCCTTGAAATTTCAAGTGCAAGTACAAAGGTACTTAAAATTTCTAGTACCAGTACCTTCAAACAAGTAAGTACTTGTACTGCTACCAACAATATTCAAGCACCAAGATATCGGTACTTGCAGTATTATTTAGTACTTAAGTACTTGGCACTTGTAACAGCGTTGAAAGCTTTTGTACTGAGCACCTTACAGCTTCTTTAGCTTCACAGAATATTTGGTGCTACACTTAAATTTCCCAAGGTCAATATCTCGAAAACTAAGTTAAATAGTGACAAATGTTTTAGATTAACGCTGGATGGTTTCTCGAAGGGCAAATAACAATGACATTGAAATGATTATCAAGGTCGTTCCGAAGTCAGCTGTAATTTTATAAATTGATACCTAAATTTTTTATTGCTGATTTGTATTCTATTGGAAAAAATAGCAAATTAACTTCTAAAATTGGCTTCATGCTCACTGATATTTGACGTCATAGAAACCTTCTAACTTTTGCCTGAAGCATTTATCACTAATTTTCTTAGTTCTCGAGATATTGGCTTGAGAATAATAAAATCGAGCACCCAATACTACTAGCATTACTTTACTGATAGGTTGAGTGATGGCTTAATTTGGTTAAAGTCTTTGTCTATTATACAGGGATACAAAAAAAAAATTTTTTCTCATTCTCACTTTTCATTGAAAGTTTTGCCCATGCCTTTTATATACTATATACCAAACCTTACTTATCTTCGTCTGGGGGAGGGTGATGTTACGCCCAATTTCCAAAACTAATTTATGTTAAAAACCAAAATATACATACTTTTTCGGGTATCCAATCAAACTAACATGGCTACGATATCTTTTATAGTTATGGAGACACACAAATTTCCTAAGATATCTCAACCTCCACAACGGCTACTGGGTCCAAAAAACACATTTCTCCTTCAGTATCCAACCAACCAATGGTTTGAATATGTATTTCTCTTATATCCACGGATATATGTATATAAATTTCTTTAAATTTCTCAAAATGAGAGGTACCACGCCCATTCTTACTGTCAGGAAACTTCCAGGGCGCACGCAAAATAACTCATCAAAGTTTCACTGTAATCGGATGAATGGTATAGGAGCTTACCCGAAACATTCTTGCATACATTAATTTTAATATAAATAGTTCTGAGATCTGCCGACCGAGAGTATATACCAAATTCAATCGGATCTAATAAACATTTTCTGAATTCACTCCACTGTACAGCCGCCATTGTGACAAAATTCAAAATGGAGAAATACTGTTTAAGATCTAAGATTAAGCACCAATAGACGACAGCGGATATCCGTTTACAAAGCAACATCGAGATATCACTGTAAAGTGTCAAATTTACAAGCAAACAAGCATTCGATTGAAAAGACGATAGTGGCCTCAGTATCAGAATATGAAGTTTGAACTTTTTGAAGTGAGAAGAGAAATTCGATTCAATCTTATTTGCTTTCGTAAATTTTTGCATAATTATAAAAAGAAAGCAACGTAAACGCATTGGGGGTGGTATGAAGCATAACGAATACATCGATTTGCCTCAAAAAAGTTAAAACAATGAACTCATTCTGAAATGCCACTAAATACTTTGTGGTTATTTTTTCGATAAGAAAAAAATCCATTTGAGACGCATTTATTCATTCATTCACTCATCAGTTAGTTAATTAAGGAAACACTTTAATTTACTGACTTTGCTTTTAGTGATTGAAAATAACAAAATGACAAGGTAACACGAAAAAAAAAATCGTAAAGTGGTGAAGTGAAGTAAAATATGGAAAAGTGATTTAAGGAAGTAAAAGCACTAAAAGTGTTTCCTATGCTGTTCCGTTTTTTTGTTTTTTGCTTTTGCTTTTTTTTTTTTGCTTTGCTTATTTAACATCACTTTGAACTAATTGTTCGTTTCCAACTAAGTGAACTGGAAAAATTCGTTTCACCACTTTTTTGCGCTTTGTTTTCAACGTGGCTAAGCAATAATTGATTGGCAACTCTGTGAAAAGATGCTGCTGCTGCTACGGTTTTAGCTGCATATAGCATGCGCTTTGGAAGAGATTTTGTTTTTCTACATAACATCACGTAACGTTGTTTGTTTCAGTCTTAACTGTAAGAAGGTAAGAGTTCCTTAGATAAGTACGGATTTTATGGTATTGATTTTAACCTTGAAATAAAACATAAAGAGGCTAAGGCTTACCTTGAACATTGCGAGATAGAAAATTTAATAAAACCTAAAATTTTCAAGGAAAAAAAAAAAGGAACTGTGGCACATTGGAATTAAAAAAAGTAAATCAAATATGGACGTATGGTAGCGGCCACACGCCCCCTAAATCATAAAGGGTTTTTCGATAGGGACGCTACAAAAGTAGACGAATAGGGACAGCAAACGACGCCATATTTTTCCCGCTCTTTTGACATTTCTCTTCAGTAAGGTTTGCCATTTTATCATAGAAAGATATACGATCCAAAAACGAGTCGAAATTATTAAAATTTACTACCAAAATTCGGAATCAGTGGCCTCAACTTTAAGAGCGCTACGTCCATAATCGTCCTGTCAGATCAACAATTGAGCATCTAGTGGAAAAATTTGAGTCCACAGGCATAGTACAAATTGTTCCCGTGCCATTGAGACAAAGAAGTGCCCGTAGTGTCGAGAATATTGCTGCCGCTAGCGCATCAATTGAGGAAGACCCAAATCAGTCTCTCACACGTCGTTCTCAAGCGTTGGGCATCTCTGTGACGTCGTTGTGGCGAATTTCGCGAAAAGATCTTGGCTTGCATCCTTACAAGATCAAATTGACGCAAGAACTGAAGCCGCTTGACCACCAGAATCGTCGTATGTTCGTGAATTGGGCTGCGCAACAACTTGAAAATGATGCGGATTTTCATCGAAAAATCATCTTCAGCGATGAAGCTCATTTCTGGCTGAATGGCTTCGTCAATAAGCAAAATATGCGTTATTGGTCAGGCAGCAATCCACATGTACTCCATGAGTCAACATTGCATCCCGAAAAAATTACGGTTTGGTGCAACTTCTTCCGTGATGATCAAGACCGGTACGTTACTGTGAATGGGAATCGCTACCGCTCAATGATAACCGAATATTTTTGGTCCAACTTGGATGATATGAACTTGGACAATATGTGGTTCCAACAGGACGGCGCCACAATCACAATCGATTTATTGAAAACCAAGTTTGGTGAACGTGTTATCTCACGAAATGGCCCAGTCAATTGGCCGCCTCGGTCGTGCGATTTGACGCCGTTAGACTATTTCCTGTGGGGCTACGTCAAGTCTATGGTCTATGCCAACAAGCCAGCGACGATTGATGAACTTCGTACGAATATCGAACGTGAAATTGCAGCAGTATCGGCCGAGTTATGCTTGAAAACCGTCGAAAATTGGGTTTAGCGTCTAAACTTCTGCAGGCGTGCCCGTGGTGGCCATGCAAAAGAGTTTCATACATAATGGCATCAAATGTTCTTTTACAAGAATAAAGAATTTCATTGATATCCCAAACCGTTTTTGTTTTATTTAAAAAAACTTTTGTAGCGCTCTTAAACTCTTAAACAAATAAACAGATAGTAAAACCCCGTTGATGTAGATAACCATATTTAACACTCCTTAAAAGCTAACCATTCGTCATTTTGACGAAAACATAAATTTTTGTTGCCTTAAATGTAGAGTGGTATACTTTTAAAGTAAAAAAGATTTATTACGAGCTACTGATATCTTATTTAAAATATATTTTAATAAGTAATGACAACATTTTTTTTTTTGAAATTTAATTTAATACATATTTTTTGGCACAAAAAACTTTTATTTTTTAGCTCTTATATATGACATTATTTTAAATTCAGATCATTAAAATAAAAAATTAAATAGAGAGAACCTGTTTTTAACGATAAAAAAAAAATTATAACTAAAACTTACACAAAAGCTAACCATTCGTCAAAATGACGAATATGTAGCGTTAACATCTAAATTCAAAACACTCACCGACTGCGTATTACCATCACAAGTAAGCTTTTAGGCGACGACTGAGTAGATGTGAGAGTACATGTAGATAGGTGTGATAGTTAGAGCGAGAAAGGTGAATATCTGACTGACGTTTGTCAGTGTAATGAAGTTCAGTTATTTAGGGTTATGTGAAAGTTTTCATTATATTCGAAATTACATACTCTCCGCAAATACAAAAAAAAAATTGACCTGTCACAGTTGTATCCCTCCTTAAACAAATTTCATTTTAATAACACAAACTAACGAATATCCTTTACTAAATATATACGCGTGTGTTTTGAACAAAGAAAAGCATAATGAGATAAAAGTAAGAAAGTGAATTAATATTGAGATACCAAAAGCTGTTAAAATAATTAATCACTGTCAAGAAGACAAAAAGCAAAACGAAAAAGAAAAGACCTAGAATGAGTGAAATAAGTCACGAGTTTAATGCTTCATATCTTCATTTCTACTTCTCATTAAAAGATCAGTTTCCGCGTATCCACCACTACTTCTATTTGCGAGTATAATCCCTCTTCTGCCAGAATTTGTTTTGTTTTTCCTACACTTTACTCATTTGCCTGCTCTTGGTACTGCTTAACTGTTGGCATAAATTGTTACCGCATGAAAGCTCAGTTAGCACTCAAACCATGGGCGGGCGGCTGACAAATGTGGTTTTGTCATGTCGGTGTGTTAAATTATATCAATGTCAAATTCGAGGCTGAATAATGCGTATTTGTGACTTTTTTTTTTTTTTTGTATAAAGGTAAAAAATTATGAAGGTACGTATTTGATTTGTGTAGGATTGCTATTTTATTATTTTTGTTGGTACTATCTTGAATTTTAATTGATGAAGGGAATCTTCAAATTGCATTCAACTATGAAACAAGAAAACCAATAGCTTGACAAAAATAGTGAAATTCTTCGATAACTCAGATTACATTTAACTTGATAGGTAAAACTATTTCGCAGATTAGTTTTAGTTTTATTTTAAATAAAGATTTCCAACAAATTATTTTTCATAAAACCGTAATTTTTTTTTTTTTAAGTCAACTGCTTCCTTGGCACCCTTGTATATATTGTGTAGTAACATTAATCAAAAAGAAAATAAACCATTTCCCCATTTGTTCTGATGAATTTTTTATGATAATACGCTTGTGGACACTTTTTCAATAAATCATGATAGTTATCGAGGTATTGAAAAAAAAAAAAAACATTTGCAACTAATGGTAGCATTTAAAAGACAAATTTTATTTATTGAAACAGATATTTCAGATTCACTCAATGTCTGTGAAGCAGTGAAAGTAAATAAAAAGTTTATTTTTCAGAAAAATATATATGTATGTATGTATGTACAGTGGGAAGCAAAACTGTCCGGATGATTTGCATTTCCATAGTAATGCTATTGAAATTAATTAGCCAACAGCAATTTCAGATATATTTTTATTTGATTTATTTAACTTAACATTTTCTTCAAGTTTAACAACAGAAACCGATACAAAATTCAATTTTTTAAAAAAAAATAGCAATAAACAAAAAAATTCGCAATCCGGACACTTTTGCACATTAGCGAATTTTTTTAGTAATCGTTGTCTAATCGTAATAATTTCGCATACTTTAGTATTTGGTCCAAAGCCCTTTATTTTTTATCATGCTCGCAATTCTTTTTGTCATACTTTCTACCAAGTGTTCCATTATTTCGTGATCAATTCTCTGCCATTCTTTCTGTGGTCTTTCCCAAAGGTCGTGGATGTTTTTTGGAGGATTTTCATAAGCTCTCAGCTTTCTTTTAACAATTACCCACGAATTCTTTATCGGATTTCGATCCAGGCTTTGCGCAAGCCATTGAACAAGTTGAAAATATTGATTTTGGTGCCAATTTTGAACCACTTTCGCTGTGCGCTTCGGATCCCTGTCTTGCTGAAAGACCATTTCTTCGGATGGATATGCGCTTTTATCAACAAAATTAAGGAGATTGGCTTGCAGAACATTTAAATAATCTTCCTTCTTCCTAATGCCTTCGATTCTCACCAAAGGTCCGATGTGCCATCAGGTAAAACAGCCCCAGGCCATTATCCGTGCACCGCCGTGTTTCATCGTTTCGTTCACCTGATGCTTTTGAATGCGCTCGTGCGGTCGATGCCAGTGATCCTCTGTTTCATCTGATTGATAACGGTTGATTTTTGTTTCATCGCTCCAAATAACCCGTTTCCAGTCATCAATAGTCCAGTTTCTGTGCTCCTTGCAGAACTTCAAGCCTCATTGCACATTTTTATCTGAAAGAGCTGGTGGACGGATAATGGCCTGGGGCTGTTTTACCTGATGGCACATCGGACCTTTGGTGAGAATCGAAGGCATTAGGAAGAAGGAAGATTATTTTAATGTTCTGCAAACCAATCTCCTTAATTTTGTTGATGAAAGCGCATATCCTTCCAAAAAAATGGTCTTCCAGCAAGACGGGGATCCGAAGCGCACAGCGAAAGTGGTTCAAAATTGGCACCAAAATCAATATTTTCAACTTGTTCAATGGCCTGCGCAAAGCCCGGATCTAAATCCGATAAAGAATTCGTGGGTAATTGTTAAAAGAAAGGTGAGAGCTTATGAAAATCCTCCAAAAAACATCCACGGCCTTTGGGAAAGACCACAGAAAGAATGGCAGAGAATTGACCACGAAATAATGGAACACTTGGTAGAAAGTATGCCAAAAAGAATTGCGAGCATGATAAAAAATAATGGGCTTTGGACCAAATACTAAAGTATGCGAAATTATTACGATTAGGCAACGATTACTAAAAAAATTCGCTAATGTGCAAAAGTGTCCGGATTGCGAATTTTTTTGTTTATTGCTATTTTTTTTTTAAAAAATTGAATTTTGTATCGGTTTCTGTTGTTAAACTTGAAGAAAATGTTAAGTTAAATAAATCGAATAAAAATATATCTGAAATTGCTGTTGGCTTATTAATTTCAATAGCATTACTATAGAAATGCAAAACATCCGGACAGTTTTGCTTCCCACTGTATGTGGTACTAAAAATTAAATTGTAAATTTTTCTAAGCAAACGTGTGCACTTATTTGTTTTATTTATTAAAATAACTCATCTTTGTTTAAAATCACTAAAAGTACAGATTTACTTTTAGCCACAAAACCACAAAATCTAATCGCTTCTTTGACATCTGACGACATTTGAAAGCTTTTAAAAACATCATATTTATTTTATTTAATTCACATATGATGACAGTTGATATTTTAAGTAAAATGACAATTTTTTTCACAAACTGATATTTGTGTGGCATGTAAACTTCTTTCAATCTTTCTCATGATTCTCAGAAGTTGAAATTAAGCAATGTTCATTTTAGTCATGGCAATGACGCAAAATACTTAGATGACATGAAGAGTGTAAGTAGACACAGGTATAGCAAGGTGGTGGCAAACCGACCTAAGCCAGACTCCCGGAAATTATCTTTTGATATCCTTTTTCTTTTGTAAATTTTTGACGCATAAAAATTAGTTTTCTTTGGTATATTTTTTTAAAAATCTACATTAAAACGGTTCATTTTTGAACTTTCCTAGGCAAGGAACTGCACATGTGAGGAATTATATTCAAAAAAAATGTACACTTAATAAGAAAAAGGTTTTTGTAGCACCTATTTTTCAAATTCTAAATCTAAATTACTTTAGATGATTTTTTTTCTAGATGTTACGGGCTTTTTAAATTCAAAACTAAAAAAATTCAACAGCATAATTCGAATATATGAAATATGGGAAAACCGTCTTCAATACTTTTAATATGTATCACATTTGAATGGTATAATTTGGTACTATAACTTTGATATACAGTTATAAGTTCCATATCAAAGGCTCTACAAGTCGAAATATTCGTCGCAACCTGTGGCTGCTATTTTTTTACGATTGACATCTAATAAATACAAGAAATGTTACTCATACGACCCGTTATCTATAGTTGTTTTATTACCTACTAAATTTCGATATATTTAACCCTTATGTCAGTAACCGGGTACCCGGGTATCCTTTTCGTACTTTCCGTATGATTTTTCTTATGTTACCGTGAAAAATTTTTTAATTCCAATCAGATCCTCGTTATTTGCTTAATTTTTCATCGACCCATGAATTTTATTTTAAATTTTTATAAATAAAAGTAATAAAAATTTACGGTTAAAGTTAACATACGCATGTGCCCACATGCATTATACATACTTGTATCAAATTTCAAATATCAACAAATGTATATATGATATAAATACTTTCCAAATTTCGTTGTTGTTAGCTCTTCCATCAGTATTAATAAAAAAACAGTGCACAGAATTTTATCACAGTTTTTAACCGTAAAATGATGTTAGGGTTGTTTTCGACCAACCTTTTTTTTCATTTCAAATATTTCGAAAACTATCAGCTGTGTTTGTCTGTGTTTTCGTTATTGTGTCTGTAGGTATGTTATGAATGAAAACATGTAGCATCAGAGTTTATCGATAGTTGTCCATAAGATTTTTTCGAATTTGGAACTGTTTTCGTCACACGGGTCGTTTTCGGCCTGCACGTATTTTTCGATGTATTGATATGTTTTTGTACTTTCTGTCGATGTAAAAAGATAACCGCGAATCAGCGTTAACGTTGCATACAATATTTATTTACGGCTTTAGAAAATCCTCTCACTCGGCACCGATTTATTACTTTATTAGTGGAAAATTTCGTCAAAAAACACAACTGCACAACTTCGGTCACCTCAAACTTCGTTGGCTCGAAATCAAATGAAATCAAAAACAAAACACAAAGGCATAAGCGACGGCGCCGCATTGTGTCTTGTAGCAATTGTTGTTGTTTTTAACGCAATTTGCGTTTTTTTTTATGTGCTGTTGGCAAAATTGGAAATGACAGCAAAAAACTTTGAAATTTTGTTTGTTGTTGTTGCTTGATGTTGTTGTTTAGCCCTTTTGTTAGATTTCCATGCCCACCACTAGTATACACATATATAGGCTCTCCCGTATCTACAAACAGAAAATAACTTGAGAAAATAAATTTCACTTAAAAATATTTTCCTTTTTAATAAAAAATGGCATCTGGTTACTGTCATCTGTTGCAAATGTATTTATTCGAACGAGTTTTACAGCGGCTATTTACTACCCGACCGTCACAATTGCGTTTAAGGCATAAAATGAAAAATCTTGTATCTGCGTTTTTCAATCAAAATGACTTTTTGATATCACTGGTAAGAGAATTACTGAACTCATATAGCTAAGCAACTCTTAAACTCCTGATAATTTCTTGATGGCTTAAGATTTAAAATGAAAACCTCGTAATTTTTTGAGTCAAAAATAAGACTTTTGCATACTTAACCTTCAGTTCTTTACCAGAAAGTTATATAAACATGTCGATTGCATACATTTCACTGAGACAAACACAGTAAAGTGACTATGAGTTTTTGCTTATTGGGAAATTTTATGCATTAAAGAATAAAATCAAATCGAAATAATTCATTTCCAGTCAACGATGAAATCAACTCCTGTTGTTCCAATGCGAAAATATTAAAAATTCTTCGATTTTCTGTCTAATAAATAAATTACTAAAATCAAGGCTTTTAATTTTTCTATTTACTTATGCTGAATAGAAAAAAAAATAATCCACTTTCTAATTAGTAAATAATTAATTACTAAACGAAATTAATTTTTGTTTCAATCACATTTAATTGAAGTGTGCGTGAGCTTACGTTTCAACAATTATACGTATATAAATAATATATCTGTACATTAGACATGTTCGAAATAAACTCATGTTCTCAGAAATCTTCGAAATGATTAAAATTCGAAAATATGTTCACAATCGAGTACATATATTCATATTTAAAAAAAAATTAACTACAAAATTTGCTACCAGAGCTGCAAAATTTTTAGAAAGAGGCGAAAAAATGTCCTCGTATTATTAAACTTCAATTTGGTTTTGATCAATGACTTCTCAATTTGATTAAAAATTTGATAGACATTTTTTTTATAGTAAATAAAAGCTTGTATTTGGTGAGGTATAAGGTTAATTTATTTTTTTATTGACCATTTAATCCATTTCGGTTGGGATTTTTAATGTAGAAAGCGATGGCTTTTTCTTTAAGTTAAATATTTTTTTTTATTTGGCGATAAAATTACAGTGGGTGGCTGGGGGCGTATTATGCAGATTTGTCAAGTTATTATTCAGTAAAAAAAGTTTAATATCCTTTATATGTATAGTGTATTATTTTGTAGAATACTTCCTTTCTGTTTGTAAGTGCGCAAAAAATTTCACACCAATTGTGAAAGTAGTCAAAATTTGTGGATCCCTCTTTTTTTGAGTGTTTCTAGAGTTTTTGTTTTGGGGAATGTTTTCATATTTTTTTTTTTTTTCTTGGAAGATGGGGCATTTCAGGCTAAGCAGATAATGAAAATAAAGTGAGGTCGTGAAATTTGTTTATATTCCGGTTAATTATACATCTAGAAGACATAAATGTGTACACATAATTTTTTTTTCGTATGAATCCGAGTTATGGGCTTCTGAAGAATTTGCGAAATTTAAGGACCGTCATTTTTGAACGCTGTTTTTGGAATTAAAGACTTTATAATAAAATATAAATAATATTGCTTTAACTAGTAAAAAAGATGATCTTTTTAATATTTTTAATCAAATTGAAACTTTAAATTTTTTTATGTATTGAAAACCGGAAGTAAAAACTTCAAATCAAATTTTCAGTATTTTTGCCATAATATTTTTTAGCTATTTTATTTTTAGAAAAAGCCTTAAGCTTATAAATCTTTCACAAAAAAATTTTAGCGTGATCGTTATTAGTTAAGGAGGTATATAAATTAAAGTACTTAAGAAACTGCTACGTCCCATACAAAATGCGGCACGTATGCAATTCAATTCATATATATCGTAAACTAGAGTAGATCACGTTAAAAAAATTTTAGCATATTACCGGTATATTTTATGCTTTATTCTAAAGTTAAAATAAAAAATTAAAATATGTCGAAAGTATTTGAATTCTGTGATGAAATGTTCACTTCCGGTTTTCCACAAGAAAAAAAATATCAAATTTCCAGTCTGATTTCATAATTGAAAAGAGCAATAAATTTCCTATAGAGACCATAATGTTTTATATTTTATAGAAATTTTGTTAAGTTCGAAAAACTGCTTCCGAAAAATCCATTATTCATATTATGTCAATTTTTGGAAGTCCACAACTTGACAACTAAGCGTTATATAAAAAAAAAATTAAGTGTTTAGACCTTCTAGAAGTACAATTAAATCGAATATGATGAAATATCTAAATCTCAATTTTTTTGCATTGTCCGCTTCGCCTGAAGTGACCAGATGATAAAAAAAAAAAATAAATTATTTCAGTCTTATGGTTTTGAAGGCGACAATAAAATGCTTTTAACAATTTTTTCTACTCTAATAAATATTTCATAAAAGTTGTAGCACAATCTTTTTCTAAGTGCATTTTTCGTCTAAATACTTTTTACACACACATATATGTATGTACATTAATAAATTACTACTTGTACGTGTGATTTATTTACACAGTAGATATTGACATTAAATAATTTATTTACTGCGCTAAATTGAAAATACGATACAGTTTAAATAATTTATTGGTGGTCCATTAATTTTACTAATACATATACTATGTATCTATATTGAGTTTATATAAATATGTGCATTGCAAATGTACTAATTAAAATGTGTTTTTCTTTTATTTTCAGGTAAGTGATTGGTTTGTTAAGCTCTTAAAGAATTCTTTGGAGTGTAGTGGTAAGCTTACTTCGATGAAAAATTATTTTAAAAAGCTTAAGCTTAAATGAAATGAGAAATAATAGAAAATATGTTGCAAGGTGTAAACATTGATTGTATACAGAAGCATGTTTTTTGAGGTAAATTTCTTCTGCAAAAAGTTCATCAAAAGGAAAAAGCTTAAGAAATTTGAAATCAAATATTTTATTGCTAAAATTCTTCAAAATTTTCAAATATCTACATATTTTTAGGAAATTTTTTTTAAGACAAGCTGTATTTGCCAAACGTGAAAGATGACAATTTCACATAGAAATAAATAAAATATTAAAATGACATTATGTAAAAATATGCTATAAGCTGTTGGTGATATAAAATAAAATTTTAATCTTCGACATTTTTGAAAGATTAAGCTTAATTTGTCACAAATAATGGAATAAACCTATCATAAAATGATATGTGTGGATATCAATTTATTTTTTATTTGTTGTTGTCATAACGTCAAAACTTTGCTTCAAGCCAAATAAAATGAAAAATACCTGTAATAAATTTAATATCATCAATACTCATCCACACTTGATTGTAAAAAAAAAAAGATAAATCGCACCTTAAAGTCAAAGGAAAAAGTGTTTAGACATTGTTGCTGCTGTGACACTTTTACAAAAATTCGTTTTCCTTAACTCATAAAACAGGGACGCAGGAAAAGCAGTGAGGCAGGTTTTAAAAGGTTGATTATTTTCCATAGAACTGACTTTATTTCGCTATCTAACTCTTTTTTCGCTTATCGTTTTTGTATGAACAGATTGTAACATTGTAAAATTGCCCAAAGTCGAATTAAATTCACCACAATTTTTTTTGATCTTTTGAAATTAAAAAAAAAAAAAAATGGTATTTCTATTGCTTTTTGAACCAACCTATCCAATCAAATGTTCTGTAAGCGCAAAAGCTTTAAGCAACAGTTTTTATATAAGATAGTGTTCCTGTAATTGATCTGAGAATCTCAATAGCAGGTACACGGATGCAACACGATTCCAGTATATATAAATAAACGTTTTCGACAAATAATGCTTTTTATGGAATGGATAATAGTGTCTATGTCTTCCATTCATTTTGCAGCAAAAAGATTGAAAGGTTTGAATTTAAATATTTATATTCCAAATTTCATATTATCTATTTGAGCTGTTGACGAGCATATTCAGTGAACCAGAGTTAAAAATACCTCATGTCAACACAAACGATATATGGAATTGAAAACATATTGAACATATTGATTGAATTTCAAGATTGGATTGAAAAATATATAAATGTCGACCTTTAATAACCGGCAGACGCGTCCGCTGAACGGCCTCAAGACATCAATTTCTTAAAGAAAAATGCAAAGATTTTCAATTCCATAGAATCAGCAATTCGTTAATTTGGATTTGAATATTCCAACAATTGACAGCCCACTAAGTTTGATTGTTGAGCACCACTAAAATCAAGATCTATTAAATGGATTGACGAGAAGTCAACAAATTCGACTTTTGATTGAAGTAAAATCAAAAACTAAATAACTATATTATATTTTGGATTACTGAATAACAAAATAAAATTCATGGGAAAATATTTTGAATATTTCTAAGGAGAAACAATCCAAGAACATTACTTTCGATTAACGACTTTTCTTAGGAAGTGTTTTGTTCCATTTAAAAAAAAAAATGTCCAAACCAATCGATCGAAAATGGTCAAATATGGATTTTGAGGTTAACGAAGGCTTTACCAATCCCTATAAAAGAGTGTATTCACTCCATTTTTTGCGTATAATTTTACTGAACCAATTATTGCAAAAATGTCGTACATATATGGATTTTAGTATAAAGGGGGATAATCCTTGACGGCATTTAAGGAAATAATAATTTTACATTAGAAAATGGATTTTGGAAACAGAATAGGTTATCTCTTTCTATGACGGTTATAGCCCCATTCGAAGAAATAAAAATCTTATTGTAGGAAAATCAGGTTTTTTTGGAGCAATAAAGTTGTTTCTTCATCAAGGCTTCAAAATGCTGTCGAAACCCTTCTTGTTGACTTGATTGATTTGCACCATAATATTTTTTTATTCGGAAATAAAATGGGCGCAAAACATCTTCTTAAGAATATCAGGGACACTCTTGTGACTTCCCGAATCTCCTTCAGACCTTTTTCACCAAGTTGTAAAATGAATTTTTTATGAAAAAAGGGGCCAAAAACTTCCCTAGGTAGGTCAAAGACCAACTTGACAATTTTCAAAATCCATTTTCAACTTTTTTCCACTGATTGATGCAATTACAATTTTAGCATCAGACTTTTTTTACGAATATTGTGGCAAACACACCCGCATAAAGAGGTCAGTAACAAGACAGGATCGTGTGCGCCACTTTTAGCTTCCGAAATCCATTTTGAACCGATAGGTGGAAATTTTTTTTATATTCAAAAAAATTAGTCAAACTTTTCCTTAAAATACTTATAAATCAAAAATTTATTTCTCCCAAGAACAAAATAAAATTTTGCACCATGAAAGCTATGGAAATTTACTGCCGATGGTTACGTAAACTTGTTAGAAATCCTGATTCATTCAGAGCTTACGATTTTTGCAACGAGAAGAGATTCAAAAGGTGCGGTGTTTCTCTAAACCATATAGAAAGATTTTTCTGAAAGACTTCAGTTTCCATTTGTAAATCCTGAAAGATATGACAACCTTAGGCTTGGTTCCTAGTTCTCTAGTTACGCCATGTAAAAACAAGATTTCCTCTAGAAATTGATAAATGCTATTTTTGACAACAAAAAAATTGGAATGTAAAATAGTAACTGAATCATTTTATTGGAACTTTCTCGAGATATCATTATGTACTATTGAATCCTTTTATATCTCTCAATATCTTCGGTAAAAACTTAAAATTTGTTTTTTTTTCAAATTTATTTTTTCAAAAAAAGCCCAGGTTTTGTTTTTCATCGAAAAATAGTTTTGAGACATTCCAGACACAAAATTAAGAAAACATTCAAAGTGCATGCTCCTTTGGGTTAAAGTCATTTCCGAAGAACCGTGGAAATGTTCTATATTTCACACACAGAGAGCATTTTTTCTCATATTAAGCATGTTTTCGAAGGAGCTACAAATATTTTTGGACCTACACTTGGAAAAGGTGATAATCCAGCTCTACATCATTGGCAGCAATAACATTGCTTGATTTTGAGCAAAGGAAGACTTCTTAAACATTCTTTCTACTGAGAATTTGTGTAATTTTCATTATTGCATTTTTATAATGGAGGTGTTTTCAAGTCACTTTTCTTTAAAACATTTTCTGCAAACATATACCATTTATAGTTATCAACTTTTTTATTCGTTTTCACACTTCCTGCACAAACCCCCTCATACGATATTCTGTAGTCGCGGTTGATCCTTTAGCTTGTCAATCAACGCTGTAAGCCATCATTTTTTCTTTCTTCTATCTCACTCATTCGTTGCTTGTCAGCAGCATAACTCCTTTCCTGATAGCTGTGCATTTTGTGAAAAAAAAGTAGAAAACCCTCCAGCGTACGTCAGTCATTGCAACGTTGGCTGTTTTGCTGACGTTATTTTTTGTCCTTCTTTTATTTTTTTTTCTTATGTTTTCTCAAATATGTAGGTATGTTTTTTATTCGATATGCATTTTATTGAATGAAAAATAAAAACTTAAATCGTTTATTTAACATTAAAGACGTAAAAATGGCATAAAATCTTCTTCTTATCCTTTTCATTGAATACGATAGTTGGTATTTATCGATTTTATTGCTCATTTTATTCAATGGGTTTTGAAAAATTGAATAGCAGCTTTTAACATAATTTAAGATTGCAATTTACATATGTCTGTTTAAGGGAACTTAAATCATACTTGTTATTTAGAAACGTATTTCTATTGCAAATATGCATAACTTATCAAAAACAACATTAATTTGAATCAAAGATTGAGTAACGATATTGGTAATCAACTAAATTTTATTTCCTTTGAATTGATGTTGCCTTAAGAGCAATAAGTTTCTATCAAACTTTCACAAATAGCTCAATAAATTCATTTCAGAATCAGTACTAGTAATTTAATTTTGATAAGTTATGACATATCATCTTTTATTTACGAGAACATGTCTAGATGAACCTATCTGTGGCAACAAGCAATAAAAGCTTAAATCGATCTACGATGACAATCCGTACAAGTCACATGCTCATACAAAAAATTTATGTTGTTTTGCCTTGTGATTTAATATCGACTTAACCTCTTATTGCTTGTGACCACAGATATAATAAACTCGAAAATTTTTTTGATTTCATGCATCAAGTCCTTCTTAAGAAGAGTTTTTCAAAATAAGTGCGAAACACAAAGGAATAAAATTAATATTTTTAAATTACGAAAATGATTTTATTTAATTTTTTGGCAACTCCACAAGATACATATACCATAACTAATTTATAAAAATTTGGCCCCACATTCTATTGAAATTAAAACAACTAAAATATTCAGAAAATTTTCAAAATTTTAGCTCTTTGATTTTTTTTTAAGATTAAAAAAAAAATATAAATAATTTTTTTCCCACAAAAATTTTTTCGGCATTAAGCGCAAAATAAATCAAATTTTTTTTTAAAAAAAAAATTTAATATATGGTTTTTTAAAAAAAATGCAAAAATATTTTTCAATTCGCAAAGTTTTTGTGAAAAATTTTTTTTTTTTTTTAAAATCAGTAATTTTTTTTGAAAAGTACATGTATACGTAAAAACCTAAAAATGTATGTGTATCAATTATTAATTAATATAGTAAAGTTTACTGTAAGCTATGAATTTTCGAAAAAAAACACTTATTCTGGAAAAGTACGAAAATCGTGAATTTCATATCCGCGTATCTGAACAAAAAATAATATTAGGGCAAAATCCTAAACGCACTTTTATTGCTGGACATTGATACTACTATAACACCAAATTTCAGCCAAATCGGAGCCAAAAATTTTTTTAAGGTGGTGTTTTCGTGTGTTTTACCCCATAGATAAATTTAGTAGAGGTGTTGCTGCGCAAAGAAGAAGAAGAAAAGCTAACAGGAAAGAAAGAAATATACACTACACATTGAATTTCAATGTTCCTCCTAAATAGCCCCAGGACTATTATGCCGGCCCCTAACTAAAAAAACATCATTCAGACTCAAATTCAGTACGCTTTCAATAATAGTAAACAGCACTTACTCGATTTCTAATATATCACAGCAACATTGTTTCACCAAAACTTCGACCTCAATTTGCAATTTGAAACATTTACAATAAAGTCAACTACCCAGCGGGGGAGGGGGGCTACAAATTTTTAATTTCTATTTAATTGAGTATAAATACACCAAAAATTATTTTTCGGTCTCATATGAACAATTTTCGACAAAACCCATAAAAAAATATTGTCTACCAACTGTTATGTTATTTCTGGAAAATATCATTGAGCTTTTGTTGATATTATCGCGAATCGAATAAATTTATAAAACCGTTTTCATTCGCATTTATTTTTATATTTTTTTAGAGTAAATCTCTGCTGCATATGACAATAAAAATTAGATTTTACTTCTTGCGAAAAAAATCATACCATTTTTTACAGCACAATTATATTGTGCTTTACGCACGAAAGCATTCTTTACCCTGTATTATTTGTAACAATAAAATTTTAGTGTCAATGCAATCAACATAAAAAAATCTTTGAATGTACATAGCACCTATAAAATGTATACTTTATTATACGATTTTGCTGAAAATTAAAAATCCCCAAAAGGTGCCGAAATAAAAAGTTCCGGTCCCTTAACATAACATTGCTGCACAAATGAATTTTCATGAAATCTTTACTTTGCTTCATTAGGAATAACACAGCAACATTTCCTTAAACATTTAATGTTTTTAAATGTTCTGACACATAACATAAAAATCAAGACAAAATTTTGCCAACTTGCTTGCTGTCTGTTTCAATCAGCATTGTCAAAGAAGGATCCTTTATGGGAAACCCGTAACATTTTTTATTGATTTGACTTAACTCGAAGTTAAGTGCGTGCAAATGTTTAAGTAAATGAAAATGGTTACTTCCGCTTCACACCCAGCTGCCGGCGCCGACACTTTCTTCCTCTTGTTCTTCTTCTTATTTCATCAACTTAACTTCTCATACATTTTTATTTTCCTTTTTTTTCCATTTACTATTTTATTAAATGCTTTTTCTATAATTTCGTATAATTTTCTACATCCTCGATTGGCATAATTTTGTCATCTATTTTTCATGCGCTTTCCTTGCTTCCCTTTTGGCTTTATCATTATGCCAAGGAACGTGTCACCATATATTGTAGAATTTTTTTCTCCTATTTCACATTCTTCTCCTTCACATTTTTTTCTATTCAATTGGAATAATTTCTTGTGCAAAGTGAAATTGAAAATTATTTGAAATTACGCTTCATTGAACAGAAATTTATGGATCATATATTACGATGGTAGCTGGAATAAGTTGGTTGGTTGGTTGGTTGGTTGGTTGGCTGCAGCAGGATAAGAGTTTTACAGGATACCTCTTAGGATATGGTGGTTTTCTGCTTTTAATGTGATAAGCATAAATGTCACTTTATGCTCTATGCTCATGATTCTGTGTTAAAAATTCATTTGTTACATTAGGGTTTATGTTTAAGGGATTTATTTTGGGCTTGCACACGTCTTCTATTGTGCTATTAAAATGAACTATAGAACTAAAATGGTATTTTAAGATGATAGCTATTCGCTTAAGCTTTTTTGGGTCCTAATGCAATTTGTTTTCTTGAAATTGGTGTTATGTTCATTCATTGAATTTTAAAAATCTTCATGAAAAAAATTTTTTATTGTACACTACGTAAGAGTTTATAACAATAAATATTTTCCTGACTTAATTCTGCAAATGCTGTAATGTTCAGGCCCATAGCGCAACTCAATTGTAGTGTATAATTTGGTTTTAGCCATACCTTTGATATAGTTTGATAGAATCGACATTGCGATAGCTATCGTGTGTGAGCCAGGAAATTATTGTGATGAAACAGCAGATTCTTGTTCGCCAAATATGAGCCGTGGAATCATAGAGATCGGTGTAACTATATCACTTTTTCTATTTCCATATTAATAATTCCACTTAATTTTTCTTTGCAAAATCGGCCCACATTTGCTTGGTTCGGTTAGTTTTCCTTTTTCGAATAAAACTTAATAGGCTACGAAAAAGTTTTTGTTTATAATTTAAAAGAGGAATAGATATCAAATTATGCTATACTGTGAGATTGGGTTTTATATTTCTATTAAAAAGGAAAAACATAAATAATTTTCTTACTCTAGCCCAGTCAATGGAAAGCTTAAATTGGTAAACGATTTTTAACCTTATAAGAACCAACATTTTTTACCTTTCAAAAGCTCTGCATTTTTATCTACCTCGGTACACAGTTGCACGGGAACATTTTCATTTTTTTATCAAAAAATCTAAAGCAAATTAAGAATAATTCTTATATTTTTTGCTGTGATGCATTTTGTAAGTCAATCACATTCTCTGATTTTCAAGGAATAGATATTTATTATACATTAGAGACGTTCTATAGCGTTACGCGTCTTGACAAAGCTCCTCAAAGGATTTTCATTATCCTCATTTGAGGTTGTCAAATTTCGAAGGAAAAAAATTGTTTTCAAATTGCGCAAGTTATAGGGGTTACTGAATTTACCAACGAAATATAGGTGATTTTCAGGCAAGGTATTCGAGTTCCTGATTAATTTCCCCTCATTTCCTTTTTAATAAAATATTTCAAAATTGACCAGCAAACAATGGAAAAATACCAATTTTATATTTTCAAATTGCAACATCACCACCGCACCTTTGCAACATTAGTTTTCGTGTTTTCAAGATATATTCATTTTTGCTTAATTACCAGACCTGGTATTCTTCGACTTGGGTGGTTCAAACTTTTTTTTTTATACAGGCTTACTAGTTGTAGGTACGTGAAAGAAAGAGTTTCGTATATATCCGTGAAAAAAATTAATTCGAACGAGACCAAGCCCATTGAAAAGAGCTTAAATCTTTAAGCGAAAAGGTATCAAAACATTTCTTACGTGAAGATAACCTTTCAGGGCTTGAGGAATATTTCGACTATTGACACAAAAATCAAGCTCCGTATGAAATGATATGTTTGTTGTTAATAATTAACCGCCAGAAAAATTAGACATTCCAGAAGAAATCATTGCTGCTATAGAGATCTCAAAATGTCAGTTTCAATAAAATCGATCTAGCTGTCCGGCAAAAATGTTTGCGTCCAAACAAACCGTACCCTACTTGGACTTTGTGTGGTAGTATATATCCCAACCCCAGCACCGCCTTGTGCATTCAAAAAGCATATAATCACCCAAGCAACCTATGATGTTGGATTCGATACATTTTATGGTTACGGAGATATACAATTTTCCATATATATGTCGCCCCAAATTAATGAGGAGAGCCTCTAAAACTAAAGATTTTTTTTTTTCAAAATTTGGACATTTTTGACTATTGCTTAGCAAAAACTATAAACTTTTTTGGGTAGCACTCCTGATTTTAAAAAAAAGCTTAGATTTTGGGCCGTGCTAATACATGTGGGGCCAGCAATTCAAAATTGATGACCTTTTTCTTAATCATGACGGTAATTATAAATATAATAAAGATAAAATATTTGTGTGGCAAAAACTTTGATATCCTTTTTTTGTATTTTTCTTTGCTGTTAAAAAAAAATTCTTTGCATATTTTGGCCAAAAACCCCTCCCGATAAGGCCTGCACCACATGTTAAGCCTAGTGGCCCGCGTATCCTAGACACGGCCCTGGCCAGGCCAATATATGCACATATCTAAGATTATTGTTAGTACCTGATTTATGTTAATAACCTTAATTTTGTGTTACCTGACATAATCCCCATTTTCGGTACGGGGGGGCTACGTCCACAAATTTTTCGCACATAATCACAATGGGTATTATGTTCAAAAAATGTAATTAATAGACAGTTTGTTTTGGGCTTGTGAAGACTTCTAAGGACGAACATTGTCGGTGTTGAACATATTAGCGGCCGTAGGCCTCCCACTTACCCTAAGTGGCCGTGAGACCGGTGTTGGACATATCCCCATAATGGGGATGAAGTATGTCCAAAACTGATGCGAACATAATCCCCATAGCTTTGGAGATTCTGTTCACTTTTTTCTGGGGACTATGTCCGAAAATTTTACGGTCAAAACCCCCATACCAAAAATTTGGATATCCGAATAATTTGTGAACATAATCCGCATTTGCGAAATGGGGATTATGACCGTGGGAACTATGTCACAGTATCAAAATTTTGTATGAAACTTTTTGTCACAGTTACTTTTTTTTAATATCTAACTAAATACAAATGATATTTTGAGTTAAGCTTGAAAATTGGTCAAAACTCAATTTTCGATACTTATACATAAATTTACAATCCCTCAATTTGAAAATGTTGAAAAAACCACAGTATTAATAGCTGATTAATTAAGATACCCTTAATATTGCATGTTGTTCATTTTTTATTTAAGGTATGTAATTAATTAACAGCGAACGTATTTTGCAAAATTTGAAGTGAAAGAAAGGAATCCAACCAAAAATTAATTAATATTTTAATAATAGAATATTAAAACAAAGGCAAGGTGATCCAACTCCCCTCGCCTCCACACTCCTCCGCAGCAAAAATTACATGTTCGTACGTTGTTGTTATCGATATTGTTGCAATATTTTACAGACATACACACTGGCACACATTCAAGTACATACATATGTGTGTATGTGCTTCATTCCTCGGAAATGCGCCCTTTTGCATGTCAATCAATAACCAGTCAATGTTACAATTAACGCGTGACTTGCAGCAGCAACATCAAAATATTTTTGTATTTTTATTCCGTTGGCTTTCAATTAACAATATTTTCCGCAACAAGCAATTCCAAAATACCTTTGACATCGCTGTCAGAGTTGGCTTTAATTTAAATTCCCATTGCATATTATTTTGTTTATTTTATTTTCATTTGTTGTTTACATAAAATTAATTTTGTTAGTTCGAAATCAGTGAATATCATGTCTCCTCTATTTTTATTACCAACTAGCATTACCCTGTGCGCATTGCTTCACCTCAATCGATGTGCAGTCTGCGCGAAAATTCTATTTCAAAAATACTTTTGTATGGAGACCACCAAATTTTTACAACCTAAACAGCGCCTCTTAATATAAAAACCACGTAATGTAAATTCCATGAGAACCGACTGAGCGGTCGACGAGAAAATAATATTTTAAAATATTTTTGTGTGAGGGCCACCCTAAATAAAAGTTTTGTATCCTTAGCCATAGCTTAGGCATACCTCTTAACATAAGAGCTACGTAGTGTAAGTTGGGTGTGAATTGACTAACCTGTCTTCGTGAAAATGATATTTGAAAATATTTTTGTATGAGGGTCACCCTAAGTATGCACCCTAAATAAAATTATTTTAAGCTTATCTGTGCCTCTTAATATAAAAGCCATGTGGTGTAAGTTCCAAGAGAATCGATTAAGCAGTCTTTGAGAAAATGATATTTAAAAAATATTTTTGTCTGAGGGCCACCCTAAATAAAAGTTTTGTATCCTTAACTATGCCTCTTAATATAAGAGCTATGTGGTGTAAATTCGGTGTGAATCGACTTACCAGTCTTTGTGAAAATGATATTTAAAAATATTTTTGTATGAGGGCCACCCTAAGTATGCACCCTAAATAAAATTTTTACAATCTTATCTATGTCTCTTCACATAAAAGCCATATGGTGTAAATTACAAAAGAATCGATTCACCTGTCTTTGAGAAAATGCTATTTTTAAAATATTTTTGTATGAGGACCACCCTAAATAAAAGTTTTATAGCCTATGACAGCCGCCTGATTAATACCAACATACTGTAAAAATTTCAGACAGACAGACAGACAGACTGACAAAAAATTAATTTTATATAATAGATATAGAAATTTCTGTACTTAATGCAAATATTTATAGAAAATAAACATATATTAATGTAGAGTTAATTGCAGTAGTATGTATAACCAGGGGTCGTAATACCCAAAAAATTGTTGGCCACCTTAAAAGCGGTTATAATCCTCAAAATAATAACATAATTAAAAACACCCACGGGTGTTATGACCACTTTTGTTTTGCTTGAAAATACTACAGGAATCTTATAGTTTTTCTAAAATTCAGGGGCTTACATCCACCAATATGTCCAACACCGACTTCGCGATTCAACCTAAAGTAAGTTCAACAAAGGCTTCGCTAGCCAAAGTAATTCTACATAAAAGTTAGAATAAGTGGTCCACTTTAATTGTGGACATATTACTGAAAACTATTTGGCCTTATGCCTCATTTTTTGGGGATTATGTCCGTTCTTGTAAGTAGTCATAACCCCAAAAAAAAACAAAAAAAAATGGGGACTATGACCGAAAAAAAACGGACATAAGAGTCAAAACGGTTTTGGGGACTATGACCATTGGGGCTATGACTGGGTACCCTGAACACGATGGTGATAGTTGTTTTGCTATACAGTGGCTGTGTATCCTGGTAGCATTGAAAAACTTTAAAAATAAAAACAACGAAAAACAGGGAACATTTGAGCTTAAATGAGGTTAACTTGGGGAATACATTTTTTTCTGAATCTAATATTATTCAGCATTGTAGTCCGAGAACAGTCGAAGAAATTCTGGCCAGTCCCGCTGTTCCAGTAATTTTTATCAGAAGACTAGAATAATAGATTAATGAAAAGCCCTCGAAAACAGGCCAAAATTCAAATCACTTTTGAAAAAAGGAGGAAATAGCTGTTAGACAAAATAAGTTCAAGCTGCAATTCACAGGGGAATTGGACTGAAAGTGGATTTGGAAATACCATTGATGGAAATAGATCCAGAACAGTTTTTGTAAGATAATGTGTCAGCTCGAACTTCTGAAGCCTTGCACTTTCTTAGTATTTTTTCAGAAAAACGATATACATACATAGAATAAAATTGTTTAATAAAAGTTATTCTGAAATTTATATTTAAATGAAGCCAGCAGTTGGACAGCAAAAATGTGACTAGCACAATGTTCAAGATGAATTATAAAAAAAGTTTTCATTCCTTTGAACATTTTTAAAGTCCCACATGGGAGAAAATGCGAAAAAGAAATAAATGTAGGACTTCCGTTAAGAGGTTAACAGTAGGCCTATTTTTTTAACTTTTTTTTTATGAATTTTAAAAATATTTCAAATTGTAGATGTAATGTCACTTTCGAAACTGATATGTTAAAATATCGACACACAGACTTTATGGCTTTTGCTTACTGGGTGATTATTTTTTTTGTTACCAGGCAATAAGTCACCACAGTGTTAAGGCAGAAAAACACAAAATTTTTTGTTTTATGTGTAGCGAAAATCATTTGTTTTTTTAACAAGATACCTCTTTACTAAAAATAATAATAACAAATGTCCATGAATACTCAGGTAAAACATTTTGTATAAAATTTTTTTCTACTTGTCTACGTCAAAAAAATAACAGCGGAAAATTCATTAAAAAGAAATTAATTTGAGGGATTACTATATTGTTCTCTACAACAAAATAACAAAAAAAATTAAGCCAGATTTAAATAAAATACAACATGTTTATTGTTAATAAATATTTTGTTCTTTTTTTGAAAAGTATTGTTTTAAGAGTAGAAAAATATTGAAAAACTGTATATATAAAAACCTACCCATGAGTTTCTGCTTTCATAAATGAAAATAATAAAATTTCTGCAATACACGAAAAAATGGAACTTGTTATATTTGCTCCTCTGCTTTCAGTATTATACAAAGCACACTTACATGTGCAGAAAAAAAATACATGCATACAAAAGTAAATTTTTTCAATGTGCTTAAAAATGTATTCATGTGAAAAACTGATAAAAAACTGAATACGAAAACCAAATTCTATGGAATCAGCAAAAATGTACCATCGTGAACATACCTTATATTAATGCCAAACAAAATTCCTCCTATAAATTTTTACATTTTTTAAATTCAATTCTTTACATTTTTTACACTTATTAAGAACGATGTCTTCTAGTGTTCTTTATCTTCTCAAGTGGCATATGGGTTCCACAAAACTCTTCCTACGTTCACAATGAATAGCGAGTGTCTTTAATTCTCTCTAAAATGTATCCGAATTCAGTAAAAGAGAAGTGTTGGTAGAAGTGGCGTATCGCGAACATATGCCGCCGAAAAACTCGACATCCTTTTTTTCAAAATTTCCACCAAAAAATATGTCAATTTACTAAATCAAAAAACAGAAAAATTTCATCATCAAATTCCATTAAATTTGGGAGTTATTAATTAAAATCAAATTTTAATTGAATATTACGAGACCTATTTCCGCCCCTTCCAAGCCTTTGCGGCCGAGGTAAAGTCCCTAAACGGTAGGTGCCGCGATGAGTTTTATTTGGTTATAGTCTTTGTATAAGGAAGTCTGGAGAGAACAGGTCATTGGTGTTATTGGAGGAAGGGGGTTTTTTATACGCTAGTGTAAAGCCAAGGATTTACCATTCAGATTCAATTGTGCTGTGAGTGTTATTGTTGCTTAGCCGATTTACTTCGTCAATGAACTTTTTCTGAAGACTTAAGCTTAAACAGCCGAAATTTTTGATCTGTTGTATGTGTACCAGCTTGAGCTGAAGAGAATCCACAAGAAGATGGTGATAGGAGCCGATATCGGCGCTTCTTCAGAAATTGTTTATCTGCTTTTTTCGTTGGAAATCTGGTAAAATCCATATAATTTTATGCTCTAGTTTGAACAGCAATAAACAGGTATTGAAAGCTTGACGATTCATTCTGCTGCTGACACCATATCGACCCATATCGGGCTTATGGTAATTGTTGTTGCTTCCTACAATTTTTAACAATCTTAAGAGTAAATATCCTAGACTAAGCATACAAAATTCTAGGTTTCTCTCAGTTATTAGAAAAGAGACTCAGCGAACTTGAACCAGAGATGACATTTTCGGTACATTTGTACTTTTATCATTACATTTGCATCGGGAAAAATCGTCGTCAGTACAATCGACAAGTTGATGGAACATTCGATACATTTGAAACATTTTCAGTACATTCGGCGCATTTACCGTACATTTTCGGTAAAAAATAACACATTTTAGTAAATTTTGCGAGAAGTGAGCTTGGAGTAAGCTTTGATGATCTTTTTTAGTGAAAAAGTTAATATTTTTCTGAATTTTATTTAATAATATTAAGTAACGTTTTCATGTTCATGTCGAAAAAGTACATTCGGTGTCAAAAAAAGTACATTTCAAGTCTCTGTTCAAAATATTTTCACTAAATCCATCACTGATTTGAGTCTTTGATTCAATTCAATTTTCATTCAGTATTTGTATGAGTAAGCATTCATCCCCATACTAAGTTTAGTATCATTTATTTCTTTTATTTGAGAGTGGGCAACGACACGCCTTTTTCTTTTACCAGAATAATATATGACCCATGTTATTGTGAGTTGATTTTAATTTCCGCTGGAGAGAAATTTTTGAATATACATGCAGTAAAAATTTATAAAGACAGGACTTCTTTTCTTATAAGTATTTTTTAAGGCAATAAATTGAAAATCCAGATTACGCAGATAGCAATTGTGCTAACATTTGGGGGCTCAGAAAAAAAAGGCTTGACAAGACAAAAAAAAATAAGTACAATATCAAAGCGAATACAAACAATATTAAAAACATTCAAGGCAACACAAAAAACGTCTGATAAAAAATATGCGATACAACTAAGTCCTGTGGCTAAAAAAGTTCATGATAATTGAAAGGTTCATTCCGTTTTCGTAGAATGTGCAAAAACTTAAATTAGAACATATTTGCGAAGCTTTTTCCAAAACTAACACAATAAAGCAAATTATCTGTTAAATAGAAAATAATACAAAACAAAATCACAGCCATGCAAAGGACTGTATCTGGTAGTATATCAATTTCTATTGTAGCGTTTATTTATTTAATCCAATAAATCGTATCAATTGCTACGCGACGTTTTGCGCTTTACCAATCCCAAACGTTGGCCTACACTTTTTTTTTTGTTTCCTCTTTTTTCTCATCATCCCTTTCTGTAATATGTGTCGGTTTTGTGTACCGACAAAGCGTATCCTTAACGCTATATAGCGGGAAGCAAAAAAAAAACTGTTAACTTTAGTTTCTTCATTTTCGCTGAAACGTTATGCTTCATCGTCACTTTCATTCGCAGTTTCTGGTCCGTTATCGTCTTATTCTGCTCTGCTTTTTCGTATATCCTTTGTATAAGCCAATACATCCGTTTTCGAATGTCCTTATTATGTTGAATGGCAATGTGTTATAGTGATTTCAGTCCAAAGTGGGTTGAGCGAACGCCTTAAAGTTTGTAATATGTGTTATTGTTGTTCAGATTTCATTTCCTTCTTCCTGCTATTTATTTATTCGGTGGTGTTGGTGAGTTTCAGTTTTTTTCTACGTTCGTATCAAGCAAATCTTTGGAAAAAACACACCAGTGTCTTTAAAATGCAAATTTTTTCTGGATTTATATTTATTTTTTTTTTTATTTTTTGTTTAAGTGAATTGAAAAAGTTGTGTGAGATTTTGCAAAGTGATGCCATTTTTATTATGCAGCAAATAAAAGAGGTTTAACATAAATCCCAAAGCGTTTTTAATTTTCGACGTCTAAATTGATATTTAGTAACATTGCAAGCAGTAAGTTACGTGAAAATGTTTTTTTTTTTTAGAATTGTTAGTTTTTGTTTGAAACAAAGAGCGAAGAAAAGGTTTTTTGTTGATAGTCTATAATGTACATAACAGCAAATCGGCTTAAGCTTTAAAGAAGAAAACAAAAAATCATTTCAGTAAAAATTGAAACTTCGCTCACAATCGGCAAAGAAATATTACCAAAAATCCAGGATGAATTTGAGTACAGCTAGAGCCGCGTAAAATATTTCCAATTAAAAGATGCACAAAATCGCCCAATAAACCTTAACGAAATTGGACCTTATTTCATGTGAAAAAGGCATTATTTTCTTTAGAAAAATCGTTTTAAATTACATATCCCTTTCTGATAAGTTTTTTTTTGAGTTATTTTTCTTTGATTTTAGGTAATTTTTTATTAATTTTGGGTGAAAGTTTATTTAATGTTTTTGAACAATTTTTCTATTTTAAGTCTAGATTTATTTATGTGCCCATATGTATTAGCTTTAGATAACTTTGCTACAACCGAACGAAATACTGTTCAAAACAAACAGAGAATTAATTCAAGAACACTCATGAAACTTTTGACCCAAAAATCAAATGGCAAAAAAGTCCATCAAAATATTCTGTAAAAGGGTTATCAAAACTTAGATGATTTTTCTGGAAAATAACTTCCAAAATCATGGTGGGACATTCAATTCAATTTTTTTTTTTTGGCAGTATTGTAGTTTCAGCAGAACTGCACAACTTCGGATGTTAAGTTATGGCTGAGATATATCCCTAAGTATACAAAAAAAAAAAAACATCACAAATTACCTCAAAAAACGATCGATTACTACAATAAGTAGATCGAGAGAAACCTATTCGACTGGTATTATATTTTATTTATAAGGAGATACATCAGATATTCGATGAATGAGTGTCTACGGTTTTGCCTGCGCTTTAAATTATTGGCGTAATTTCACTAAAATATAATTGTATGGTAAATTGTTATTGTTGTTTTCTTCAATGATGAAACTTAATAATTAATTTGGAAAAAAACAAACAAAACTTAAAACTAATGAGACTTACATTTAAATACCAACTTACCTTTGTTTAGATACTCGTACATGCAAGTTTGCATATACACACACATTAATCACATGCATAATATGTATATCGTAAAGGGCATATGTTTTAAGCATATACATATACCTACATGTAAACAGGTATTAATTTCAGCGAAACATCTTACATACGTGGTAAAACCGTGGCACGAACGAAAGCACAATAGGAAATGATGCAACTTTTGCAACAACATACAGTCTGTTGTACATTTATACCAAGTTCAAAGTACTCCCTTTAGACATTTCTTTGATAGCAGCATTTAAATTTTCGTCTTTATATCCAACCGCGCCCTTTGTTCAACCCGCCTTCTTTCTTAACAAAGATTACACACAGTTTTCTACTCTCGGTTAGTACAAATAGCCTAAAGGCAGAGACGAATTATGGAATGCCGGTGAAGCATGAGTTTACAGCGGCTTACTTTAAAAGTGAAATCCGGAAAAACAATAGAAGTTGAATAAAATCCTTTAGGATACAATTTTTTTATAGATTTAAAAAACTGATGCAAGAATCAGAGAAACAAATATTTTTTACTGAAAATATTTTACTGTAGGTCGAACGACACTAGCTCCTTCAGTCAAGATCAGTTGTCCAACTTGCAACAGCATCCCCAGACCTTTCTACTTATTGGTTGCCTAAATCTTCTTCGGATGCACTCGTCGCTATAACTCACTCAAATTTTTCGGCGCTCATATGTACAGCCGGATATGTTGAACTTTGATTTATTTGAGAAGATCACATTTTGCCAATCAGATACAGTCCACATTTTGTGCTGGATGGTCCACTCCAAACGTTTCCGACGCTTTTAAGTGATTAAAAATTACTTTTTAGTGGGGCGATGTGTAGATAAACCAGCTTCATGGAGCCTTCGTCGCACAGTCGTTGGAGAAATTTCTATTTCGCCTCTTTTCTAGTTTTTACAAACGTTTTGAAACGATTATTGAGACTAATACTTTTTGAAAGTCGATCATCAGCATCTGTAGTCTTTTTTCGTGATCCCGACCGTTCCTTTCGACTTTTCGAGTTTGAGAATACTTTTTCAAAAATTTGGCTACTGAGGACTTACTAAAGCCTACTCTAGCAGAAATTTCCCGTATCGTTTATCTATCGCTTCGAAACGCCAAAATCTCGCGCTTATCCGCTTCGTTCATTTTTATATAATTTGGCATCTTTTCCAACACCATAACATATGAATGATTAAAAACTATCAGTAAAACTTCTATTCATACTTAGATATTGTCCAACCTATAAAACAAAGGCTTACACCATACCTGTAAAAAAATGTCATACCTACAAAACAAAGAAGTTGACGGGGTCGTAAAACTCTTTTTTCAAATTTTTTTTGTTTGTCCGGATTTCAACGGCTTAGGAGTCCTTAAACAGCGCGTACACATTGAACTTTATATATATGTATATCTAAAACATAATGCAATAAATTTTCTTCACAACACTATGATGCACTATCCAGATCTATTTGCAATATAACTAAAACAATTTTGAAATCACTGCAGACTGTTTGAATATTTCCTTTTCTCAAGCGGATCATCAATCTGTTACATAACTTTGAAGAAATAATACATTTAAGTTTACGGGAAGGTACCTCACGCCCTGGGATTTTTAAAATCCGTCTTTCAATAACTTTAAGAGAGCCTTATGTTTCTGTAGCAAACGGTTTGGCTTGGATTTTTACTTCTATTCAGTTAGTTTCCTATGGCAAGTATTGGAGTGGAACTCTGACGGTAGCGAAAACCATAGAGTTCCTAAGACATTCTGAAAACAATCGCTAGAAGAGGAAATACGAGGAATGGGGAAATGTTGAAGAGAATTGAAGCCATTGATTTTGAGTTTTTGGAGGTTTGACACATCGTAGGGCTCACGAGAGACATGTCCTTCCCAGCAATTTGGCATTTCTGGGACAATAACATATTATATGCAAAGAAACATACAACGCATCTTTAAAGTAACAGAAAGTTTCTAAAGACGTTTCCTGCTGGGTGCCAATGAGCGTCATATGTGTATATATGTATGCATATGTTATGTGTGTATTTTGCGTCCTTTATAGCTAAACATCATCTCAAATTAGTACAAATTACAAAATCCATTTTAACAAGAATGCGTAGAATTTACGAGTCTGACTGCTGGCACAGGAGGAAGAACAAACGTGCAACATTTCAGAATGTGATGCAAAGCAGTAACGAATTTGATGTACGAATTGTTTTAAGCAAATATTTATTTAATAGCATACATTCGTGCCAGTGGAATATTTTCCATAATTTAATTGCAGCATCACCAACAATACAAAACAAAAAGCACAAACAAGAACACAACTAAGTTGCAAATGAAATACAAAGCAAAAATTTTAACAAGGAAGTCTCGTCTCGTCGCTTTTCTGCTCCTTTATCAGTGTTGCATAAAAAGTAGTAAAATATAAGGGTTACGGAACTGTGTTAAAGCAAGCTAAATAAGAAAAAAAGTATCTAAATCAAAGCTTTAATATTATAAGCGATACCGTTTTGTTAACAAACATAAGTATATCAAATTCCTTTGAAATATAACAAATATGTCCCGGAAACATATAACATATATAAACAAAGAATATATTGGGATAAAGTTTTAGAATTGAAAAACGCAGAAAGATACAACAGGGAACAACAGCTGGAAATTCTGAAATACCAGAAATTATTTTCAAATTAACTCAGGCCATTCCGATTCTTCGCTGTAAACGTATGGGTACACTCAATTTTTCATTTGCAAAGAAAAAAATTGAACTGAATTCGATACTTACAGAATAAATCAGCTATAATTAAGTCAAATAAATGTTTTATTTTTGTGGAAATCCTCTTCTACCCACCTGGTATATTTTGTTTTAAAGATTGATACATTCATTTTGAAAATCTTTATCATCCCTATGGCTATGAATGGAGTGACTTGCTTGATTGCGCTAATGATCGCCAAAGCAAATTTTTGTTTTTGTATTTCTCGTTTTTTCACCCAAGTTTCGCTGGCATGTAATTTACCTTTCAACATCGCAGCGTTGGTGCATGATTTTGCATAAATATTTTGACTGAAATTTATATACTTGTAAAGTAAATAAATGTTGCTTACGGAAATGTTAACTTTGTTGAGGTTGTCATATATTGTTGTTGCAGTTAGCAGCGACAGGAGGTACCATGGCACTTGCAAGTCTTGTACTCATAGGAGGATGACTACTTTTAATTATGTTAGCGCAAAAGGGTGTTAATTGCCAAAAGGAGAGAACAAAATTAATTGTTGTTGTTGTACATATATGTAAGTTGTTTTTGTTTTAAGATAAAAAAAAAATTAATTTTTGGAAAAATGAGTTGTGTGTTTTGGCAAAAGGTTAATTCTTTATGCAAAATAACGATGGTGTTAGAATATTTAAAATGAGTGTGCGTTAGCAATTTTGAAAAAAAATAATTTTGTCATCTTAACAATTTAATGACGAGTTCCGTATATCGTGCAAATTTTCGGCTAACCATATTTTGCTTGACTTGGATGGTTCTAGCATTAAGTATGGAAGAGAATTCAGTAGCGTAAATAGCGTCTCCGAGTTGGAGGAGGAGGTGTACCAAACTCAAGGGCTCCCTCAAGTTCCGTGATGAAAATGATAAATTAAGTGGTGACCGATGACCGAAACATTTATTTCAAGTGCACAATATTATTGTTAAAAATAAACAGCAATATGTTAAGTATATTAAATAAATAAAACCATCCATCGATGTCAATGCATCACGCAAAAACTACTGAACGTACTACTGAAACTATTTTCATTAAATTTATTCAATTTTATTCCTTAGACGCTTGGCCTTAGTATCCAATAAAAAATAAAAGGATATTCCCAATTAATATCAAGTTATTAAGCATTAAAAAAAATTGCTTGCGCAAATAGAAACAAGCATGCAAACATAACAAACCGCTTTAAGGCAATGTGTTTGTGTGTGTATGTTTTGCTTTGGTTTTGTTTTGTTTTTTCCATTGTGTAATTGCACAAGGTGAAGTCAATAGGAAGAGCAATGCTTTCAGAATTTGAAGCCATTCTGAGAGCGTGAAAGTAAATCGTTTTTCAAAATAAAATAAAAAAACCGGCGGGTTGCACTCCGGGAGTGCCGACAGAAGTAAAAACTTGAAACAAAAAATTAATTTCACACGTAGAAAGAAGTATGCAAGCATAACAAATCGTTTAATGGCAAGTTAGTGTGATAGTTGGTATGTGTGCGTTTTCTTTTTATATGGCAATGCAATGGAAGACAAAAACGGAATATGTACTCAAATCTTACTCTCGCTCTCATTCTCAATTTGTCAACGCAACAACGCGGAATTTGAAAGAAACAAACATAAAAGCATAACAATCGTTGAATGAGAATGGAATGTGTCAGTTAGTGTATAGAACATTCAAATTTTACTATCGCTCTCATTCATGACGGGGAATCCCCATGACGGTCGGTGTCGCAAGTTTATAATTTTTTTCCTCTAGCCGCGAATGCTTTCTTACGGAGGTGCACAACGTGCCATAAGAAGTTTTCATTTCAAAAAAAAACTCAATAAAATATAATAAATTTGAATGTGAATGTGCCGATGAGAGAGCAAATGCCGATGAGAGGGCAAATTTATTTATGACTTCACCTTTAAGGATATTTCTAAGAATCCGGGTTTATTTTAATAAAATCAAAACAATTGCAATAATATATAACAATTGCAAATATATAATATGGACATAGAATTGAAAATTCAAGAATTGAAACCTTGGAATTTTGTAATTTCCAGCTAATCCTAATCCACACACATATTAATCTTTCTTTTTCTCATTTTTAAACCAGCCAGTATGAATAAACGTCTGTTTAAATCATTAAAATATTTTTTTTTTTTATATTATAATTTTTCATTTCTTTTTTAACAAAAAATAACTTCATACGATATTTAATAAAAGTTACATTTGAAAATTGACTACAAGTGAAATTTTTAACCATAATATAAATACGAAAGCTTAAGACCTGCGTTAAATAGCAGGGCACTTTCAAAATCTTCGAGAGAGCGTACATACTCTTAGTTACGTCACTGCGAAAAAAAACTAAGTCATTAAACGAATCGCGAGACAATGCAGCCCAAATCTCTTCTATAACTGGCCTGTAAAAAGTCTTCAAGAGCGTAGTGTGTATAATAAACGTAATATTGACAACGATTTCAGACGAAACGATTAACAAACACTGGTAAATCGCATTTTCCGAAATACATTTGGGTGCATTTTTATACCATGAGTGACGCATTTACAATTTTCTCATACGAGTAGGATCATTCATACATGACATTTGACCCGGCTCAGCTTTTTAGATTGTCCGTAAAAATTATTGCGGTAAGTTCTTTACCCAATCTGAAAGACTTCTTGAGTATAAAAATAGCACTTTGACAAATTTTAGGAATAATTATTCCCTAATTATTTGATCAATTTGAGACGCGCTGGAAGCTTTCTAGCCACACAATTTTTTTCATCGTTGAGGAACAAAGATGCAGTGCAAAATTATATTTAGTTTGAATTTTTACTATAAATAATTAACCAATTCGATTTTGTGAAGCTAAAATTCGTCTTTAAAAATCCATTTAAATAACGACAAGCATTTAATTCACAACTTTGCAATTCCCCATTATTAATCACAGCAATAAACATCAATCATACGCAGCATAGCGAAAAATCTCGGGAGTTAAAATCTTTGCTTATTATTCGTAATCCTTAGAGTATATTGTGAACAACTAATGGATTTTTGTGGTAGCAGCGAACTGTATTTTGTTGTTCAAAAAGATTGCAAAGTCAAAATGGTAATTTTCTTTCAATTTTTTCGATTCAGTTTTGAATTTCCCACTTTTTCCCCTTACAATAGTTGACTGAAAACCACATGCTAAATTGAAAATCGAATGAATGATCTTTAGTCCAAGCTGAGTGCAATATAATAAAAAATAGTTCAAGCATTTAGGGACATGTACAGGGGCGTAGCAATACAAGTGGTGGCCTCACAAAGAATTCAGTTCGCAGTAAAGTTATATTTGGTAACTCGTTGATCAAAAGTTAATTTAACTTAAGTATTTTAATAACAAGACCACAATCATAAAATACATAAAACTAACTTAGTCATTAGAAAAAATCGATATTCTTATTAATTTATAAATTGATCAATGCTCATCACAAACAAGTGGTTCAATTTAACTTGGAAATTAGATCATCGCCTTGAATGGTGAATCAGAAGTACTTAAATAAAGGTTAAACATGACCAAAAACCAAAAGTCATTTTACGACTAAGTGCACTAAGTCCCCTTGAAGGGATGGGAGCAGGTAAAGGGTATTTTTGTTCTTCATCCCACTTGTGATAAAAGATATAAATTCCGATGCTTTTCAAAAATAAGACAGATGAGCAAATAAGATTCGAAACGATTTTCTTCAATAACTTGAAAACTATATAAGATATCGCACAGTTCTTAGCATTTTTGAAATGGGCAATGCCAAATTAATGAAAATCGAAACCCATTTTATAGAAAATGATTCAACCACTACCTACCTTCGTATGAGAGGTAGGTGTGTGCGTTATCGGATTTTTTTCATATCCAGAAACTTTTATTGTTTTAACTTAAAAACAACTTTACCAAATTTCAATAGTCCAACGCTATTGTAACTTTTTATGGCAGCCGTTGAGAAATACCTCTCTGATTTAACGTAGGATGCTAGTTTTTCTTTTGATGGCGCTTTTTCAAAGAATATCAAATATCGTTTTCAAAAGTTTTAAGGGATGGTAAAATTGAATCTTTTGACTATCCAAAATTTATGTTGATGTTTTTGTGCATTTCAAGTTTTTTCAATGTTTCCTTCATAGCGTCAATTGTTTAACCAATGTTTTCACCTATCTTCTTAGACTATAATCCAATAGCGTTAAATCGTATGACCTTGGATGCCAATTGATATTACTTTTTCAAGAAATCATGTGATTACAAATTTAACTGAAATTAACATTTACATGAATTTAGCTAATTTCTTTTATTTTATTGCGTTGTTGCGATGTAAATTATGTCATGCTAATTTTTCATACCATCTTTCATTTAAGAGCTCTCAAACTAAGCTGCTTAAGTTTTTTATAATTATGAAAACTGTGAGTTTCCATATTGATAAAAATTACTTTATATAACGTCTAAAAATTGGCTGTAAACTGATATTTAATTTTATAAATGTAACAGATTACTCAGACCGAGACAAATCGATCCCCTTTTTTAGAATAGAAGAAATAATACCATCATAATAAGAAAAACTTTTACATTGAGTTCACAATCATTGCACTAAATTCTTCGCCATTGCATCAAAGCAATATCGTTAGAAACACAAAATTACTTTATTGTGTATTCCATCCGATTCGAAATCAGATCTGCCTTAAGCTACATAAATCACAATACTCAATGTGACAATTTTCCACCCAGACCTTATATCTCCTGCCTGCATGCAGATTGCCATGTGACTTTATCGTTGAAAAGGTATTACTTTCTTCTTTTCAACGCGTTCAATTTGGCAGCGCTAGCTTATCAAATGGCTGAGTCTTGACATTCCGCGTGATAGCTCACAAAAAAAATTATGTCGGCAGATCAAAATACAGCAACGCGCTATGATAGTAAAAAACCTTGTTTGACTACCCGCCGTATTCGCATGTCTTAGCACCGTGTGACTTCTTTCTATTCTCGAAACTGGAATTGGTGCTTAAAAGTAAATTTTTTCCAGAGCGTTGATACCATCCATATACCATTTTCAAAGATACAAGAGATGAGGCTGAAATTCAAAACGGTTTTATGCATTCCGAAGATGTGAATGAATTCGATGTGATGTGAATTCGATAAGCATGTTCACACGAAACAAAGTTTCAGAGTCATCTCCATGTTTACTCCACCTTTTGGCATCAAGTTATGTCGAAGTGATATGTGAGTGGAGTAAATGGAGCTTAATTTTTAAAATCAAATTGAGCTGAACAAAAATTGACCAAAACGTTTCCGGACCCTTGACGTTTTGCCAGTGTTGCCATCCTATTGTTACGCCACTGCTTATACATATCTTATGAAGCACGTTTGAAACTCATTTGCGAGCACATCAATCAATTTTAATGCCCGCTAAGTTCAAAAACCGAAATTGGGGTGCGAGGTGTGCGCTACCTCCCTAAGTAGTGTAAAAAATATGCTTATTGAGCACAAATGTCACGTATAGTCTCCGAAAATGTCAACTTTCTAAAATATGCTAAATTATTGCAAATTCATTGAAAAGGCTTAAACTTAACTTTCTGCTCATATTTAGTGGCCCACATAAAGTTGGGCTAAAATCCAAGAAAAACAAACATTCACAGAATAAATGAATACAGGAATCTCACAAATGTTTGCTGCACGCATGTTAGTCAATTGAACTTGACAGCTACTGTCAAGTTGACATAATTAATGTTTATTTCGTCGTTTTCATTTATGTGCATAGTGACACTGAAAATACTTGTACGGTAGTGAGAGTGTGTGTATGAGTTAGTCCGCTTAGGTATGTTTGCATAGCACTTAGTTTATTTGCTGTTATTTTATCCCTTATAGTTCGTCAACAACTACAATAGGCAAACAAAAAATGAGAGAAAACAAATACGAATTGGAATGGTTACACAATGGACGAAAATGATTTTGCGGCTGGAAAAAAAATCGAATTACGTAAAAGGCACTTTGTTTTTCTTGTAAGAGTTGGCTAAAGTTCAACCAAGTTCACAGTGTGGAGTTTGACCCCGTTTTAGTCTTTAAATTGTGGTTTGTCTCAACAATATTGCTATTATAATTATTGTAGTAGAGAAGTAATGCTGGCTTGAACAAATTAAAATTTCAACCGGGAAACGAACTAAAAAAAACGAAAAAAATTTAAAAAATTATTTAACTTGGACTTTGCGTCCGTACTACATGCAGTACGCTCGGCACATATAGGTAGTAAAGGCAGTATTTTTTTTTTTTTTCATATTCAAATCGTTTATTATTCAGCAACGTTTATGTACTTAACTATTTGAGAACCATAAGCTTTTGAAGTGTGATCCAAAGAAATAAAAACATGAGTATGTTCTATTGGGCTGTTACTAAGTCAAAAATATGCGAAAATCATATGATATGATTTTAGATTTCGAGAAATTTTATGTAGTACGCCAACAAATGAGGCTTATAAGATTTCTTACTCAAAGCATGTCGGATCAGACTTTTATTTACGGCTTTGATACCAATGAACTGGACTTGGCCGGTTTTGATTCCAAGGCGTTGGAAAAAAAGTGAACTTTGCCGGATTTGATACCAATTTACTGGACTTGGCCGGTTTTGATTCCAAGGTGTTGGACTGGTTTTGAAAGCAAGTTCATGGACTTGGCCGGTTTTGAAATCCATGAATCAAAAATAAATTAAAAAGTGTAATATTTCTGTCAAACAATTTTTTTTTTAATCTAAAACCATAGTAAAAAGATAAAGCATGGTCTAGATTTTGATTTATAAGAATATCTCAAAATTTGATTTTTTTGGAATTGGCCGGTTTTGCAACATCAACTAATATCACATATAATTTTTTTTTTTTTTTTCACATGCACTTTTGCTACGTTTTAGTTTTAACAACTATTTCGATTAGAAAAATATAGAAAAGGAACAGCAATAAAATATGCATATAAAACTTTTTCTCACTGACCACATGGCATCTAGACACTTTTTGCCAATTTCACAAAACTGAAAACTCCGATCTAAAAAAACGTTTAAGCAATTACTCTAGAGTCTAGACAAAATTTATCAACGCACTGCATACCAGGGTTAAAGTATTTTTATTAATAAGATATTTTTAAAAACAAACAAAAAGAAAAAATATATTAACATGCAACCACTTTTAAAATCCAATTAGAAGGTTATAAGTATGTAAGTAGCTTGCCTTCTTCGACCTGAGGTTTGTTTCTCCCCCACTTTCTACAAAAATTTATTGTTCAGCTTAAATTCTTCCAGTGAATCGTCACATTGCAAAGAGATGGTGAATTTGTTTAAGCAAGCCAGTGACCATAGCACAACACCCAATTTAGTAGTGCAGATATTAACGATCGTTGTGAGTCTTTATTTAAGTTTACTTAAGACTTCAAATTCAAACTGAATCGATTCTTATAACCAAAATAACAGCTGAAGTTTAATATGACACTTTAACAACAGAATTTTTGACTTTATTTTTATCTACTCAGATATATCTTTCACTCAATCAATTCTTCACTTAAAACATACTGAAAAAAGTTTTCTAACATCAATTGGCTCAAACATATATATTTCAAAAACAAACCCTTATAAAATTCGAAGAGATTGAAATTATTGATGAAATTAACACAGTTTTTGATGACGTTACTATTACAGTAAGGCTTTTAAAAGAAATCTATATCCTTGGTGGAAACTACAAGAAAAAATGCTATTTGTCTATAACAACACACAGTCTTGCTTAGAGTCTTTCAACACTTTTGGCGAAGGTTTTCTAGCAAAAGTGCTTTAAAACTACAAGAATCTGACAGCCTTAACAGTATCCTAATAAGATATATCAGCTGTTTTACCATAGGTAACAGATATTATCTTGTTTCAATCTGAGATTAATCAAAATGGAAGTTATTCTTTGTTGTACTATTAAATGTTAAGCTGTATTTCCTGACTGCTCTAGTGTCTGTCAATCTAAAGTCTTCACAATTTTTAAAACTTGCCATTTACTTATTAGTAAACCCTTAACATTAGATGTTAAAGTAGTTTATTATGTTGAAAGTAATCAAATTACGCTAAAGCTCTGTTTCCCTAGTCATAATTCATATCTGAATCATTGCACTTTGGTTTCTCATATTCTTTGATTAATTGTCAAATGATCGTAAGTCCTATGTTAAATGTTTTAAATATGTTGAAGTGTTACAATAAGATTGAACAACTTTATGTAAATCGGGTTCATAATGGACCTATCCGTAGTTTAATGGTTTTCATTTTTTCTTCAGTTCCCAGTTTTTCTTATGATATATTAAATCTTTAATATATAAAATTTCTGTAATATTTGATCTATAAAGCGTTTTATAAAATCCACTGTAATATTTTTGGAGCAAAAAATAAGTCTCGGTAACCGTAGCAGTAAATCATTTGGTAATGCACATAACATTAAATGTTATTGTTGTAGCACATGTATTCATACCCTTGAATTGTGGCAAAGTGGTATGCCATATAGTAACCAAGCTATTTTACACATTAACCCAAATAGACTAAGATAAATTACGGTTCTTATACTGGCGACAATTTTCCGTTAGCAACACTTTTATAACCATTTGACTTGATTTCAGGATGTGGGCATAGTTTTACGCGTATTTTCTTTTTCGCTATGGTAGCAAGGAGGACTTTTTTATATAAAACACAATTTTGCTAAATAGTTAACAATATTAAAATAATATTATCTTACTTATAATTATATACCAAACTACAGTTTTTATATATTTCTCTTTTCAGGTAAGCTTCAATTGAATCCAATATATGCACGCAAATATGCAAAAATAACTGAAGCTACAAAAGTAAGTTGTGTAAAAATTATCTAAGGATGATTAGCGAATTCATGCAGCTTACAAAAAAATAATTGGCTACTTAAAAAAACGAAAACGCTTTGAAATATAAAATTGAGTTCTCAGTAGGTTACATTGGATACACTTTTTTTTTTTTGTAACAAAAAGCATGCAATTCTTTCAGCTTTTTTATACTCTCTAGTTTTACCTTTTGAAGCCAGCACGTATTTTTTCTTTTGAAATCGGCTTAAATCGGTTAGATAAAAGGCACATACTTTTGTGAAATTTCATGTATGTAATATAAGGGCCATATGTTGTAGAATTTTACAACACTACACAGTTATACGTACGTCTGTATAAATTAACCTACACGAAGCCACAAAAAAAAAGAAAAATTCGATTTATTTTTTTTTTTTGGTTTTTTGCTAAAAAAAAAGCCGTATAAAATTCTGCGGGGGCTTAATCCACAGTGGTGCGCGCAGAAAACTGGTAATAACCTTGCAAAATAATAAATGGCACATATTTTGCAGCAGTAGCTAACAGATTTTATGCCACAAAAACCCCAAAGATTAAAAACACACATGGTCACACAAAGTTGCAATTTTATAGGAATATGAATTTTTGTTTCTATTTGGATACAGTGGCGTCACTGGGCTGTGTGAAATGAAAACGTTCACTTTAAGTGACTGCTTGTATTTCAGTTGTGCAGCTAAGCCTTTGATCTGCTAGTAACATACGTAAATTCTTTGAGGTTTTCAATACCACTGTTGCACATAACACACTAGTGCTAGAGATCCATTTTCTTTTTGCCAAAAACAGGCACACATCTGGCCTCTTCTATTTGATCCAAATTTAGATTAAACTGTGAAACAGATAAAAGATGAACAAAAGAAAAAACTTGAAAGAAAACATGCGAAAAAAATTATAGATAATCAAGCGATGAATAAAATACAAAAAAATAGAATGTTTTTAAGCACAATTTAAAATCAATGCTCACGTCTCACCTTGTGCGCGAAATTAAAGCTCCACCAAACCTTCACCACCACCATCACCATCACTGCAACGCGAAATGCTTGAATTCCTTAAAATACCAACTAATCGCCCACCAAAAATCATTTAGACGTTAAGCAGCATAGAAGTAAAAACAAAAAAAAAATTATTGCACTGATAATAAAAAAAATATTCAGTAAAAAAAAGTAAAAATAAAATAAATTTCAGTTAAAATTTACCAGCTCTTATACACACCGCACACTCACACACAAACACTTTCGGACCCAGTAGGAATTTTAATTTATTTCAACATCATCAATATCACGATAAGTGCTAAGGATTACAGTGTCAGCTGCAAATGCTGAAATAATCACGTTATTGGCTGTTCGTTAGTCAGACCTTAATCAAATGTATGGTAAAGTAAAGGCCCAAGAATGCAGAATAAATATCGTAGTGACCAGATGAAAATTGTTGCACTTAACATTAAATGTACATATAAGACATGTCTCCTATGTCATGTAGCTAATGAGTATTTATAGGACGAAGTTACTTTATTTCGTGCCATAGCAAGTTGTGCTAAGCTATTCTGGACAGATAATTTCCGACTAAGTGCGAAACAGCAAAAAAATCCATCAACTTTCCGTTCAAATCTTAAAATTTTTCTGAATAAGTTGATGAAACAATAGCAACATAAGATATAATCGAAAAGTCTTTATTTTAGCATATAAAAATATTTATGAAAAATAGAAGGTCCTCACATTTACATTCCGAAAACCCTAGCAAAAATAGATATACATATTTTCATAAAATGAAAATACAGAACGGAAAATCAAAAACGCGAACTTCTCCCGCTAAACGCGGATCACATGGTCACGTTATGCTAAACCCTCAAACTGCACCTAAACCGAGGGTTTGAGTAATAATTGCTATTAACAAGAAAAACATATATAAAATTATTTAATTTTTTTTTTCGTTGTGTGCTTTCTAGTGAAAAATCCTTTCAAAGTCCACAAAAGAGCAAAAAAAAAAATATATATTTTTTTCGATTTTTCCCATGAAAAATGATGCAAAACACAAAAAACCGAATAATACAGTCATGGGAAACAGCTGTGTAGCCACAAATCTTTTTGCTGCTTTGTATTCTTCCCTCAATTGTTTATGTTAGTTGGGCTATTTCAATAGGTATAGTAAGGGAAGTGAGGGTTAGTTCTCTCAAGGTTGAGCCGCAGCTCCCCAGAACAATAAGCTGGCCATACATTATGCGAACATTACCTAATGGTAATCTGAGAAGGCTCAGCATTCACATAATTCTCTAGCTTCTCCAATGGTTGAATGATTATCATCCGATTATTTCATCTGTCATTTCCCTTAGATTGAATTAATTCTAGATTGATCTAAATTCTAAATTTCAAGAACCTAATCTGGTTCCTACCGCGTTCAATTTGATGAACAACCAAACAATAGCTGTGTCTTATTCGAAAAGTATGTGCGAATAATACCACCAAATTGCTAAGTTTCCTACTCGCTGCTTATACGAGTACTCGTTGTGGTTCTTTCTGCTTTTTTTATATTCAAATACATTTTAAAAAATTGTGTATTTTAAAAAACATCATTGACATACTACAGATTTGCTGAGTAGCACTGGCAATTAAGCAATTAGCTATGTATACATAGCACCTATAAATTTACACCCTTAGTTTGCCATTTTGTTTTTGCTTGAATAAAAACCAGCTAATATTTTCCGTGACTTACTACCTCGGAAGATTTTGCTGAAGGGCTAACTTTTCTGACAGTAATTTGCTATACTTGAGCTCGTTGGTCCAGAAATTAACGCGTATGAGGATTGATTTTCTGTCCCATTGGGATTTTATTTTGCCACCTTTTGATAACACCGCACACTTGCAACGGTCCCGGTTAAATAGCCAAATAGGCAAATGTACTTCCTCCAACAAACCGAAGAAAAGCATTGTTACAAGATTGTCATAGATATATTAAACTATAGCCAGTTGCTTAAACTACTGTCTCTAGTAACTGTAAATCTCATTTCATTAGTGTTCTCTGGAAGTCGACATATAACTAAAGATAACATTGGAAAAGTCAATTTGGGATAGAACTTTAAGCGCTCTTCGCCATTTACTTTTCTAACTAAATCAAAGATTCGTTAATTACTGCTGTGGTAATACTCATTAGAAGTATTCGGAAAAAAAGTTCTTTGGATATTGAAGTTGGTCGTTCCATAAAAATTTTGTGATCTATTACTATAGAATGTAGCGTAAAAATGTTTCTTGGGTCAACACAAATTGATCTTTTCACAAAAACAAAACTTTCAACCTTTGGTATTTTGTGTGACCTTACGAGTTTACAAGTTTTATCCTTTCAAAGAGATGGTTCTTTATTAAAGTCAAATTGAAGATCATGAAACTCTTGCCACCAATGAATGTGAAAATGGATAAAACTTATTTAATAGACACAGAAAATAATGTTAAGCCAATATTATTCCAAATCAAATCAGTAAATCATTCGCTATTCAGCAAATCAGGTCATTCAGTTCTAAGTTTAAAGTTTACTTGGATTTTAGGCTAAACATGATTTCTTTTTTCCTACTGGATTCTTTATATTACATACACTTACTGAAACATACTTACGCTTGTATTCATATATTTCTTTTTTATTGTCATTTGCAGAGCAATATATTTTTATTTTTTCAACTTTTATGTGCGAGTCTCTCAGCGCAACTTTTTAAAGTTAAATCCATGCCAGAAACCTTTTGTAACGTTGATACTACATACATGCATACACATACATATATATAACACATTTGATAAGGCTCTTTTATTCATGTAGTTTACATGCTTTTGGCACAGCATAGAGCACACTTATACATTTATCCATATAAATACATACATACAATAGAAACACAAACCATATCACCCTCATCTTTTCTACTTGCACAAATACATAGACCCATACGTTTGGGTAAAAGGATAAAATGATGAATGTTGCGGTCTGTGATGGAGATGCTGATTATAGTGAAGATAGTGATGTTCACAAAAACGTCAGTTTCACTTGGTAGCCGAAGAAATAAATTTCGAAACAGGTAGTAATATTGGACAAATAGTTTCTTAAAATTAGACCTTACAAAACTTTGAACTATTTAGTAAGCTTTCAATGATTATATTTTTTTTCTTTTTGAATAAAACTGAAATATTGCTTCAAAGATTGAAATATTTTTATCAGACATATAATATTTAGTTGCAATTGGAAATAAATACCTAATATAATGTGCATGCATGTAAGCATAGAACTTCATGTAGTACTAAGTGGCGATAAAATATTGAATATCGCAGCATTATTCTGTGCAATCAATATCTGTTGACAATTTTTACTGGATAAGTAAAGAGATAAATCGAAAAAATTTTAGACAACAAAAATTTTATTTTTTTTTTTTTCAAAACCGAAGCTTTTAATGCAGAAAATATTTGTTTTTCCCTCAAATTTAACAAGATTTCCATAATGTTTCAAAAATATTTCAAATCTTTCTGCAATAGAAATAAAAAATTTCTGAAACGTAACTGAAACTTTGAAAGATTTCTGAAAGGTTTACGAAACGTTACATGTCGAATGAGAATGTACTAAATTTTTTCTGTGAAATTAGAGATGAAAAATTATATTTACTTTAAATTTCGTTTAAGGTACAATATAGTATACCGAATTTAATTGAATTTATAAAGTAAAAAATAGACTGCGACACCACCTTCCATAATTCTTCACCCACGTCAGGGGCATTCATGTGCCATTGTAATAATTGAACACATGGCATTCATGTCTTTTGGTAGTATAGGAAGACTGTCATTAGATGTTTGTATTTACATCCTCCTCGTGCAGCATCTCTAGCCTATTGTCCACGGCGTATAGCAAAGCAGCTTTTACAGCTTAACTGAGCGGCATGCCAAAATAGCAACAAAAAAAAAAAAACGTGCCAGCAAGGATTGGTTTTGTGATATAGTACAAAATTATATCTGTATATAAAATAGCCATTAACATTTAAAAAGAAAATGTTGAAAGTGTTAGATTTTTTGAAAAATATGAATTTGTAAACTAAAATATTTTATGCAAAACAGCTCATTCTCACTTTATCTAAATGATTGCACTGTAGATTTAATATATTAAATTATTGCACTTTGCTCAGTAAAAAAAAGAGACTTTTTCTTAAAAAAAAATTAACATTGCTTTACTTCATACACATGCATCATACCCTACCAAGACACGACACAAGAACATAATACCGATACAAAATTATTCCAAATACTGCAAATAACACCCAACAAACGTTCTCCACATTGGCTTAAGGCTTGTCAACATTTTCGAATAAGCCAGCTTTTTCCAATCCACTCCACAAGCACACACACAATTTCATATTATTAACATTTTCCTTACGGCCAGTTGTTCATCAAATCATAAAACACGAAAATGAAAATACAGTTGAATGGATATTAATACTTAACATACCCTATTCTATACGATTTTAAGTTAAAAAAATACAAAAAACCTAACCAAATATATGACTTCCTATATATACCATATACTCAAAGAATACTAATAATTTTCTATTTTCCAAACACGCTCAACAGATGCTGCAGGCGGTGGTAAATTATTTTCAATAAAAGAAATTTACTTAAACTTGCATTAACATTACAAAAATTCATGTTATTTACTATTTAAATAATATTTTTAATATAATATTTTCATTTTCATTTTGTTATTTAACTCCAACACATTTTGAATATTTTGTACATTTTGATCACAAATGAATGAACATTTTAACATAATTGAATTAATCAAAATATTTACAAGCGAATAGAGTCATATGAAATGCACAATATTGATAAATTTTTTCTTATAGTAAATAATGCAATAACAAAATATTTTTCATAAATTTTCGTAATTAATTTAAAGGAAAAGGTTGCAGAAAAATACTCTCTTTAAAGTAAGCTGAGAATTCTTTAAGAAGGCCGGGAATTGCTTTTGTAAGACAGACTTGGTACTCCTGATCATATCCATTATTAAGTTCAAGCTTAAGACTATAAATATTCACATATACACAGTGAGCCAATAATATTCCGGGACTGAACATGCATATACCTCAGCAACTAGAAGCGAAAGTCAGTTTAAAGCTAGAACTTTTCCAAACAAAAGTTTAATATTTTACTGAAATCGGTTCACGTATCGCAGTTTTATGACGTTTCGTTCATCAGTCCAATTTTTTCAAATGTTGAAATATATTGCAAAAATTACTGAGTATACAATATTCTAGAAAGATTGTACGAGCAGCAAATAAGAGCTTAACCTTTCTGAGATCAATTGTTACTGACAACGAGACATTTTATTTTCAGTATGACTCGGACACAAAGAGCCAAAGTGCTGAATGTAAGTCAAAATCATCACCACAAGCCGAAAAATTTCGAAAAAATCCATCAAAAATCAACCCAATAAACGTTGTTTTCTTAAATAGCAATGGTATTGTCTACCGCAATTCAATTCCAACTGGTCAATCAGTTATTGATACTATCTATTTGAAAGGTTTGTACCGCTTGATGTCCAGAATTCGTCTAATTCGACCAGAATATTGCGATTTCCTGACGATGATAATGCACTGAGTCACACATCACTGATTGTTCGAAAATTTTTGACACTAAATCAAGTCTGTGTGTTGAACCATTCATCGTATTCACCTGATTTAGCTCATATGACTTCAAACTGTTCCCAAAAATTAAAATGAAGTTGAAAAGATTATTCAAACAGCTTCAATACGCACCTTGGAGCAATACCACGGAATGAGCTCGGTAGAGCACATAAATTACCATTGCAGTTGCTTTAGAATAATTTTGAATAAATAAAAAAGAGATATATGAAAAAAAAAAATCTTTGAATTTTTTAGCTTCAGTACCGGAATATATCCGTCGCACTGTGTATTCATAAAAAGTACATTAAATTCCTTTTGGCCTCTCTCGATTTCTGTCCTGCTTAACTGAAATTTCGCCACATCTCAAATATTTTTGTCAGAAATTTAGTAAATACTCACCCTGTGGCCATTATAGTGGGCGTGAGAAATTGTTAATAGGCTATATTCAATTGAAATCAGCAAGTAGTCATGTGCATTCAATTTTTGTTTGATAACATTAGGTAGGTTATACATTTCCTCAGTTGAGTATTTTACATCCTATACAGGTTTTTATAACTGACAAATTACTGTTTTTGTTTTAATTCCGAAAAATTAAGATAAAATATATATATTGGAATGAATACTAAAATTATTTCTCAGCTGCTTAGTTTGATAATACATAGAGAAAACTTAAAAAATATGAAGAGAGTATTTTGACGCACCTTAAAAATCAAGTATACCATACAAACATATCATGCTGGACCAAATGAGATTTAAATCAAAAGATCGTTAAAAAATTGTTTTTTTATAAATAAAAAGTAACTATATGTCCCAAATATAAAAGTAAAAAAATTAATAAGTTTAACATAACTAAAAAAAAGTATTAAATTGAAATGTTTTATTAAAATAGAAGCCTGAATACCGATTAAAGTACAGAGTTAAAGAGTTCTGTTAGCTAGGAAAACGCGAAAAGTTCAAAGAATAAATGTTTAAAGTTGTTGAAATGAAATTAACAATGACCGTAAAATCAATTGGCAGAAATCCAGATGTGTATAGTATTGATAAAGAATTATCTGATTGGATTGAGATATTTGAATGGAGGACCATGCCATGGGTTATGGCACCTAACAGACATACTGAAAAGCAGTTTCTCGTAACGATACGTTAGCAAAAACATGTAGTTCCTAACTATGTGAAACTGTTGTAAAGAAAAGTTAAGAATTTTTTTACTTTAGGATGAAAAATGATCAAATCTGTTATATAGCGAATAGCATTGGCTTTCATTTTAATTTATTGTTGAAACGTATGAACTTGAAAATGTAGTACGCAAAGCTATAGATTGTGTTTGAATATATAGTTTTGAAATTCTTAGTCTCATAGCTCCATTATATGCCCACATTTAATGCTTGTGTTTGAAATCTCATTTGGACCGGCGAGATATGCAAGCATGCATATATGAAAATGCATTTTTTTTATTCAATTTTAAGCATATTGAGCTTGCTTTCTAAAATTACTTTGAAGGCTTTTACATACCTATATATTTGAGCATTTCAAATTCGGCACCATTTTGTTTTCAGAAAATATAAGCTTAACATTAAAAACAAATATTTAACATACGAAAAAGATAAAAAATTAAATAAAACAATTTAGCACAATACAAAATTAACAAAAATATGCAGCATTTTGAAGCCTTAGCAATTTTTTTTTAAGCTCTACATACTACAATTATGAGCAACTGAGCCTGTCTCTCTTTCTTCTATAATTTTTTTTTTACTAAATAAACATTTGAATTTTAGCTTTACTGACATTAACCGAATTCTAAAATATATGACACTTGAAAAAAGAAATTGTAGCAAAATCACATAGTGCTCGACATGCTTCAATACACACACATACACACGCAGCAAACAAATTTCTAAAACATATTTTATATTAATTTCAATAAATTATTTGCTTGTGCTTTTTAATGCTTTGCAATAGAAAAATAAAAATTACATTTGAATTGGCAACATTGGCTTTTCTACTACTTATTATATGACTTTTTTCATATTTATTTTTTTTTTTTCCTATAATTTGTTTGATTATTTTCATTTTTTTTACGAACTCTTTTCACTATTTCTCAAGCATTTTTTACTAATGCGCTTTACTTTCTCTTTAAACACCTAATCACTACGTTTTTTCTCTATTTACTGATCACGGCATTTGTTCATTTCACCTTAATATATCTAATTTATCATGGCATGCATCTAGTTCAAATACTAAGTCATCGTATTCATGCCTGTTCTGATTCCTATTTGGTTGGGAAATGGAATTGAAGTACGAATTTAACCGTCAAAAGCTCTTCTAAACTTAATGGTTGGAATTTGTTATGGAATATTTTTGAAATTCTTAACTTGAACTGTTATACTTTCGTTTTCCATTTTGTATAATTTGGATATAAACGTCGAACTTCAATTCAATTTCCGTGCAAATCCGAAACGGAATTAGATCATGCCTAAACATCTTAATTTATTGTGTTGAAGAACTTAAGGCTCAACCATACTTTCTTGAATGTGAAGCGAATTTGAATCACTACTATAAATGATAACCTCTGTATAATCCTGAAAGAGGACATTGTTCTGATCAATTTTGCAGAACAAAGTTATTGTCTGTTATTTCAGGTTTTCGAGATATCGTAACCAAAAATTTTGAGAGTAGAAAAAAAAATCAACGTTATAATTCGATATGGGTTTTGAAAGGGAAGAGTAGTACATACACACGCCGTAATAAGTTTTGAAGAAAAAAAAAAATTAAGTCGCGGGGTAATATACTCCGAAATATAGTAAAAAAAAACTTGATTTTTTACACTTTTAGGTTAGAATATCTCGAAAACAAGACCTTATGAACTATAACTTTATACTGCAAAATTAATCAGGAAAATGTTCTCTTTCAGAAGTCACCGCGGTTACTCTGGTGCAAAAATAGTGTCAAAAAGTGTTATGTCATATGGATATATATAAGGGGTTTTCAAACAAGAGTTTTTATTTAAAATCACTAGTGAAAATACGATGTTATGCAGGGTTTGCTGGCTTTAATTCTTGTGCTAACTGAACCTTAAAAGCATGTAAGGTTTAGTCACAATTTCAGCTACAGGCGCCGATATCTTCAGCTGACCTGAAGTCCTCACATTACTTATCTATATCAGACTTTCAAATTTTCGAATAAAGCTGTGCGAGATGAAGACGGAAAAGCAGTACGAAATTTACGAAAAGTTTCCGCGATATCTTTATCGTTTCCTTTTGTTTTCATTAATTTAGTAAATGTTATATTCAGAATAAATTTTATTTAATAATTATCTTAAGCTCAAAAAATCTTATAGAAAACTTAACATACTTAAAACTAAGGGTTCGCCTATAAAAGACGTCCGCAGCAGGTCGTAAAAACGGACCAGAGTAAAAGCAGTTGGGAGTGATCGAAACTTTTCGAACGTCCAAAATTTTTTTGAAAATCATTCTCAAATTTACTATTTGTTTTTTTTTTTTTTTTTCAGTAGAAGCGAAAAATAAAATTAAAGGGGGTGTGGTAAAATCTTTTGTAGACGTCCTTTTGGGGGAGAGGGGTAACGAGATAGGACAAAAGAAGACAACCAATGGAGTAAGCTAAAATTTCAGAAGCTTTACGGAAGACTTCCAATATAAAGTTCAATAACGCCGATACTCATTTTTCTCGATATTAGGACATATTTTTGGATACAACTTTCGAATTGCGTTGGCTTAGTACTTGAACTACCTCAGTATATAACATGTTTTTTATTTATATTAATCATCGTAATTTCTATTTCTTTTTTAAAAAAAAAACTTTTAATATCATTCTCATTTCTTATAAAAATATATCTATGTATATATTTATATACTAACTAAGTCTATTTTTCTTCAATCTAAAGAAAACTAAAAAAAAAAACCAAATGAAAATCTATCAAATTTTAAATGTTTTAAATATTCTTTCTATTTTCTTTTGATTTCTTCTTTTGCTTTTTGCAAATTTTGTTGAAATGCTTCTTCTTCTACTACTATGTACTACTACTACTCCTACTACTACTACTCGTACTACTACAACTATACCAACTACTGTATACATATATGTGGAACAATACAAAAAACAACAAAAAACCAACAACGCATTTACAATGAGGTAAAGTATGAGTTTTATTTTTAATTAATATATAAGTTGAATATAAAGTGTTAAAAATCAAATTAATGAAAGCTATGCAAAAATATAGAATAATAAATTAAGAAGGTTTTATACCATAAGCCAGCAATCCAAAATGATTTATTTTCGAAAATTGAACCCTATACTCTACGGTAGCACTGATTGTCTGTAATTAATTTTCTTGTAGGCACAATAAAGGCCCTAACGGCCTTTCTCTCAAACGTTGCAGCGTTAAATGTTACCAATTTGAATAAATTCAGTGTATGAAACTGTGATTTTTAAGCAAAAAATTATGGAAACATCGTCCATTTCACGTCAAAGGGAAACTTGGCCTGGTGCGATATGCGTGATATTTTCAATATAATTTTTCTTACAAGGAGACACCACCCAGTGACCTCACCGATTTGGCTCAAATTTTCCAGATGGTAGTTCCCGTGAAATAAGAAAACCCATATCTTACCGTTTTTCGCAATTCTCAAGGAAATGCGAGAAAATCGCGTTCAAAGTTTTCCAATAGTCTTATACAAAAAAAATGTACCTTCGTTCGAGCAGCAGAGTAGCGTAGTGGTTAACAAGTTAACGTATGATCCTGTGGGTCACAAGTTCGATTCTCAGTTGGTGCAACTTTTTTTTTTTAATTTTTTTTTTTTACTTTATTTATTACTTTTAGAATAAGGAAAAAAATTCAGAAATATAGAATACTCCTTATTTCAAAAACTTACAGGGTATTGGTCTCGTTGTTAGTTCGGAAACAGTAAGACCCGATTTTTATGTATAAAAACATTCATAGTTCCGTAATTATATAACCAATTACTATGATTGATGACTTGAATAAAACGTAACTTCATGCGCTTTTAAAAGACTTTCAATTGGAATCAATTAAGCCAAATTTTACACTGAAAACTTAAAAGTGTCTCAACATTGGTTGCTATGGCTTGAGCATGGATATCATGTGCGAAGAGTACTTTATACTGTTGAAAAGGTAATGAAATTAATATTTAAAAAAAAGCATTTTTTTTCTAAAAGGCGTAAGATAACTTTAAAAAATAATTTTTGTATGTTTCGCAAAAAAAAAAAAATGTCGGAGAATCAAAAAAAGGAACTGGTATTTTCTAACCTTCCCTAAAGATAATCTTACCTAATGGAGAAAGACGTAACGCAAATCACACGGAATGGGTTGAGCCAACTTTTCCTTTGACGTGAAATGGGTGTTAGTATAAGCATTGATTTAATAGACAATTTATATTAACTGTTATTTCGATTATGTTTAATTTTCTTAAAAATTTGTAGTCACATATATGTATGCCAAGAAAAAAATTTCAACAGATCAGAAGAAATGTCTACCCTTAATATAGGAAAACCATCTCATTATCTCTTTCTCGTTCTCAATTGTTTGTTTCAGTCAACGAAACAAAAAAAAAATATTTCAATGTTCAGTTACGATGTAACTGAACTTTTTGTTCTTCTGTAACGTCAGCATTGCGTATATCAACAAGATATTTTGGTAGGAGGTGGAGTAGGTTGCCTTAGGTGCCCAGATATAGCGTTTTAGATATTTTAGCTGTATGGGAGATGCCATTCACTGTTGTCTAACCACGCCCACATTTTTCGTGTGACTTAATATGTGGACAAAATATTCCCGAAGGAATTTTTTTTTTTTTAATTGCTGTCCTATATGCCAATATTACAAAATCGGATTTGAAAAGTTTTGAAAAAATAAACTTTTTAACTATTTATGACCTCTTTAACCTTCAAATACATATAAAAAGAACAAGCCGTGCTGACTATTAATTTTTTTTTTTGGCAAAATTGATCAGGGCGAATTCAGTTCGGAATCTTATATTTTTATTGCCGCAGAAAAGTAAACAACAAATAAAGAACAACATCTACTAGAACTACATCAATACTATGCATAAGGTTAACCAATGTAAGATTAAGCCAAGAGTTTTTTTTTTAAATGAAATAGATTTCGTACTTTGCTTTGAAAAGATATCATATATAAGCGCCTGTTTTTATTTATTTAGCTCCTGCTTAAATGGCAAAATCTCAGTTGACTGCAAACTAGATGCAAAATGTTTATCTCAGCGATCAACTTTAATGGAATCCATAATACAATTCTGCCGACCTGGGTGCAATAATTTAAAATGTTCTTTAACAGCCTTACTAGCAATGAATTAAAATTTATTACACGGTTTGAATCGTCTTCTTAAGAATATATGTCCTAAGGCCAAAACACACAAAAAAAAAAGCGCACAAACTTTTTAAACATAAATTTCTATAGCCCAGTATACAGTATTATTGCTGAAAATAAGTAGAAAGATGTAATAAATTTTAGTGAAATTGAAATTACAATATTTTTAAGTCTCTAACAACTGCATCATTTAAATTTATATGCCCCAACTTAAGGTGCTATTTCGCTATCTATACCATTTTTTGTCTTTTGTAAAAATTTAAAATGGCTCTTTTTGGCAAAAAAAACAAATGGTGTTTGTTGCTTTGTGTTACAACATTGCTGCTTTTGTTTTTGCTTTAGAATGTTGTTACATATGTTTTTAATGTACGTTGCCTGGTTGCTCACATTGGCAATAAAATACATGATCAAAGTGACGCCTTACAAATTTACGTTTAAAGTGTTATTTAGGGATTTTTTAAACAATCTATCTATTTTTACATTGTAAGAAGGACATGGCATAAAAAAATATATTTTATTTCTGTTCGTATGTTGTATTTAAACTAGAGTGGGTCAAAAAAAAAGTGGTTCTTTCAAATTGAAATTGTGATAAAAGTTATCATATTAAGTGCTTAATAATGTCACATTAACATATTTTGTAATTCTGATTACTTTAAGAGTATGCGCATCGCTCTTGAAGCTTCGTAATTTATTAAAAGTTTGCTGAAAGTACTACTCGTCTTATTTTGTAGTTAACCATATTTTCTGACCTGCTATTTAATACTAATAATGACTATGGTATGAAAAGTTGAAGGAGGCACACATATAGTTTTCGGAAAAATGGGTATAGTTTGTAAGAAACCTTTCAGCCGGTACCTTGGATCACCGGTGCCAAATATGCGGCCAGAAAAATTGATTTTGGCAGGTAGAAATATTACTTATTTAAAGTTCAAACATGAAGATTTCGGTTCCTTAAATATTATACAAATTCATTTTGTTGTCTAGCCCAAGAAAGTTATTTAAAAAAAAAATGTACTTTCCTTCAATATGCTGTATTAGCGCATTTTGTTTCAAACAAGTTAACTAGAGCGCTCTACCAAACAGCTATTTATATAAAAAGTTCCATAGAACATTTTTGGTATTGAAAGTTTAACATTGACCCCACTAAGATCAAAAAAAAAAATCAGGACTTTTGTAGTTGTTTTTCCTTCCTTAAGTATTAACTGACGATTGTCTCAAAAAATATTTAAGTCCCTAGCACTTCTATCACGGATTATCGTCTACTGCAGTGGTGGGCATGGAAATTTAACAAAAGGGTGTAACAATAACATCAAGCAACAACAAACGAAATTTTAAAGTTTTTTTGCTGTCATTTTCAAATTCGCCAAAAGAACAAAAAAAAAAACCAAATTGCACCTTGGTGTGTTGTTTTTGTTTTCATTTCAACTCAAGTCAACGCAGTGCCTCGATAGCGTTGAAATTCTGGAAACTTTTTTTCGCTTGTTTGTGCGTCGAATAACGATTCGTGCAATGAGGGCGGATAGGGACACTACGTGCCCACCACTGTTCTACTGCGTTCTAGTTCATGAGTGGTAACGTCATGCAAGTGACATGGTGGTACCGATAAAACACTCGTAGCCCTGTACTTAGTGACAAGCTTGAACATCCAACTCCAATGCTGCAAGAGTGCTTTATTTACTAACTTTAACAATTGCACTGTTTCTAGGTCTATGGTGCATTCACGTAGTCGAATGTATCGTCCAACTCCAGCGTCGAACCCCTGTCCACTTCAGTTCCCGCTCATTGTTTCATTCGTTCCTAAGCGGAATCATCAGCTTATTAGTAAGAATTTTTAAGACTGATATTCTTAGTTTTTTGCATAGATCTGACATTATTTTTTGCATTGTATTTTTTTTTTTTTTGTGTTGGCAAAAACTTTACTCAACAGTAAACTGATAATTTATAATAATCGCAAAAACAAGTTTAAATCAGACCATTAGTTTTCGAGACTTAAAGAGTTTTCTAAAATTTTGTATGACTTTTTTTTGAAAATTGTTTTCTTTTTTATTTAACACGCAGTTTGTTGAATCCGGAAAAAATAGTTTAAAAATACTCGTATCTCAAAAACTGTGACAATGATTTTATATTTTTTGTCAAAGTTATAACTTATTGAATTACCTTCATTTCACAGTGTTAATTTTGAAATCAATTTGGAAGTTCTTAACTTAGATTTGCGCATGTGAACAAAAACAACATCAATAAGTTAAGAACAGCTGAATGTAGAGTGAAGCAAAATAATCGTAATATATACATTTCAGGGTTTTTAACTTTTTTTTTACTTTTTTAAATACGCTTAATCAATGTAGAAAGTGTTAAATTTCTACGTAAAAAATTAAGTCGCGTATGTGGCGTTAATTTTCAGCATCACAAAAATGCGCTCTTTCCCAGACTCTCCATAATTTTACGGAAAATTGCAAGTGCTATCGCTCGGGTTTCTTCTCGGATATTGCTCCTAAGTTGGGGTGTGGACTTTCGTGCACACTCTCCTGCATTCGCTGAATATATTCTTCTGTGCAAGCGGCTTGTGCTTTTCGAGTTTGACACAGGGTTGCTATCGAAAACGAGTAATCAGACGATTTATCGTTGTTTACGACGGTCCAGTCCTCAGATAAAAAAAAACGGCGATATGAGCTTTGCGATAAAGTTATTAATTTTGGATTTTCGAAAACAAATTTCATGGTTTTCGTTCGTTTTTTAGTGGTAAATGTTTTCATTTTGAATATTATAGTTTTCGAGATATGATTTCATTTTAACCATTTATAAGGAGTTAAGTTCCTTCAGAAAAACTGTGTCGTTTTTGCTTTGTTTTTTTTTTTTTTTTTTTTTTTGAGTTATCCTTCCAAAATCACAAAACTGAACCAATAGTTCGTCTTACTGAATTTGATAATTAAGTTTTTGAGATATGAGTTAAATTTTTTACTATCATCGAGTATTTACCTACGAATTCTGCAATTTTTTTAAGACATAAATTATTGTAGAAAAACTTATTTTCATTTAAATTCACCTTATATGGTGATCCTAAAATGTTGATTCATGATAAATATTAAAATTTCAATTAACTTAACTTAACTTAAATCTCTAATACTGAATATAATAATGTCCCATAAAGAAATAAATGCCTCTTCATTTTGGCTTAAGCCAGCATTACTAATTTTTGATTCAATCAAATACCAATGGAATTACTAAAAGCCTTAGGACTATTTTCGGTGAATTAATTAGTTATGATATGAGGAAAATGAACATAATGTTATTTGAGCCTACCTAGGCATTCACTTGTACAGTTGATGTACATATTGACATTTAATTTCAGATATGCACATAATCTTTAATGATATTGACTTTAAAATTTCCCACAATTTCTAAGCAAAACCCTTTAAAATTTTCAAATAACATACACACAATCACAATCTTTTGAAAAGTACACTAACATGTAAACTTCTTATATTCGTTTTCCCTTAATTAAATTTTCTGTGTTGGCGATTCATTCACGATATGTCGAGTAAGCAAGTTTAAAGTGAATTTAAATAAATATACATATAATGCATTCAGTTCGCATAAATAAAATTATTTTGATATTCATATTATATGCAGCTTAATTTCAGCACTTCTTTCAATTTATTTTGAGTACTACAGTGGAACCTCGATAATTCGAAATCTCCCAAACTCGAAAAAATGTTGTGTGCCCTTCCTTTCAAGCCACAAAACCTCATTTGCTCGAAATCTGACACCTCTATAAGTCGAAATAATTAGTGAGTCTCTACATGTAAATTCAGTACATATTTTTCCTCTATAACTCGAAAAAATAAATTTGACCTCTGCATCTCGAACATAGCAATGTTTGATTTTACAACCCTTTCAACTCGATTATTTGAAACGAAGCTCGAAGAAAAATAAAATAGCGACTTTAAGAATGTGCCGACAATGTACATTATTGTTTCTTAGAAATCAATGTAAAAGCCTACTTATACAATAAACCAATTCTATGAAATGATCAAGGAATTTATGACTGACGTTAGCACGTGATTTTATTTGAACTTTAGCGAAGTAACTTTATTGCTGTCGATTGAAAAATTATCAGAAATAGTTTGGTCCTACTGCAATACACACCAATGTTTAATGCCTCAATAACTAGGATTTTTATATATTTCACCTCTCTAATTCAAAATTATTTGGAAAATCTGTTAACCTCTACAAGCCGAACATTTCCTGACAAAATTCGCTTCACACGATGTCCTCCATAAGTCGAAAACTCTATAACTCCAATTTTTCGGCATCTCCCTTCAACTTCAACTACCAAGTGTCGTACAATATTTTTTTATAAATCTTTTTTTTTTTAATTTGCCATTAAAAGTCAGTAAACTTAGATTACACGAAACTTTATGACTTTACATTACAATTTTTATTTTGTGAAGCCACTATCAAGATCGACAACAAAATTTCTCAAATATTCCTTCATCTGAAATATACTAGCATTAGTTCTACAATTCATGCAGGATGTGTTTCATGTGAGTAGGCGAAAGATAAAGAACAAAAAACCTCATTTTATATGTCTATGCAAAAAGGAAATTCGCAGCTGAAACTATTTTACTCACAGGAAATTAATTAAGAAATTTTTGAAATAACTGAACAGAAGACAAGGACTACGATGATATGGAGGATGAATGAGGATGACAATAACAAAGACAACAATATAACTGCAACGTCGTCGTTGTCGTTGCTGTCATTGCTCTAAGATATGAGGTCGTAAACTTCAAACGTTCTCTCATCATGTCGACACTTCAGTGCCAACGAACGAGCATATGATGGCGTCAAAGAGTTGTTGCCTTTAAGCGGATACGTTCCTGGTGACTCACTTTATTGCCAAGCACAATTTAGGCGGCAGCAAATAGAGTTGGTCAATTTTGGAGTTGAATTTTTTACAATTTTATCTTAATATTTGAGGAATTACGCAGGATATTAAAAAAATGTTAAAAGTTATTTTGAGATTCTCGTGATATATTAAGCTATAAGTTGCCTGTTTTTATCCACATTTCAAAAGCTATTTAAATTTGGACTTTTTAGCAATGCTTTTGAAACTTTGTACATTATGTGTAATATACATACGTGTAGACAATAAGTTTTATAGAAATGTAAAGAAGCGGTTACCACTCGAACCCAACACTGTTAATAGCGTTGGTATTGAGGACGATTATCATGCCTCTACTTGCTAAATTGTTTTTTGAAAAATTTTGAGAATTTTCATAAGATATGAATAAATTCCTTGATATTTGCGTTCAATTTAATTTTTTTTTTTCTCATACAGCATATATTGGGTCCTTTTCACTTCATTTTATGTGCTCTTCATACAAGAGACGCATACTTTGTCATATCACTTGCTTGTTTGATAGGCTATGAATGTATATGACATATCCTACTCGCATTGTTGTTGTTATTGCAATTGATAACAATGGTGATAGCGTACATAGTCCTTATTGTTGGTTTTACTGACATATAAAGTTGAAAATGAAACGAGTGCACACGTATTTAAAAGGAAATACTCAACTTTGTACCGGCTGCGACCTTGAATTTGTTTTTGCATTCGTTCAAAAACCATAATTTTGCTTCACCACATGTAAGTAGGTACTAAAATTGAAGTTGAAATCGTAAAAAAAGTTAAAGAATGACTGACGAACAGCTAACAATTAAAACTTTCTTTGAAGTGTCCTCTAGTGCACTGAAGTATTGTTCCTGTTATATTCACATCGAGATATTGCAACTCACACTGAAATTATAGTGTTTTTTGAGGTAAAACAGAATTTTTTTGGTTGATTTCGAGGTAAAAACAAACGGCTTCAATATTTTTTAGTGACATATATTCAAATTAGCATAAAAATGTGAGAATGCATGAAGTATATAACTCAAATTAGTTATATCACAAACACAATCTTTTGGGATAAGGAAGATGAGCCACAATGTCGGCAAACACTGATTGAAACTAGAACTGGCATCCTGTGTAAATAGGTTTGCTTTGATATCAAACGTAACGTATTTATACCAGTGGTGGGCACGTAGTGTCCCTATCCGCTCTCTTTGCCCGCACCGTTATTCGACGCACAAGCAAGCGAAAAAAAATTCTCAGAATTTCTACGCTGTCGAGCCACAGCGTGGAACCTAGACCGCTATCATGGGCGAGCAAATATTTTGTTTCAAAAGACTCGGTGCATTCGTATAAAGCCAGAGGATCGTAAAAATGGCTTGAAAAAAAAATCGTTCATAAAGCACGAACTTTAGCCGCCGTTCTTTCCCAATCCAAGCCCGCTAGAATACTTTGCTAGGGGCATTTTGCAGGCCAGAAGTATGAGGCTCAGACACGAGCATGGAACAATATTTACCAAAATATCGTATGGACATTGTGTCACTTGTTCGATAAGTGTCTCAAGACTATGGTCAATGCAAGGGGCAGGTATACTTCAGACGATTAATTAATAACCAAACTTTCGATATCCTACTTTCACATAATATAAAAAACAGTTCAAAACCAACCTTTTCTTTTATTTCAAAAACATATCATTTCAATTAAATAGCACTGTATATTAATAAGTACTTTTGATCAGTATATATTTTCGATACAATCGATGGTACCTGATGGTTCTGAAAAAGTGACTTTGCTATAATCAAAGAACCTTTGTTATTTCACTCTAATAACTCATTAGGACTTACGTTTTTTCCAGTGTACACTCCTTCATAAAATAACAGCAATTTAAATTTTCTTGCATATCCTTCTATGTTCCTTTTGTCTCTTTGCTTTAATTTGCTTCATAATTTATATGTACTTGTGTGTGTTCGTCTTACAAGAGAAAGCTTCACGTTTACATTTCTGTGGCACAAAATATTCCAAATATTTTAAGTTAAAATTAAAAGACTTTTGTTGGTTGTTGTAGTGTCATTGTGGCTCTACCAACAATATTTAATAGGAACTCTCAATGGTGTCTTTCTCTGCATCCTTTCGCTATCTCCCGCTGCAGTCATTTTTGGTATCCTTCCTTTTATTGTACCATCATGCAGACTCGTCTTGTATATTTTAGTTTTATACTCAAAAACAACAAAAAAAAACAGAAACAAAAAAATTCCAACCTATGGAATTTTTGCGTCCTATGCTCGCTTGATAATGGTTTATGTCCTTTTTTCATGTGCTACTCACATAAAAAATTATCTAAAACATGCTCCGGAAATGTTTGGCTTTGCATGTACATTGCTCTCGCATAACAAAAAACTGGGTACAACTGGGAAATTGTCAAACTTTTCACAACATTTTTCATCATTCATAGCAAGGGTTTTCCTTTAGTTTTATTTTTAGAAAATTGAGCACAATTTTGGCATATTTTAGTGCTGTTTATGGTTTTTATTGCTGTTATTAATGTTGGCACAATTGTGGTAGCGAAAGGTTAATTTAAATTTTATGTAGGTTGAGGTCGATTTATATGATTTAAGGATTTACTAGGTAAATAATATTTATTTAAACATTTTTCATATCTTATGTTTAATTTTTGTGAAGAAAAATTAAAACATAGGCGGTGCATTTCAAACGTAAAGGTTAAGCTAAAAAATTCAGCTTTAAATTGGTCCATCATCGTCAACTAAACTTAATAACTAACGACAACTAAGTTGAATAAAATAAAAAATTTTCCATGTTTTCTTTTTCCATAAAAATCTTTTTTTTTTGACCTTTGACTTGTTAACTTTCTCAAACATTAAAAACTTCGAACCTTATGTCGAAAATGTTGTCAAAATGTGAATCAAATACCAAAACACCGCCGTTTTTAATGTTTCTTTTTCTTTGACGCTATGATACATATAGTACATATTTAATTTATTTACTCTTTTTCAAAATTTTCGAAAACTTATCTTTAAAACTATGTTAATAAAATTTATTTTTCATTGTTTTTACAAAGTTTCGCTCAATTTTAACGTAATTTCCCTAGCAATTTAGATAGCTGCTTTCGTATGAGGAAATTTTAATTCGAATGGCAAAACGATATTCAAGCGTGTATACAAAAGATTCGCTTCCCGAAAATAGTCATTTACTAAATGTGTATAGAAGGACACGAAAAGTATCCTTACGATTTTTTTTTGTTACATAGGTAATTATTTTTAGTAAAAGGTTGAAATTTTCATACATGGTATAGCAATGTCGGGTGAATTAAACAGAAACTTTAAGAAAAATATAGCCGAACACCCTTTAACTCTACATAAAGCAAAAATTAGCAGAAATAAATTGAAAGTTTCAAATGAATATGTTGTGTAACTTCGTACAGATATACAGAGAAACACAATAAAATATAAAATAAATGTATCACGCACAAAAAACCTTTAAATTGTTAACTCATATTTTGAGAACTTACCTCGAGAACGTCTCAGCATCACACCCTGAAAAAATAGCCATAGTTAATTTTTCACTATATGTAAGTTCGAATATATGGCATGTTCTAGAATTTTCCGGGTACCCTCAATTTTGGAAAATTTATTCATATTCGAGTATGTATATTTTCATTTTAAAAAATAAAAAAAAATCCTCCTATCGTTGCCACCACGGCTCCAAAATTTTCTTTTTTCGAAATTTGGCCAAAAAAATTAAGAAAACTTAACTTTTTTTTATTTATAATATTTTTTTTTAATTTTTTCCGATTTTCCTTATGCCGTTGCCATGACTGACGTTTATGTTGTCTTTTTAACCACATGCCTTATCAAATGTTCAATTCCTTTGAGCCTACACACATTACTTACATAAATTGTGCAAATAAATCCGCTTAAATATTGGTAAATTGTCTTGTTGTGTGTTGGAAATTGTTCCATTTTCAATTCACAAATTTTATATGCCAAAAAAAATTAAAAATGTTTGGCTTCCATTGACAAGTTAGTAAGCCGGAAATGCGCTTATTTTTATACCCTACACCGAGGGTATAATCACTTTGTCCTTCCGTTTGTAACACATATAAGGAGGCGTGGCAAGTATGGAAAAATGTATTTAATTCTTGATCAGCGTCACCACCTGAGTTGATTTTGCTATGTCCGTCCGTCTGTCTGTCTGTCTGTCTGCCTGTCTGTCTGTCTGTCTGTCTGCCTGTATGTCTGTCTGTCTGTCAAAAATTTTGATTCCATATATCTCAAAAGTGATTCAAACGATTTTCATAAAAATTTTAGAGCTGATGCCACTGAAAGCAGTCATCTACACAGGCTCTGCCACTTAACTGAAAAAACTCGTTGAAGGGCGTGGCACAACCCACAATATTTAGAAACGTTTTATTAAGAGAACTAACAACGTAATAGTTATGAAATTTAATAAGGCAGATATACTTGCTAGAAGGTATATTTTTGCAAAAATTTAGTGTAATGGAACATGTTGGCGTGGTACCTCCCATACAAGCAAAAAACGTTTACTGTTATAGATAGTGTGCTATGAGAGAAATCTTCATAAAATTTGGCTTAGAGGTGTCGGCTGCTATGCGCTTTGAAATTAAATAAGAATTGACGAGATTGCAGTAGTGGGCGTGGCACCTCCTATATAACCATAAAGTTGCAATCGCAATATTGATTGAACTATTGCAGCAATTGGTATGAAATTTAATTAAGGTGGTTTACTTGCTATAAGGTATAGCTGCATAAAAAGTGGACGAAATAGTTCAACTGGGCGTGGCACTTTTCATACAAGTAAAATACTTTAAGTGGCATGTCTTTCGAAATATGTGATCAATCATACTAAAGTTTGGTGAAAGAGTGTTGCTTATAAAAAGCTATTTCTGGATAAAAACCGGACCATATTACACGAGTGGGTGTGTTACCGCCCTAAATTCTAAGACTTATTATGGCATATATTTCAAACTATACAACCTATTGGGCTAAGATTTGGTATGTGGATGTCAATGACGAATATAATTTAGCAACTCAAAAGTAGGCGGAATTAGAGAAGTGGGCGTGGCAAATTTAAATTTCTTAGTTTTTATTCGATTTTTTCCAATATTTTTCATATTCTTTTTGCTTTATCAAACTTTTAACTTTTTCCAATATATCCCATATGTATTCGTTGCTGTAAAATACAATAACCATAATTAAAACATTTGTGCAGATTTAAAAGCAGCAGCTCTTTTAAGAGGTTGCCGGTGGGATACATGAAGTTGATATAAAAAGTGTGAAATTTGCAACCTTTCAGTGATATTTCTTATTATAAAGTAATAACCTTGGCCGTTAAGAATCACAAGAGATTTGATTGATTCAGATAATGTAAAAAAAATTTTCTTGTTAATTTCGATCATTGCTTGTGGGCAAAATAATTATTATGATAATAGATACTGATATATCATCGAAAAGTACAACTAAATATCTTTCACATAAAAATCGGAAAAACTAATTTATGAAAAAACGTATAACATTAACAGCTTAACAACACATATCAATATCATTAAAATCTGAGATCGAAGTAAATTTGGTTTTAAGTAGTCTTTATGTTTTTGTCATGCAAAACATGTCTTGACAAAAAATGTCGAGATTATTGGCGACTTCAAATTTCAAATATTCATTTTGTTCTTATGATAATAGTAGTTATCTGAGGTTGGCAAAATAAGCTAGGTCGAAGTGTTGATCTTTTACGATAATTTCAAACATAAAAACTCATCTAAAAATCGACCCTGATCGTCTTTTGCAATGCAAATGCAATTTTTCTCTTTACTGACTGTTCTGTAATTATTTTAATCTACGAAAATTTTCAGTCATAATAAGAAACCAGAAAAACATGTATTCGAAATTGCAAAAAGTTGTAACAGGTTAAGTTTTTCCATAAATCTCAGTATGGAAATCTCGATAATATATTTCAGTTCATCAAAAAATCAAAGAAAATAATTTAGAGCTGAGAAAATTAACTACTAAGGAATAAACACACACTCATATCGTAGAGTGAAAAAACTGTTTAGGAGAAATAATAACTTAGAATCATACAGAAATCTATCTAGGCTTTAAATATGAAACAACTTTATTTTACACAGAATGCTCAGTTGCTTAAAATAAAAACTTGTTTCCCAGCGGCAAATTGATGAAGTACTCTGATTTTTCATGTTTGAAAAGATATACCCTTTGTGTTGTATGTTTCACAAATGAAATTATTACTATGATATTTTGCTTATGAGACAAAAAGTCAGACGGAAATAATTTGCAGACTTATCTAATTCTTGCTGTTATTGTTATTCAAGAGCCACATTAAGTTTGAGTACTGAATTACCGATTTTCCATATGCAGTTAAGTAATTTGCTGTATGCTTTCAAAATTTAATCAGTCTGTTTTTAGCTGCCTGCTTTGTATATGGAACTGTAGGCAGTCCGCATGCTGGCTGCCTGCTTTGTATATAGAGTTGTAGGCAGTCTGTTTATTGGCTCCCTGCATTGCATATGGAGTTGTAGGCAGTCTGTCTCTTTGCTGTCTGATTTGTATAAGTAGACGTAAGGGGTCTTGCCTGATGGCTGCATATTTTGTATGTGGAGATGTAGGCAACTCGGTAAACTATACAGGCACTTAGTAAGCGATGTTTTAAGGCAATCTGCTTTTCCCTTGCTACACATTGTATATAGAGATGTAGGCAACTTTGCCTACAAAGCGGTCTTCCCTTTGTAAAAAGCATTTACAGTTGTAGTTGGAGTTGTGAGCATTACTGCCTACAAAGAGTATAGCTATTCATCGATGTTGTTTATAACATATTTGCCACTGGGTTATAATGTTAGAGAGTTTTTATCTAAAACTAGATCCATTTTAATCAAATACATTCCGAAGCTTTTCTTTTGGCCTCAAGTACACTTGGTTAATAAAACTATGCACATAATTTGAATTGTGGTTGTTGTAAATTGTAAACGAAAGTTTTAGGTTGATAATTTAAATTTTTCAATTTTCTACTTTTCTTTTTTTAATTTGCGTGCATACTTTTAAGTTTATTTTGTGTCAAATTTCAATTTGTTGCTTTTTACTTTAATTTAAACATGCATACTATGTAGGTGCGCATACTACAAAGCACATGTGTGTGCATACATGTGTTTTTATGCAGATGTTGAACACAGTCCATATGCAAATTTGTGCTGTACTGTGTTAAGCTGCATAAGTTTTCTTACATGTAACCGAATGAGTCTTGTTAGTGCGTTTACAAATGTGTATGTGTATGAAGTTTATTTTACTCTCCCAGCTGGAACATGTAGTTTTAGTTACTATATAATTTTTGAATGAAATCTATCTATTAAGATTAGTGTTCGAATTAATTACTTCAGATGAGTTCTCCAAGCTCAGAAAAAAAAATTGTTTTCATATTATTAGAAAATTAATTCGTAAAATGCTGAAAACTTGAATTGTGTTTCCGAAAACTTGATGATCTTTGTGTTGTGCTCATTAAATAAAAGTGCTACGTACATGCCACAAAAACTCTTGATTTCCCGGCTATTTCAAAAATTTTTTAAATTTTAATTCGATTCCGGCCCTAGCTTTGGCATGAAATTCCGGACTTAGACTGTTCAATCCCAGCCTCTTAGCAACCCCACCGTCACCTTTTGCCTGGACTGGGGTCAATTGGAAGATGTAAGTGTGCAGAATATATGTATGGCTTTAATAGGACGGTGCAACATGCCACAGAGCAACGGATCAATCGATCTTTCGAAAGAGAAGTTTATATATAATAATTTCTCGAAGGACAGACGTGAATAGGCCACTAAGGCAGGGTAACGTATTAAATTTTTTTTTCGATTTTCTGAATGAAAAATCTTTCAAAAATATTGTGTGAAAATTTGAGACAGATCGGAGCAAAAACTAACGAAGATACAGCATTTTAAGCAACAACGTGTTTTTCTAAATTTTTTAGTGTTTATAAACCTTAAAGCGTTTTTCCCACAACTCACGTTTTTAAAGTCGGTGCCAATCATAATTTCAAAACTACTGCATTGATTCTTTTCAAATTTTGAACAATATTTTTGTACATAATTTACAAGGTAACGCTGGAGAGTTTTTTTCAAATTTGTCAATATTTATTATTTTATAATAACAAATTATTATTATTTTTTTTTTTTTTTTTTTGCAAAAATCGCTTTTTTCACTTCAAAGAGTTTCCAAAAAATGAAAAATTGAAATTTCAAAAAAACTTTCCAGCGCTACCTGAGGAAAGCGATTATCTAACGATAATTTTTTGATTTCTGATACAGCACCGAGCTATGAGGGGCACCTCAATTCTACTTTTTTCTGAGACGCTTCTAAATAATTACTGCCATTGCCGTATTTTTCAATATTTCTACAAGAAAGTTTTTTAAAATATTCTTAAAATGTTACACTTTGATGTATAATTGGTTTTAGTAAAGATATTTTAACTATGTTGTCGTAAAAAAGTCACAAAAATGTGTTTTTTTTTTTGTACGAATTAAAGTTGCACGTTATATATGGGGTAAAACCAGAGCTTGAAATAAACTTTTATAAAAGTTTTTTTTTAGGTAAAAGTAAACTTTAAACTTTTATTTTTGTGAAATAAAAGTAAAAGTTTCCTTAAAACTTTTATATCCGAAAATAAAAGTAAAAGTTTTTTTTAACTTTTATTTCAAAAAGTCAAAAAAAACTTTTTAAAAAAACTTTTATTAATAAAAGTTTTTTTTAAAAGTTTTTTTTGACTTTTATTAATAAAAGTTTTTTTTAAAAGTTTTTTTTAACTTATATTTTTAACAGTCACATGCAAAGAGTTTTTTTTTGACTTTTATTTTTCAAAAGGCGAAAATAAAAGTTTTTTTTGTATGAAAGAACGAGGAAAATCCAAAAATAATATCTTGGATCACTAAGCAAAAAATTTCAAAGGAGAAAACTTAGGATTATTGACAATAAAGTCCAAAGGAAAATACTTAAGATGTTTCTGAAGAGAAAGAAATTTATGATAATTATGAACTTATAATTTTTAGAAAAATTGTGCTTAACGCATCAATGGGAAAAGGCCGAAAATGGATTTTGGGAGTACAGGGGAGGTTCATGACCCTCCAAAGAGGTGTTTTGGACCCATATTTCGAAAAAAATTTTATTGCACGAATCGATGGGAAAAGGCCGAAAATGGATTTTGGAAGTGACAAGTGAGGTCCCCGACCCTCCTAAATGGGATTTTTGGACCCATTTTTCGAAAAAAATTTTATTGCACGAATCGATGGGAAAAGACCGAAAATGGATTTTGGAAGTGACAAGTGAGGTCCGCGACCCTCCTAAATGCGATTTTTGGACCCATTTTTCGAAAAAAGTTTTATTGCACGAATCGATGGGAAAAGACCGAAAATGAATTTTTGAAGTGACAAGTGAGGTACCCGACCCTCCTAAAAGGGTTTTTGGACCAATTTTTCGAAAAAAATATTACTCGTATTATAAAATTTTTTTTCGAAAACTGGGTCCAAAAAATCCATTTAGGAGAGTCGGGGACCTCACTTGTCACTTCAAAAATCCATTTTCGGTCTTTTCCCATCGATTCGTGCAATAAAATTTTTTTCGAAAATTGGGTCCAAAAAACCCATTTAGGAGGGTCGCGGACCTCACTTGTCACTTCCAAAATCCATTTTCGGCCTTTTCCCATCGATTCGTGCAATAAATTTTTTTTCGAAAAATGGGTCCAAAAATCCCATTTAGGAGGGTCGGGGACCTCACTTGTCACTTACAAAATCCATTTTCGACCTTTTCCCATCGATTCGTGCAATAAATTTTTTTTCGAAAAATGGGTCCAAAAATCCCATTAAGGAGGGTCGGGGACCTCACTAGTCACTTCCAAAATCCATTTTCGGTCTTTTCCCATCGATTCGTGCAATAAAATTTTTTTCGAAAATTGGGTCCAAAAAACCCATTTAGGAGGGTCGCGGACCTCACTTGTCACTTCCAAAATCCATTTTCGGTCTTTTCCCATCGATTCGTACAATAAAATTTTTTTCGAAAAATGGGTCCAAAAATCCCATTTAGGAGGGTCGGGGACCTCACTTGTCACTTCCAAAATCCATTTTCGGCCTTTTCCCATCGATTCGTGCAATAAAATTTTTTTCGAAATATGGGTCCAAAACACCCCTTTGGAGGGTCAGGAACCTCCCCTGTACTCCCAAAATCCATTTTCGGCCTTTTCCCATTGATGCGTTAAGCACAATTTTTCTAAAAATTATAAGTTCATAATTATCATAAATTTCTTTCTTTTCAGAAACATCTTAAGTATTTTCCTTTGGACTTTATTATCAATAATCCTAAGTTTTCTCCTTTGAAATTTTTTGCTTAGTGATCCAAAATATTATTTTTGGATTTTCCTCGTTCTTTCATACAAAAAAAACTTTTATTTTCGCCTTTTGAAAAATAAAAGTCAAAAAAAAACTCTTTGCATGTGACTGTTAAAAATATAAGTTAAAAAAAAAATTTTAAAAAAAACTTTTGTTAATAAAAGTCAAAAAAAACTTTTAAAAAAAACTTTTATTAATAAAAGTTTTTTTTAAAAGTTTTTCAGAAAAACTCTTATGAAAAAGTTTTTTATAAAAGTTTTTTGAAAAAACTTTTATGTAAAAACTTTTTGAAAAAGTTTTTTGGAAAAACTTTTATTCAATAAAAGTTTTTGAAGAAAGTTTATAAAAACTTTTATAACAAAAAAGTTTTAAGAAACTTTTATTTTGAAAACTTTTTGAATAAAAGTATAAAAGTTTCAAGGTCTGGGTAAAACACACGAAAACGCCACCTGAAAAAATTTTTGGCTCCGATTTGGGTGAAATTTGGCATGATTGTAGTAATGATATCTGGCAATAAAAGTGTGTTTAAGATTTTGCCTTAATATTATTTGTTGCTCAGATACGCGGGTATGAAATTCAAGATTTTCGTAAGTTTTCAGAATAAGTGTTTTTTTTCGAAAATTCATAGCTTACATCAAACTTTATCAATTAATAATTGGTGAACGTACATTTTTAGGTTTTTACTTGTACTTTTCAAAAAAAAATATTGATTTTGAAAAACAAAAAATTTTCACAAAAATTTTGTGAATTGAAAAATATTTTTGTATTTTTTTTAAAAAAACCATATATTAAAATTTTTTTTTTTTTTTTTAAAAAAAAACTTTGATTTATTCTGCGCTTAATGCCGTAAAAATTTTTGTGGGAAAAAAATTATTTATATTTTTTTTTTATTTAAAAAAAAATTAAAGAGCTAAAATTCTGTAAATTGAAATGAATTTTTGAAGTTTTTTTAAAATCCATTTCTGAATATTTTTTCGGTGAACTTCAGATTACAGCTTGATACGCAAGCTTTAAAATGATATGCCATAACATGAGGGCAAGTAGTAAATTAAAATGTTTGAGCCGCTAAGCGCGCGCTGTACTACGCGATGAAAGGCTATTGCACTGATTTTAAATTTCAGTTTTAGTTTTCAGGTTAACGGCTCAAACATTTTAATTAATTTTTTCAAAATCAGTATTTTTTTTTGAAAAGTACAAATAAAAACCTAAAATTATAAAAACAAAAAAATATTCTGAAATGGATTTTTCAAAAAAAAATTGACAAAATTCATTTCAATTTACAAAATTTTAGCTCTTTAATTTTTTTTAAAATTAAAAAAAAATATAAATAATTTTTTTCCCACGAAAATTTTTACGGCATTAAGCGCAGAACAAATCAAAGTTTTTTTAAAAAAAAAAAAAAAATTTTAAAATATGGTTTTTTTAAAAAAAATACAAAAATTTTTTTCAATTCACAAAATTTTTGTGAAAATTTTTTGTTTTTCAAAATCAATATTTTTTTTTTGAAAAGTACAAGTAAAAACCTAAAAATATACGTTCACCAATTATTAATTGATAAAGTTTGCTGTAAGCTATGAATTTTCGAAAAAAAACACTTATTCTGAAAAAGTACGAAAATCGTGAATTTCATACCCGCGTATCTGAGCAACAAATAATATTAGGGCAAAATCTTAAACACTCTTTTATTGCTAGACATCAATACTACAATCATGCCAAATTTCACCCAAACCGGAGCCAAAAATTTTTTCAGGTGGCGTTTTCATGTGTTTTACCCCATATCTACATGCGATTTTATACCATTGGATTTATTTTTGTGGGGTTTCTTAAAGAGTACAGCTTATGCAGATAATTCTCAAACTGTTTAATACCTCAAACACAGCATTATCAAGCAAATATCGCTAATTAAACCATCATTTTGCGAAAAAGTTATTCAAAATTCTGGTAAAAGATTGACCGTTTGCTGAGCTAGCAGAGGAGGTCACTCTTTCATTCAGGTCATTCTTTTTCATTACTAGCAGAAATCAATGTTCTTTTATTTTCAATAAAAATTCATAATGATTTCGCACAATTTATGTTTTTTATTCAAAATTTATAAAGACAGCTTAAATTTGAAAACCCTCTGTAACGTTATGTTACGCAACTTCTACGAAAAACGCTGCTACATATATTATATTGTTTCGTTATGATACTATGTAACGTTAACATTTTGCAACTCTGCTCCTGTCACTCATACTTAAGAGACTTCGCACAGGGGTCATCGTGTTCTACAATATCCTAAGTGTTATCTTGTAATCAACATACTTTTTGAAGTGAGTTAAAGCGGAAATTAAATTTGCGACAGCAACGGAATAAAAGAAGAACTGTATGAAACACTCAGATTGAAAGCACATACACAGACATATACAATATCTAAACATTCTTCCACGCGAAACTCCTCCGTATACGCGTTAGATATCAAAGTTTTTTTCATTTGTTTATTTCATCTGCTTGCAAAAATCAATTCATTCTGATATCAAATTTCTATTTTACAATTTGTTAAATTGTTGCAAAAAAAAAGATAAAATTTTTGATGAATTGATTGTTGATATTTTTCTAATTGTGAAATCGAAATTGCGCCAACAATTTTCAACAATTCGACTTTAATTGAAATTTCAGAATTAGTAACTCATCAGTAAACTTTCAATAAAATGCAATTTATGCTACACTCCATGATTGCTCCTTTGATATAAATCAAAAAAAAAAAAAAAAAAATTTATTCCTTTTTCATTTTTAATTAAATTGATAGCAGCATTCAATAAACAATTTAAAAATGTTCGGGTCTCTATGAGAGAATAGAATTTTTCACAAAATTTAAATTAAGCCAAACTCGAAGACCTAAGTGGAACATAACACTGCAGTAAAAAGAAGCGTGACTACATAGTTAGGAGTGAAGACGTGTCAAAGAAAAATGTTGTCAGGAGCCGAATATTTGTTACAAAAATTTATAAATTTTTATATCTACACAATAGCTTTTTCAAGTTTAAGTTTTTAGCTTGCGTTACTATTAACTTGTCGAAATTGAAATGTAATTGTATAGCACTTAAGTCTGTTAACAATTTTTTAACAACTTGTGTATTGCTTTGAATAGTGAATAAAATACTTATTTTAAAACATTGAAAAGTGTGCTTTGATTGCTACACAATTTTGTCATGAATTCAAGAACTTCGTAAATCAAGTAGCATTATTATATCGTTCTTTTTTCTTTCTTATTGTTCAGACAAAAGTAATAGATTGTGTAATTTTCGTTGAAAAATGTCCAGAATAATTTTTCATGTACGAAATTTGTGTTGGATGAAAATTCGATTTTTAGTAAAATTAAGTTTTCCTAGAAAAAATTATCCAATTTGGGAAATGTTTTACTTTATAACTATCTTCTAAAAATGTTGCTACACATCTTATCAGTTTAATTTCTGAAAAAAATGCCTGACCTTTTAATAAATGAGCGAAAGTAATTATGCAAAACCTTGATAGAGGGAACATAAAACTGTTTTCGCTAATGGTGTTAATGCGCTTTTAATATATAACGTAACGCCCTTAGAAGGGGGTAGCATTTAGCAAATGTGACAGTCCGTGAAATTTCAAACGTCTTTCCATATGACAGGTTGAGACACGGAAGATCAAAAAAGTCCAAAAACAGCGTTACATAGCATATGAACAGCACCCAATTCCAGTCAATTTTACAAAAATAAAAATAGTTAATGCTTGTAATTTTCGAATTGTACAAACAATTTAAAAATAAATTTTTCAAAAACCTATGAAAAATTCTCTCAAAAGTGATATTTTTGCCAGCGGAACTTCCATCTATAAGCTTTTTTTATTTATCGCTGCTTCGGAAATAAAAACAGCGGAAACTTTTAAGTTAAGATATGGAACTTATATTTTTCAAGTTTTGTATATAAACCGATACATGAATCAATTTCAAAATAAATAAAACAAATGAAGAAAATTTTTTCAGACAAGAGTTGTAGAATAGCTTAAAAAAAAACGTAAAATTGCAAAGTTTCATTTTCGAGGTCACAAGCAGAAGTTCTCAGTTAAAAACATATTTTTGACTTTGAAATGAACTCAGAAGGTCCAACTCAAAGTCATTAGTGAATCTAACAATTTTATATCTAAATCTGATCTAAGTATATAATACAGTACATCGCTGTTTTTGAAGACTATGGATTATGAATTATTATATTTAAAACAAAATATACACTCAGGGAAAAATATCCCATTAACGATCAATTGGCTGATTGATTAAATAGTTAGGAAAATAATACTTAAGTCCTATTGAGATAATATTTTTCATGCATAATTAATAGGACTTGTACTATTGTTGAGCCAATACAACGTTTATCATAGAGTGAATCAGATTACTATTGATATCTTTATGGTATTGTACTATTATTTTCATAGCCACTATATTATTATTTTTGTTTTCATCAATATCCCGAATTCATTTTAACTATTCAAATTTGTCTGAGAAAACATCAACATTCTGTAGCAGAGCTAACTACTCGTGACAAACGGGACCACATTCTATAAAAAAAGCAAGTTATAATTCCAGTCAAATCAAGTTGTGTTATTCAAATCATTTTATAAATTAAAATTGTAAATAAAATGAAAATAAAAATATGTTTCAGGCAAACGTTCTAACAACCGGCATAAATATACTTTTTTTCACTATCATCAAAATTAAGGTTTTCTTAAAATAATGTGATGCCCGTTTATTTCAATGTGATCATACTATGTATTATAAAATAAACAATAGGATAAACTTATGGAAATTAATAGGATAAACACTATTAATTCAATACCAATTCTTATTGATTTCATGGTATTTTTTTCTGAGTGTAAAAATATTACTTGCAGCAAGAGTTTTAAGGTGAGGCATAAATTGTCTAAGGCACGATTTTTATAACTTCCATACCCCTGCACATGTTAGGTATCGATTGAAAGCTTAATAAAACTAAGCCTCGTAGCTTAGCTGTTATCTATTCCCTAGGCAATAAATGTGCACGAAAAAAATCTTAAATTTTTGTTAAGATAATTTATCCAGTAATTTAGTGTTAGAGACGCATTTTCGGGAGTTCAGTCACTCACCGAATTTTATTTATACTCATTAACAATCGCTATGTTTCGTAAGCAATAAATTAATATGAACAAAGCATTTTACGGTAACTTCCACGCCACAAAATTCACTTAAATTGTTCTCAGTATAGCAGCATTAGGCTTTTGCTTTATGGGAGCTGCCACGCCCTTGATATAAAACTTTGCTCACGTTTGTTTCGAGCCATTTCTAGCACTTATATCAAATTTAGTTACACTTTCAAATAGCTCTCTCAATGTTGTTATTGGTGCTGCCGAGCATTCCTCGCATTTGTGTGAAAGTTCATTGCTCTGCCTCAACTAACTTTATCAGTGTAGCGTGCTGAAGTTTCTACTTGTATGTGCCTAATAGTGCAGAGTTCTTAAGCATTTGCATGCATTATAGATGCCACGCCTTTTTTCAGTATTAACTTATCTCTGGGATATGTGTATAACTCATATACATTTTATCAAATGACTCTCTCAGTATCTAATGCATTTTGTTTATATGGTGGTGTCACATGTTCTTTTCAGAATCAAATCCGACCATGGTCACCAAGTTGTACAGCAATAATTTCTGGCCTTCTCAAAAAAACTAAATTTTTTGTTACATGTAAATTTGCTCAGCAACATTACAAAATTAATTCGAACAGTACTAAAACTGAAATTTTTCTAGAAAAACGGTGTACAAAAAGATAAAGATCATTTCACAAAACGAACTAAGAAATACCCGGCAATTTTAGAGATTTCTGAATTCCTACCTGGACCCCGTCTTTCAGATTTTCCGGCCAGACCGAGTCAATCTTGGTTACCCTCAGTCCCAGCATCTAAGATTATTTGTGGTGTGTGGACGATAGGTATTTGAGGTCGGTGTAAGAGCATTTGAAACGGCCATCAAGTCACTTACCACATTGCAAGTCAACCTATGTTAAGTTTTTATGTACGCAAATTGGAAATCAAATCGAGAAACAAAACGAGAGATCATTTTCAAAATTTCATCACATTATCCTTCTTTATGTTCTTGCTATCGCTCTATCGTCTCAAAAGTTTACGCTGATCAAGAGTACAATGAAACCTGGTTAAGCGGTACCAGGATAAGTAGGAAAACTCTATTAGTGAGACTCACTTCAAGGTCCCAGCACTTTTGCATCAAAATACCTCTATTACTGGGATTATAAAACCTTATATATGAGATATGATCTTTGAAGTTTTTGTGCGTTTTCGCCTTTACGAGTATAACATGGGCTTTTCCCTCTATAACTGCGACCGTTATAAGTGGGAAATAATATCTATGTGAAATGAATTTAAATATGCTCGTTTTATCGGTCTGAGCAGGATGTGAAATGATTGATTTAATAAAATTTCATAGAATCATTGACTTAAGTAAGCTGTCATTTACAAATGGTCATTTACATAGATTTTTTCCCTCTGAATAAAAAATGTTCATCTTGATCTCTCTTAGTTTTTCCTTCTTTACATGGGACAACCCAATTTGAAACCTGGTTATTTGGGAAACTGTGTTCATGGGAACCTCTTTAATTGAGACAAAAATTTTGGTCCCTTGGAGATACCAGCTATCTAGGTTTCACTGTATATATAATAATGTCTCTGGACCTGCCCTACCTTCTGCATTTCAAATGAAGTGGCAAAGTGAATCGGCTAACTAATTTTCAAGTTGAATAATATATAAAATTGCTTATGTTTTTTTTTCATATTTTATCGATCTACATATAGCTTAACATATAGGGTGGATACTATATCTAATGTTTGAAAATTATGAGCAAGGTCAAGGCGACATTATTTCAAGCTCTAAGGAAAAATTTTAAATAATATTATTAGTAGAGAAGTTGATAACTGAGTTCAATTGAATAGTGACTTTGCTCTGTGTTATTTTTTGATTCCAAAAATATGTTCACCGTGTAGGTATGTGAAGCAGTAGCTGTCGGATAACTTAAGCCTAATTTCCATGTGATCTTTCTTGAACTTATCTTATCAAATATCAGGGAGGACATCACATGCTACAAAGATAGCAAATGTATGCTATTCACTCTCGTATTCTCCAAGCGCTTTAGGTTCTGTTCGCATGCTTTTTATTTCTTACAAAATTTTGATATGATACCCCTGATATGGGATCAAGAAAGATAGCATGGAAATTAGGGTTTATGTTTCATCACTATTGAATATGTAAATAATGTGGTATTCCTTTGATTCAATAGTTTTGCCTCTCCCTACACCCTTTTATACGTTGATTCCATTTATATTATGTAAGGCCATTAAGTCTTGCAAGGCTTAGTACTTCATCAACAGTAGGCTAACCTTATACATTGATGTTTATTAATCACAAAACATCAACGCTAAATTAAATTTTTTGTCTATTAGGTTTACTCAAAGGTATTACAAATTTCACTGCAAATTTTCAAATACTTAAAAAACTTAACATACCTCAAGCTTATCTAAGCTATTCACAATATATATTCTTATCACAAAAACGATAAAGTGTGTAGTATTGAGCAAATACAAACTTTTGTCAGTTCAGTTTTCTCTTAAAGTAAATGGAAAGTGTTAAGAATTCTTAAGAAAAAATTAAATCTAAAATCAAAATTTGAGAAAAAGAAAATATGAATAAATACGAGTATTTGTTGTCTCCTTCAAAAGCTTTTGACAAAGTTTTTGGTAAGTTAAGGGTAATTTATTGAACTATATGATGCATTATTTTTGATTTTAATTCAAATAACGCCAAAACAATTGAAAATACAACCATTTCAACAGCATGTGCTCTAGGTGCTATCTTATCTTATCGCACATGCAAAAATTCCATTAAAAAACCAATATACTCAGTACGTGTATTCTCATATTCAATTTGTTGCACTGTCTAACAACGTTTTTGAGTCAATGTTTAATGTCACAGTTGGCCGATATTTTTATTCTATATTAAAATAATTTTGTCGTAATTTATTAAATATTCGCCCATTTTTATCTTGCTCCTGAAATTTGTAAAAATCAATGATTTTTTTTTTTGTATTGTGGGTTATTTGTAAACACAGGCTGAGTGTTGGGTGTATTATGGTACATTTTGTTATTTCGTTGATAAGAGTGGTTACAACATACTCGCATCAACAACAAAAAAGTCATGTTTGTTTATTATTGATTTGATTTATAGATAAAGCGGCGTTGATTGTTTGTGGACATATGTACACGAAAGAGGTCATGTTAAATATATAATTTTCTTTTTTATTTATTATTTTTGCATGTGACTTACATAATTTTGGAGCAAATGAAACAAGTAGGTGGGAGATTCATGCAAAATACGGGTAAAGAAACTAAATTAGCAGATGTGCCATGCCCTGTTACTTAATCCTGACCATATTTTGCATAATGCTTGGCAGGATCTGTATAAGTCCAAGCACCAAATTTCAAAACTAGAATTGTGCCACCTATTTGTTCATTAACTTCTGAATCCGTACTTCGAACAACTCCATATAGTTATTGTGATCTCGATTGAAAAAAACTATAGAATTACGAACAGTCAAATATAAAGTTGTGACTGTAGCTTGGATATATCTTCCTCTTGTCTTTTGCCAGTTCAAATGAGTTGGATATAATTTGATAATCATGTTATAATAATAAATAAAATTTATAATCGAAAGTAGTTTTTGACTTATATCAACTTAATCAAAATCTTGACCAATTAATTTTTTTTATAAGTTTATATTTTGATTAACAAACTATGAAAACCTCATTAATTTTCAATAAATGAACTTGGTATATTTTCTTCGAAGAATTGTCTTTATAAACGTATTACTTGTTCATGACGTCTTTTCAAAAATTTACTCCTATAAGGATAAAAATTAAGTAAGTAAGCAAATGACCTAAGCTTAAGTTAAAAGTTAGTTAAACTCCAACTTTTAGCGCTAACTAAGACCTTAGAAAAATTCAGTGATAAGTGTTGCCTTCATGAAAACAAGAAACTGCCGTACTGGACCTCTAACCAGGTGCTCAGTCTTCAAAACTCACAAACTCACAAACCTTGTTGACTTCAACGTGAAATATGTTAATTTATATAAAATTGTATTTACATTTAAAATTTTTATTCCTTACTTACTTACTTACTTACTTACTTGGGTGGCCATAACAACTCAAAAGCTCTCTCCAGGCGCCTCTGCTTCGCGCACGCCTTCTCCAATCATTCACACCAAGCGTGGATAGGGTTTCCTCGGCTTGGTCTCTCCTTCGGAGGCATGGTCTTCCTCTTCGTCGTCGCCCAGCGGCTTCCGCATCAAACACCTTTTTCGCCGGAGCTTCTTCGTCCATACGCACTACATGTCCCAGCCAGCGCAGACGTTGAATAGTGATGCGCGTACAGTTCCTGGTTCATTCGAATACGGTAGTCGTCGCCGACGTGAACAGGACCGAAGATTTTGCGAAAAATTTTTCTCTCAAACACCCCAAGCGTGGCTGCATCAGTCTGCGACACAACCCCTGCTTCTGCGCCGTAAAGTAGCACGGGTAAGATGAGCGTCTTGTAGAGTGTCAGTTTTGTCGGGCGACAAAGAGAGACCATAGCAACACCTATTAGCAAGAGTTAGTCTTCGCTTTATCTCCAGGCTGACATCGTATTGAGTGTTCACGGCGGTGCCAAGATAGCTGAATTCCTTGACAACTTCGAAAGTATAGTTGTTCGCAGTAACAAAGGATCCAATACGCCGCGTCTCCCTGTTTGTGGACAGCATATACTTTGTTTTGCCCTCGTTCACCGTCAAACCCACTTTCGCTGACTCTTTTTCGATAGCAGAGAACGCAGCAGTAACATCTCGCTTACAACGTCCAATGATATCAATATCATCGGCATATGCAAGGAGCTGGACACTTTTGTAGAAAATAGTGCCATTACGATGTACACTGGCTCTTCGCAACACCCCTTCCATCACAAAGTTGAAGAGGTTGCAGGATAGTGGATCGCCCTGTCTGAAACCTCGTTTGGTATCAAATGGTTCGTAGAGGTCCCTTCCTACTCTGACGGAGCTGGCTGTGTTGCTCAACGTCATTCTGCAAAGCCGCACCAGCTTCGCAGGTATACCGAACTCAGACATGGTGACATACAGGCAATGCCGTATCGGGCTATCGAAAGCAGCTTTAAAATCGATAAAGATATGATGGGTATCGATCTGTTTTTCGTGGGTTTTTTCCAGGATTTGACGTAGTGTGAAGATCTGGTCTATGGTGGACTTACCAGGTCTAAAGCCGCACTGATAAGGCCCAATCAGTGTGTTGGCAAACGGCTTAAGTCTTTCACACAGTACAGTCGACAGGACCTTGTAAGAGATGGCAAGAAGACTGATTCCCCGGTAGTTAGCGCAGATTGTCGGGTCACCTTTCTTCAGTATAGGACAAAGGACACTGAGATTCCAATCGTCGTGCATGCTTTCTACTAGCCATATTTTGCAGATGAGTTGATGCATACACCCTATCAGCTCATCGCCACCGGTCTTGAACAATTCAGCAGGCAGGCCATCGGCACCAGCCGCTTTGTTGTTCTTAAGTCGTTGGATCACAACTCGTACCGCGTCATGGCTAGGTGGTGGTACGTCCACACCATCGTCGTTGATTGGTGGCATCGGGTTGATTTCCCCAAAGGCGGGATTGGTGGAGTTATCGCCAGCAAGCAGCTTGGAAAAGTGTTCCCTCCATAATCTCAGTGTACCCTGCGTATCCGTAACCAGATTTCTATGTTCATCTTTACAGGTAGATGCTCCGGGCTTGAAACCTTGGATCAGACGCTTGACTTGTTGGTAGAATTTTCGAGCATCATTCCTGCCCCGTAACACGTCGAGTTTCTCACGATCGTGCCTTTCCTGCTCTCGTTTCTTGCGTCTGAAAAGGCGGCTCTCTTCCTTCCTCTTTCCCGGTAGTTTTCATGCACGGCTCGCGTTGCTGCTGACTGCAGGGATCTTTTGTAGGCGGCGTTTTTCACTGCAGTAGCTTCGCGACACTTCTGGTCATACCATTGATTTCATGGAAGTGGGCGTCGGAAACCAATGACTTCCTCAGCGGCAGAGCGCATGGAGCGGGATATTTGCGCCCAAAGTCCACCGGCATCAGCGGGTAGAGAGTCAGGTTGAAGGAGCAGTTCTGAGAGGCGAGCGAAATAGGCTTCGGCCGTCCGATGTGATTGCAGCTTAGCGACGTCCAGCTTTCGTTGCGTACCAGAGCGTACATCCTTTGCATTGCACAGCCGCATGCGTATCTTGCCTGCAACAAGATAATGATCGGAGTCAATATTGACTCCCCGGAACGTACGAACATCTAGCACGCTGGAAGCATGCCTTCCGTCGATCACAACATAATCGATTTGGTTGCGTGTTTTCTGATCAGGGGACAGCCAGGTGGCCTTGCGGATTTCAATGTGTTGAAATCTGGTGCTACATACTACCATGTTTCGCGCCGCGGTGAAGTCGATAAGCCGTAGACGGTTGTTTGAGGTGGTCTCGTCAAGGCTGAACTGACCGACAGTGGGGCCAAATATACCTTCTCTTCCGACCTTTCCGTTGAAATCCCCGAGTACAATTTTAACGTCATGGGCCAGGCAGCGGTCGTATACTTCCTCGAGCCTCGCATAGAAGGCATCTTTGACAGCATCGTCCTTTTCCTCGGTCGGGGCGTGCGCGCAAATCAAGCTCATGTTAAAAAATCGAGCCTTTGTTCCCATTTTTGATAAAAAGTTTGAACAGATTTTAAAACCAAAATGGTTTGGCGACGGAGCTTTTAATAATCTAGACAAAGCTGTTGATATAGAACAATTTATTTCACTATTTTAACAGCCTACAGTAGCAATTCTTTAATTAAATAAAATTGTATAATATCATTTTAATCGCAATGTTTAAGCACTTATGAAATTCTATTTATTCTCAAAACTTTTCCCATAGGATGCTGTATATGCAATGTGTTATTGTGATAAAAATCAGAGAAACTGACATAATTTGATCGATTTTTGGTTTAAATGCAGAGTGTTACACTTGAGTATTTCTTTTCATATTGACCTGTGATATCTGGAGCTTAGTAACTCAGTTTGTATCCCATGGCTACGTAGTGAAGTATATTTTTATATATAGCGCTCTAATCCGAATAATTCCGAAATATATTTCATATAATATGTATATGTCTAGTTTATATGTACAAGATTTTCAGTACAAAAATATATTTCCAGAGTATTGTTGTTCATATTATTTCGCTTTGTACCACAACTTGTAATGTATTTTTAAATAGCACAGAAAAAGATGCTCAAAGTTTTCATTGCTCAACTACCCTTTTGGCCATGATCCTGCCATGTGTTTTGAATACGACTGTCATTTAGTTTCTTTGTAGCTTCCTTTTGGGTTGTACGAGTCCTATTTACATAGGACAATCAAAGGCGAAGAAACCTTCATATTGCTGCTGACTTTGTTCTTTTTCATTTTTGCTATTTCTACAATTTCTGCTGGTGTCGTGTGTCCAGCAGCAATATTAAGACATCATCAGCATCATTGGTAGTGGCAGCATCAAAAGGAAATCTTTTTGCAAAGACATTTTAATGCGCGCGGTGGTACGCAAGGTCTTATGTTCTTACTTACACATCGACAGACGGGCAACATTGTTGATGCTGTTACCAATGTTAATGTTGCCGCTGCTACTCCTTTAGTTGTCATAATTAGTTACTTTACGATTGTTGTTGCTGCTGCTGCTGCTGCTGTTCTGTTGTTTTTATTATTGCTGGTATTGCTATCATGAGTTTTTAACTTGTTCTTTACTTTGATAAACCCACTAGACCCAAAGGGTTACTTGTTTGTTTTATTGTTGTTGCTGTACACTTTGGTGTATACTGGTGCATAAAATAATTTGGAATTTTCAAAGGTTTCTTTATTGTTTTGCCTTTCTTCGCTTCATTTCAGTCCCTTAGGATGATGATAATGATGAGAGCTGATGAGAAACACCGCGCATATTTTGAATTGGAAAATTATTACATAATTGAAATAATTTAGGAAATTTTCATTAATTTAGATAATTGTTGCCAAATTAAAATGAAAAAAGGCTTAAGCCAATATTATGCAATGTAATCCGATATCAGTGAACTTACTTGTTTGTTCGCGTTGTGTTAGGTATTTGTGATAATTTGACTTATCAGATTTCCAAGTATTCAGTTTGTAATTTAAAAGTTATAATTTTAATAAGCCAATTTCATTGAAATAATCATGGGTTATTTCGTATACAAAGTAAATATTATGTCGCATTTAATTACCAGAATAAAACTTAAATAATTAGTATCACAAAATATAATGCGTGTCAGTGATGGCATTTTTGTCTTGTGGAAATGTACTGAATGGAGAGTTTAAATGTACTTTTTAGATGCAGAATGTACTTTTTTGATATGAACATGAAAAACTTACTTAAAATTACAAAAACTTAGTTAAATTTAAAGATTTTTACAAAAGAAATAAGTACTCCAGGATAAATTTGCACAAAAAAAAATAATAATTTTTTGAAATTGTCGAAATAAGCCAAATGCACCGAATGTACTGAAAACTTTTCGCGACGCAAATGTACTGAAAAAAGCACAAATGTACCGAAAATTCCATCACTGCTACCGATGCTTTATTTTAATTTGTGCTTAGGCAAATTCAAAAATATGTATTTATGTCGGGGTAGTAGCACCTTTGATCCTTTGAGCGAGTACATGCGTTTTTCTGTTCAATATGAGCGCATTAGCCATATGTTTTTAGTTTCTTAGTTATCTGATAATTTACAGATGACACCTTAGCATTGAAAGCTTCAATTTACTGTTCACGTATGATGTCGCTTGAGCGCGTTAAACTCAACTCCTTTGTTTACGAAGTTTCTCAAATATTTGACAATTTAAAGATGACAACATTATGGCATTAATTTTCAATTAACTTTTCCTATCTGCTTAAAAACACTATTACCATATGACATCACTTGAGCGCATTAACCGCAAAACCTTTGTTTTCGAAGTTTATCAATTATTTGATAATTTTATTGAAAATTTCAATTAATTGTCCATATCTGTTTACACTATTACCGTATAAGCGCAATAACCACAGCTTTTTTGTTATTAGATTCTTAATTATTTGATAATTTAAAGATGATTCAGTACTTCTGATTAAACTATTCTTACATAGTTCATTTAGGCATCAAGTTGTAAGTAATAATTTTTCTTAAGTAAAACAAGAAGATTTTATAAAACAACTTTTATATGAATTTAAGAAAATAAATAAATTGAAAAATATGTACAAATGGCTGAGCAGGGGGAACTTTTTCTTATTTGTAAAAGCCGAAGATTATTAGAAATAAAATCCAATATGATTCGATTCTCACTGGTTCTAAGGTTCGCACAGCAGGAAATAAATTAAAAGATAAAACAAGTTAAGATGTTGCCACGCCCACTGGTGCTATTTGAGCCACTTTTCATTCAGATATACTATATAGCAACTGAACGACTTACATTAAATTTCATACCAATTACTGCAATACTTTACTTAAAACAGCGCTTACAAATTATGTTTATATGGGAGGTGCCACTCCCGCTATTGCAATCCCATCAAAATTCATTTAATTTTAAAGCTTATAGTAACTTACATCTATACATCAAATTTTCTGAAGATTCTTATATCACACTATCTATAACAATAAACGAGTGTTGCTTATATGGGAGGTGCCACACCCACATGTACTATTGGAATAATTTTTGTAATAAAAGAACTTGTAGAAATTATATCTACGTCATTAAATTTCATAACAATTTTGTTGTTAGTTCTCTTAATATAACCTTTATAATTACTGTGGGCTGTGCCATGCCCTTCAAAGAGTTGTTTTCAGTAAAATGGCTATGCTTGCATTGATGACTGCTTTGTCTGATATTTTTATGAAAATTGTTTGTGCCAATTCTGAACTGTTGAAAAGTGCCACTCCTACTTTTACAATTCCGCCCACTATTGGCAAAATTTAAGATTTATATGAAATACATATATCCGTTAAGCAAATTTCATCAAAATATTTTGCACGTATTACGAAATAAAATTAAGGTTAAGATTTAGGGCTGTAAGAAATTTTGAGGACTAGAAACCTAGCCTAATCCTAATCTCGTTCACAAGTGCCATAAATCATTAAGTTTCATCAAATCGCTTCAACTTTTTTTAAAATGGACCTGGGTAAATATACATAGAGTATGGGCGGTAGGCATGTCCGTAAACCGATTTCACCCATTTTCAATGGCAATATGCTTGCAAAAAGGTGTGACCTGTGTATCACAATTTCATTCAATTTGCTTTGTTGGTTTTCTCGTAAACCTGATATCAACAGACGGACAGACAGACTGACGAACATAGCTAAATCAGCTCAAGCGGTGACGCTGATCAAGAATATATATATACATGTGCATACCTGCCACGCCCCCTTCTATGCGTTACAAATGGAATGTAAAAGTGAATATATCCTCTGTGTAGGGTATCAAAACACCAAATTCAATTTCTTAAAGATAAAAAACTAAGCTTTCCTTAAAATGAACAAGGAAACTAAGTCAAAACACACTGCCACTAACGACCAGTGATGGCATTTGGGTCTTGTGAAAATGTAATGAATGGAGAGTTGAATAAACATGAAAAAGTTACTTAAAATTTAAAAAAACTCAGCCGAAGTTAAGCTTTTCACAAAATAGAAAATAATCCAAGCATTACTCGGGATAAATTTACTAAAAAAATGCTAATTTTTAGAAATTATCGACATGTTTCGAAAATACACTGTGAATGTACCGAATGTTCTGAAATTAAGCCAAATATACCGAATGTACTGAAAACTCTTCGAATGTACTGACGACGATTTTTCTCGACGCAAATGTACCGAAAAAAGTACAAATGTACCGAAAATGCCATCACTGGTGCGTGACAGTTAGATTTCGTCGAAAACCTCACATTTTTGAATTCTCGAATAACTATTCTTATTTTGCAGAATTTATAAAAAATTAAAATTGACTTTTTTTTCAAAAATTCCATGTTTTGAAAACTTTCTTTATGGAGTAATTCATTTATTGTACAAAATTTTGAAAAATTGTATCGCTACAATGATGCGACTCATGCCAAATTGATTTGAACCAAGTATCAGAGCCTTCAAGTTTCAACTAATGCTTTATGCACGCCGCTTATCACTGGTTTCGCTAAGAACGATTTTTTTAGACAGAAGTTCTGCAACCAATTAGGTGTGTGGGGATATAGAACACGATTTGTGTGCAATATATAGTTGCTGCGAACAGCAACTTCCGGACTTTAGTCAAACTTTCGTTCACAGAAAAAGACCAAAAAATTTACAATTGTAACCACTTTATCATACCAACTTAGTTTAGCGAAATCAAAATTTTTTCAAAATCACGGAAATAGTATAAAAAAAGCTTATAAGTAGTTTCTATTTTTAAGAAGATATTTTTAATAAGATAAATATGTGCAATTGCGAAATTAAATCTTTCTCTAAAAACAAAAAGGAACAATATATAAATACAATTTTACCTTTTCACCTTGGAAATGTGTTTGGGATAATATTTGTTACCTCAAACTTTCAAAAAATACTCTCAAATTTGTTTCCATTACAAGAAGGACCTTGCTTAAATATGCCAACGATAACTTTATAAGTCCTAAGTATTTGCTTAACTATTTTACCTTATATATATTATAAAACATGTTACAATTTTCATGTGGAAACTAATAAAAGTTTTTTTCTTATTTATTCTTCTATCTTACAGGTAAGCCCAATTGAAAAACTACACTAATATGAAAAATTTTGTAAGTGAAATAAGAAAATAGTACTTAACTTAAACAATTTAAATATGTGCATATCTAATTTCAAATGTTAAGTTTTACTTTTACGAATACTTATATTTGTGCCAACACAAGTTTTTACTTAACAATTTTGTGCGTGGACTATAACCAATATCTTTTTTTATCATGGTAATTTATGTTGAATAGAAAGACATTGTCAGCAAAAGTTGTCCATTAACAGCTTATCAAAGAAAAAGTCAACTTTTGTAACATGGGTCGAAGCATAGATACAAAGCAAAAAAAAACAAATCTGATATAAAATATGGATCAAAGAAAGTGCAGCCCTTAACAATACAGATTAAAATGATTTCTAAATAAATAACCATTTATAATAATAACAACACTCGTAACGACCAACTGACGATGAAAAGATGAGGTTCATTGTGGTTTGTGATAATGACAGCCGTAAAAGCCACAAAAAGCAACAGCAACAACAACCAACCAACGAACCACTACTTATTTATGGAACTAAAAAGAAAAAAACCTCTTACTCAATGCATATCCGGCAAATGTTAGTGACTAAAATGATAAAAAACTAACAATAAGTTAAACTTTTCAGGGAGTTTTTTATGTGCTTAGTATATAGTACATATAGTAAATACGTACGGATGTAGTTGCTTTCAATTTAATAGATACTCGTACACGTACGCATTCGTTCTTGTCGCATTTGCGAGGATGACATCAATGTCAGCCACAGATACTTTTTTAGTTTGACAGCTAAATGTTCAACTTAAGAGTGAGAGAGAAAAAATAAGTTGACAGATAAAATGAAAAAGTTTTACTCATTTTCTCCTTTCTGCATTTGAAATTAAATAAACTGAAATGATGCTAAGTAAAATAAAAATTTGTTTGAGTGGTCAAAATGTGAGAGCTTGTCATATCGTTTTTTAGAAAATACAGTAATTATCCACTACCCCAAGAATTTGCCACAGAAGACTTACTTACATTATGACCTACCATTTTATGCATCATAATTTAATAATATAGAAATAAGTTCATTATTTAAGATAATTGCCTGTCCTTTTTATAAAAGTTTTAACAAACAATTGATTACTTTAGGGCTTGAGCACAAAACTTTTCCAACATCATTTAAAAATTACTTATCACAATTTGGCCTGCAGCAGCTTAAAATATATGTTGACGGTGAATTTTCAATTTTCTTTTACCAAAATGTGAAGATTTCGCTATTTGATTACACTAGTTTACAAATAAAAAAGATCTAGTTTCTCATAGACTTTTTTCCATATATTTTGAGGCGTAGATTCCAAAAATGGCAACCATTTTTTTGTTCTTAAGAATCGTTTTTGAGATATCCCCAAAAAACCTCTTTTTCGGCACTTTTTTCATATATTTGGCTATATCTCAATGAATATTTTTTTCGACTCAGCGCTCGAAAGATATTTTTATTCCCTTTCTTATGATATGATGTGTGCTGGAATCGAATAAGATTTGATGGAGTTACAAGCACTCAAAGTCCAAAAAAACTTAATTTTTTGGTCTTTTTTAAAAATCACTGAATTTCAATCGCTCCATTTGAATAAAAAATTGTTACTTTTTCATATTTTTTAGAATTAAAAATGAAAGACAATTTTTTTGCAAATATTTTAAGTATAATTTTGTGGAAATCAGACAAAAAATGTCGAAGTTATTCGAGAAAACTGTAAAAATCTTGCAATAAAATTGAACGAATTGGTTCTGAGAAACCAGATCTCGAGATGAACCCCAAATTTGTAAACTAGTGTTATAGACTTTGTCAAAAATTCAGTTTTCAATAAATTTCCAATAATATTTTCTAACTAAGATTGGATAGTTCTTGGCTGAAACGTTCATGGACATATGAAAATGTCAGGCATTCTAAAAATTAATAAATTCTAACCATTTTTTGAGGCAGAAAACTAAAGTCGATTTATTTTTGGTGTATCGGAGTCTCTGTGAGACTTTCTGTATAATTTTTAGATATAATCTGCTATAATAATGCATAGTCTCTGAATTAAAGATTTTTATTGATCACCCCTCCCCCTTGGTGAGATTTGGTAAGACTTTGCCGGACTCCCTCCCTCCCTATTTTAACTCACGTAATTTATGGACGGCACCTAAATTTGAATATATGAATTTTTTATTGAATGCGAGCACTATGTTACTCAAAATATTTCCGACATAGCATCTTTTTATTAATTTTTTTTGCTATTCTTCAATCTTTCCTATGCATGTATCTGCTTTCAAATCGAAATTCCAGACATAACTTTGAAAAAATATACAAGTAGACTGATGCGCTCTTTCAAAATATAATTCATGTGCCGGGAAGGGAATTTAAATTTGAAAGAATTCTTTGCAAAATAACATAAATAACCAAAAAAAAAAATAAATAATTTGTAATTTCGTAGGTATTTTCTGAAATAGTTTTATCAATAACAAAATTAATGTTAAAACAAATTTATGTATTATATTTATATTGAACGTATCAATTTTTATTGTTCCACCTTGAATATACATACATAAATTAGAGATAGTCTTAACTTCAAGAAAAACCATGGTTGAAGAGTGTGCTCCAAAAACAAAAAAAGATAAAAAAGTGGCCGGCTAAAATAAAAATTTCGGTGGAAATGCACAGAACTCAATTCTATAGTTACTTTCGTTACACATTTGTTTTTGTACAATGAAAACAAAATATTTTTTTTTGTTTGTGTTATTTTAACTCATTTCAATTTGTTCGAAATATTCGATATATTGCGTAATCTCATTTCGGAATTTTGTGTTTGCGTTACGTTGCGATATGTTAAAGTTTTACAATCCTGAGAATTTTCTTTTTACCAATTTTTTCCATTAATTTTTTTTATTCAATGTAATAAAAAGCTTTTGTTACATAATATGTAACATTCATCTATTGATAAAAAAATGTTCTAGCTGTAGCACGCTTGAAATTTTACAATGAAAAGGTTGTGATAATAACCAGCATAAATTAAATTTAATTTTATGTTTAGTAAAAAAATGTTATTGTTCGCTGATATATGAATAATCTGAGGTTTGTGTTTGACAGTTGGCAGTTTGTTAAAAAAAAAAAAAAAAAACAAATAGTTTGAAAAGTTAAAAGCATGTGAAATGATAATGACACTAGGGTCAATAGTGCACATAGTCATACCGTATATTTTTTGCCGATTTTATTTATTGATTTACTTATCAAAAATATTTTTGAAAATATAAAATTGCCAAAATAACTCTAAGGAAAGAACTTCAATATGTATGTTCAAAGTTCTTGACTTATTATTAAAAATTCTTAATTTTTCCGGACGATTAACATAATGACAACTTTTTGTATTGAAAAAAAAAAAACTTCCTTCTAATGAGCAATTGTGGATAAATTAACCATACCACCCTTTACAATGCTGTATCCTCCTTAAATACCGCTGCTGACACTCATCGAACTGTCGGAAATGCTTCTTTTTTTATTAATGGTGTTTTTCAGACTTACCTCTTTCGAAGAATATCTGACGTCGGTGAGTTTTGCTTACATGCTGAGAGTTTGTCATTGTCATTAGCCAGCCAAAAGCTATTTCTGTCATTGCAATGTTAACAGTCTTTCTTGGTGCATATAACATATTTGTATTATCATCGAGGTTGTAAGTGCATTAGTGATTTTTCGACACGTTTGCATCTAAAAAAACTACACTCAAAGCAGGAATTGTGTTCCTCTGAATCATTAAATTTGCATTTAAATTCTTTTTTTGGTTAATTTTGCAATTGACTTTGACAATTTTAAAGGAAATTAAATTTTATTTAAAAAAACTTGAAAATTAAACGTCTGAGATTAATAGCTCTCAAGAGTTAGAAGTTGAACCATGGGGAGTGTTGTTTTGAGTAACCACATTCTTATATAATATATTCTACAAGTGCACTTATGTGGTTAAATTTAAATATTTTTTAGAATCATTTATCTGACATGTTTAAATTTAAGAATCTCTTATCCTTTCCATTAAAATGTTTATTTAAGTTTTCTGTTTTGTGTGGTGAGATTAATAATTTTTTTTTAATTTGAATGTCTGTAACTTTGATATTATTTGTAACGTAACATTTTTAAAGAACAATTATTTATCTAAATGTTGATATTAACCTAATATCTGAAATCCTAACACTCCTCTACATTTGTATATGATAAAACTTAGTCGGCATTGGACAACCTCTGAATTCTTAAATTTCCATTAAATTTTTCTTTTTTCTTAAGAATCTTCAAGTGAATTGCAAAAAAATAAAATAATTTGTCCAAAGAAAAAAAAATACACTTCAACGACAAATCGATGAAGTTCTCATGAATAAAAAGACATACCATCTACGTGGAATGTTTCACACTAAAATAGATATTTTTGCTGTAATATTTTGTTTTTAAGTTTGTATGCTGGCTGCCTACTACTTTGCATCAGTGATGGCATTTTCTGCACATTTTTATTTTTTTTAATACATTTGCATCGTGAAAAATCGTCGTCAGTACATCTTACAAGATTTCAGTACATTTTCGGTACATTTTCAGTACATTTCGATAATTTCTAAAAATTACTAATTTTTTAGTAAACTTATCGCCTGTACTAAACTTTGCTGACATTTTTTCTTTTCGTTTTTAGTAAAAAATTACTTTTCATGTTCATGTCGAAAAAAGTACATTCGTCATCTATTTCAACACTCTATTCAGTACATTTCCACAAAAACCCAAAGGCCACACTACTTTGTATATGTAGCTGTAGGCAGTATGCATGCTGGTTTCCTGCTTTGTACACATAACTGCAAGCAGTCTGTATGATGGCTGCATGCCTGGCTCATGGAGCTGTATGCAGTCTGATTATTATAGAATATATTCTATATGTTTGTATGGAGATATAAGATGGCTCATGGAGCTGTATGCAGTCTGTTTATTATATGAATATATTCTATATGTTTGTATGGAGATATAAGATGGTCTTGACTTTTTGCAGCAAGCTGGAGATGTATACAACTTGTCAAACTATACATGCACTTTGTGAGCAATGTCTTAAAGCAATGTGCCTTTCCTTTGTGATACATACAAAGATACAAACTGCTTACTGAGCTTCCATTACTTTCTAAAAAGAAGCTGCAGTTGTGGCCTACAAATAGTTTGGTCGGTGTTGTTTAAGATATATTTGCTACTGGGATATGCACATACACAGAAAGTAAAAAATAATTAATTTTTTTGCAGCTTGACTTATGTTTTTTAAATTAAGTGATGAAGCGTTCGTGTCAATAGCACTTTTTTGTAATTTTTCATCCATTCCAGCTATTGCTTTTTGAAAAATCGTAATTTTGTTTTCATTCGAATGAGAGCTCAGTTCGATTGAAATATTCATCACGGTTACCAAAAACTATTTTAAGCAATGAAAAAAGTGAAAATGAGTGAATCTCATTAGTTTTCACAAATTTTTTCTACACGTTCAACCTTTTCACATTAAAATTGCTTAAACTACTAGAAAAAAAAGGAACGTAATGCGAACATGATAAAAAAATATCCTTGAAAAGTTACAAAAATGTTCATAGCAATGCTATAATTTTATTTTGCTTCAGTTTATTATTTTTCACTCAGGGTCCAGCACTAATTGAAAATGATGCATGGAGTCGTTCAGCTTTTCAGTCATTCATTTGAAAATTCAAAAAAGAAAAAAAATTCTTGTGTTACTTCTCATTAGCATTAGGGGCAGGTTACAATCGTTAGTGTTGATTTCAGTTTTTCAAAATTCTTATACCCTTGAATATATTTTAAAATGCATTAGTATTAGTACATAAATTAGTGTTTTTAATAAATATATCAGCGAGTTAATTAATGTATGCATCCTTTTGTTTTTAACTCAAAAATCCTGAAATAAAAATAGCGCAACATTTCATATGATATGTTGCAGCTTTTGTTGTATGATTTTGAAAATTATTTTCAAAATCTATCATTTTTACATTAAAAATATTATCGAGATGTTAAAAAAAAGTACTAGCAAATGACAAATTATGCTATAAAAATTTTTCTAGGCTGATTTGTAGTAGATGGATAATTAGGGAAAAGAAAGCAAAGTTTTGTAACAAGACTTCACTAAAACGTAAGAAGAAACAAACATAAAAATTGTATAAAATATGAATTACGATGCTTAAGTGTGCACACATGTATCATACTTGTAAGTGTATGCGTGTGTGCGACGCCACTTAACATCACTTGTCACTTTTGGCAGGCAACATGAGAAAAGTGTCGAAAAATAAGTCAAGCAACATAATGATAAAAAAGAAATAAAAAATAAATACAATATAAAAAACAGTGAAATCCTTTTTCTTCAATTTTTCTGATGTTTCCTTTTTCTCTCTTCAATGTACTATGTCATCCTTTATGATGTTCAAGTGTATGCGTGTGTCTTTGTGTGTTAGTGTTAAGATGTCATCTACAGACATTTTGTGCAACTTCCGCTTATGACGAAGAAATTCCAATAACACAACATGTGGCGGCTGTTTCTTGTGAATTCACTGTGATGCGAATAACATGGGTGTGGCTAAAATCGATCAAGAATTTTATGCACAAGAAAATGTTAATAATTTTATTAGTTATTTAAAATCGTACAAGCATACCCATAGAAGCTAATTCATTAAACTTAGGCTTTATAAAATTGAGGTAAAAATGTGAGAAATTAAATTATTTCAAAAAACCTTTTATGTGCAAGCTAATTTTTTTTTGTCACAGAAGTATCACTGTGCATCGGCTGCTTGTGTGTAGTTCTTGTACTGACAAGACAAACGTCTTAATACTACAAGTATTCGTATCACGTCGTAAGCAAATAATTTAACTGCCTCCTTGATGTGGGTGCTGAATTGGGTACATAGGTTAAAAGGAGAGTAAAGTCTGCAATAAAATGCAGTTCTTGCAAAAATGGCACAGTTATAAATTCCCAGATATACGCACACTTGCTCAACAATTTTGTGCGATTATGTTTGCGAAAATGCTGACTTATTACAGCTCTTATTCTTGTTAGATTCTTATAGTGCGAAGAAAATTAAATTAAGGCTTGTAGTTACTAATAAATTGAAGTATTTATATGATATATAATACTCTATTTGTTCCTAACTTTTCGTAATAGACTTTTAACCTGAAAATATAGTACACGGCTTACACGTTTTTGACGTTTTAGCACTTGCAACACTAATAATGCAGTTATTTTCAAAAATATCTTAGAATCAGCGCTGCCACTTTGCTACTATCGTAGCAAATTTGCTACACTTAAGCAAAAAATAACACATTTGCGACTTTGCTACCCACTCTCATCAAATGGATCAATTTTGCTACATTTTTCCCATTTCCATATAATTTTGTGTTTTTCATATAATTTTTCTTACTTTTTCTCCTGCAATTTTTTAATTAAACACATTTTCCAATTTATTGGCAACTCTGTATCAGCACTAGCTGAATTGTGAACCAAACAAAGTTTTCATGATTTCTAATGCCAGTTACTTTTCAAAAAAATTGCTTGCTTTGCCACACAGCAGTGCATCTGCAGAGCGAATTTTTTCAGACATCAATTTAATAAAAAATAAAAAAAGTAACTCCTACAAAATAGATACCATAGATTTTATAATGGCTGCAAAATGTTTGATCTCAAATAAGGACACTTTATGGATGCCTTAAATAGATTTTAATCAGATGAATTATATAATATGTTTATGAACTATTAAGCCCAATTTCCATGTGATCTTATCTTAAGCCCAATTTCCATGTGATCTTATCTTATCAAATATCAGGGAGGACATCACATGCTATTAAGATAGCAAAGGCATGCTATGAATTGGGTTCTGTTCCCATGCTTTTTCTTTCTTAAAAAAATTTGATTTGATATCAATGATATGGGATAAGATAAGATCACATGGAAATTGGGAATTGGAAATTCTTATTTATGTGAATTGTAATTTGTTAATCACATTTATGTTGTGTACTGTTGCATCATTCTGAATTTCAATGCGATATTTTCGTTTTATAAAAAAGTTTATGTTTAGTTTACTGTTCAATAAACGATAGTTCAGCCAATTATTGACTCTTGCTACGCAATTTTGCTACAAAAATTTTATCCAAAGTGGCAGCACTGCTTAGAATACTCTTTTGATAAAAAAAAACTTCGCTCTATTTTTGAGCTGTTTCAATTTTTTCATTCTCAGTTGGAAAGGGAATAATCCCAAGAGTATTCCTAGGGCAATCCAAGCTTTATGTTTCTTTGAGTGGAACAATATTTTATTGTTCCATTAGGAGTTTCATTTTCAAATATAAAATTTTTTTTTTCCTTGGGGGAGAGAGAATATGCGAATTTAGAAATTTAAGCCAGTAAACTTCTGTCCTTAACTGATTTATTTATTCGTCAGCTTTTTGAAAAGATATTTTAACCCTGGAACGTTACACTTATTTTAACCCTAATTAAGTCAGGACACTTCTATAACGAATCAAATCAAAATGTGCCTCTGAAGCACATATGAGAAAATTATGAATTTTTAGTTAGATTTACAAAAGAAATATTTTATTTTAAATTCATTTTATATAATAAGCTTTAGGAAATAATAAGAACCTAAATATATATATAATATATATACTAGATCATGATATTTGTAAGGAATTTTGGAAGCATGCTCGTTGCAAGTATTTTTGTCTCATATATGAGGCAATTGCTCACACATTCTGCACAGCTTTAGAAGACACATGTAACATCTTAGCCGAGAATTTCCTTTTTTACTGGTGCTAGGCTCTGTAATTTTTTGATCCGAATTTGCTGCGATGTAATATGTGGAACAACGATGTTCTGAACTATTTTTTTCAAAAATAGCTTCCGTCGTAATCCTCGTTTAGTTTTGTTCCAATCGGGATATTTACTCAACCATATAACAAAGGCAGATATTGCTAACATAGTGAATTTAAGACAGCAATAGAAGGCCTTTGATTTTTTTGGAACATAACCAGAAAGTGTCATGTTTTTTCTGAATGCAAATAACGTATTTTCACTTTCTCTTTTTTTATTTGGAAGTTATTTCTGTTTGTGTTTACAACAACAGTGTTTATAGCATCGTCATCAGAGAAAAGACCAAACTCATCGGCAGTAGCATCAATATGTTAATCTGGTGGTAAAATAACTTTATTTATCGCTTCGCGAATGAAGTTTTGACTGCGGAGAAGAAGTCTAGATGGAGCGGCACTTGGCGATAAGTTCCAGATGGTTCCATATTTTCCAACGAACATATTAAAGTAAAAGCATTTAATTGTTACTCGTTAAGACTAACCACGTCTGAGCATTATTCATCTATTTCGATATCAGAATCCTCATATTCTCTGACACACTCATAGTCATTATCTCCGCCTTCGGAAGCAAAGTTCCTTCCCCATCATCACTTGTTTCGAATGCATGAAAATCCTCCTCGTCCTCACCACTCTCGTTGATTACTCTTTCAATTTCTTCTCTCGTGATAAGTGTTCCTTTAGAATACAGTGATTCAAATTTGAATTTTCAAAATTTTTGTATGCGAAGTCTCATATGTGCCTGAGAGGCACATTTTGAGTTGATTAGGTACATTTTTAGTTTTTTTGAAATAAAATGCAATCCAAAGCTTATATAAAAATGAAAAGAAGTATTTTATGTACAAAAATAGAGAGAAAACAAAGTCAAGTAGTTTCATTAATATTCTTGTTCATATAAAAAAGTTACAGTTCTTTAAAGTCAAAAATGTGCCTCTGAGGCACATGTTGACTTAATTAGGGTTAAATACGTTAACGTTATACTTCGTCGAATCGACGAACTTTTTTTTCAAAACATTATTTGGGGTAAACTTTTCAAATTAAAAATTCACAAAAATCATTTTCACTTAACTCATTTGTTCAGAAACAAAACTTATAAATAATTTTTTTTTTTGGCTAAAAATCCATAGTATTTTTGCTAACGTTTTTTAGTTATTTTTTAAGGGAACTTTTTCATAGTACGAAAAATAAGGAAACAAAAACAAATTTGACTTAATACACTTATAGTCTTTCAATATTACATATAAAAAAATATAAAAAAAAAAATCCTTCATTAAGCTAATTTTGAGCAGGACTTACAAAACTCAGCGTCTTGTTTTGACGACGCTGTACCGCTGGATTTTACGTTTGGTGGCTGTTTACGCGACGAACGTCCATTTGCGACAAGCTTATTTACAATTTGTTAATGAACAAATAGTGAGAGTGCGTCGTTGATTCGACGAAGTAAAACGTTCCAGGGTTAATGAAGTTTTCATACTAATCAAAATAATGGCAAATATCCTAAATATTAGATTTTTTTGAAAGCATATTGAAATAACAAACAAATCAAGCTTATGGGTCAAAAAAAAAGTGCCTGCAAAACTAAATTGAGATACTACATTTATTTTCAAACTTCTTTAAATATATGGCAACTAGTAAGCCTGGCAGACATTACCGGTAATAGTTACTGCGGTATAAATATTTTTATTTTTTTTACTAAATCCGAGGCTGTACACCGCCTATTTTTCCATTGAAATTTACTTTTGCCTGTACTTTTTATACATGAGCCGAGTCTCATTTATCTGCGTCAAATCGTTGCTGAGATACGATGAATTTAATTTGTCTCTTATATGCTTAAAATCTTCCACAAACCATCAGAAATATATGCACAATATCTTATCCATCTGTGTCAAATAGCTGCTTTTTTCATATGGAAGGAGTGGCACAGTCCATTTTTTTCATTGAAACTTTCTTTGGCCTGTACTTTTTATATATCTATCCCCTTTGTCTCATTCCACAAGTCTCATTTATCTATGTCAAATAATTGATGAGATATGTTGAATTTTATTTTTTTCTCATGTGAAGGCGTAGCATCACCCATTTTTTCCAACTAAAACTTTGTTAGGAACCTTCCACAAGCCATAAGAAACATAGATATTAAATCTTTCGGCAATCGGTTGAACGGAGATCATCTTGTAATCATTTAATTTCTCAAAAATATGCATTCAACGATATATGAACCGTTCATTTTGAAAGCGGTGAGTGGAGAGACTTAAGCCGCTTTCTAAATAAATGGTTCATGTTTGTATCTCAAATGTACCATGTTTCGTTCATTTAAACAGGAAGTGTTTTTATGGTTTTTGTTCAAACAGACTAGTTTTTCATTCAGCTATTTGACGCACTTGTCGCTCTAATATTTGTATTTCTTTTATGCACGTATTTAGCTACAATGACTTATATCTGACCTGTGAAAGCATTTCTAGTGTCCAAAAACTATTAAAGATTGGCACAAAAAAGTCACAATGGGATCCCTTTAAACCGCAAAATTATCATTAATACAGCAGAATGTCAAAAACAAGCAAACATAGCTTGTCATAAATCGGAATAAGAAAAAATAATTTGTATGCCACATAGATATCAACACCGACACAGCCACTAACACTGTAAACAACATCAATAACCCAGTAGGCAAGGGCAGGAGCTAACAGTGCTTCTAGAAGGCCTTCCTTGGTAAGTATAAGGCCTTCCACCCTCCTTTCAAACGTACTTTCTTTTTTATATGAAATGGCCGCAGAAAACAGGCCTTCCTAAGCAGGCTTTCTAAGACCGCTTACCGTAGAAGGACTCTCAGAAGTACTTGACAAAAATTTAATTTTAATAAATTTAAAGACTCTAAATATTAATTGTTTTTTTTTTATCCGCGCCATCTCACTTGAGTTGATATTTTTTTAATGACTTTACAATTTGACAAGGAATACACAAAACTCTACCTCCTTAACATAACATGAAACAACGGAAGACTAGCCTGCACACCTCTCTTAATTGCTAACCATGTGTATACTTTTCATGTCGTATATGTACAATGCATATGACAAAAAAGTTATGCCGAATCATAAAACATTGCAAGACATGAAATAAAAAAGAAACAGAAAAGCGCTAAAGTAAATGGAGTCCTTCTTCTTTGCCTCCTAATATCAGGCCTGATAGCACGTCTGTTGTGGCAAGGCATATTATGCCTTCTGTGATTGTATTTTTATTTGCATGAAAATCTAGTTTTGAGAAGTCCTTATATAATCGCAGCAGTGCTAGCAGGCCTTGCTCATTTGCCTGCTGGGAAACGAAAAATCGCACTTTTGCGCAGTCATAGTTCCACACATAAATATATTTAGAATCATTGAAGCGCAGGGGTGGCCCTTAAAAATTAAAAGTAATTTTGCTCCATACTATCTTAGTATCGAGTAAAAACTACGTATGCAAAATATTCAAGTCAAAATAAAACTAAGGATTTTGTGCATATGGTTTGAAATATAAAAAAATATGTTCTCATTTTCTTCTAACTTTTTTTTTTACGTTTTTAATGTTATTTATAGTTTGTAATCTTTATAGTTTATTGAAAAGAAAATTAGTTTCAGCATTAGGGACAAAATTTCGATTTGGGCACCATTACTAAAGCTATAGTATTTCATTAAGACCTAGTTCATGGAATTGAAAAAAAAAAGTTCTGGCGATTTACTTTCTTTTGACATATATCGATTCTAAATTATGCGTTAAACATTTCCCAATTCAAGCTTCTTTTGTAACTCATACTTTTATCTAAGCTTTGTTACAGCCCATGGTGGAAAATTATTTAACTGCACCAAATTTTAAATCGTAGTCTGCAAAAAACCGACTTACTATTTTCGTAGCCATTTGGTAAGAAATCAGACTCCCTAACGCATATGCTTATGTAGGCACATACTCGCATCCACATACATATATATATATATATATAAACTTTTTCGGGTACATAAAACCACGCACACGGAGAGATAAACGCACTTATTGCAATTTCAAATCCAGCAGAATCCACTGACCGGAAAAAGTCACGTTCCAATATGAAGCATTAAATATATGAAACGTGATATCCTCGTTAAGCGGAAATGAAGAAAAGGGAAACAAATTATAAGGAATATACTGACTGTTGAGTGCTAAATAATCCTTCGCCCTTTCCCATACAACGTTTTTTGATGGAAGCTGCGGTGGTGACGACGAGTGAGTACGCGTAGAAATTCAACTGAGAAATATATTAAAAATTAATGCAAGTAAATTTTTTTCTCTCTTGAAAATATGATTTTATTATGCAAAGGAATTTTGATGGTCGGTTTGGATTTTAAATATTTGAATGTTGTAGGAAACAAAAAAATCTAAATATTATTTCGAGCAAAATACTTTTCAGAAAATATATGAATAAAAAAATTTAAATTTGAAGCTTATGTCGTAATCTTATAGCTCTATTTTTAATCAGTACTGAAAGTAAGCAGACCATAACATTTTTAATCACGAAACAGTTATATTTCGAACACCATGGCGATAGTTTCGATAGCGCTAGAGAATCTATACTAATATCAAGCGATAGTTAACATTTACCACGTTTAATTATGTCAATTTATGATTATCACTCATACGACCTGTTGAGCGCAATTATTATATAGTAACAAAATAATTTGTATGCAAATATGGTGCGCGTCTCAATTCTTCTTAGGATTGATTGAAGATTAACATATGAAAAATCAAAGAAAAATCGATTCTATCTATAATATTGAAAAAGTTTAGAGAATCATTTTTACAAACAAAAAAATTTAGGTTTAAAACATTTCTGTATTTGACACTAATTATTTTTTTTACAATACTAAAACATTCTTAAGCAAACAAAGACTTAAATTAATTTATATAATACCCAATTCCTTTAAAGAAAAATTTTCCAGTCAAATCTTGGAATATGTAATCATAACTTTTTTTGAAAATAATCTTTTTGATATTGAAATACACTCAAAATTCACCGTCAGATAAGCACTAAGCAACATATAAAAATCAGAAATATAAGAGCAAAAAGTCCGAAAAGTGAGCTGCTATTTATGATTTTTTTTTTTTCTTTCCGAGAAAAACCAATGGAGCACTTTTCATTTTCCTGAAGGTCCTTTTTGGCTAAAAAAAAAAAACGTGTTTCTTGCTCGTAACTTTTATTTCTTCACGGAATGGATACCTGAATTTGCTTGAAAAATAAGGATTGCTTTTTTGCAAAAAACTCAAGAAATGTTTTTCCTATTTTTTTTTAAGAATCTGAATATTGTAATAGTTTTTTCTTCGATTGGCCCCAATTTTCCATATAAATAGCAATATTCAAAAAAATACACTGTTGAGTTCACATACTTTACATAAATGCTTGTAAAAACTTAAATTGTCAGTCAATCAATTTTTGTATGTTCTAGAAGAAAGTCAAACAAAAATTTTAAGATATAAGACTTACAAATAGTATCTGTGATATGACTCTTATAACCAAAAATAGGTAAAGCAAATCTCTTTTATTTTCGTTTTTTCTTAAAAAAATTTCAACTTTAAAACCCTATTTCTGAAATTAATTATATGACTGGCAAAAAAGTTAACCCTCTTATTTTATAGATAATTTCATTTCAAAAATCATGAATTTTTAGAGATGCAGTTTATGGCTTGAAACCTTTTCCAGAGAACTGAGTAAACTCACTAAAATTTTAAATTTGAATTTACTCAAAATTCAGTGCGATTTTCATTAAAAGAAAAAAACTACAAAACTATATTGACTTAAGTCAAAACATTAAAAAAAATATGCGAGGAAATTAAGAATAGCCAATAAACTTTATTATCCTTTTTATATCAAAATACATCCATTTTGACTTTCTTAATTTTTTGAGATTTTAATTATTGACAAATTAGCTACCTTTTGTTAAAATTTCAGTCTGGGAATATGGCGCCTTACATTTTTAAACAATTTTTTAAAGTAACCATGGCAGTTTTATCACATTTAAGCGTTGATTTGCTTAAAGTTTGGTTATGTTAGCTATTGAAAAATCATCTACTATGTGTTCAACTTGGAACTATAACGCCTCTTATTTCTAAACAGTTTCTTGAAAATAGTCATAGCAACTTTTTATGTTGAGATGAGTATGTTCATTGTATTTTTTTATCATAAAATTTTAGTCCTGGCAGTCATACAAATAAGTATTTGTTAAAACTAGAATGAGTTATGTTTCCACGTTGAAATTTTAACACACGGTAGGTAATATATAGAGCTACGGTAATTCACTTATCACATTTACAAAATATGCAGTCTTTTGTCAATTTTTTTTATTTTAAATAAAACTTTACAAGACATGTTTTAATGTATATTTATATCTAGAGAATCTGGAACTCGAAATAGTATTGAAATATTTGCCTGTATTGCAAACTAATTCAAAATCTGAAGAATAAAGTAGTTTTCTGGAAATTGTTCTTATAAAAGCTTGTGCACTTAAGGCACTTTAATTATACATAAATATTTAATCTATATAAATCGGAAAAGACATATTATTTTTAATTCGTGTACGCCCATTTACAATCTCTTTGATATGTACTTATGTACATACTACATAATTATTTAAGTATCAACTTTGAAATTTCATTTACAGAGAATTTGAAACTTCCTTTGGTATTAAATAAACACAATTATGTGATTAAATTAAATCCTTGAATTTAATGAAGAATAATTTAATAAAAACCAGCACTAAGGATAACGAGTATATAACAAAGTTATATGGGGTGGAAGCAATCTAATTGCTCATATGTTTGCATGTATATATTGTCACACATACACCAGCCAGCAAATATGTTTGAAATGTGTTCTATTTACGATTTAAAGAACCTTGTTTCATACGTATGTACGTATAACTATGTACTGAACTGAAAATATTATGAATTTGGCAACGAAATTTTGCTAAAGATTTGAAAAAAAAAAAATTCATCAAGAAAAAGTTTTCTACTACAGTAGGGTATTAAATTTGATATCTTCATTCAGTTGCTTTGAAGAGAAATGATCTAAACGTAAGACGCTATATTGACTTTTTACGAAAAATAATCAGAAGAAAATATTTTTTACCGAATATTTGACAATGGAAATTAATATATTCAGATCAACAGTAATATAGTAGTTATGTTTCGTTGAGCTACATATGTAATGGAAATATGAAAATGTTGAATTAGGATATAATTGATAAAATAAATAATTGATATATTTTTCTGCAATATCTAATTTTCCAACTAGGCTAATATTGTCAAACGATTCTTCAGTAATTCATGTGAACACATAAATATGTCTAAGCAGTCATTCACTTAAAGAAATTAAGAATTCTTGTGGCAAGAAATATTAAATATATACAAATGTTCATATGTTTATAAAGAACAAATTCTAAAAGACACTTATAATTGTCACAATCCCGAGTATACCATTATACGATACATACATACATATATGTACCTATCTGTCATCTTTGTCTATTATAGCTAAAATCTAATTACTATTCCCTTGGTATGCGTTTTCATTTTGGTTGTTAGAAGCAGCCACACTTGGGCGGAAGGTGACACCGTAAGCATTAGACCCAGACCACAAGCAGAAAAGACGTAAAATAATTTACACTTCGTTCCATTTTTATGACTTTTATTTTATCTGCTTAAAGGCGTGAAGAGTTATATGTGGATTGTTGTAGGTAAATACTTACTCACCATACATACGGAAAGTAAGTTGAACCTACAGCAGAACTAATAAAAAATATAGTAAATAAAAATTTTACAAAAATTATGATTTCTTGCTTTTAAATTTTTATAGTATAAGTGTAAGCTATTATTTATAAAATATTTTATGTATTTAATGAAAAAAACAATTAACTTCGAACAAATTTTTTTCCTGCTACAGAATCATCCTCAGTCATACTGTTGTATTTACTCTCTATTACGGACAGCGTTACCAAATGGCCAAGGTTTTACCAGTAAGAACTTAAAAATTTCTGAAAAAGCCGGGAGTCGGATGGTTTCTGGAAAGAAAAGGTCGTCAAGTCTTAATCAGACAAAAATGTATAGTTTTTTATAGATTATATTAATTAGTTCGTAATATTGCAAACCAAAACTAAGTAGGTTCAGAAAATGATGTCTTTTAAGTGCTGCTTGTCAAAACGTCCATAAATCTAGGATCATTTATGTAGTTGTAGCGTTACTGCTTCTGAATTGACAGTATTCTGAAGAAATGGCCAGTAATGAATGTGGGAATGAGCATCGTAATAATTTCACAAAAATATATCATCAAAATCGTTGTCGTTGATAAATTGCCAATTATATTATTGCACCTGATTGAGTATAGTGCGGAAACTAGAGCGGATCTAAAAAAAGGTAATTTTTTTTCAATTTCTAATAGTGATAAGCTATTGCCAAATAGGCTAAAAAATGTTCACCTAAATTAACTAACTGCTTTGATTACGTAAAGAGCCCTGTACACTTGTACATACTCCGCTTCCCGTATCAGCCTTAGAAAGTGCCACGTTGGGAAAAACGCCTTGGGCGCTGAAAAAATTCTTGTACGATATCAACCTTCTTGAAAAGGAGCCACTTTTTGTAAACCAAAGCATTACAAAACAACATAGGTACTTGTGGAGCAGCGAGCTGGTAATGCGTTATGTAAAAAGGCCCTTCTAGCCTGTAGAACTTAGCACCATTATTGGTTTTTAAATGAAAATTATTAAACATTACCTTTTTGGGTAACCGAACGTTAGGCCAGAAAAAAACACATTTTAGAGGCTTTTTAATTTCCCATAGAAATTCATACGCGAAAGCATCTGTCCCCAGCTCAAAACTTTACCAAAAAAATTATTCTGACTAAGAGGTGCTGAACAAAGGCTGATCTTCTTCCGTCAAACATACATATCGAGAGATATCGAGCTGTGAAGTTCAAAGGTTTTACGTTTTATTTTGTTTTATGGTTACATTAAAATTGTCATATATCCGGTAAATTTTAAAGGAAAAATAATTGGTTTGTCTTTACGCAAGGTGAAATCTATATTTTTTCGAGTAAAGATGATCTGCAAGTAGTACACAGATGCTCTGCAAGTTCTCACAATCCCAGAGGGCAACTTTTTTCAATATCTTGATAGTATAGCCGTCTGACCATTTATCTGGCAAACGTTCACTGACTCAAGCATTGCAAATGAGTTACATTAGTTGAGCTATAAATTTATCTTAGTCACTTTCAAGTTATCGAACCACGCCTATTTCACGTTAATACGCATAATAGCTTAGTAAAAGCTTTTACCGAATTTTGTGACCATTCCTATTGAAGTTCAGCAATTTATGACTTATGAAGACTTGCCATACTAATTGAACCTCTGTGCAACCTTAACAGTTTTTCCACATTTCTGTTTAACAGCAGGTTTGTTTTAAGAATAAAATATAAAATAAAAAATAAATAAAAAAGAAAATCTTTAAGAATAGGAAAGCAATTTTTTCCTAAAATAGATACAAAAATTACTCAGAAATTATATATAAAAAATTTACAAAAAAAAATCACTTGCGAAAAAAATAACATGTTTTTGGGGAATTTATCCATTGAAAGCCATTTTTGAGAAACTTTTCGATAGTTTCAAGGCCTTTTTTTTCTTAAAAACTTGAAATTAATTCTTAAATAAAGTTCAACCTTAAATTTAAATAGAAATTTATTCGACAAACAATTTTTTTTTTTCGTGCAATTATTTCCACACGCAGCACCAGTGATGGAATTTCGGCTTTGTGGAAAGCTACTGAATCGATAACTGAAATGTTTTTCTTTTTATATATTACGAATGAATTAAATTTTTCGTTACGAACATCTAAAACTTATTTAAAAATACTAAGATTCAAAAGAAAACTTAAAAAAAAAATTATGAAAAATCCAGCTAAATTTACTGAAAAAATAAAAAAAAAAACATATTTATTTTTAAAAACAGTCCATCTGTACCGAAAATTTACTTAAAATGTACCAAATGTACTGATAATGCACCAAGTGTAGTAAAATTTTTTAGAATGTACTGACGACGATTTTTCATGGCACAAATGTACTGAAAAAAGTACAAATGTTCCAAAAGTTCATCAATGCGCGAGACTTTTTCAGACATTTTTATCATCGTAGTGTACCTGAGATAAGTTTAGGCAAAGTTGCCTCAAACATTATCCCAAACAACTAAAGCCGCCGGGCATATTAAAAAGTTCTAAGTTCAGTAACATCATTTTTTTTTTTTTTGGTGAAATATAATTAATAAAGTCCAAAACGAGGATCAGTGAAAACTAAAACTCAGTTCTATGTACTTTTATAAGAAAAAACATTTTATTTTTAAATGTGAGTTTTGACACAAGGACATGGATTTTTAAATTCAGTTTATTTTATTCATTTCCTGTTGACGCTCTGCCCGAATCTGACATTTGTTTCTTACTATCACGACTGATTTTTAAGATAAATTGAGTGGCATATCGGGCATTTCACGCGAAGCGGACAGGGTAAATGGGGTCATGTTTCCAATTTCAGATATATTTGAATATGTTGTACCTGTACATGACCACGACACAGAAACAAAATATTTTTAGAATGGCAACACTGGTTCCCAAAATATGGGTCTTTGAAAATTTAAGAAATCGTAAGGTATGTACTACTTCAAATGCCATTATTCAGCTTAAAAAAGTCTGGTAAAATAAATTAACCACTGGATTTTATACTTCATTTATTTCCCTTTTTAACCCCATAGTTGGATTTTAAAAATAAAAAAAAAATACACTGAAAAAAATGAGAAAGTGGTCAATTTCGTCCACATTAAGTTTTGAGAGTGATGCATTTGGCTTTCCTAGACTACTTTATATTTCTTCTCTTTTCCATAGTTTGTGGTCGTTATTTTATGTGGTTGGTTATTGAATGCAGTGAAAGAACAGATTTTGAATCCAATTTATTAATACTTTGTCCTCGTATTGGGTAAATATTGATTTTTAGCGATTTAATTTATTCGTATTGATAGCTAGCATTCGTTATGATTGCCTTTTGATAATCCTACAGAAAATCTTATCAAATGATTACGTTCGACAACATTAGAGATTCTACACAGACTACTAGCCAGTGCCATCAGCTTTCCTTATTTCATTATGAAAAAAAAAAGTAAGGACCAATATTGCTAGAAACTATCGATAACATCAATTTTATCAATATCATTGAATGTATTGGTAGTATTTGATGCTGATTTTTTTCGGCTGTGTCGATTATTGCTTTAAATAGAATTGACTTCAATAACAATATGTTCCCACTGTATTGTACCATTAAACTTTTCCACACGCACATTCGTACAACTCACACACAAATAAAGAAGTCAAAATGAAATTAGATAAAGCACACTAATGCGCATTTTTTAGGCTTAGCTGTGAGAGGCACATTTTTTCAATTGTTCAGGATTAAAATCAAGTAGAATCAGCATCAGCTGACAGGCTGGAAATACGAAAAAAAATACCGCATTAAAAGTACGAATGGAAAATGTTAGAAAAATTGTTATAAAAAATATAATAAGGTAAAGCCCTAAGTAACCTCATCGTAGTTGTGGCACGCAATGCCACAACAAAATCGAAGAAAAAAAGAAGGAATGAAAAAATTCGCAGGATAAGTAAAAAATGAAAATTCTAAGAAGATACTTAATTGACGATGCTGACTTTCATATTTTTTTTCTCTCTAATTTAAATGTACTTTGCTGTTGAGCTTTTAAAAATGTTAGCATACATAGTTCTGAACTACGCTAAGTGAGCTCTTTTTTATAACTGGTCAGCTCAATTTAATTGAATAGCAGCTTAAGATTTAAATTTAAGCGGATCATTTGATGACTTGCTGTAAAGTACAACACATTGAAGTGCATAAAAAAAATAATGAAAATGTACTCGCAAATTGTAAAGTCAAGATAATTGCTTTCGTCATTATGGTTTAAGGATTAAATTGAAGTAGTTCATCCTAGATATTAGTTGAATTTATTTGAATCATAAAATAAAATGAGTTGATAGAAGTAAAATGCAAATTACAACAAAATTTTAAGCTCATAAAGTGTTTACTGCTTGTAATCCAGCATACTTACATATACATATGCAGAGAGGGAGCGATGTTACCCTAGGTTTCTCAGCCCCACTTTCGGATAAGAGCGGCAGATAGAAATGAAAATAAGTTCTTATATATACGAAATGATGATCACGTAGCGCACCTTAAACAAAGCCTGTTACAACTTTTAACTATACTTGAAACAAGAATGTCTGGCCAGAGTTTAATGCATATATAAAACACAAACTATGCAGCTTTGTTTTATGCCATGCAATCAGAGGTGAAAACTTCGCAACTTCACAAAATGAAACTTTCGTGAAGTAACTACTCAACTCCTTTATCGCGTGCAAATCAGATGATACTGCCGCTTTGAGTTTAAAAGCCGAAACCTTGTTTTTTGTTTCACCCTATCCTAGGTACTTAGTTTCTTCATAATTTTTCAACAAATCAGCGGCATTCATTTTGCGAATTAATCAAATAAAATAATGGCAGCTATCACAAGCTAAATAGCTAAGAAGTCTAATAGCTGTAGTAGCAAAACTCTATTGTTATTAGAATTTTAATGAAGTGGAAAGAAAAATAAAATAAAACTTATCGAATTTTACACCAGATTTTGAAATAATCACTCAAATGTGGATAACACCTCGGGCATTTCACGCGAAGCGGACAGGGGTAATGGGGTTCATGTTTCCAATTTCAGATATATTTGAATATATTGTACCTGTACATGTCCTCGAAACAGAAACAAAATATTTTTATAATGGCAACACTGGTTTACATAATATGGGTCTTTGAAAATTAAAGAAATCGTAAGGTATGTACTACTTCAAATGTCATTATTCAGCTTAAAAAAAGTTTGGTAAAATGAATTAACCACTGGATTTTATACTTCATTTATTGGCCTTTTTAATCTCATAAGTGGGTTTTAAAAATAAAAAAAAAGTACACTAAAAAAAATGGGAAATATTTTTCACGTACTTTGTGCCAAGTTTGATAGTGGTCCGCCCAGCCGTTTTGGAGCTTTATGCATTGCAATGCCGAAACCCGAGTCGAATCAGTTGATATTCATAAAAATAACAAGATATTCATAAAAATATAAAGATATTTATAAAAATGTCAAGATATTTATAAAATAAAATATAGAGGTGCTTCCACGCCTCCTAAAAATATTTTAGTTCTTAGAAATCTTTTTTAGAGTTCAGTCTATATCCTAGCAACATTTCATCAAAATTGGTCCATTAGTTTAGTAGAAACGACGTGTTTTTCTGTAAGAGGCGTGGTACCGCCCACTCAAAAAAAAATATCTTTACTCAAGATTCCATCTATCTACATACCAAAATTCATCAAAATCGGTGTAGTGGCACAGCCGTTATACCGTTTTTTCTCATTTGGGGCCCCCTACGCTCCTTTTAAGCAATCGGAGCTCCTAATAATCTTTCGGAGAATTCAGTCTAACTCCAAACAAAATTTCATCAAAATTGGTTCATAAGCTTAGCCGTGGAAATGTTTTTTCTCTTTAGGGGCGTGGCACCGCCTACTGCCTAATAAAACATTGTTGTCTCATTCTATCGCAGCTACGTTTTATATAGGTTTCATTGCTAGGCTAGGCGATGTTGCATTGTCCGACTTTGCTTAGTAGCTTGCCAACGAAAATCCGGAGGGATGCCGCAGGTAATATAAAAAAATCAAACCCGGTCGATAGGTACAATAAAACTTTTTGCAAGAATTAATTCTTACATGACGCTTATAGGATTGGTTTAACATTTTTAGGCACTTGTTTTTTCAGTTTTTTTTTTCATAAAATTGCAAGGTTTGACCACAATATTTGCATTCGTGGCATAAGACGCAAATTGAGAAAAATCTAACATAATACTTTCATTCATTCATGCCTAACATTTTCTTAAAACTTTTCTCTTGTAGGGCTGACAATTATGTTTAGGCGGATATAGAAATACTTGGAGGGTGTTTCATACAAATTTGAACATTTTCTCCATTTAAATAACTTTGATTTTTTATGTGATATATCGCACCGTCAGAACAAGACGGCCGCATCTCAAAATTTTAAGTTTCGAGAAAATTGAGATTAAAGAACTCTAAAATTTTTCACTGAATTTGAAGACAGACATATTTATAGCTATGACAGTCTTGAACTGAAATACTATAAACTTATTTCCCAAATCTATAGAGTAACATTGACTTATTTGGGGATGTGGCAGTGTTGAAATTATTTTGATTGAAAATATTTTTGTTTTATAAGAACTATACCGCCTTGTTTTGATTTGCTACTGTAAAAACTTAAAAGGAAGATATTTTAAAATATCGTTTTCGATTTAAGGCTTTGTTGTTTTAATTGTTTTTTCTTTATTTTAACAACAAAATATTAATATTTTGAAATGAGGCGGTGTTGTTTTGTTAAGTAAAAATACAGAACAAAATATCCCTTAACTAAAAATGCATTTAAGAAGTTATTAATTGAGCTAGAAATATGGTGGTAAGACTAAAATTAAGATCACATAATGAGCTATATAGTAGTATACATAACTCGAAAACTCGTTATTTTGATTTGCGGCCCTTTTGTTTTGACGGTGCGATATATTCCTTGCATAATTTTTCTTAAGAAAAAACTACTCAAAAATTAAGAAGAGCCAAATTTTGGCCTCGATTTGCAAAACAATTAAGGTACCTTCCGAAAGTGAAATGTGGTCCTTTTGTTCCAACACTATTGGCATTCTACCTTACCTTTTATTACGTGAAACTTTTGTTTCCAATGAAGGTCATTTAAATTAAATTAATTCAACAAAATATCTTATTGCTGCGGTTACAGTGGATAAGAGTTCGTACGAACTCGTACGGATTCAGCTGAAGTGAATAATTACTCAAATATGTGCTTGTATATGCGGTGACAGTGGTTGCGCATATTTCGTACGTATTCTCATTAGTTTTACGGTTGTTCTGACGCAATCAAAGTATTATGTTTTGACCAGAATGTATTTTCGTACGAATTCGTATACACTTTAACAGCGGTCTAAGCTATGGCAAATCTTTCTTTGAAATTTAATTTTCATGCTAACAAAGTCGTTTCTCAAAATAACATTTCGAAAATAATCCAAAGATTAAAGTAAGCGGAAATGTTATTTAAATTTAAATTTTAAATTTCTCTTAAGAATCAATATATGCACATATTTTAGTCCGATTCAAAATAAGTGACTTGACGAATTTTCATCAATCTCATTAATAAAAACAATAACACCGCTCGATATTGTTTTAAGTTTTTGAACTTTTTTTTTGGAAATTGCTTATCAAGCAAAGAAAAATTTGCTTATAAAAATTGACTGCCGTTCTATATTGGAATTATTATTGGGTGATGCTAAAACTAGCCACACAAATTTGAAATTTGACATAGGAGATTGAGATGCTACTCTGTCGAGGTCTTTCCTATTTTATTATGTGCTTGAAATTTGTGGTATGAATGAGCAAAGAAAATCTTTGTGCATTAACTCCTTCTCCTATGCCTTGTTTGGTTAATTAGATCGAGATTTCAATCAAAACTATAATTTTAGAAACTTATTTAAAGTTTTTAATAAATTAAATAAGATGCTTTGAGTTCATTCTTTAAAACAACGCAAGATGAAATGTGAATAAAAGTTCAAAGCTATTAAAATCTGAAGGCAAAAAGCCTATGAAATAATAATTGATTGATGAAATGTTTATATGGTCTATGACTTAAACATCATTTAATCATAATCTTTTTGAAAATCAAGTTCTAATAAGATACGACTTATACACACCCATTATATGCAAACTTTTACATTATCCACTTAAAAACAAAACATATATTTCCTTTCTGGTTGAATAGAATTTATCGTTCGAGCTGATGAATGCTTAATCTGGAAATAGGAGAGTCTTTGGATAAGTAGGTGTGATATCTCTTATAGAAATAAAGCTCTTAATGAACAAAAATATAAGGTGACACCACCACTATCGAAATTAAAAATGGGCTTAAAAAATCAAAACGGCATATCTTGCTTCTACAATAAATTTCGATGAAGTAAGTTTCATATACACTCGAAAAGCATTTCTGAAAAAATTCTTCTATTTCACTTCGAACTATCCTCAGATGGACTTACACTAAAAATGAAATAAAAGAAACATTTTAACTTAAAACAATAATGATGTCTTTTTTTTAATGTCTTGTCACTTTAAATGTTTCATGTTACCATTGAATATTATTTTCATTCTTCATGTAATTTTAATAAGCGTTGGTTAAGGTTGTATTTATTAAACAAATATTAAAATATATTCGTGTAAAAACTCTTGAAATCGCGTTACGTTCTATGTCGTCACTTAACTTTATTATCAAGCTCCACCGAAACTCTTCCGAGAGATAATGATACTATAAAGACTTATTTGTATATTGTATGCTATTTTTATATAAACGTTTGGATATGGTGATTAGTTAATGATTTACTGATGAAAATGTGAGTTGGTTATTATTACCAAACATATTATTGAAACAATAGCTATGTTCCAATGTGGATCACTTGAAAGTTGTGCATAGCGAATCACTTCAGAAACAAATATTATTCTTAAAAGAGACCACATCATGACTGATTAGAACTCTGAAGAAAATGATGCTCTAAATATCAGTCAGAGTCCGAGACAAGCCTGCCAGTTTGAAAAGAAGCAATTCCCGGACTTCTCAAAACTTTGATGACATTTTTTTTTGTCAGTAATATATGAAAAAATGATTTCAAAATATGGTAAAAACTTCAATTCAATTTTTGAATTCCTACAACGCCCTCAGCTTTGACATGAAGTTCCGGTCAATTTCGAACATGGAAGAATGAATCCTTAACAAAAATAAATGGAATACTAAACAAAGGAATTAATTAATACGTCTTAGTTTTTTCTTTCTCGTGATTCACTATTTACCTGACACTGACTTAGTGTTTAACTAATACAGCTCAAAATGAATCACTCGAAGAACTATTTTCAAATTCAATTTTCTTATTTTTGAGAACGCTTCAAAATTTGCTGCTTAACTTCAAGCTAATATAATAAAGTACCTAACAAGAATCTAAAACCTAGCAAAATATTTGTGGCAACAGTAGCGCAACAAGCAAAAAGTTATCCACTGTTGTACAGTTTACCCTATAGCCATTTGATAACTATCACCAAATCTTATTTAAAACAATCATTTCATTTTCACTGTGTACTTAAAAACTCATACAAATACATACATCTATGTATATGCACACGTATGTACATATGTTGCTTTTGCTTTGACACTCATACATTTTAATGCCTCTGTTCGAAACGCATGTGAAATCCTATGATAATATCTAATAAATTGAGTTAGAAAACAATTTATTGTAGAATGGGAGGAAACAAACACATGAAGCAAAAGTTGGCTAAAATGAATTTCACTTAATTCATGGTCAATACTCTAAAATACAACTTCCTGGCTATGATGAACATGCTCATTTTGAGTAGAGTAAATTTCATATGAGCGATTTCTTATTATTAGGTATGGATTCTGCGTCAGAAAAATCACTCAACCATTGAGTTTTGGGTCAGTCAGCCAAGAAAAAATGGAGCATATTTTAAGGGGTAAAATCAATTTAGGCATATTCATTTTCCCCTCACTAGTTGTGCTACATGTAAAAAAAAACTGCTATATGGAGTCTGCGCCACTCATTTTCCTTTACACACTTAACAACTTGCTCTTTTGTTTCACAAGTTAGACTATGGCAGCAACTCATTGCATATGCGCTGAAAAGTATGCTCTTTATTTTGAAAGAACACTGTAACTCGTTCTGTAAACTTTGTGCTCTCTTTTCATTTACGCTCTCGGGCACATGTGTCGATGCAATAATGTTGAAAGAACATGTGACTCGATATTATTACAACAAAAATAATAAAATACCGCAACACTACAGATGCTACCATGTGACTACAATACAATGCGACTCAAGCACTGCGCAGTGACAGTAAGGACCCCCACCTTTTTTGAGTTTTGCTTAACGTTCGTCCTTTGCTGTCACCACCGCTGCTGATGCTGCTGCTGCTGCTGCGACGTTGTTCATCATGCACTTTGCGTTTCCGCATAAAAACCTGAGGAAGTCCGTGTAAAACTCCTACTCTCGTTTGTAAGCTGCTACACTCCACAACAAACGCTCAAGCGGCTCTCGCGTTGCCAAATAAAAGTGATTACTGGCCAAGTCTTCGTGAAATTGTTGTGTTTTCCGAATATCCTGATAGTCGTTTTCAACGTAAATTTTGTTTGTGTACTTAATTTTATTGCGTACGTCAACGTCGCTGTCGCAGTCACAAGTTCGTCAAATCACTCAGTCGCTCGTTCAGCGTTCGTGTGATTTTTTTTCTTACTTTTCTACAACTTCGCACATCATTTCGATTCGAGTTTTGAGTGCGAGTTCGAGTCGCGTTGCGTTGCTATCTATAGAGCATTTATTCGTTTGAAATTCAAACGCTTCGTTCTAACTTCAGCAGCCTGTCGTACGGGCAGTCGTTTGAAAATCTTCGTTGTTCACAGTTGAAATCGCTCGTCATGGCAGTCGTCAGTTCAGTGCACAGAGTGCGTCGGTGCAAGTTATACATTGCGACGGCAGTAGCTGCTGTTAATACTACTATTTTCAACACTACTACTACTAATACTATTTTCACTAACACTACTAAAACAACGACTGCAACTACTGCTGCTACAACTTCGCTTTCTGCTACTAATTCTACTGCTCTTGCTGTTGCCACAACGAAAACGTCGCAGTTAAGTGTTGTCGCCGTAGCCAGTGCTGCTGCCTTGAAGCGAATTTTTGGCTGTAACGCCGCAATATTTAAACAAATTACATAGTTTACAGCGCCTTTACGGACCAGCACACAAAACGGACTCATTGGCGAGCTAGTATACAGTGAAAGCGCCAAGGAAATATGAATTTCATTGGTATGATTAAAATTTGCAAAAAGAAAATATAAATCAAAAATCGTATTCAATGTTGTGTGAAAAATTTCAGTTTCTTACTAAATTTTAATTAATGTATAAAATTTTTAAATATTCTTGTTTGCTATGTTTTTAAATATGTTTTACATAGATTGAAAATTTCAAAAGTTTTCAATGACAGAAATTTTAAGCTATTGATTTATTTGGGAGCCTGAAAATATGCACTAATATCAAAGAAATTTTGTAGCCCAGTGCTAAGTTTTCCACAAGCATCTTACAGTAAGTTTTACTGCATATTTTAAGGCACGCAAATTTATTCAAAGTGCAATATATGATTTGATTACTACTAAAGAATTCATTAAATTTTTATTTAAAATTTATAAATTTTAATCTACCAATTTAATTTTTGCTGCTCTTCTACTACGCTAATCTGTCGACCTACTATTTTCGTTTATTTCTGGATGTTGTTGTTGTATATTAAAACTACAAATGTTTTTTGATTGTTGTAAACTGGATGTTTTTATCAACGTTTTTGATGTTAATGCTGTAAGTTTAAAAGAAAAAAATCTGTGAACTGTTTTTTTCAAAATCATATCAATAATTTTAGAAAATATTTTGCCAAAAAGTATGCAAAGTTTTCCAACATATGTTTTGTTAAAAAGTGTACTATACGAAAGTTTTTAAATTTTATGATGTTTAATTGAGAGTACAATAATTGAAAAAAAAAATGATCAATTAATTTAAAGAAAGGTGTTTTAGCTTTCTTTTCTAAACTAAAGTGTCGCAATGCTGCAAACAAACACCACTGCAATGCAACCTTTTATATGTGTGTTAGTGTCTGCGTATAATTTTAGCACTGTGGGTTTCTCTTAATGTGTACAGTGATAGTAGCCACATGCTTTAAAGATATTACGTAAAAGCTGCAAGCAGAAACCAAATGAACAACAAAGCGATGTCAGTGTTGCCAAACGTAAAATTTTAATTCTGTGAGGCTTTACAAACAGAAAAATTTTATGAAAGAAACTAAAATTTTGACAGTTATAGCAAAGATGGCAGCATTTTATTGAACTTTTCATTATTTTTTTTTTTTTTTTGTTCCAAAAAAGTGTAACACTTCAATAATATATAATCAAACTAATTTTCCAAAAAACGTGAAATTTTTTAGGGAACAAAAAAATTAATCGAAAATAGTTGGAAGATCTCTTGTTTATTAATAAATATAAGAATACAAAGTATGACATTGATTCCCAAAAACTTTAAGCTTTCGAAAATGTTTTTACGTTGTAACGCAGAAAAAATTAAATGATTTTAATCAAATATTCTGACATGTCTATTATGCTACTTTATTTGAAATGAGAAAAACAGTTTTTGGACCAAAAATTTTGTATCATATTTTTTTTCATTTCAAACGGAAATGTTGTTTTTAAGCAAAATAATGTAATAATTTTTTCTTTAAATTGCGTTCCAAGCTTAGAAATATCAGGTAAGCTAAATAAAGGTCTTAAAACACAGAAGAAAAAAGCTAACTGATCTTTCAAGTTTATAAAACTTTATATGTAACAGGGAAAGTTAAAAAGGACCTACGGTTCGAAAAAGTTGATTTTTACTTTTTTGCAATTCTTATAGAAGATGCTACACTCTTTTCAATGCAACAAGCCGCATCTTTCTAGCTGCATTGGTTTTTTCACAAATTCAATTCAAACATGGACACATTGACAAAAAAACGTACACAAAAATCCAATGTGACAAACTTCTCTGAAATTGATCAAATTCGCTTGAAACTTGTTACTCGGCAGTTTTTGGGGTCGCTGATTACGAATTTGGTATCAGCTTTTAAAAATTCAAAATGGCGGATCCAAAATCCAATCAATTTTTGAATTACTCGATCGCCATATTGGATCCGCCATTTTGAACTTTGAGAAATTGATACTAGATTCGTAATCAGCGATCTCAAAAACTCACGAGTAACAAGTTTCAAACGAATCGGATCAGTTTTTAAAAAATTTGTCCGCCATTTTGAATTTTTAAAATCTGATACCAAATTCATAATCAGTGACCCCAAAAATCCCCGAGGTTTCAAGCCAAAAAAAAACGTTCAGGCGCATCAAAATCCACTTCTTAACTTCAAAGTCGTTTTTCTCGAAAACTTATTTTCGGACTGTAGGTCCCTTTTAACTTTCCATGTCACATATACTGAAAAACTAACAAAGAGAACATATGTTTTCAATCTTGCTAGACTTTTAAGATATTGAGCTATGAAACTATGGTTTTTGATTAATTACTAAATTTATAAAGGCCATACAAATCAAAATTGGTTATTAAGATAATGTTCGAAAGAAAAATGTTGACTTCGGATTCACTTCTCGACACATCTTACCGTAAAGTTTAAAATTGAATTTTGTAGGTATACTTATTTTAAAAAATGTGTGAGAAAAAACTGGTAGTGTTAAATAAAACTAAACAAAATCATTAAAATTCAAATAGGCTGAACAGCTCAGACAGCCTACAAAAAAGGTAAGGAAAGCTGAATCAAGCGCTCGCGTAGTTGTATTGTTAGCGACGGGGCCTACTTTGAAGGCAACATAATATATTTTGTTTTGTTTTATTTAACGATTCCGGATACTTTTAAAACAGAATGATCAATTCAACTTATTAAACCTTTTGATTTTAAGATATATGTCAAGTTTGAGTGCCCTTACTTTAAGTCAAACGATTAGAACAGTGTTCCAGAAAATAAAGACATAAAAAGTTTCGATACTGTGAATTTAAAGACAAACATTTATTTATGTATAAATTTTTCAAAAAATGTTTCCCCCTTAATTTTCGTAGAAGAATTTATTAAGCCTAAATGTAAAATAAATCAGCTTATATATAAGAACTATTAGATTTTTATTCAACTAACTGTTCAAGCAAACTAATAACAAAAAGATAGTATTTTCCTTGAATTATATATGTCTTATAAGTATAACGTCCTAAGTCGATTTAGGTGTAATATTTGTGAAGTTAGCCTGCACACCGTAAATGTAATGTGAAATAATTCACTACGAATAAGTACAAATTTCATACTTGAATGGCTAATTTTCCAGCATTTAACTACGTCAGCCTACCTATCAGTATGTACGTTGTAATCAAGTTCTACCCAACCAATTTGGATGTATTGAATACTCTTGCCAACGAAAATTTTTACTTGAAATTAGATGTCAATATTCTAAATAATTTGGGTAGTTTTTGCTTAGAAAAAAATAATTAAAAAATCTCATCACGCCAAGACTTTAAGATATCAAATCGTTTGATTTAAGCTGTCTTGATTCAAATCTAAAATGCTTTAAGCTCATTAAAAATAGTTTAATCCTCTGTACAGAGTATTTATTTGAATTTATTATTTTTCGAAAGGAACCGAAACCTGAAAGATTTTAAGATTAAACCTGAATCTGATCTGAAAAACTTAATATTGGAACAAGGTATTTTCAAATATGTCTTAAAATAGCGTCTTTTGCACTTTAAGGCATAAATATCTCGAATCCTTGATGTATTGGAATTATATCGCTATGCTTTTCGGATTTAATACAGCATTTATCATATGATTAATGATCGGAATGGTTTGATATTATTAACAACTTTTTCATGAAGAAAGTTATTGCATGTTTTGTATTTAACAAATATTGTTGGCCACTCTGTCGAGTATAAATAAATAACTTGAGAAAAAAAAACAGGCATTCAGCATGAGACTTTAAAATCGGGCTTTTTTCCTAACCACGTATTTCCACTTCAGGTCGCATTTGTAAAATGCAAGTAACGAAAAAGTGATATTGAAACGTTAAACATTTGAGCATATTTAAGTCAAAAAGATTCTCTTATTTGTTTTTAATTTAAGCTTCTAGTAAACTCATATATTCGTCGCATGAACAATCAACAATCTTCCAAATGTTTGCTGGGTCGTGGCACATATTTTTGTGAGCACACAGCTCCACTTGTATTGATTTTGTTGTAGTTTTTTGTTGTTGTTTTTTGTACCCCTTGCGTTTGTCATATTTTGTGTGGCTGCTCATACAGCATACAACGCAACGTAACACAAAAAATTTAAACAAACACTTAAAAAAAGCTGAAAACTTTAAAAGCACATGAAGAATTCAAGGTTTTCTTGCCAGAGGAAACATGGAAAAAGCAGTAAATGCAAATAAAAACAATAACAATCGCAGCAAAGTTCAGCAAATAGCCGCTAGTGTTTGCACATGGCACATTGATGATGTCATAGTGAGCGAGACAGAAGAGAATATGTGTGAATTTACATTAGAACGAAGTGTGCCCTCTTTATGCAGCAGCAGAAAGTACTTATGCACCCAAACGCTCACTCATTCGTTCGTTCCCTCATATTTGTAGTGTCAGAGCGCACACTACAACCAACGAATATCCTTGAACATTTCACAAACGAAGAAAGTATGTTATATTCGGTTATAAAACCCAACTCTGTGCCAATTTCGAAAAGCATATTTTTAGGCTTAGTGATATCTACTTTGCATGCGTGTGCGTGTGTGCAAGGGTGCAAGTGTAAGAGTAGGTTATTTAAAGCGCGTGCTATTTAAAGCTCTTAATCCTTCAATAATGGGGAGAAATGTTTGTTTGCCTTTTTTACTAACAACGTCTACGCGGAGAGCAGTAACTGTTGGCAAATAGCCAAAAAGTATGCTACGCTTTATATTGCAAACACCAATATTTTACCATTTGGTATGTGTTCGTATATTGTACGTATTATGATGCGTTTATGTGTAATCGCTTGCTCAATTTTTCGACCTTGTCCTGATTGGATTGAATTCAATGATACGCAAAGTACCGCAATAAAGTACTAGCGTAATATTTAGTTTTCCTAAACTCTATATCAAAAAATATCACTGAAGTGACAACTTGACTATGCAAAATTTTAATATAAAAATTTCATTCACTTGCTGACGATGCTCACAAAAATCATCATTAATTCTCTAATTAAAATTTATGAAAACAGAAAATACATTTTTTTGCTAAATTGAGTTTGCTGATGTTCAAAACAAACTTAAGTGATGTAACTTCATACTTAATTTATTTTGGGACTCGAATTTCATAATAAAAAAATGTGTAAGCTATTTCTGACCATAAAAGTTTTTCTATAGTAAAAAATGTTCAACAATTTCAATGCTTTGTTTTTTCTGAAGATAGAAAAAAAATATAAAAGGAGCCGCAATTTTTTGTATCGAAAATCGATTTTCAGAAAACTCCCTAAAGTTATTCTGTTTAACATTCATTTATGGAAAAGTGCCTCATTTTAAATATTAATTTTTTGAGAAAAATTTTTATTGTTTCGCAAGAAATATCATTCACACCAAAATTTGATTATTTCTCCCATATGCCAAAAGCATAACGTGAACCTTAATTTGATATATAAAACTATTTAATTTTTGATATTTCGCTGGTGGTGCAGTCAATATGTCGTGTAATGAATATTCCATTTTAACAAAGTATAGCTTATGTAATAGAATACTTTAATTTAATCTTTACCCACACGTGCCATCATCACTGTAGAAATTGCTTTAGCGCAGTTACCAACAACAAAATCAATTATTAAGTGATTTCAATTTAAATTAATTTTTATTATCTAATTTTAAGCCTCAGATTGCAAATGTGGTTTTCAATGTTATAATGGTGCAGTTTCATTTAAATACATTTGTATATAGTTAATGTTTCCATTCAGATTTGATTCAATTTCAATAAGCATTTAAGTTGCCTAACTTTTAATTTTATTTGCCGACCAGTTAGCACAATTTTAAATATTTATGCTAATTTTAGTGGAGCATATGGGGTTGTTAAATTGTAATCATTTATTTATTTTCAAAAATGGTAAATAATTTTCTTAGTTTTTTGCAACCGAATATTTCACTACTTCCAAGAAATAAATAATGAAAATCCTATTAAACGCACGATATTCAGCTTTATTAGATGAAGTTCCAAAGAATCAGGTTCTTAGGCTTCGCATGTATGAATTCTGTCAAAAAATCATGATTTTTCTTATATATAAATATTCTCGATTCTCACCTCCTGCCATGATCTATTCATTTCCGTCTGTCTTTCATTTTTCGAAAATCAGAATTATGGAAAAGTAAGGAAATTTTGTAACACTTGGTGCATTGACAACACCGTGATATCTCCAAAGTTCACATAAGTATCATAAACAATTCAATCAATTACGGTGGAGAAATTTGGTAAATTTTATGAACTAAACCAACAAAAAACTTAAAGCAATTTACTTAAAAAGATAGGCTGAGTTCCAATACGCATATCAAAAAGTTTAGATGCGGTTACACTGCGGTGACACTGCTCGTTTTATGCGTAACTACAACGCAACTTTGATAATTTGCATAAGTTTTGGTTTGCACTTTCTCAACATTTCGGAACATGAAAAATAATAAATAAAATTTTCTTTTTTTTCCACTTTTTTTATCAGTGGAAATAGTTTTTTAGTTTTTATCATCAAAAATAAAAACAATATAAGCAAAAACATATTTTATTCATTTCTGGAAATTCAATGTTAGTATTTTGCTGAGCGCATCGAAATAATTAGTGATGCGATATTTGCGTATATGTTGCGCATCTACAACGCTAGTGATGCAATTTGAGGCTCTTTGCATTGTAATAGATTTCTTGTATGAACTTTAGAAACTTATGACTTTGCATCGAATGCGCATTTGATGAGTTTTGAAACTCAGCCTTATTTAACAAGGACTGGATAAGTTTGGATACTTTGCAAACAAAAAATTCTTGTGGGTGGACTTTTTTTTTATGCAAGCTTAAGGACTTACGACTATGCTTTTGGGGAACTATTAAAATACGGTAAGTTTAGAAATGAAATAAAGCATGTTGGCCTACGGTCGCTAACGTCGTAAATGTCGTGCCACATCTATGACAAGCCAACACTGATAGTGACTAATAGAATAGTACTTTTTGATTTCGATTTTAAAACTGAACTCGATTTGAGCTATTTGCTTGCAGTCTTCAGCAATGTTGCTGCTCTTGGTAAGATCCATTATTAGTATTTGGAAGTCAAGGGGAACACAGAAGTGAGCTTTGAGCTGTAGAGGTTTTCTTAATTAAATTGTCGGAGGTCCTTTTGTCTACGTCCGATCATGAATCTTGCGGAGACCAACAATATTCCTGAAACTGACTTGAAGCTGTTCTAAAATGTCACAATTAGTGAAAACCCTTAAAAAAACATTTTTTTTTTAAGTTTAAGCTAGTCGTGGTTGCCATGATCATCATCTCGAACTTCGAGCAGCTAATAAAAAATGTTCATGCACAACATTAAGTCTTTGAAGAAAATGTACTTCTCTGAAGTCATACAGTGACTAAACACTGGATAGTTAATTACAAGTGTTATTTTTTTATTGAGACTTATCACTTTCATAATGTGTAATTCAGTGTTGTCATTAGAAAGCGAAGAACTTAAAAATGACAAATTGAAAAGTTGCGATTTAATTACCGCCCCTTCATTCAATTTAATTACAAAGCAGAAAATAAATGCGACGTATGCGAACAAGTAGCTATTTATGTATTTTAAAAATTATATCATAAATTTATTTATAGTTTATATTCATTATTAGTATATCACAAAATTAAGTAGAGCATGACAAATTTTGATTAAAAGGAAATTAGATAAACAAAAATTTGCATGAACATTTTTAAATTGAAATCGTCATATAACAAAAAACAAATGGAATTAATAACACTGTCCGACACTAATTTTGGCACAAGAAAACTTCTTAAGAATTTTTTTGCATTTAAAATTTTCTAAAACTTAAATCAGGAACTTAGTATGTTAATGAAGCAAATATCTTATGTATATTCCAATTCTATTCTAAAATGTGGTAAGATATCTAAGAGTTACAGTGTTATTCGCGGTAAAACTTCAAAAATGTAAGAATTATATTTCAATCAATCAAGTTTTTGACTTGAGCATAAACATAATCAAATTTTATTTTCCTATTGATTCCACGCATATCATTCATACAGACATAACAGTCTTCCCGTTTTAATGGTTGTATCCATATTGCCGGAACCGTCATCACTTCCTTCGCATTATTCGCACCACTTCCTTTCAACATTTTACAACAGGGATTGCATATCGTTTTGGGGACCCAACTAGTTTCTTGGTGCGCAATCTCCAAATTAAAATGCTTTTTATAAAGTTCTTTGACATTCTCTGTTATATTTCTGCGACTGTTTGAAAGATCAAATTTACAGCAAATATAGCACAATTATGATCAGATTTGCCATTGTGTGCCAATATGGTCTAGAATCTAAACTTAAGACTTATTTTATAAAAACAATATAGCAAAAATTGAAACCTTACTTCGAATTCAAACTTCTCACTTCTTCCAGCACGAAAAACAAATGTGTTGTGTTTTGCGTACAAATTTTTTTGACGTAACCGTCATAGAAAACTTGCTATTAAATCTAACTGTTTTTCAAAAAAAGTTTCAAGTTGAAACTTTGTATACTGGACGCTTACTTTCTTTATTGATTGACTGTACAATCCCCAAATGAGGGTGTAATGGTAATGAAATGGGGTGATAGCGTTGAATTGGCTAGTTGAAGGAGCTTCTCATCATCAAATCCGGTTTCAGCGCATCAAAATACATGAGAATAGGGGGATATTTGAAAGGTTTACGATAAATAAATGTTTTACCCCGAAATGGGGGAATTTGTTGATGAAATGGGTGATAGCGTTGAATTTGGGTAGTTGAAGGAGCTTCTCATAATCAAATCTGGTTTCAGCGCATCAAAATACTTGAAAATAGAGGAAAACTTTAAATGTTTACGTTAAGTCTCATTTTGCCCATTTTTTGAGGTCATGTACAAAAACAGAGGTAAATCGGTGATTCTGACCCCGGATTCGGATTCAACGCTGAAACTTACATAAAGATATACCGGTCAGGTCCTTTGACTCGGACTTTTTTTTTTTTTTTTTTTTTTTGTGGCTGTATTAGACTCATTCTAAAAACATAACAAAAAATATAGTTGCTTTTATATTAAATATATAAGCCTCAGTTTTCAAAGAAAAAACTTTAAATTTTTTTTTGTGTCACAAGTCCTTGACTTTTTGGGATATTATAAAAAACGTGCCAAAAAATACAAATTTTTAGTACTATATTTATATCCCAAGCAAGTTGATAAAATTTTAATGCATTTTTTTTTCAAAATTAATTAGTTAAACTTTTGCATATTACTTTTCAAAATTAATATTACAGTTTTTATAGCAGTCTTAAAGCAATGCAATATTTATAGTGGTATCATTGTGCCAGAGAACGTAGTCAGTTTTGCCGGACTGTGTAATTGAGAATCGTTATTGCTTTATTTATGCATGTAAATGTATACATAATAAATAAACAATTAATATAATGAGTACTTTGAATAAAATGTTTATTTATGATTTCAATTAAATTACTTTTATTTCTCATTTATGGCTACACAAAAAACTCAATATAAATTGCTGACATTTATGTTCTGAATGATATGATGCTGTGTAATTCAAGGATTTTTCGTAATTAAAATAAAATTACAACTTTTAATCTTAATGCAAATATACCCATATAGTTGAATTGTTTTTATGTAAAATAACCGCTTAAAGGGTCGCTTATTACAATAAAAGAGATTATTAAAAAATTAATGAAAGTCAAAAAGAGAACAATGAGGAACGCATAATTTTGTGCCCTCAAGTGGAATAAAAAAATGCAATTAAATTCATTTAAGTAACAAAGAAAAATTATATAAAATAAAATAATACAAAAAATAAACAATCATACACACACACGAACTTATACATATAACAGTTGTAAATAAAATAAACTTAATTAAATTGCATTACTTAACGCGCTTACAGCACAGCACAGCACTCCTCGTAGCAGCAGCAATAAGCTAAAGGTATGCATTAAAAGCTTTTTACGGGTCACCACAATTGTAACGTTTACCAGCTGCTTTTTCAAAACAAATAATATGCATTTGTATATATAAATACTTAAAATGGGGTGGTTCAACAAAAAACTGTCATCAAATATCAAATTCTAGTAGTGACAAGACGTAGGCTTTATTATATTGAAACATAATATTTAATAATACATATTGCGTTCAGCTCTCGCTCATATATCCTGAAATTTAACAATTTATTTCAAGTTTTTTTATGGTTTCCTCTACTTTTCAGTAAACTTTCTTTTTCTGCCATGGTATTTAAGACTCAACTAATTTTGAATGAAAAGTATAGGAGTTACCATATTCAGAGATATGACCATCATAACGCATTATAGTACGATAAAATTAAATACACTTAAAAAAAAGATCATATGCAGGATTTCCTACTAAAGATTACTGATGCAGTTTTTCTGATCTCTATCTACAAATCTTAAAAAAATTGTACACAAAACCTCCGAAGCAATTGTTTTGATAAAAGTTTTTACTTTTTCTAGAAAAAAATCGAAGTCACTGGGAAATAATTATCAAGACCAATAATAATAGAGCATCCGCTATTTTAAAAATTAAAAATTTCTATGAAACAACTGTCATGTGTCCAATATTAAAAGGACTTAAATGATTTCCGGAGGCCCGATAATCACATTTTCGTCCAGCCTTAGAGCATGGCGCGACGTAAAATAAATCTCAGATTGCAAAAATATATACGTTGCGTAAAAGATAATTCCTAGAACTACATATCATACATAAAAGGTGTTCCCAGTCGTACAAGACAGTAATCAAGATATTTCCTTTCCTCCAATCTACCTTTAATTCCCATTCATGGATAGGTACAATGAGAAAAAAGAATAGTTGCTTCAAATGAATGTATGTATTTGTTGAATAGATTTATAAAAAATTTATTAACTATTGACAAATTTTGGATTTTGGATATTACTGTGACCTTAGTTGAAAGTTGAGCTCTTGCTTATTGGACTAAACATAATATTTTAATTTTATTTAATTTTTCATTAATATGGAAAGTATATCCCCTCTTCTAAAGGGGACGTCCATAAATTATGTGAGGTGTTTTTTAGAAAATTCGGTACCCCCTCCCCTAGGTGAAATTTTAAGAGTTCTGGCTCCCTCCCACCCTTCCGTGAGACTTTTCTTATAATTTTTAGATGTAATTTGCTATGATAAGGTATACTCTCTGCATTAAAAGGTCGACGTGAGATTTTCGTTGACGCCCCTCTCCCCTTGGTGAGATTTTGTGAGATTTTGCCGGGCCACCTCCCTCCTATTTTGACTCACGTAATTTATGGACGGCCCCAAACTCTACTTAAGTTTCTTCTGTTTAGTACGCCAATTAGGTATTTACGATTGTGCTATACCAACGACATCCTATATAAGGACATGACGATTCATAAATAAATCGATATTTTGATATATCAATTTTTGCCATCGTTTTTCAACACAAATCTTTTACGATAAATATTATACGTATTTCTTCCATTAAATAATAATTTCGTGATTATTAACAACTAAATGCTTGCAACATATTATAGAAGGACTTATTTCAATCAAGCTATGATTTGGTAACCCATACCAAATATATTATTAATCAATTTATTAGAAATATATAACAAATATATCATATACATATATTTAAATAACTGCACACTTTGTTTTTTGACGTTTTTGAACATTTTTTGAAACGAAATATCTCAACAACCATAGTAGATAGGATAAAAAATCATTTAATCATATTTGTTAAAAAAGACTATAACTTTATAAGAAATTTTAAAAAAATAAAAATAAATTTGTTAAAAAAATAAATTGTTTAGTTAAAAAAATTTTTCTCAAAGAATGCATGTGGTTTCATATCGAAATTCCCGCCATAGCTTTGGAAACTACGAATTTTTTACTAATGACGCGCACGTGTTTTTTCAACATAAAATTCGACACTATTTTTTTATTTATTTTTTTTTTGTAACGTTATTTTCAATCAATCCTAAAAATGTATCAGCATTCAAATCGAAATTTTCGACATAATCTTGGAAAATATCAGTTTTTATAAAGGCGCGCATCAGTCTTAGTGTATGAATTGTATACTATTTTCCAAAGTTACGTCTTTTTGACAATTATGAGTTTTTGAAAAAACGTAAAAAAAAAAGCAAAGTGTGCAGTTATTAAAAAAATGACTGATATATAATTTGTTAATTACTACCAAACTGCGATACATATAAATAAATTGGTTTCTTTATGTATGCGCAAACTTTAATTTTAGTTTGTATACAAACATTGTGCCATGATCCAAAAGCAGTCAAAAACAGAGATTGTTTTTTACTTTTTCGGCCGCGGCTCAGGATTTAAAATTCCCAAAAATCTGACCCCGGCTTCGAGGCGGCCTTCGGTCGCGGATCAGTCTGTAATGTATCCACCTGGATTGTTAGCCATACTAAATCATCGTACACAAAAATTGAAACTTTCACAGAACTATGTTGTGTGCGATTGAGCGCAGAAATCGTAGGTCATCCCCGCGATCTGCATATTCCGCGTAATTTTGAACGAGTGATCTGATTCTATTCCGGAAAACCGTCGTTCCGGAAAATGTATATTCCGGAAAAAAAAGATTCGGGTTCTTGGTCGTTCCGGAAAATGTCCATTCCGGAAAACGGATTCCACTGTAAAATACCTTTGGTGTGCGATTGGGTGTATGTTATTGGGAATACAAGCAAAGTTTGCAGTTTTTCATTCTTAAAGCTCATACAAAATTTTTTTTTTTTCCCGTTCGTTTCTTAAATTTGGCTTTTATTATTTTATTTCCCAAAATTGGGTACAGTAGTTTGTCATGTCTTTTCTCAAAATGTTTTGGACTGAGAACTTTGAACAAAAGTAATGTTGCAATTCGTAATGTCGGCTTCAATTAAATCAATCTTGTTTGATTAAAAAGAAAACTTTGTTGACAACTTGGTTTCTTTTGTCAGCCAAAGAAAAAGCATTTTTTACAGATTGTTAACATGATGCTCTATGTTGTCATCTTGAGTTAATCACTTACATACAATGACACCTACGTATACACGCTCCCAACAATCAACTTTAGCTACGCTACACGTAAAGTTGCTGTAGCTACTTGTTTATTCTGGTTAACTTAACTTTCAGTCTTTATTTCAGTTTTACTTTGAAATATTGAAATATCAAATTTCCGTTAGAGGTTTTATATCCAATCTTTTTATTTTGAACTTCTGTTGTTTCAAAAAAAGGTGGATCTATACTTTTAGTAAATTTGAAAAGAAAAATAAAAACGAACCTTTCTAACTACCTACCTAGAGATTCAAACTATAAAACGTCCTTAATGACTTGTTCAACAATTATGAGATACACTTTAAAATTGTTCCAAAAAAAAAAGTTATTCTCATTCTTATTTTTATATTTTACATATTTTCATTTCAAAATTGAAAATTGTGAGCCACCCTAGCACTTTGACAAACTTAAAATAACTTATTTTCAAGCAAGTGTCCATGTGAATACTTCTCATGGATGACTTATTTGATGTTGGCTCTACGGTATTGGTAGTGGTTTTAAGTTTTTAAATGGGGCACAGATACTTGAAACCTTGCAGTTCTGCGTTTACTGTCAGCAACTTGAAAGGATTTTCTAGCAATGACTGGAATGTTGCAAAGAAAATGACAGAGCAAAAAAAAAAAGAAAGAACAGCAAATAAATGCTCTTATTGTTGTTTTTACTGATGACTTCTCAAGGTATTACAATGTTTGTCTTACAGTTTTATTAACAAAAATAACATCTGCTCAGCAACGCACTTTTGAGTCCTTTTTTTGTTCGTTCTACTTTTCCTGTTTTATGCTGTGGCCGATTGTCTATAGAACCTTCATTCTTTGCGTTCTTTTTGAAGTTTTTAACTTGAAATAGTATATTATTGTGCTTCTCTTTCGGGAAGCTTATAGTTGCAGACAAAGAAATGTAGGAAATTAAGCTGACAATGAGCTGAAGTGTCAGCACGGCAGTGGGGTGGAGGGTAAAATACCATGCACAATAACAAGAGCTTTATTGTCAAGTTAAAAATAGTTTTTTGTAAAAGTAAATCGGGTGAGAAGAGAATGTTTAAATTAATGAGAAAATTTAATTATAATGCTTTTTTATGGAACATTTGGCTGAATGTAAATTTCACTTGAAGAAAAATCAAAATTTTCCAACTATGCCGGAAACTTCCCGATATTCGAACTCTCATATGAAAACTTGGATTGTGGCGATTTATTGATTTTCAAAATAATACCATTCTTTTTTTTAAGAGAATTTTTTATCCGAATTTATAAAAAATTTGAAAAAAAATTCACATCCCAGCAGCAAATATGTTATACACAACATCGATGAATAGTTATACTCGTTGTAGGCAGTAATACTCACAACTCCAGCCACAACTGTAAATTCATTTTACAAATAGATGGTCGCTTTGTAGGCAACTTGCCTACATCTCTATATACAATGTGTAGCAATGGAAAGGCAGACTGCCTTAAAATATCGCTCACTAAGTGCCTGTATAGTTTACCGAGTTGCCTACATCTCCACATACAAAGTATGCAGCCAACAGGCAAGTTTTAATGAAATATTCGTGTATTTATTGCACCATAAGTTGGCTGTAGCAAAAATCTTGCGAAAGAATAACGCTGAAAAATTAAAATAAGTTCTTTAAAATTTCGTTCTAAATTAAATTAAAATAATGAATATTTTGCTCAAAATATTAAGAACAATAATTTAAAAACACCCCAAATAAATATGCAGCATGACTTTGGCACTTATTTCTTTAAAAGTTATATTCTTTTAATGAAAATTTTTTTGTACGAACCAAAAACACTTCAATTTTCATGTGAGAATTAAATAATAAAAATGTGAATTTTTAAAAATATTAAAAAAATTTTGCTTAAAAGCAAAAAAGTTTCAGAAAGTAATCAGGTAATGCATAAGCATTGTCCCAGAAAAAATTTACGGTCTTATTTTGTTTGATTATACTCTACGTGATAATCTTATAGGTCTGAAAAGATACAATATTTGTTCTAAAAAAAGTGACGTTTAGTATGATGTTTAACACTTGGTGATAGCCCTTTTAACTACAAATATGTCTAGCAAGCAACAAAAAGTCCGCGAACTCATTTTGTCCACATACCTGCAATATCCAGTGCTAAAATATTCAGACATATAAAGTGAAAAATGCACTAGATCGTTCTGATGAAAAGCAGTTGATGGCTCAGACGCGAGCCCGAAAATTGTCTTAAATGTAACTGACTAAATTTGATTGCTTCATTATGGACGACGGAAATTACATCAAAGCAGATTTTCAGCCGCTACCTGGGCACAAATATTATACGTCACCGAAGAAGGGGCATATGTCTAGTTAATTCAAAGATAAAAATTTCGAAATTTTCGAAGCAATATATGGTTTGGCAGGTCATATGTACCTGTGGCCTCAGCAGCAACTTCTTTGTTACGCAAGGTACAATCAATTCAAAAGTTTATATAGACGATTGCCTCGAAAAACGTGTTCTACCATTTATTCGTGCAAATGAGGGTGCTGTCATGTTCTGGGCCGATTTAACAACCTCTCATTACTCTAAAGCAGAGGTTCCCAGACTTTTTTTTCTCATAGACCACTTTCAAAATTTAGCTGGTTCCGGTGGACCCACTCCAGCTACATTTTTACTATATTCCCAAAACTCGACAAAAAATGTGAAGATTAGATCTAACTATGGAAATTTGCGTCGCAGTTGAGTTCCCACACGTTGTACTAAATATGGAATATGCAATTTTTTACAAATAACAGTCGATGAGCTTCTTAAAATATTAACATATCTGTCCACATTGATAGGTGCAGTCAACCCAACATTTCAGTTCTTCACTATCGAAAGCAGATAAATTTTCGTGGACGTCCGCTTACGAATTGTGAACCCCAATTTTTTGTCACGCCAACTTAGACCCCCGTCGAATCTCCCATGGACCCCTAAGGGTCCACCTGGACCACTTTGGGAACCAATGCTCTAAAGCTGCAATTGAATGGTATCAAAAAAAAATATTAATTTTGTGCCAAAAATAGCAAATCCGCCCAACTGCCCAGAGCTTCGCCTAATTGAGAGATATTGCTGTGCTCTAATGAAAGGAGATATTTGAAAGAGTGGTAAGACTACAAAACACTTACAAGACTTCAGACTTAAGTAGAAAAAATCGTTCCGCACTGTCTATGAAACAAGTGGACAAAATTTAATAAAAGACCTTAAGAAAAAAGTAAGAAATTTTTATAAAGAAAAAAAAAATTGTTAATTAGTTTTTAGTTATTTATATTCTAGCCATTATTAATAAAAAAAGAAAAAAGACCAAAAAGTTTATTTGGTATTTTCTTATAACTGAAAAACGAACCGCAAGTTTTTTCTGGGACAGTCCTTATTTGTTAAAACTCTCCAATGATTTTTTATATTTTTCACATTTTTGAACACTGACTAATCAATTAGCACGTAATTTGTCCAAATTTACAAAATTATTTTGATAATTTTCTAAGAAATATTTAGTAGCTTTTATGAATTTATTTGCTACAAACTACGACACCTAAAAAATTGCTTAGAATCTCCCCATTTATCTCAAAATAACTTCTATGGAATATTCTTGTTTTCTTTTATTATGGATTGGTTTGCCAATTTAGTCTGATGTTTGTTTTTTATTTCCAAAAACCATTGGAATAATTTTGGCAAATGTCATGCTCAGAGCTGTACAAATTTTGAGGCTAAAATGGTTTCTGATATTTCTTCGAATAGGACTTTTTTAATCTAAGTAAGTCTTTTTTTTAATTTTGTTAGTTAGTTAACAATAAATTTTTAAGATTCAATACTTACTTCTTAAGGCTCACTTAAAAGTCACTACAAACATAATAATAGTTAATGAAATATATCACGTATGTATGTCATGCACTGAAACTCCACGTAATTCCAGCCAAGGTTTCCACCATGTAACTCACTTCACTCATGGATGTGATTAAACTAACTTTGCCATTTTAATTCAACTTTTACTGTGAACAAAACCATCCATTCGCGTTCGACATCAATGTCATCTTATTTTTACAACTTGAGTTAACTAACATATGCGACGACGACAACGACGACAATTCGCTTGATGTCCTGTTGCCATTTTGCTGGCAACTTTTATAGCTGGCAAGTAACGAAATCTTCCTAAATAAGCTTAACAAACTGTCAGCTTTATTGGTGCAATTGTAACAAATTACACAAGCAATTTTCGCATACATACACACAATATACCGACGCAACGCATTCAAGCCAGTTGAAATTACTATCAACTGTTTGGCATTTGATTGTCATTTTCAATTACAAAAGAAAATAAACATAAATTTTAAACTGTCTTATTATAATGTAATTGCTAGTTATATAAGTGAAATTATGACAAATCAGTAATATTTACCTGTGCAATAATTCATTTTGAATTTCTTATGTCAAACACAGTCGGCAGATTTTTCTACTTAGGATGCAAGCCATTTTTTCACTATAATTTTTGAATGTATTTTTCTAAGAAAAGATAGCCCTAAAATTGCGAAATAAAATAATGTTTATAAAAAAAATACAGTGTGTATTGAATTAAACAAAGATAAATTATGAAATGATAGAGCTATCGCTGGTCATACTATTTTCATTCGTTGCTGAGCGGAATCATCAGTGACCTTTATAATATCAATTGAATTAAAATAAACACAGAAAAAAATGTTCCTTAGCTTTGTTTTACATTTTGCATATAGCATGCTTAGAAATTCTTGCCATTCGGCTTAAAAGTCACTGATGATTCCGCTTAGCAATGAATGAGACTAGTATGACTATAGATAGCTGTTTTGGATTCTTCTTTGATCCTTTTTTTCTAATTTTGCTAGTTAAGATATTTTTTCGATAATTCGATAATTTGATGGCAGATTTGAACGCAGTGACCCAACATTTCCCTAGGTTGACATCAACCGATGTTTCTCCAATTTTACTGAACACAGTGTGATTGGAAATTTGTTTCATTTTTCACAACTTATCAATATTTACGCGACCAAGAATTTGTTTTCAATTTTAAATCGACATTATTTTGGTATTTACAAGATGTTATCCTACGGCTATAAATAAAACAACAATTGAATAATTTATAGCCGTATACAGCCCTCTTGTCAAGTGCACCGTATTTATATAAACGAACTCAAATCAATTTTACCATTAATCAATTTTTAATGCGAATTTTTCCAGCTAATGGCGTAATACCCTACACTTGGAATTGAATGAATTATTGCAAAAATATTTGGGATATTTTGAGTAGAAGACTTGGCTTAAAATGAATGTTTCAAAATCACCCGAAATTATCTTTGTTTTTGAATTTTATATATGAATTGAAAAAAAGTTTTAAGTTTTTGATATAAATAGAAATAAAATTTTTTAATAAAATCTTTATACTTCAGTTACTTATAATACTTCACGCTACTGTGTAGGGTATTTGTAGCTTGTGATGGCTAGAATAAACGCCCCCACGTATATTAGCGTGTAATTTAAGTGTTTTGTCCTTAAAACGTTGAAGCTCTTCATGTTTCCTATAAAGTTTATATTTTTCTTCACTTCGAGTCATGTCCTTTTTGCAGTATTCTATTTGCTATACAGTGCGAAGGTGTTGCGTGAATTCAAAAAAATGATGGATGGTCAGTGTTTAGATAAGTATTTTTCTTGAAATTATCAGGGTAATATAAAAAATATCAAGAAAAATGTTATTACAATAATTGAACAAAAAACTAAATTTAATTTGTAAGGATTTAAGCGTATTCAAATAAAGCAAGCGCCTAAGATTATGCAATAAGAATTTTTTTTAACTATCATATCAGTTGGAAAGCGAATAATAGTGTTTAATTTATTGTACAAAACTGCTAATTGTTAATTTGTACACATATATTGGAAAATTCAATCCCAGCTGGAACAAATTAAATGGGAGAATGACAGTTCAAAATTGTTCAAAATCTTGATAGAAATCCAATTATTCAAAAAAAAAAAACATTAAAAAAATCTACCTTTATTGAACTTTTTTATGAGTACATATACATACATACATATATTTCCATAAAAAAGCATATTTCTTTAACAATAACAACAAAAACAACTTAAGATATATATAACACTATTACGCCTCCTTGACTTACGTCTTTTCCTTAATGATTTAATTTTTTTCTTAAAGTACTTTGCATATATTACGCGCATGTAAAGCCTCACCATTACGACAACTAAATGCACGCGTAAACTCGAGTGAATTCCTCAAATAGCTATTGATGAAATATCGCTGTTCGCCACTTGCATACTGCTGACAATTTGTCAAAACGCTGCCGACAAAATAAAGTTTCCGCAAAGACAATTGCAATCTACCGGCGGCCAAAAGATTGTCAATGCGACGCATTAATGCGACATCCTGTTGTTGCTGCCACTCGTTATACGAACGCAATGTCTGTGCCTGTGCCAATAGCTTCATCACCAAGTCATTCAAATTATATTGGAAACTCGAATTGGTAGCTGCTGACGCTTGCTGTCGCTTGATGCACTGTTGAAGGATGGCAAATTCACGTTCTGAATCCATGCTACGCCAAGCACCAGGTGTTTTGGTAATACCACCACCAATGCCACCCGCTATCATATTTTCAGCGAATCTTTCACCGACAATCGCATAGCTCAATGGTGCCGTAAGATTTTGATCCCTAAGCAATGAATTGATAGTTAAGAAAATTTTCATGAATTCATTAGCAGCACGTTGAGTGTTGATGGATGCAGAAGCGCCATCAGCAACATTATTTGCCAAAGCCGCTGTGGTCTTACGTTGTTGCATTTGAAAACGTTGACATTTCTCCATATTGCGAAAGAAATTTCGATTGGTTACTGTGAGAGCTGCATAATCTTCATCTAACTTGGCATCACCATTTAGCGTGAGATGTATGATGCGACCTAAAAATTGTTTTGAATTTTGTTGCGTCATTTCGTCAATCCAGGGTGTCGCAACTAACAGTTCGTCATAGGAGCGTCCCAGATTTGCGTACATTTGCGCCATTTGCACTCTGTCAATGGCTGCTCGCTTAACGATATGCTGATAGACTGGCTCAAAATAGGTCTCAGTTAATGTTTGGCATTCGGTGGCGCTTTTATCTGAAAGGATTACGAAAAATGAGAGTTTAATATTAATTGAGGAAAGTGGTCTTATTTTTCGAAATAATTTTATTAGCATTTGGTTTCAATAAATAATGCGGCAAAGTTTCTTAAAATTTTTATATTAATTTTTTTCTTTCGGAGTTATTTCGATAAAAATGACTCCTTAATAAGAAATTTTTGTATGCGAGTAAAATTGTTCAAAAATTTCAAAAAAAAAATTAGATTCAAGTTGGCTCAAAATTCGGTCCCAAAAACAAACTGTTATAAAAGATTTTTCTTAGCAGAAAATTTTATGGAGGTTGAAAAATAAAGGAATTTGTCCCAAAATTTAGTATTTTTATTAATCCTAAATAAAACTTTTGAATTTCTCTTCATAATTCCATAAACTCCTCCAATAGGGGCTTTCAAAATCTACCAAAATTCATCATTTTGTTTCAAATGTACCTCCCAAAAATATCAAATCCTCATCAAAATCATCTACTTACCCATCAAATAATCGATCCAAATCCAATTAAGCAAACGCACCAATGTCGTCTTCTCTAAAAACTCAAATAGCTGCTTAATTTTCGTCAGCTGCCGCACATTAACCATATCTGTGGCCTTTGGTGGTTTTCCCAATATCTTTCGAAAATAGCCATCCCAATCTATGTGCAATTCGTTACCCCATAGTGTGCTTTTAAATTCTGAATAAGGCAACTCAACGCAACTCAACGCATCCTCAGGCGTGTTCTTCAAAATATCACGACGTCCACGTTCAAAGCTCAATGTTTCGAGTGCAACCAGACGTGCACGTCCCGCCTCCACAGCGTATTCTTCCTGCACATCTGTAGCCAACTGCTCGAATTTACGCAATGTATAACGCTTACGCTCGTCTGGCTCTATGTGCACGACGCGCTTATTCGATTTGATATCAACGCGATAACGGAAAAAATACTCAGCGCCCACATCATGGAAAGTGCTGATCACACTCATCCATGTCATATTTCGACGCTTACGCAGCATACTAGTGCTGTCATCAATGGCAGGCCAACCAGCAGACATGCGATATAAATGCGATGTTTTGAGGTCCTCGATGGAACGTGCATTTTTGCATGATGAATAAAACTGCTTCAGCTTAAGCTCAGCATCCAGCAGCTGTTCGTTGGCATTTGAATCATCTGAAGCAAGAAATTTTTCAAATTTTTCTTGCTGTTGTTTTAAGTGCTCCGTCAGCTGCAGCTGTGTTGCATTCTGTATGCGACTACAAACATAGCCATAAAAATCATCACAAGGACGTTTTTCTGTGTCAAGCCAACGTTCCAACTCATAGGAGAAATGCAGGATATCAGTTTCCAAGTCGACAGTAGCGCCTTTGGCAGCAGTGGCGGCGGCTAATAGCTGCTGAGGCAGCGCGATAAGCGCAAGAATTGCAACTGTTAGTCCAAATTGACAGCGAATTAATGGCATTTTGGTAAAAGTGGTAGCAAATGGCAGCGGAAGCAAAGGATATTATCTTTACAGCAGTTTTTCTTTTATTTTTTTTTTTTTTGTATATCAGTTAAAGTCAATGCGCGCAAAAAAACTGTCCATCAATCAACTTTTTAAATTAAAATTTTTCACATTTTTACAGTGCTTGTTAAGCTCTTTGGAGAGATAAATTCTTCTTTTTTTTAAAAAAAAAAAACTTTCAAAACAAAAAAAAACACTTATAACAGCAAAACTTTTAACTTGGTTTCTAGTGCACAGAGAAACTTTTACGCTCAACAAATTTTCACCAGCTAATGAAATTTTTTCGTTGAAAAAATGTGAAAAATAGTTATTCCATTAGTATGCAAAAAAAAAACAAAAGCGAAAAAATTTCAACTTCCGGTGTTTGGTTCTTTTCCGCGTCACCTTCACGTTACTGCTGCTACATACAATAGTGTTGCTGTTGTAGTTTTAGCCTCGTACTAAATGGTAGTACCAATCGATTAAAATTCAACAAAACAAACAACGAAAAACTGATACACAGCAGCGAGTAAAATGGGCACTCACAATCAATAAATCATGCCTTCAGCATGTGGACCTACTCAGGGCTGCCGCAAGCGGGTATACAAATTGTGTGGCCCACAAGGGCGCACATCCATTCAGAACCAAAAAAACAGAGTCTTAAAGGTTGTAAGGGGCAAACGACTTAAAAGCTGATTCCTCAGAGATAGTAAATCATAGTAAGAAGTTATATAACACCTCATAGTGTCATATGGTAGGATTTAACGTGGATTCTTTTGCTCAAAGAAAATGCTGGTCAACTTCGCTCTTTGCTCACCGCAGGAACAAACTGAGGTTTTGGAATTTGTCAAAAAAATATTTTTTTCTAAAAAATAAAGGGGCGCTCAAATCTAATATTGCACGAGGGCGCTCGTATGACTACCTACAACCCTGAACAAACTATAAGTTTTTCAATCTTTTTTTTTTTTTTTTTGTATTTTTCTATCCGCATGCTTTAAAGCTTACCATATGTGTGTATGAATATTTGTAAATAGTAAAAATGTTTGACTGGCTGTCTATTTAAAAGAGATAATATTTCGGTTTTTGTTTGAAAAAAAAAAACTTTATTTTGTGTTTTTGTACTTTAGATTCTCATCTTTTGTAAGCTTTTTGCTTATCTTTGCCTAGTGTAATCTTTCACTATGTTTTGTTCTTCTCGTTTTGCAAAACCTCAATCATTTTGAATGCGATAGCATTCGACTTTCGAGGTCAGCTCTATTAGATTTTGCTTTGGTATTAAACACGAAGATGTTTGTTTATATTTTTGTTGTACACATTTTGTAAGTCTACATTATACTTTTGTCCATTAGTATAGATTATACCAATGTATGGTTATGTTTAATAAATAAAAGGTTATGATTGGGAAAAATTAATCCAAAACCTAACTTTCATGAATATATTGCATTTCATGTCAAATGTCATAAGCCAAGAATTGAACATAACCGATTGATTTTAAGGGGTTATATCTCCCTTATGCTATAAAAAACAAGGCTGTTGCAATTATTTTTTTTTAAATTACATTTCAGATAAAAGGTATACAAATAACATAACATTGGATTAAGAAACTCTTGAAGAAGAGAAAAAAAATTTTTATTGTTATTTTTTTTACAAAATGGCGGCTGTGCAGTGATTACCGTGAAACGCTTTTTCAGAAAGGTCTTCCGCGGCGTGCAGTAGAAGTCTCGTACAATTCCACCTATGGCAAAAAAAAAAATTGTTTTATTATCTACATTAGTTTTCCTGTTGAAGTACACATGATTATATTTTTGGAATTTTTTTTCGCGAAATGACAAATGTTTTAACAAATAATCGTGTTTTCGACGAAAAAAATCGACTTAAATTGCTTATAACTTTTTTCTTGTTAATTAATTTGTGCACTTTAACAGATAATCAAACAACGAACCGACTGTTTAAAGTCAATCGGATGTAAACTTTTTGAGTTATACTCCTCCGCCGATTTTGAAAACATGGTTTCGAGAAAAACGCGTTTGAAGTTTCAAAATGCTATACATTTTCATCAAAGTTTCTTGGAAAAAATTGATTTAAAAAAATTTTTAGCTTAAATCGGTACTTGGACGCTGTAGATTTTCATTCTAGGATTGTTTTGGCATGATTTAAGCCAGTAAAAAAAATGGAAAAATAAAAAAAAAATAGGGAGATATAACCCCTTAAGCTTGGACAAAGTGTTGTCTTATTAGATGGTAATTACAACCCAAAATATTTTTCTTCTCTTTTAAATGGTAGTGGAATGGGGGATGATAATTTTTTTTTGTTTTGTATAGATAATTTGTTTGTGCAGTTTCTCGAAACTGAAACAAAACGCTCTCGAGAATTTAACGTCCCAGCGGCAAATATGTCATACACAACATCGATGAATAGCTATACTCATTGTAGGCAGTAATGCTCACAACCCCAGCCACAACTGGAGATGGCCGCTTTGTAGGCAGCTTGCCTACATCTCTATTTACAATGTGTAGCAAAGGAAAGGCAGATTGCCTTAAAACATCGCTTGCCAAGTGCCTGTATAGTTTACCGAGTTGCCTACATCTCAACATACAAAGTATGCAGCCAACAGGCAAGACTCCTTACATCTCCATATACAAATCAGACAGCATACAGACTCCACACACAATGCAGGCAGCCAACAAACAGACTGCCTACAACTCTATATACAAAGGAGGCAGCCAGCAAGCGGACTGCCTACAGCTCCATATACAAAGCAGGCAGACAGCAAACAAATAAACAAAATATCATAGTAACAATTTCATTTGTGAAACATACAACACAAAAGGTATAGCTTTTCATATATGAAAATTCAGAGTACTTCATTGATTTGCCGCTGGGGTATTTAAAGTGACGAAACCTTAGCTTTCTTTCTAAAATATCAAAAAAACAAAAAATCAAAGTTATCAAATATCAAAAAAAAAGTTAAATTTATTTATGATTTGATAAAAATCGAGGTCAAATTTTTGAAAAATAATTACAGCAATTCGAAAGGCTAGTAAAAAACCTATCGAAAGCACTCAGACTAAAATTTTTGCAGTCCATCCAACTTTAACTAAGTTTGTGGTCAATCGGTTATGTTCGATTTTCATCTTAAGACATTTAACATGAAAGGCTTAATTAAACATATATAAATGTTATCAGATATTCTAATGCCGAGTTTGGTAAAGTTTTGTAAAAACAGATATCTGTGCATTAACATATAAATGTTCTAACTTATGTGGAAGGTGCCACGCCTACTGATTTGATGATGGCCACAACTTCTTGTTCAAATTTTTTTCATTTTCAATTCTACGACGTTCAATTAAAGACTTAACTCAAGTACCAAATTTCATTAAATTATCTCGGTTGAATTTTTTTGGCCTGATTTCCACTAAAAGAAAAAAAATCCAAAACATTATACATTATACAATACAAAATATTCTCATATTACAATCGCTTAAAAAAAAACATAATTTTAGTAAAGTCTTCCGATGAGGAGCATTTTTCCAACTCTACCATAAAATTAATTAATTAAATTTATGTTGGCCTTTAAAACGTTCAAATTGTGTCATTTTAAATACTTTTCTCTCTTTTAAAGTTTAATGGTTTTTTTTATAAGATTATGTTATCAGTAAATTAAGTGAATATACATAATTTAAAGTACCCTATCTAAATAATATAAAGTGATCATGACCAACTCTTCATAACGACCACTAATTATCACTAACTGATTAGCTTTAACTAATAATAAAATACTTCTGATGAAGTAATTACTTAACATTTTTTTATGCTTATATATTTAGCATTGAAGCTTGTTTTAATTAAAATTCAGAGAATTTAGAAACATCTTGCATTGATTAAAAATTCTGACTAATTTTATTAACTTGGCAAGTTTTCTTTTAATAAACAAAGAACCATTCTAAAGCGAATCATTTAATATTCATAGAAATATTTATATGGGATGTTTATTACCTGAAAATTTTCTGTTATTAGCATTTTAATTTTGCACAACGCAATTTATATTCTAATTAGTTGTCTCATTTTCTAAGATGATGCAAGAAGAAAGTTTTTTTTTTTTTGAGGGATAAAAATGCTGAGAATATCTTATACTTATGCAATTCTTTGAAATTATAACTATTTTTTATTGATTGTTTTGTTGAAATACTCAATCAGCATTGTATTCTTATTATGACTTTTTTCCCTTGGTTCCGAAAATCAAATTGCTATCGCTATTTAATTTATTACTGGCAGAAAAAATCTGATTTAAGTTTTCTTAAGGCAGATTTTGTTTTCACTCTCAAGTTGTAGATTATTAAATGTTGTTGAAAAAAAGTGCAAATAATTTTTAATAAAATTCAATGCAAAGTCTTGCAAAACTACCTTTCTTCTGTTTTCTTTTCAATACGTAGATTTTTCTGCAAATTTATTTTTTCTATTGCTTATTTACTTCCCCTAGCAAAATCGTTTCTTCGTTGTTTCATCATTAAAGTTTTTCATTCAATGGGAAATACACTGCATTAATATTGTCTTTACAACTTTTTTTTTAATTTTTTTTTTTTTTTTTAATACATTTTTGCCAATTCAAGTTTTTTCCGCTCTTTGAATTTTTTTTTAATAAGTACACAGAAAAAAAAATTTTTTTTTTGTTTCAAGAATTCAGTCCCACGGATTTTCGTGTTCTATTGAGAGTTTGTGAAATTTTATCTACAGAAAAATAAATGCATTATATTGAAGAAAAATGCATACTTAGTTAAACTTTTTTTAATAGCTATATATTTTTTATCGTTGTAATACTTCTTTTGATGCCGACTTTTTTTTTACAGTGTAAGAAAAATGAACGTCCAGATAAAATTAGCTAGCTGTTTTTGCATAACATTTTTTATGTGGGCGAGAAGGCAAGAAAAAATATTGGCAGCAAAATTATACGTTGATTTTGTTTTCATTTCCGTACTTTACGTGTTTTTCTTTCTTCCTGTAAAAAATTTCAACGAAAAGAAACAAAGCATTTCCTCTATTTTAGTTCAGAATTCTTTCCTCCAGCGATTTCCTCGCATAATTGAGTTTGTTTGCAGTTAAAATCAGGTTTTTAATTGCTAATTAAAACATAAAAAATTCATTTTATTTTTGCTTTTCTGCCCAGAATGTAAATTTCGCTCAGAAAAAATCCTTTGATTTTTTTTTATCATAATAAAAACATTAACATTCACGTTTCTCTTTTACTTTAACATTTAAAGTGAATTCATTTATTTGGTTTCTTATGTTTATTTTCAAATTTGGCGCAACCTTCTGCTTTACATACTTTACCGCATTTTCAACATTTTAAGCATTCAAAAAGTAAATGGAACAACTTGATATAAAAATCTTGTAGAAAACGACGGGTGCAAAGTACAACAGCAATAAAGAGAAAAAATTAGTGAGTTAGCATGTCCTAGTTTTTCTACATTGCACGAATTTGCAGCGGTGGCGGGAGTGACACAGTGTTGAAAACATATCCTTTTATATTATTATGTACAAAATTGAAAGGCTTTAGAATACAAACTTGTGTAAAACAAATTGAATAACTTAAAGAAGAAAAATTTAACCCCATATTGCGTATTCTATATGCATTGAATTCGCGTTTGAATTATGTTGCTAACGCATTTGCATAATTTTAATAACGCTGTGCAATTAAAATTGTAACTTTTACAACAGTTTTTCAATCTGTTGATAATATTCCTTAATTATTTTCATTCATTTGAACTTGAACTTTGCCCTTTCAAAATTAGTATTTTCACAAAAAGACCTACATTTAAATTCAGTTTTACAATGTGGTTCAGTTCTGAGCTTTTATTGTCTTAGATTCGATTTCCTGGTACATTGTGAGTAAAAAATTGTATGGGGGGGGGTCTATCTTGAACACGCTCTGAATTACAAATTCATTTTTGTTAAACACTTTGAAGTTCAGAGGGTCTTCAATATAGACCCTCCTGTCAAATAATTCGAACTCACAATGAACCATGTTTTTAAATAATAAAAAAAGTACAAATTAGTACATTTGGTTGTACTTTTAAGTACGCTGCACAACAGCTCTAAAAGAAAGTATTGTGCTCCCAAAAGAAGTACGGTTGGTCACGTTACCCTTAAGCTTTACAGACGAATACTCGACTCAGTGACGCAAAATATATGAGAAAAACCGAAAATCATAAAATTTTTTGCTGGCGATGCAATTTTTAAAAAATCGAGTAAGGTATGGAGTTATTTATAAAATAAACGTTATACAAAACATCAACAAGCACATTATCAGAATGGTTTGAAATTCATTGTGCACATTGTTCAATCTATGCTGCGGTTGTGTTGATGTTTAGCTATAATTTTAATTAAAATTACGGCCACTTTAAAGTGGCACTCAAATCAAGTAGTAGTTGTTGTTCTGGCTATAACAGAAGCAATAACAACAACACTGTCGATAAATATCAGCAAATTAAAAATTAACTTACACATGACATTTGTAAAATCACAACTGCAATAGCATTTTTAAAATAATCAGTGGCAGCACATGAGCTGGTTGGCATAATGTCATGACACGCAACTCAGTTGATCTATGACCTATATGAATGAAACTATTTTTAGCGACCTTTATGATATCCTGATATAATATTTTTAAGAATAAATTTATTTGGGTTTTGTATACAGCTTTTGCAAAAGATTGTAAAAATGTTGCACTTTTAAAAAATAGTTTCATGCACTTTTCCTGTTTTTTTTTTCGAATATCTTACCTTATTTAAGCAAAAATACTAAAGAATTTTAAGCAAGCTATTTTTTATTAAGTCAAATATAAATATGTCTCTTTCGGAAGTATGTAAACAATAGAATTTCTATCAGAGCGAACTAAGAAAATAAAACGCTTCCATGACAAATTTGCATTAAATTAAAATGGTCGCATGAGTAATATTTATTTCCAAAGCTAACAGTATCTGTTTTTTTTTTCCAAATTAATTAACAAAAAACAATTTAGCATGACTTTTATCTTAACTGTTGCAGTATTTCTTACATAAAGTCTTTTATTCTGAACACTTAAAAAAAAACTTGAAATCATGTAGCCATAAATTATTAATCCATTTTACGTAACATTTTTGTTCAACAACATTTTGTGACTAAAATTATGGCACGTTTCGGTTTAACTCTTTGTGTTAAACTTAAAAAAAAAAAATATTTTATGTGCAAGCAACTTTATTGCAAAATAGTGGCCATTAGCGTGCGCGCTATTTGAATGTACTAAAAGTTTTTTATGCTCGAATGTGTATGCGTCCACAAGTGCACACATTCATATCTGCATCTGTGTAAACAAATTTTTGTTTGTTGTTGCGATTGTGTGTGTTTTGCAAATAACGAGTATGCCAGCATGTTCTCAAATATATCATACGAATTTTGTGCACAATTATGAAAAATTTTTAGATTCGAAAAGTTTGAGGATAACAAATTGAAAATACATAAAGTTAAAAATTAGTTTTTATTAAAATTTAAAAATCTTGTTTTTTTATACAACTAGTGAGGTATGCCTACTGCTCGCTTCGCTCGTTAGCTCTGGCGCGCACTCCTTAGAATTGTGTTTTTCTTCATTCATTGATATCTTAATTCTACCTCTCTTTAACAACCAAAAGTATGCAATAGAATTTTGCCTTTGTTTAACAACTTAAAGTATGCAATGGAATTTTTGTTTCTTCTTATACTTGTGTTGCTCTTTTATTTTCGTTATTTCATTATACGCAACATTTCTGACACCGAAAACCATTTTGTTTAACAGAAGGAAAGAAAAAAATGTTCGGTATATTAATTAGTTATTTCTAACTTTTGAAGAATGTGCCTCCAGTCACACCCTTTTTGCTTCAGTCTTACGATTTCGTCAGATAATTTGATTAAGTTTATTTACCAAGCTTACTAGCCAACATATGAGGCGCCCGGTTTCAAAACCGGCCAAGTCCATTTTTCATACTTTTGGACAAACAACGAAAAACATTTATCTTCATCTATGTTAATTCAAAAATTAAAAAGTATTTCCCATATGATAGCTTATGAAATTTCTTACTCAAAGCATGTCAGATCAGACTTTTCAAGTTTTATTTGCGTTTGGTTTTGAGAAAACAATTTTGGACTTGGCCGGTTTTGATACGAATTTACTGGACTTGGCCGGATTTGATTCCAAGGTGTTGAACCGGTTTTGAAACCAAGTTCATGGACTTGGCCGGTTTTGAAATCCATGCATAAAATATATATAAGAAATGTAATAATTCAGTAAAAAAATTGTTTTTTTAATTTAAAAACATAGTGGAAAGATAGAGCATGGTCTAGATTTTTATATGTGAGAATATCTCAAAATTTTATTTTTTGGACTTGGCCGGTTTTGCAACTGGGAGCCTCATATGCCTTTTAATCGTGTGGTACTTGATTACATAAAAGTTATTCCTTTTTAAAAAATTTCCAATGTTATTCATCATTGAAATTATAGTTTTTATTAAAAAACTTCTCATACATAACTGTGTATCAAATATTTAATAGTAAAAAATTCTGATGCTAAAGTAAAAGACATTCAACGTTGTAGAATCAAAAAACTTTCTCTCATCAGTCATTTAAAAGAGCAAATGACATTCAGCATGTCAAAAGTCAAAAACATGAATTCCCTTTTAACAAAACAAAAAGTATATACTCGTTGGAACATAAAATAACCCAGAATAAGAGTAAAAAGTTTTCATACAAATCAAAAACAAAAATTTTACAATATTTTATATTTTCTGTAGTCTGCATAACTTTGTAAATAGACTTTTAACTTGGAAAATGCTGACTTTTGTTGACTGATATTTGACTGTTCCTTTCAAAATTGGAAAACATTAAAAGTGGAATGGGGGTATGTACTACATTAAATTTTCTACTTCAACCAGTTTTCGTTTGTTATACAATTTATTGGTTTTCTTTTTATTAAATATTGTTGAAACCCTATAGTTAACTTAATTAATCCAATTTGAATACTTGAAGGCAAAGATCTGATGGGGTTTATTTTGATTGTTGTTGTTGTTGTTATTCACTTTATTGTCAAAAATTCATTTTGTATTTGCAAGTGTTTTTAATGATTTTAATCGAAAAACTTTGACAGTTTTGTTGACCTTTTTGTGTTGCTGTTGTTTTGCAAATCGTTTGGGTGCTGAGAATTTTTCATTCTTTCAATGAAATTTATTTTCATTGCAAAAGTTTAAATGCTCTCAATGTCATTTGAGAAATTATGTTCATTAAAATTTTATTAGTTCAATTTAATGGTTAATAATATAATTATGTGAAAAACATTGTGTTTCTTATTTTGCGACTTTGCTCTGAATCATTAAAACGGATTAAGTACCCTTTTTAAGAAACAAATATTTATTAAAATATTTTGGAGCAATCGTTTGAAGGTTTATTTGGTATTGTATGTTTCATCACAAAGTAAAATTTTTGATTATTTTATTTAATTAAAAGTAATTCAGAATTTCAATAATGAAAATATTTTCAAAAACTTGTCAAGTTTATTACTTCTTATAGGGTGACTGTTTTGTGCAATTTTTTTCGAATTAAATACAAAATAAGCCCGGATGTTGTTAGAACTTTGTTTCAGTTTTAATGCAGTAATAACTTTAAGACAAATAGTGGTCGAAAACATCACATAAGAGTAGGAAAATCGGAAAAATGTGTGATGTCCCCAGGTGTTATTTTGACAAGCCCGTAAGTATTGCATTTTTACTCATCAACCGAAAGCCGGATTAAGACTTTTACTTCGTTGCCAAAGGAAAACCTTTTGCTTACATAAAAATTATAAACCCAAAATCAGTTGTAACTACCAGATTAACGAAATAAAACAAGAAGTGGGTCTTCAGAGTGAAAAGCTTTATAAAACTACCAACCAACGAATTGTTAAACTAACGAGGCTAGTGTGAATACCAATAATATAAATAGGCGAAGGCAAAACAGTTCCATCCCTTTTTGACTGCCATAACCCAACATAAATAATTGCTTGGTTTTTTTTTTTTTTGTTGGAAAGGTTATGAAGAATAGCAGTGCCGAATGTAAATTTTTTTCAATGATAGGCGCTTTTAATGAAAATCTATATAGATATAGATATACATAGATTGAATTCTAAGAAAGGGTACTAAAAACTTTGTTTTTTCTGGGCGTGGCACCGTCCCTAATCTGAAAGAGGCTATTACGGCCAAGCCGTTACACCAATGTTGATGAAATTTCTTATGGAGAGCGAATAATTCCTGGAAAAATTTTAATTTCTTCGTAAGTGGGTGGCGCCACGCCCATAAAAAAAATATGTTTTCACTGCTAAGCTAACGTATAAATTTTGATGAAATTGCAGATAAATTTTAGCAAGAAAAATTCAACGATTTGAAGATACTGATGGCAAGAACCTTTGAAAATTTTAAATATGATGACGTGCTTCACAGAAGGAGCACGTAGTACCCAAATGCGAAAAAAATTTAAGAAAAAAAAGTTTTGAAAATTAACTAATTTGTTTACTAATAGTAACATATATTCTTGAATAAATTTCGAATCGAAATGCAAAATTCAAAATAGTTCATGCCAACTAAGTATAACAGCCGTGGTTGCAATCATAAGGTCACAAACTCAAAAGTCATAAATCGTAGAAGACATTGCTGGTTAATAATTTTTTTTTAAACTTTGTAAGCGATTAGCAAAATATTCCCACACCTACACTCTACATAAATAAATCTTTGAGCATTTGACCTTTAAATATTTAAATGTCATTGTAAATCTTGAGGATAAACGACACAAGCAAGCTACTCTGACCACAACACGCACGCATTACCGACAATCGACCACAAATGCTAACCAACTAATTGGCTAAAATAACAAATTTGACAATATGAAACCGAAAAATAAAAAAATCATACTGTTTTCCTGGTGTCTGTCTCTGTATCTGTCAGCTTGGTTATCAATTAAAGTCAGTTACAATATTAAAAAAAAAATAATAAATTTTCAAGCTGAAATTTTATTTCTATTTCTATGAAAATATTCCGTCATATTTCTCTTGATAAGGACGCACACACAGCTGTCATACAGTCGTACTTTTAGTCTTGGTTGTGTTTACTTTTTTAATTAAATTTGTTGTTTTAAGATAAAAGGACAATATTTGATATAAATTTAACATATCCTGTACATTTTTGTACACATACATTTCAAAATTAAACCGAATGGAATTTATTTTATGTTTTGTATTTTTAAGTCAACTAAGCAATTTTTATTATTAAAAAAAGCAGCAACTGTCTGTCTTTTCTGAGATAAAACAATATTTGTTTTTGAGAATGAAAGTACGGGTAGTTACAGTTCTGCTAAAACTTTGCATACTTATGTGAGCATATTTATATTAAAGAAACATAAATATTTCATTTTTTTTTTGTTTTAAATTAACTTCAATATTCATCACAACTAAAATTCATTATTTTCTTCTTTCTACAGGCGCCGTAGGTGGTGATGGTGGTGACGATGGCGACGATAAGGAAAAGGCAGAGGAGGAGGAGAGGGAGCGTCAGGAGGCCATACGTGAGGCCGAAGATCGACGAAAGGAGAAGCATCGTAAAATGGAGGAGGAACGTGAAAAGATGAGGCAGGATATACGTGACAAGGTGAGTGTATTTTAATAAAAATTCATATAAAAGTGTTGAAGCTAAAAAAGAAAATAGCACTAAATTTTTGTGCTTTTATAAAGTGAACACTATTCTAAGTCCTGCTGGAGCTCAAATTGACTCTAGTAGGGAGTCCTTTTAATTGAGTGACTCCCTAACGGAGTCAGATTGAATTCTTTAAGGAAAGCCAACAGAGTGTTTAAAAATATTTACTTTACATATGCTAAGATAGTACTGAAAATATTATTTTGTATTTATTTTGAAAAAAGCTGTAATTTACTTAATATGATATAAAATTTATTTGCGAAAATTAATAATATCCTTGCAGCAAATTTAATATATCTGTCTCTAAATTTTTCAAATAACGCAATGATATCTGTGGAAAGTTACGTCTTTATGTTGCAGTTTATTAATTGAGAACAAGCTACCCATCCAGGCACAGGTCCGTTTGTAATCGTTATATTCAGGAAAACTTTTATTGCTTGGTTAGATTTCTGCTTGTGTGGCAAGTGCAACGACCACTATTTGTTCAAGACATGGTTTTGTAACATAACATTGCTTTATCGAGTTTAGTAGTATTTACAGGAATAGTGTTCTCATCTTAGCAAAGCCTTATTTTGTGTGAGAGGTGCCACACCCGCTTATTCAGTTAACAGGGGCGAATCCAGAAATAGGTTTTGGGGGGCAAACAGCACAACTTTCTTAAGTAGTGGCAAATAAAATTTTCTAGAGATTGAGTTTGAGAAGCAAAATGAAAAGGTCAAAACTATTTTTTTTATAACATTTTTTTTTTAATGACGTCATCTAAAAATTGGTAGTCTTCTAGACAAAAAGCTAATCCAAAATTATTGGAAAAAAAGTAGCCAACTTTGAACAAAAAAATTAATTTATTTTCGACTCTCAAAGTTTGAACTCAAATTTTGGGTTTTTGAAAAATAGTTATGTTTTATTAAAACCTTAGTAAAAAAAACACTAGTATAACGTTTGGACTGAAATTTTTTATCCATCCAAAAAAAGTTACAAGCGCTTGAAAATAATTTTTTGTCAGAAAAGTCTAAAAACTGTACCCTTGCCACCTCAGTCCATATTCATCTAAATGATCGATTTTTGGACTGAGAAGTACTATTCAATAGGGCAATAATGATCGTAATTTTCAGTCACATCGGAATTTTTTTTGCCCATCATTATTTATCGTAATTTTTAGTCATATCGGAATTTTTTTTGGCTTGGACACATGGCAAATTATGCCCATCATTGTTTAAACAAAATTTCCACATACATTTCTGTACAAAGGAGACTACATTAGTGATTTAAGAGCTTAATCTTGGACTGTTTGTTTTAATTCAGGCTATGAGGCTGCATATTAGATTTTTGCCCCGGTCGGTAAATGTTCACGCTACGCTCCTCTTTCAATTCCTGTTGTTTTCGATATTTGTATGTAATTAGTCGTATATTTGCAGTAAAATTTAAATTATTTTGCTTGCACAAAAGCAGCAAACTACTTATATAATGACAAAATGCTATTTTCCAAGTCATTGGTACGCCAAAATTCACTTACCGCCTTGCGACAATAAAAAAGTTATAATCCATAAAATATATACTCCACCGAGGCAGATGCCAATCGAATTGGATTTATGTGGCAATAACGATATATAGTCCATCGTATATCAAAATTTACTTTGTAAGAAGGGAGAGTATGTATACAAATTAGAGAAAAAGTTGAACTTTGGTACTTTCACGTATTTAGTTATAAATTCACACGGTGCTTTTGAGCGCAAACAAAGTTTGCCTACGTTAACGAAAGATTCGTCTTATGGGAATCGTTTCCTGAATCATCTGAGAATAAGAAAACACAGAATGAAATCGAACCTAATCCTCTGATTTTTATTTCCAACATATTCCTGTTGCGATATTGATACTTCATGTGTAACAATATAAAGTACAACCAAATTAAAATGGTAGCAGTAATGCCATTTTTGAAATACAAGCTCTGACTTGCTTGTGAAATATTTTTAACACATTTAATGCAAAAGTAAGATAAATTGCTGAAATCAGTAAAATCTGATGGTATCTTAAATTTACTTACTAGCCAAATGGTATCAATATACACATTAGACTGGGCCAAAAAAAATGAATATTTTTTTTCTTTTGGAACCATATATCGAAAATATTATTCGGAGTGACAAAAAAAAAATATGATGGTATCTTAAATTTACTTATTAGCCAACATGGGCAGAAAAAAAAATGAATATTTAATGCTCTACAAAAAAGCTCTCAGAACATTTTTACCTAAATTAATTTTTTTTTAAGTTATTCACGATTGAAATCAATTTTTTCTCCGATAACAATCGTAAATAGCTTTAAAAAAAATAAATTTAGGTAAAAATGTTACGTTATGAAATGAATATCTAGAAGCAAATTTTTTTTTACTCCAATCTCCCAGCAGTTTTGGCGTAAATCATCAAATCATGAATAAAAATCCAAAAGAGCGATGATAGACCTCTTAATATTAATATTAAGGGCAGAAATTTTTACCAGATTTTTTTTTGTCACTGAATGATATTTTCGAGATATCGTTCTAAAAAAAAAAAATTCATTTTTCTTGGCCCAGTCTAATACACATATACATATGTATATGGTATATGTAGTTGCTTGGTATTTACGTGCCAAATAAAATGTCTTAATTAGCAATAACAAACATTACGTCATATACAATAAAATGAACAGCTGTAGCAGACATGGAAAGGAAAAGTGAAAACAAAAATTGTTACCTTAGGCTAAGCCACCCACCCACTCATTGGGATATAAAACAAAAACAAATAAACAACACGAGGCAAAAGAGTTGCCAGAAAATCAATACAAGGTAAAATTTGTCTGAGGAACACCAACGATAACGGCGACAAAGAGGCACGTGACCATTGTTAAAGTGGTCCCATTGTGCCGCAGAGTTTTCATAGTCATAAAAATAACATTAACCTTCACTTAACCTTCAAATGTAGCAATGACTTACAAATAATGTTTTACGTTTAGTACTATTGAATGCACTTGTACACAGAGAAAACAATTTTATAACACTTTTAATGCTGAGGAAGCCTTAAAGTTTCTAAAAGTAGCACGTTCATTTAATTTGTTCTTGCATATATTTGTAATCGATTAATATGAAAGAAGCATAGAAGTAAATATAAAGGAACGAGAGCTGGACTTTTTGTGATAGAAAATATTGCTCAATCTTAAGATTTATTTTTAAAAGTTGTCTGACAATGATTATTGATAAGGAATATTACATTAATTACTACTAATTATTATATTTCAATGAATTTTTTTTAAATTGATTCATAACTATTATGCAGAAGAAATTGTTTTTCCATTACCAATAACTATTAATTTAAAAAATATTTTTATCTATGTAGTTTTGAAAAAATCTTCAAAGAGTCTATCAATTTAGGAAATTTTTATTTTTTCACCAATCGATGGGGGAAAGTCCCAAAAGTGCCCAACTTCAGTACTCTTTGGAAAACATTTTTTTCCACAAATCGATGGAAAGAGGTTGAGAATGGATTTTTTTCATCACCAGTGCTGGCCCCGGCTACCAAAAGTGCAACCAAATGTGGTCCCAGGTCCTAAAAATGCCCGATTTTAGTTCATCTCTGCACAATTTCGGTCCATATCTGAAATTTTTTTTCACCAATTGGTCAAGTCGAAACTGGATCTTGGCCATCACCAGAAGTAGTCAAAGTATCTGAAAAATTTTTCGGAAATGAACTGAAATAGTGCACTTTTCGGATACGGGATCAACTCTGGTGATGGCCAAAAGTTATTTTGAAGCTTTTTTCATTGTGTGGTGAAAAAAAAAAAAAACATTCTTCAATATCTATCTCCCTATAGGAAAAACAATTTCTGGCGCATAATAATATATATTTGAACTAAGCGCTCCAAAAAAATTAAAAACTTCAATAAATGATTTGTTTAATTTATTTTTACATAAAATATATATATGGTTATGCGGATGTTAGTACGCTCAGACGTGACTAATTCACCTTAATTTAACGAGTAGAGAAGTCATATTTTTGCTCAACTGAATGAATGAATTGCAATTTTCTACTTAAAGCTAAAAATACAGAAATTATCACTTGATAAATCGTCAGTCAATGTTTTCGTTCAATTAGGAAACCCCAGTCTGATCTTCTCAACTAAGTACATACTTGGTATTGACGTCAATGCTACATCATTTACGTTTTGAGTAAATTATAGAATTGTGTTTTTTTAATTGACGAAGCTGCTTGATAGATAGTAAGTCCAGCATAAGTAGCGGTTATTAAATTTACGCTCGATAAGTACTCTTTTAATATAACACTGATTACATCGTCATTATGCATCTCAATGGCAATATGTAATGGAGTCCGACCTGCTTTTCTTTCGCGAGCATTTATATCTGCACCTGATTTCAGTAGAATATGCAAAATATTAAGGTAACCAGCTTGAGCAACCAAATGAATGCATCTCTGACCATTATGATTGCATATCTCTAAATCTGTTGGAACAATATGAGCCGCACTTCTGAATTGCGTGAAATTGCTGAATATCTCTCCTCTACCGGATGTTTCAATAAGCGCGCTAACACACTCTTCATTGCTGTTCATGCAAGCCAGATGTAATGCTGTATTACCATGATGATCACGCAAATTGGGATTAGCTCCTGCTAAAAGTAGCATACGTAGAATATGCACTTTTTCACTAAGTACAGCCAAATGTAGCGCTGTTTGTCCATCAGCGTTTTGTGTATCGAGAAACTCAGAATGCTTGTGTAGGCCAATGATGGCAGCAACAATATCGGTATTTCCCAAGAAGCATGCCAAATGTAGTTGTGTAAATCCAAAATATTCATAAGTTTGTTGATAGATTTGTTGCCAAACGCTTGTCAATGTTGAATTGTTCGACGCTTGTGGAAAATGTTGTTTGTTCTCATATCTTGTATTTTTATCAGTCGATCTGGATCTTTCTGCTTTTACATGCTTACAGCTATCATCTTCAGTTGGTATCCGTTGTGCGTGACATTTTATTGTGCTCCTGAGACATGTATTCAATTTAGTTTTTATTGCCAAACATAAGTGTAGATCTTTAAAATTTATATCATCCATTACTGCACGCTATAAGTTATTTGTTGTGTCGCTGAATTTTCAAATGTAACTGCAGTATGCTGTGCCCGCTTTATTTCTTATATACTCATTCTGCTGTTAGTCATTATCACTCAGTCATGTTGGTGGTTCCCAATACTAAATGTTTTTTTTGTCAAATTGATTTAGGTATTTTGCAACAGTTTCCGAAAAAAATTTAGCGCATATACTTTTGGCGTTTTGGTTTTTCCCATTCTAGATGGTATTTTTGAACGCAATCATTTTCAGTAGACTATGAATAAAATGACTGTATTTCTACTTGTACTTGAACTTTTATATAATTGTATGTGCTTGTACTATTTTCATTCACAAAGTTCAAAAAATTAAATCTTGGGCTACTCACAATCACGACATTTACAATGCTTAAAGCTGAAACTTTTCATATTAATACATATTTACTAACAATTCAACGATAAATGGAATTATCAGGGATGTGACTAAGGATAATTCTCTAAGCGCGAAAACTCGAAAAGTATGTAAGCCTCGAAAGTTTGCGATCTTGTTGAAGGGAATACCCAAATCTAAGCAAACGTGCAAACGAATGAGACATGGCAATTTTACAGTTTTATCAATGTTGCCGCTGCCATGAAAAAAAAATGTGTAACATCAAAAAGAAAAAATGTGTCAAAATAGGTAGAATTGAGTTAATAAGTAAGAAAACACATATAGAAAAACAAACAAAAATTCTGAGAATTGCACTTTCAATATATTTTAAAATCGTTATGTTAGATTTATGTGCAAATTTCTAAAGAAATTTCAAATTGGCAGCAAATTATTTCGACAAACAGCAACACTGATTCACTTTCGCATCAAATTTGCCTCGAAAGTTTTCGAGGGCTGCGTAAGCTTTGGGGTCGTCCATAAATTACGTGAGTCAAAATAGGGGGGAGGGGGTCCGGCGAAATCTCACCAAGGGAGAGAGGGGCGTCAACAAAAATCTCACGTCGACTTTTGATGCAGAGAGTATACTTTATTTTAGCAGATTACATCAAAAAATCATAAGGAAAGTCTCACGGAAGGGAGGGGCGGAGTGCCGCCAGAACTCACTAAATCTCACCAAGAGGAGGGGGGGGGGCGGGTCCGAATTTTCAAATTTCCTCATGTAATTTATGGACGTCCCCTTTTTTCATACAAATTTTTTTCGAGGCTCGAAAATGTTCTGAGTTTACACAGTTTACGAGGCTTCTTCACGTTTAGAGGAATACCTCACTATTTCAAGTTTTCTATTAAAAAAAAATTTGCACTTAATAATTATTGGTTAGAATTACTATATACATATATTAAATTCTAGTAACTATTATTTTTCAATTAATATTTTTACGTTGGTTCATAACTATTATGCGCAAGAGAGATATTGTTTTCCAAAAATCGCTGAAAAGAGTTCGAAACTGGATTTTGGCAGCACCAAAGGTGGTCCCAGTCCCCAAAAGCGCCAAATTTTGGTAAATTTTCAAAAAAAATTGTTTCACTAATCGATGGAAGGTGGTTACAAATTAATTTTGCTCAATTTTGACTTATTTTCGAAAAAAACCTATCGATGAAAAGAGGTCGAAAATGGATAATGGCCATACACAGGGGTGGTCCCGAAACCCAAAAATTCCCGATTTCGCTCAATTTTCGAAAAATGTTTCATATATTTTTGGGACCCAAAACCACTCTTGGTGATGGCTAAAATCAATTTTCGACCTCTTTTCATCATTAATATCAGCAATTAATATAATTTTCCTTACCAATCATTTTTTTAAAACAACATTTTAAAAAAAATTCCATAAAATTGGTAAGTTTTTCAATCACAAAAAACACAATAATATGTAGTATTTCGGGTCCCTGGGAATTAAACGTCATAACGCACAAAGTGTGTAGTAAATTCATAGTGGGAACTTCCGGATCGTGCATTTAATGTATTGACCCTTTAGAGAGTTTCCTCTTTAAATGAGTAAGCAATTGGGAAATACTCTAGCTATACGTAGTCATTTTAAAAATTCCGCTCTACACTTATTAACGCTATCTATTTCTTTATTAAAAAAAAAACAAATTAAACAATTTATTCAACCTATCATTTTTAATTAAGAAAGACTAAAATAAAGCTCGCTGCTCACACAGCGTTAAATTGTAACAACTAAACTATGTATGTACTTTATTTATGCATTCTGTTGGGGAAATTAGAAAATTGTAAGACAAATGTTTCCTATGTAGCTCGACAAGTTCTACAAAACTCAAAATTTTTGTTAATCTGAAAATGATATGCGCAACTAGGAGGAAAATCCTAACTTTAAGATTGGTGTTGGAAAAAACATACGTTTTTGATATTTTAAAAATGTTGGGGAATTGTGAGACACCGTCAAGAACGAAAAATATCATTTTAAAATGTTTATTTAATGTTTTAAAATTACGTAAATATTATTTTATTATTTATTTATTTTAAATTAAAAAAAAATGTTGAAAATATTTAGATCAGTGATGGAATTTTCGGTCCATTTGGTCTATTTTCAATGCAACCGGCGCATTTTCAGTACGTTTTCGGTCAATTTTCAGTACATTGCGACAATTTCGGGATTTTATGTAGGACTTTTTGTTTTAGTAAAAAAGTTAAAATTTTGCAGAATTTTTATAACTTTAAGTAACTTTTCCATGTTCATATCCAATTCATCATCGTTCGTCATCTAAGAGTACATTTAAACTTTGCATTCCACAAAACCCAAATGTTAGCATCTTATTCAGAAGAAGATGCATATCGTTTCGCTGTTGATTGTGCACCAAATTTGGGTTTTTTTTTTTTTTTGAACTGGTGCCTTTCCATCTACCTCTCCACTTATTTTTGCCGACTTTTGCACTTGGCATCAGCTTACTTTATCAATTCGCACGCAACTTCTCTCAAAGGTTCACAAAGAGATGCGGATAGGAAATTTAAAAAACAAAGAAAAATAAAAATTCAGAAAATTCCACTCAACTGATATTCTGTAGAAATTTTGAATAAAAAATGATAAATGAGCATAAAAAATGTGGGGTTTTTTTTTTGGAAAATCACGCAAATGTTGTGTCTCACAATTCCCTATAAAAAGTGTTGGGTATAAAAGCCGACAAAATTGGACAAAGCTCCATACCCTGAGGCAGTTGGTTTTATAAATTGACATATTTCATATTTCTTTTATACAGATAATATTCTTATAGGGCCACCAAGTACATAGCCGGGAATATGTTTTTTAACATTTTAGCAAAAAAAAAATTATTTTTGAGAGTTGCTTCTGTACGACTTTGTAACACTGGATACTTATCGTTTTTCAGCTTAATTAAGTCCAAAATTTTGTTTAAGTCCTTTAAAATTAGCCAAACGCAGTCAATTCGAAAACCAATCATATTTTTAAAATAGTTAATACAAAGAGTGCAGAACCTGTTATCATCATATTTAGGGCTACCAGATGTGATACTAAAGTAGCAGAAGTGCTATTTTTGCAAGGCTTTGCTACTTTGTTACTTTTGACTCGAAATGTGCTACTTTTGGATGGTTTTGCGACTTTCGATGTTTGCATGTTTGCATTGTAAAATGAAATATTTGAACTGAAGTGAGGAACTTTTTTTTTTTTTTTTTTGCTCATCAAAAATATTTGTATGAAATTAAAACAAAATGAAGGTTTTCATTTACAAAATTCCAATTTTTTGATATGTGCTACTTTTGTAGTAAGGCCATCTGGTAGCCCTAATCATATTCAAAACCAAAACATATCTGAAAAATGTTGAGCTTCATGGCTTTTGCAGACTGACAAAAGTTGCGTAACAACTACAATTGTAAGGGAAAGTAAAAACAATATCACAAACTTAACGAGTAAAATTATAGTTGCATAGCAAGCTGCTTAAATGTCAGGGCAACCCAGCGGATTTGTAGCTTGTTTACAGTGAATTTTAAAACTTAAAGCAAAATTATTATTTCGTGGAAAAACAATTGTTCAAATATCAAGCGGCAAAAAGAAGTTATTTAAAATAAAAACAAAGTAGAAAGAACAACGAGCGAGTGCTCGTATAAACAACGAGTACTCGTCTACACTACGAGTAGGTAACTTATTAACTTGGTAATTTTTTTCTCACATAGATAGCGACTTGGCGAGTAAGACACTGCTAAAGTAAATTTCTTTCTCTTTCTTTTTATTTTTTTTTTGTTTTTAATCCTTCTGAAATATATACAAGGTTTTTTCTATATATTTTTAATTTTATTTAAGTCAAGCTATGCAATTTTTCGCCCCAATAAAGAGAAAATCTTAAAGTCCGCTAATCGGTTTTTGAAAGATTTGGTCTTACGCTACCGTTTGGGGAACAAGTTTCTTAAATGCATATAATTTTCACAAGAGGTTAAAAATGATTAAATGATTAAGATATAAATAATTTTATGACAAATGCATTTTGATGTATAGGTTTTCTAAGGATTCAAATACTGAATCCATTATGCCATTCCAATAAATAATTCATTCAAATTCAAGTTTTAAATTAATGGACTTTGGATGTATGTACGTTGAACAACTGATGACAACTTAAAACATTTTGGGTCGTAAACAAAAATATAAATGATTTGTTTATAGCATCTTTATTTTGGTTAATACTCGTATTTAGCTCAAATACATATTTTCCTTTTATTCTTCAATCTGAACCCGAAATATTTTACGAGCAAAATTAGTGTAACCAAGATATGTGTACAAGGGTTATCATCTCAATACTTGACTTTGCTCTACTGCACTCCAATTTAATGCTACTCAAATTAGGTTAAGTAAAGTTGAATTAAATTAAAATCAATATCCTCTTCAAGTATTAAATCATCCCAGCATCTACAAATACCTTCAAAAGTTCCTTCCTTAAGCACTTTGTAGTTGTTGTTGATGGATTTATTGCTAACGTTGCTGCCAGCTGAAGCATAATTCAATTTGTAAAATCCGTTGGAACGAAATGAAAGAAACGTATAATTCGTTGAAAAGCAGATTGAAAGTCCGCAAATCAATTGACTCAGGGTTGCGCATTGGTAGCCATAACAACAACGGCAATAACAGCAGCAGCGTGACAAAGATGATGGCAACCCTGAGGGTTCAATTGATTTGCATTTTTTTTTCTTACATGCATTGGATTGTCCTTTGTATTTTGTTTTTTTTTTTTTTAACATAAAATAACATGAAAAACGTTTTGAAGTATCATCAAATGGGATCAAGTGTTACAACGAACGAAAAAAAGGATACATTTTAAATATTACTTTGATATGTTTCCTTTTTTTTGTTCGTATCTAATCTTCACACTTTTTTAATCCTCTTAGACATGAGTACTCAACCTTTTCATACTCATCCTTTATTTCTATGCTTATTATTTTACAGTATAACATCAAGAAAAAAGAGGAAATTGTCGAAGCAATGCCCCAGGAAGAACCGAATCCGCTGATGCGAAAAAAGAAAACTCCCGAAGAGTTGGCTGCTGAAGCTGAGCAAGAAGAGCTGGACGATTTCACAAGTAAGTTATATGTTTCCAATGCACAAATTTACTACGATTACTACTATATTTTTGAATATCAAACTATCTCTACTAGTAATTTGACTACTACATTTTTTTTCAAAAGAAAAAACAATATGAATTGATTATACTGACTTTCTACCTATATGTTTAGCACCTTTTTGATGTGTGCCTTTTAAAGTATTACTTCTACTACGTTTTCTTTTTTTATATTTTTTTTTTTCTGATTAATGTTTACTATCTAACTATTGCTAACTAATACTACGCCTTTAAAGAAAAAAAAACCAAATAAACTCACTACTTTTCTACTTCTATCAATAACTGCCGATACTTCTATTTTTACTGCTACTAACAATAACTTAATACCAACAAATACAAAATCCACAGAACCTTTAAAGAAAGTACTATAAAATGAAGGCACCCTAATATTAAACGTGTAAAGAAAAATCAATTTAGCTAATGACATTGAGCATTTCATGATGTTGTCTGCCTCTGTATTTCTCTATTTTGCAACGGCATCAAAGATATTCAATGTCAAACTAAATTTATTTTTGGAAAATAAGTCATACGTTAGAAAAAAGAATAAAAAAGCGTTTAATATAAAAAACTTTAATTTAATAAATATTTGAATAAAATATGAAAAAAAAACACAAATTTAAAGACATCAACATATAAGTAAACAAAGTCATTTATGGCCCACTGCAAAAGCTACTGCATCAACATACCGAAGCTACTACGTTTTCATTGAGCAATCCATTCATAAATGCTAAATGGATTGTATTGCCATGTAAAAAATCATTTTGTGCTACTAAAGTACTCGTATGCCGTTAATGTACTTGATTGTTTTGAAACATATGGACATATTTTGTATTTGTAGCGCTATATCTCTCAGTACCAGTAAAACTATCGCTATCTACTTATTTGTGTGTGTGTACTAAAATCTACTACTACTATATAACAAAAACTACTTAATAATAAAAAATAATATAAAACACATTTTCACTTGCCTTGTTTTTGCGTCCCAAGAATTTCTCTTCATTTAGTTTTTTTTACCAAAATTTCTTATATTTTCTGCACATTTTATTTAACATTCTGTAGATTTTTTTATAATTAATAATTAGCTTAAGCTCAAAAAAACAACAAGTAAAAATCATGCCTTTCTTAAACCAAGCACATGGTGCATATCATTCAGATCTCAGGAAAGATCTGCTCGTATCAATCGACTAAATTTTGTATTATCAAATGAATTTGACTCAGATGGAAATATCACAGAACTGCAGAATCTGGGCATAAATATTTCCGTAGGTGAAGTGGCTGAAAGCTGCTTTAAGAACCTCGAAGGCAAATAGGTTTGTTTGTTGGCGAACGACGCAGGCTGGAATGCTATCCTCTCAATATTGATCAATAAATCTTCAAAGTTATGCAATATAAAGTTTGTTTTACTTTACTCAAAAAAAAATGGAAAATAATTTGAGAGAATGTGTAGATGATTTTGTAATATCTCATTAGGGTTTTGGAGGAACAAAAGTGAGGAACTGTTTTTTGACTAACAAAATTTTTACAATTTCAAAAACAGAAAATATTATCTGTTGGTAGTCAAATTACTTCTTTGCCCCGTGCATCCAATAATCACGGTTCGCCACTTGGAGGGATGTCATATTAGAGACATAAATATTTACTCAGATAGTCAACTTGCTATAGAATATATCTTCCTAAAGTCAGTAGTGGCCTGAAATGATATTCATCTCTTAATGTGATGACTCAGGATTTTAACACTCAACTTATCTGGGTGCCTGACCATAAGGATATTTGTGACAATAAAAAGCTTGCACAAGATAAACTCAAGAGTCAATGTGTAATAGAATAACGGAAATCGGGTCAGAATAATTGCTAAGCGATTTCTAGCACTATACTTAGTGTCTCAATAGTTAATGCTGTCTTAACTGGACACTGCCTCATCGACAGAAATGCACATGCTAGAAAGCGACACAAAACACAGTTTTTTTTTTCTATTTGAATATCTGAATGACCTTAGGCACGTAAGTGTAAGGTCAGTTGCTTAGTCTGATTACGAAATCTGATTATTTCTACGAGATGGCTTGGTTTAATATTTTGTGGTATCACAATGGATCATAGTTTCTTTTTAAGTGAGTCGGTTTTTAAACTGACGGTTACTTCTACCGAACCAAGCTCTACTGAAATTTTGGCAATATACTAATATGTAGAATCAAAATTTTTAGATATACAGTCGACTCTCGTTAATTCAAACCTGCGATAATTTGAACCTCTCTATAATTCAAAGTTATCACGAGTTCCCTACAAAATCTCTTTATATTTCGAACTAAATCAATACATTACATTCAAATTTATATCATCGTACACGAGCCTTTGTTTTTGTTATGTGTGTTTGACACACACTTCTTCACGAATTGGTTTGCTTAATAAGGTTCAGTTACTGTTACTCTTTCGTTGGTACGTTGGCAATAATTGATCAATATTTAATAATTCGAAGTTTTTCTTATTTTCTTTCAAAAATTTCGAACCATTTGATAATTCAAACACTCGATAATTCGTAATATTTTAAGAGTCCCTCGAGTTTCGAATTAACGAGAGTCGACTGTAGCTGAGTTCATTTGATAGATTTTACTGACCTAAACTACTTCAGTTTTTCAGCTGAATACTCAATATTTTATCAATACTTAAACCTAACCATAGTAAGAATCGCGAAATATTTCAATAATAAAATAAATACCAAATATATTCACCCCTATCATGAATATCCGGAGGAAATCGATTCTCTCGGATTTTTTTATTTCTCGAGAGCAGTATTTTTCGATAAATAATTGCGGATTTGAAAACTTCATATCCAGTCAGTGCTGCCAAAATATTTCCAATTACTTCCATTCAGTTCAAAATCACAATTGCATTTTTCATATTTGACATTAGCTTATCAGTAATTTTGCATATTTGACATTAGCTTACCTGTCAACTGAACAATTTTAAGGCTTTTACTATATCCGAATTGGATTCCATTTTCTGGACCAATATCAGTAATTGCTAGATCTTGTAAATATGTTAAAAAATCTTTTTATCAAATAAAATTACAAAATATTGCAAGCATTGACTCTTTCCTCATTAAATAAGTTAGGGAACAAAATTTGCGCGAAACGTCAAAAAATTTTCCCCAAAAAAGTATTGCCGATAACCTCATTTTCCAGCTAATTTTTTCCCATTCCCCGAAAATCTTCCACGATCGCAAAACAGGGGATTGGAGAACAAATCGAAAGGAATGTTTATTCATGATAGGGGTGATTTTGTCATTAAACTTTGAAAAGATGCATAGCGTAAGAAAGGGGAATCGAAACGAAGTATAAGAAAATATATTTGGCTGTACATTTTTTGTTTCAGCCAGACTATGTGCTTATAATTTAAGTGATATCGGGTAGAGACATACTTAGTTTGGATTGAATAAGGAAAAAATAATTTGATAGTTTTTGAATGTTATGGCTGAAATATCTTTGAAATATATAATGAAAACAAATCAGATTATTTCCAAGTAAATAGTATAAGTGTAATGATCTTAACTCATAAATTTGTAGACAAAAAAAAATATATGTGAATAGGGAAATTTATCTAATGAAACTAAAAGCAAAGATATTTCAACTACTTAAATAGCCTCACAGTTTGTGGTTCGAAAAGAAAAAATTAACCCAGAAATTGAATTTTGAATATTTAAATAATTCATATAGCCGAAAAAGCCTGAAAATAAATCTAGCTAAGTTGTTGAAAACATTATTAGTTTCCAATCAAACACTGGATGTAAAATTGTATTTAATGGTTGAAAATCTAAAGAAAATCGGTATGAATTTTACTTTCAATAAAAAAAAATCTTATGAACAGTTGAAAAATAAACCTAAACTTTGAACCAATTACGTATATCTGGAAATTTTGTTAATTATTCATGTACTTAAATGCTGATTCAGATAAACTTTGTCCTTCATATTCTCAAATGATGGTACCAGTGTTGATATAAAAAGTGAAACATTTACAGAAGACAAAACATTTTGCATGTCATGTTAATTTGATTATCCTCCAACCGGCTCCTCTCTTTTTGAACTCTTTACAAATTGCGCAAATTGAATTACATCAAAAGTTTTTAAAATCATTATTTCAACAAAACTTCACTAGTGCTTGTCAGGATTTTGAAATTTTTGACAGAATTTTATTTAATGTTTTATTCATGTAAGTTAAATTCAAATCAAATTGCTGAACATGCAATACACCCAAAAGTACTTACGCAACAAATACATGCTCAAATAAGTTTGGTAGAACGTATGACATAATCTAAGAAGTGGATTTTCCTCTTTCTTATTAATGAAAAATATTTAACGAAACCATTCTGATGAACTATAAATGAACCTGAAATCAATTAGCATAACCAATTTTTGAACCAAAAACTCAATTTAAGACCGATGTGCCACGCCTCAGTTTATTTGTGTTTTATTTGTTAGTGCAGCACTCAGCTCTCTTGCTTGGTATTTCAATTTGTTTTGGTTTGATTTGTAGTTCTTGTGCATAAAAGCTCGTTGGACTCGCAACGTGGCGAGTGGCTTGATGGTCGTTTTGAGTGCACTGATGCAGGCTTCTAACGCAAAGCTTATAGAACGTTTATTGTTTACGGAGGTTGCATTTATCATTTTTTATTTATTTTTAAAATGTTATAATTTTTTTTTTATAAATGGGAAGTTTTGCAAGCTGAGGAAGATTACTTAAAAAATCTGAACATAATACATAAAAACATAAAAAAAAGTATTATGTTTGCATTTATTTTATAAAAACAGAATTTTCATTCTACTCTTGCATATAGATGCAATACATCACAGTATTTCACACAGTGTAAGCGGACACGCTCTTGTATTGTAGCACTGTCAAAATTTCCTTTTTACTTTTTTAACTTTGAATAAAAGAATTATGCATAAAAGAATAATAAAAATAGAGAGTGAATAAAATCTCTTAGTTTTTGCGCTGACAATTTAGCAAACAAAGCAGCCATTTTTTCAATTTATCACAGTTGAAAGTTTAGTGTTGCCACGGCTCATAAGAAAGAAACGTAAATTAAAAAATTAACAATTCAAAAGCGGTTTTTACTTACACTTTGTAACTTTACTTTTTACTTTTGTTGTTGTGGTTGTATTCAACTTTCTACTATCAAGTCCATGTTAACTTTTAATACTCGCATAAGAACGTATTTAACTACTTTCATGAAGTGAATAATAAAAAAAAAAGTAGGGTGCTTTTTAATTAATCTTGAAATTTATTTACTTGGATTTTTTTTTTTTTTGGTGAAAATCATAAAATAATTTACAACCGCACCCTCTGTTAATTTTTATGTAATTCCTATGCAAATTCCTTTGCCTACATTAACGTTTTCCTTTCAACTTTGGCATATTAAAACTTATGCCTAATTTAGCAAAAATCTGCCTAATTGACTTTAGGTCAACATTAACGCTTACACCCAGCGCTTTGTCGTAATTAAATCAACAAGGACTTAATGTCCTTGCTATGGTTTTGCTTACAGTGTCGTTCGTGCTGAAGCTGAGCAATTTTTAAACATTAAATTGTTTAATTTATAGCACACCTTAAAGTGGGCAGTGTAAGACATGCAACCTTTGCATAAGTAAATTTTTGATTGAAATGTTATTTAAAAGTTCCTCCTTACCTAGCTAAGAACAGTTTTTACTTTTTGTTCAAATATTATTTTAGAACACAAATGGCAAGTTATGGAAACTAAATTACATTTCAAATATTATAATCTTGTTAACAGTTTGTATGTATTGAGTTGTCAAAGTCTTCATGACTTAAATCATAAACTTCGGGCTTAAAAATCATAACCATAACGCAGTCACTACGCAAAATGTATGGTACTGTAAAAATCGTAATTTTTTTCATTTCAACTTGAACTGAAAAGTACTTGGCATATGCTTTACTATAATAAATAAATGTGTTCATATTTATAATTTATTATTTTAACATTATCAAAAGCAACTTCCCCACAGCAAATTGCATTAAAACATTATGGTAACGCCTTCACTTAGTTTTTACCTGCGGCAAGTTTAGATTGAATTTTTCAATGTCAACAGAAACAATAAATTCTTTTTTTTTTTTTTTTAATTGAAACAGTGCAATTTTTTTTAAGGTTTCACTATATAGCAACAGCAAACCAACAGAGTTTTTCAGTGAAATTATTGTAAGATATTCTCTTAAAATAATTCTGAAGTCTGACTGGCGGGGAAAGTTTCATTTTATCAATAGAGCTGTAGAAACTGAACCCTTGAACTTATAATATTTCCTTAAACAAATGAAATGCTTCCCTTAGAAAAATTGAAGATTGAATCGTTTTCTCAAATGACTACAGAAATAAGCATTATGGGACAGTTAGTATTGCATGATACTTACTTAACCCTAGAATATTTGGCTACCTGATAGGGGGTAAGTAACCAGGCTGGGCCTGCGCGAGGCTTATTTTTGTTGGTATTGTCGACGTTGAAATATGTTCACCATAATAGCAAATTAATGTCTCTTCCAGCTGACGATGATTACTGGATTTTCGAAACTCCTCCGGTACAAATGGCTTGTTGTAGCGGACAGCGGACGCAATAAACTGTACGCCTGGTTTGGTAGAATATTCGTTTCAACAATAACATTACTCATTTTCCTTGTCTTACATCTTGATCCTCAATTGCCAATTTAAGTTGTAGACCTCAGCTTTCAGTGTATAATTGTTCTTCGAATCACATATTTACTTAACTTTACATAATCGAAAGTTGGCAAGTTTGACGCTCAGACATAAGAAAGAAATTCACTGACTACTCAAAGTCAAAATGGGTCTCGAAAAGGCAAGCTGCACATTATAGGCATAAATTTGTTGATCTGTTAAACATGATGATTTGTAGAAATGTTGAATATTGTTCAATTGCTAAAAATTGTCATTTAGAAGAGATAAGCCAAAGAGCATCTGAACACTGATATTTAGGTAGCTTATTAACTCTAAAAAGGAGTTGCTTTATAATGAAATCTATGTATTTTAAGCCGCAGAGCAATTCCATCACATATTATTATGATATGGGAAAGGAGCCTTACCCCAGTAAATTTTTCAGGAGAGCGAAAACTGTAATTCAGTGTCAAAATTGGTTAGTTATACTGGTAGGCATGTTGCTCTACAGTTTCCAGACGCTTCTAGTTGCTCAAACTATTGATTTGCTTGAACTCCGATCTACGGAGCTTCATATTTTTTAGATTTTGACTTTTTTTTAGCGAAGGTCATATTTAATTGCTTATTCTTTCATCTATAAGAATATAGCTAAAAATATTTCTAGTTCTGGAAGGATAAGAGTCGCATATAGTGCTCAAGTTTGGGAATATACTTAGCTTTATTGACGAAACTTTATCAAGAAAATATTGAATTTGTCAAGTATCAAGCTGCTTTTATTCCAAAAAGAAGCCACAGCTTAAGTCGACATAGGATAAATTGCCCAAAAGTATCTAAAAAGTCGTTGAAAAAATTAAAATAAATACATTGCGAAGGTTGCAAACTAAGAAGCTCAAAAATTGGATTGAATTGATAGAAATTAGTTAACACAGGTCGAACCTCGATAAGTCGAAAAGCTCTCAAACTCGAAAAAATGTTGTGTTCCCTTCGCTTCAAGCCCCAAAACCTCCATTGTTCGAAATCGGACTCTTCTATAAGTCGAAATAATAAGTGATAACAAGTAAATTCCGTACATATTTTCCTCCACAACTCGAAAAAATAAATTTCACCTCTACATCTCGAACATAGCAATGTTTGATTTTACAACATTTACAGCTCGATTATTTGAGCGAATTACCTCTATAGCTCGAAGAAAATTTTCCGACTTTAAGAATATGCCGACAATGTACATCATTGTTTCTTAGAAATCAATGTAAAAGCCTACTTATACAATAAACCAATTTTATGAAATGTTAAAGGAGTGTATGACTGACGTTAACACATGATTTCATTTGAACTTTAGCAAAGTTACTTTATCGTTGTCCATTGAAAAATTATCACAAATAGTTTGGTCCTACTGCAATACCCATTAATTTTTAATACCTCTATAACTAAGATTTTTATTTATTTCACCTCTCTAACTCAAAATTAGTTGGAATAAATCTTGACCTCCACAAGTCGAACATTTCCTGACGAAATTCGCTTAAATGGAAGTCCTACATAAGTCGAAAACTATATAACTCGAATTTTTTGGCGTCTCCCCTCAAGTTCGACTTACAGAGGTTTTATTGTATATTTCGAATGGATATATACCATACTCTATGTCAAATTTAAAGTTTAAAATTAAATACATTAATACATTATACATTTTCATATTACATTATAGATTTTCTTTAATACATGCAAGAAAAGATGTTCTCACATCAGAAATCAATGTGCCGAAAATCCGAAAATTTCAATAAATAACGGTCCGAAATTCTTAAAAATATCATCGCTATTTATTTGAATGTGAGTAGGCCAAAATCTTTGGATATTACTAAGTAAAACCTATAAAAGTTACAAAAATTAAATTGCTGAACGAGGGACTTTCAACATTTTCGCTTCATGAAGTCGTGCGAACATTAGGTTGGGCAAAAAAAAAAGATTTAAAAAACACCCCTTATTTGAAAGCTTACCTTGAAATGATATATTTTTATAAAGGGTTTAATTAGTTCTACAATTTTTTTTCAAGTAGTTTTTTTTTCTGACGTCTGCAGTCATATTCGACTAGTAAGACCCAGTTTCTCAGGGTCGTATACAACATATTTATATGATAAAATTGCAGATATTTTTCAGTTCCACAAGCATTTTTGAACAAGTTTTGGTTTTAATAAATATTAGTATATAGACTAAAACTTTGAAATGCTATAATTACTTTGTTTATAAAATTGATAAAACACTTTGTGGGCAAAAACCAAATATTTTTCGATTAGGGTGTGGTTTTTTCAAAATATTTTTTTTTTTTCACACTTTACACTTCTTTAATGCAAATGATATCTGTTTAGCAAATTTTAGATCTTTTGATTAAATATACCGGAAGAATAGTTCTAGGAAAGCAAATACGCTAAGAAAAATTAAGAAAAACTTATAGTTGTCTAATAATTTTTATAAAAAATGTTAGCATTATAAACCTATCACAGTCAAAAGGGCACAAAATAAAAAGCAAACCGACTGAATCATTATAAACAGGTCAATTAAACCATTTGTACTTCAACTTAGAATTTCCTACATATTGTTTTTAATTGTTTTTTATTATCAGTTAAAATTATATTTTCAAATTTCTTGGCACTCGATATGCTCTCAATAATAATGATGGAATGTAGCATTTTCTTGGAGATTCAAAAAGTTGACTAACTTTTGCTCTGTGCTACACTTCCTACACACGTTTTCACTGCATCAAATAGAAATTTTCTTTAATTTTTTTTTAAAATCTCCATCATTTTCAATATTATTTTATTGCACACATTGGCTCATTGCCTAGTTAGAAATTGTGTTTAGTGTTGCACAAAGTTTATGTTGTAGTATTAATTATCTGTTCATTATCTTACTATTGTTTGCATTAATTGTCATTTTTGTTTTAGAGCACCATGAAAAATGTCAATTTGTGTTTTCTTTTTTTACTTTATTTCAAAATTTTTCTTCTATTTTAATTGAGTTTTGCATCAGAAAATAAAAAATTAAATAACATGTGAAATTAAAAACCAAAGCGAAACAAAAGTACACGCAAAACAGCAGCAATATTAAACAATGCAAATAATGCAAAAAATTAAAAATAAACAAAAGCAAAACAAACACATAAACAGCAGAAACAAAAGCTTTTTCCCTCTTTTTCAACTACTCTTTACTATTTTCTACTAACTGTATTCCTTTTTTAAAACTTATATGCGTTTTACATGTTGCACACAAGCGATATGTTGACACATATAACCACTTCTTATGTAATGCATAAAAATATATATCTCTATACTTATATACTACAGAATACTATGTACACTGTAAGAAAAATAAAACTATTGTAGTCTATCCTACAATACACGCTTATTTATTGCTGTTTCCATTACTCAATTTCTTTTTACAGAACTGAAAAATCAAATAGAAACGCAAGTAAATGAGCTAAAAACCCAAATAGAGGGAAAATGTGTCATGCAGTGATATGTCATCATATGATTATTATTATAATAACATAAATTCAAAATAACAAAAGATGAAAAATAATAATGAATCTTATAACAATAATTTAATATAAAAAAAAAACTAATGAAATTAATATTAACTTTAAAGGCAAAAGAGAAAAAAAAGATTAAGTTAAAAAAAATATATAACATAAAAAAAATTATATAAATTAAAAAATAAAACACATATATACAAAACAAACTTATATGCAGATATTATGAATACATAAAGGAAAATAAAGTTTACATGCATCTATATATATACACATATATATATAAATTAATATATATGTATACCATTATATATACATATATACAATTCGCTTATACTAGCAAAAAATGTATAGCATATGTACATATATAATAGTATTATGTAAAAAAAAATACAACAAAGCCACATGATTAAAAACATAAAATACAATAAATTTAACAAAATATGAAACCAGAAAAAGCATCTACTACAGCCACATCCATCACCAGCACTACCAACATTAACAAAATTTGACGGCCACTATTAGAAAATTTTATTTGAAAAAAAAATTCAATAAAAATATAAAAACAACAAGATAACAAACGCCTCAACAGTTTTGAAAACTTATAATAAAATCCCAGCTGAAATATAAATTGAAAACTACATAACAATAATTAATAATTTATAATCAACTGCAAATACGGCAACACTACAAGTTGCACGCCAATGCAACGACGTCGACGACGCTCGTCATACCGTCGAAATGTCTTACTTTGATGGATTAAAAGAGAAAAAAACTAAAACACGATTGAAACAAAAATTGCCTTTAAGAAAAATAATATATAAAACTATATTAAAAAAAAAATTAGTAAATTTTGCTGAAAAAGTTATTTAAAAAAAAACAAATAAATTTCACTAGGAAGAGTTTAGAAACAAAACAAATAAAATTCAAATTTTGACCTCAAAATTGAAATTGAAATATTTATTAAAATTGAAAATTGTGTTGGAGGCATTTATTACAACAACAACAACATATACATATATATTTATATATGTTCTATAAAAAACTAAATTTAAATTGCTTTTAAATTTTGATTTTGAGATTTACACTGAGTAGAAGATTTTCACATGTAAGTAAATTTTATATTATCTACTATATAAATTTTTTGATTTCATATACTACTCATATTATAAAAAACAAAAGAAAATATATTTTAATTTATTTAACATTCATTTATCTACTAACTGTGTCTATAAAATACTTTTATCCAAGCTTATCAATAACTTTTAAACTATTTTACTCTATAACTTTTTACAATAAACACATCCATATATACAGAGTTCATATAAAAACTTCATAAAACTGCAATATACTACAGGAAAAAAGAAATATCATAAGCTACTCAAACAACGACATTCGAACGGAGGATTAAAAATGGCAGAAACAGAAACTTTTTTTTTTTTTTTGAAAAATCTTGAGAGTGATTAAAATTTTGGAGTTATTTAACTTAAAAAATCTTTGTTTTCTAAAAAATACAAATTTGGTTTACACATCAAATTCTAATATTTCTTGTCATACTCGTAACTTTTGTTTATTTCCTTTACAATTTTTGATGCTGAATTCGAATCTGATATTAATTTTTCCTGTCGCATCCTTTGTTTGAGATACGTGTGGTCGAATATGACAAAAACTTTGGCGACCATTGTTTTTGTGCTTGTACCAACAACAATAATTCGTTTGGAGCATTTCTGATTATACAAAAATGACGAACTGCACTTTTTTTTAAAAAATTCTATATTTATTTTTCATTTCATGATTTAATTGTGTGTTGTTTTTTGTGATGTATTTTGTGTGGTTTCAGTACTGTTTTTTATGTACACAGTGTTCAAATTATTTTCATATATATTAAGTCAATTTACATTCTTTTCAAGAATTTAAAGAAAAAACTCACTACACCATTTTTTACTCAGAAATACTTCGAAAAAATGTTCAAATCGGTATGTTTAAAACATTTAACGCTTTTAACTCAAAAATGAAAAAAAAAATATTTTCAGCGTGAAAAATTTCAAAGGAAATTCTTATTATAATAAAAGATTATATGATAATAATGAATTTCGTTGATGTTGCAATTTTACTCGCATATCGAAGAATAAAGTATTGCTTTCTTTCAAAAAAATTGTCATTACTAGGATTTTAAATACTACTTATATTCAGTATCACAATGAATGAAAAGTTTCTGCTTTCTTTATTTAAGTCCTCAATTGGAAAACAATGCCAATTAGCCTGGCCGAATGTATCAACTTTTTGTTAAGTTCAGATGGCTTTTTTTTTAAAAAAAATATCATGGTATATGTTATGCAAAAGCCCAACATTAAAAAATGTTAACAGTTTATGTTGCAATGATTCCCAACGGAGCGTTAATATTTTTTTTTTATTGTTTCAGTATTTTAAAATTAGTTCCAAAGCTTAAATGTACGAATATTAACAAATTGAGTAGCTTTGGAGCTTACCAGATTTCATAACAGAAATAAACCGCAAGCAAAACCTTTTTAGGAAATTAACCCCCGTAAGACGAAACAAGTGATTTTATCAAATTATGTTATTTAAGTTGAAATGAAGATAAAAGTCTGAGCAAGTTTTTAATTACAAGTTTCAAACGGCTGTGGTGAAGGTGTCACTTTCAGTCACTCACTTGTTTCACCTAATATAATACGGCAGTTAATGACGAATCCAATGCGACCAACAAGTGCTTTCGAAACTTCGAACTTCAATATAACAACGAGGATCGTCGCATATATCGTTTTAATTTTTTAGTTCAGATTTTCTAATTGGTGGCGTACCCCCTTAGAATTTTAATTGTATAAAATTTATACTCAAATGACATCTACATGTTCTTACAGCTGTGGATTTGGTGCATGTCATTTCATAAATGAGGATAGTACACCTCCTAAGATTCCCTTCGTAAATGATTATTTAACTAAGTACTTATGTCAAAATCTGCACACAAAAATCTGCATCGAAAGCTAGTTATAACAACATCATTTTGGGCAAAATACATAAAAATATTTTGAGAAAAAAAAAATAGTGTTGACGAACATTTGTTAATTAGCTGCAGCAAATAAGCTTGCTGCATACAAACAACAAAAAAAGACTTGAAAATAAAATCACACTAACAAAAAGCATGTAGTGAATGGGAACCGAAATTATTTAACTTGAAGAATCGAACGGCTTGTTCGACGCGTTGAAGAAAAAATACACCAAACCACACGACGATAACGAAGCGATATTGTTCAACTTGGATAAATGCATTAAAGAAAAAATTACACAAACAAAAAGCAAGCGACAATTTCGAACGATAGCATGAATAATATAAAGAGCTTGAGAAGAGCTGGATATTTTTCGTTATTTTTGAGCTGGAACAGCCAAACGAGCTTCGAGTTGTGCATCCTTGTTCCATACGATTGGACAAAATTCATTTGTTTAAAATGTGGAATTTCTTAAATAATGCCTATGATTTGGTAAAAATTAACCTTTTTGATAGCAAAATAAGTTTGACTTATTTTACAATTACTATAAAAATCTCTATCGGAAACCTCTAAAACATAACGATTTAAAAAACCATTTTAAAGTCAGGCTTTCGCAAAACATAAAATACGAGGTCTTTGAATTATAGCTTTGGTAATAAAAAAAAAAGTTGATTGACACGGCTAATGCAAATACTTTCTGTCTAACAAAATAGGAAAATTTAGTTGGCTTACAAAAAAGATAAATTTAAAAAATTAAAGCAACTTAAATGACATTTTCTAATAAAGTTCTCATATCTAAATACACATATGTATTTATAATAAAGTTATGGTTTAAAATTTAAACTTTAAATAATAAAACGTACTTCCATGCAAAGAATTTACGAAGACAAAAAAAAGCAATCTTGTGATAAATACATAAGTCATTAGAAACAGTTTAAGTATAAAACAGAAACAAAAAATCTTCTAAACTAAACTGCGCTAAGAATCTTTTTACAATTTGTAAAAGTTGTTATACTCATAAGATAGAAGGGTATATTTTTTAATCTTTTTTGGAAAAATAACTTTGTTCTCAAATTGACTTGAACATTTTTGGGTATGCATATAATGTGAAATTCATTCCAACAAAATTTCAAAATTCAAATATTTAGAGGTTAGAGAAGGTTATTAAATTTTTTACATAATCTTTTTCAAACGAGAGCAACACAGCCGTCTTTGTGGATATAATGCTCCAGTTGGCAACATTTTCAGCACATTTGAATACCTTTTTGAATCATTATTTATGAAATTGCTCAAACTCAAAAGGTTTCAAAAGAGCAAGCCCCGAATTTAAGTTTCGAGCTATAAAACCGCATTAGTTTCTTAATTTTTTTACAGTAAAAAATCACAAAATTTCAGGCGTCGAATCACTCAAAATGTTGCAGACGACCTACAGTGTTAAGCACTCAAAGGAGGCCAACAAATGGTAATTGATTTGCCTCGTTCTGAAAACATCGACAAAATCAATCCACTAAGTTGGTGCTCCAAAATAGTTGTATGAGTGGTAAAGAGTGGGAACAAGCGTTAAAAAATGCATTAAAGTCCACAAAACAGCTAAGTTTTGTCCAAGAATAACATCAAATGCAAGTCGCCGAAATTCCGATTTCTTAAACTTTTACGTTTCCCATCTTCATAAAACACACAATAGGTGGCGATGAGACATAGGCTTGCGAGTACGACACGAAAACCAGCAAACAGTCTTTGGTATGGTGCCTCAAAAATCACTTTGTTGAAGCCATAAAAGCCAATTCGCTCAGTGAGCTGGAAATTATTCCTCAATCGGCCTAAAATAAAAAGTAATGAAGAACTGGATCAAACGCTAGCGTAGTTATTTTGTAAACATAAATTACAAAGTATCGACCATAAAAACTCATTTTAACAACACCAAAAAATGTTCGTGTCAATTTCGGAAACAGAATTATTTTTTCCAAAAAATATCACCATAACATCAGATTGCTTTATGTGTTTTTTTACGTATACACATAGATTGATGACTGCTTTCAATTTCTTCTTCGTGTTTATGTTAAACACACACTCTTGATTGAGTTAATTTTTCCTAAGTAAAGTGGAATTTTTACATAAAAAAATTTTCATAATATATTATATTAAAAGATTGACTTAACACCCGATTTTTTGAAATAGTTTTTCGACTGCCTGAAAAGAAAATGCCTAATATTAATTTCATTTAACATTTTTGATGCTTGTAATATGAAATCTTATCAAAAAAAATTATATATCCGCGGATCGGATGTGACACTTCAATGCAATCACCTATTTATTTTCATTTCATTAAATTGTATTTATAACACAATATATTAAAGTCATTAAAAATCAAACTTCATAGAAAGACAAGCGGATTTTATTAAGATACCTCAAAACATTTATTTCTGATGATCTTTCTTTTTATTTTTGAATTATTAATTTGCATACGATTTTGTTTACTTTTTCATTTTGAATTAACTTGTCTATATAAATATAAATACTTACGTCTATATACATATATACATAAATGTTTTTCTTATACTGTCTATCTACTTTTTCTCTTTTGTCTCTTTCTTGATCTTTAACCATTCCACTACTACTTCTACTACTACTACTACTATCGACACATTATAACTACTCGTGTACAGCTGGAGTTCATTTTTCAAACAACATCAACCAAAAAAACAACCTAATCAAAACAACACAAAAATCCATTTTTTCTAAATGTTGTTAACAGATCGTAAAAAACTAAACAGAAACTGCTGAAATAGCTGCTAATAATATATCCTCTATAACATATATATTTATCGTATATATTTATAAATGTGTATGTTATTAAAGTGTTTTAAGAAAAACCAAAACAGAAAACCGTAGCAATTTATGTGTAAAGATCCATATTACCAAAACATAACAAAACAGTTAGATGCTTTTATTCCATAACTTAACCTATACAATGTATGTATTACTATAAATTCTATATATATTCAGTGTATTCATATACTTATGCATCCGATTTACATAAAAAGTGTTAATATGTGCGATTTTATGATATGATATCGCTCACTTACTTCAAGACTGGCATAACTCAAAAAACGTGATTTTTGAGTTGATGATGCAGAAATATCCGCCATTTCATGTTTTATTTTGTGTCAAAAAATTAGAAAATTATCTTATAAACTTGCTTTGTGAGAAGAGTTTATGTAGACATACTTTTCATTATTTTCATATAAAAAGCAACTTATTGAAAACTTTGAATGCGTTTTTCTCCCACTTTATGTTTTTTGAGTTATGCCACTCTTGAAGTAAGTGAGCGATATGTTCTTTGGAAAGTAAATGTTAAATGGCGTAATTTTGAACACAATACCAATACAGCAGAATATTTTTTATCATGAAAACATCTAACAACCGCTACAAATCCAGAGATATTTAATAAAACACTACTTTAATTTTTCCTAATTATTTCAATATTTTAATAGCAAAATAGTATAATTTTTTTTATTTAATTTGAATTAAAAACTAATCAATCCCTTAAATCAAATTTTATATATGTCAATTTAAAAAACATATGCATAAAAGTTAATTGAAACACATCATCACTTCTTAGTTAAATTGAATTAAGAAAAATTAGTTAAATTTATTACAATATATTAGTCAAATTATATTAAAAAACTATGTTGATTTCATACAGCAAAATAGTTTGTAAATTTCTAGCAAAATGTGAAACTTCTAAGACAATTTTCCTATAATCGATTTATCGAATAACAATAGTTTCAGCGGCAACAGTTGCCCACTTTTGGCACTCAAATTCAGTACAAGTTATAAGTGAAAAATATTTTAAAAAAAAGTATTGTACGTCAATTACAACATACTATTTAATGCAAGAAGTTAAATCATACAAAGAATTTACAACAATTTTAAAAACTTACAAAAAAATCAAACAGAAATAGGGTCACGCAACGGCTTAGTAGTTTTCGGCACTTAACCAAATTCATACATACATATATGTACTATATAGGGCCAATGAAGTAGTGCTGCAAGCAAGTTTTTGAAATAATAAAAAAACTTGATTTTGTAATTAAAAATTAGTTAATTTACTTAAAAATTATGACATAATAACATTTTATTTACGGTATTTTTCATTTCAACGCGTTATACAGCAGTTAGTGTTACCAGCGTGACATAAAAAGAAGTTATTTTTATATAGAAAATGGACATATGTATATAGATATAGATATATAGCCATCGGGAGTTAAGTACATGACTGTATTAAAGTTCAGATGAGTGTATGAACTGAAAACTTCAACCTTTCTATTATCATAGATTTCTTTATGCTCAATCTAAGCTCAGTCGCAGCGAATTTTGAGGCATACTGTTCTAAATTTATCAACTTAAAAAAAATGAATGGGATGCTTCAAAATTTGCTTTGGCATATGTCATATGTATAATTCTTTTTATACATGTCTGCGTGACAAAACAAAAAGAGTTGAACCTTAAAGTACAAGATCTAATAATATTTTTCTGCGACCTGATTCACTAAATAATGATTTATAATATATCGTTTCGGCATAAGTCAGATCATTGTTGCGCTACAATTTTTCAAAACTTAAATTATATGTATATAAAACAATTCTTTTTTAAAATATTTTAACGTCAGTAAATATTAATTATATGGAAAAAATTTTTACAGATAAAATGTTTAATGATTAGAAATTAGTTGGCGTTTTGAAAGAAAAAATAATGAATTATTTATCTTCTACAAAGTAAGTTATATTTTGTTTTAAAATTGAAAATTTACCAAAACTCAAGTAAAGAATTAATTAAGATTGAAATTATATATATATATAAATTATATATATATATCATAAATTATATATCTATAGAAAATATTTTTAAAATTCAAAAATAAACGATGTCACGGCCGCTGTACCGACTTTGATGAAATTTGCTGTGGAGATAAGTAAATGAAATCCTGAGTAAAGGTATTTATGTTGAGTAGGTGCTGCCACGCCCTTAACCAGAAAAAACGTAAGCTAAACTAATGGACCGACTTTGATAAAATTTGGTACGAAGAGTTTCGACAAATTTTCAATTTTAACTCAAAATATCATTAACCTTCATTGCCTACATAAACATATTTGTATGTTTTTTTTTTCAAAATACATACTTATCAAATCATTTCTAACATTTTATGTCGTCTTAACTTTTCTCATAGAGTTGATATCAATAGAGCTAAAAAATATTTATTTAAAAAAATTTTTTGTATTTTGATCCGATTTTGCCGAAATTATTTATGTTAAACCATCAAGTTAAGTCAAATATTAAGTAAAAATTATCCGTAACATCGGAGACCTCAAAACTTAAGTCCTTTTTGTTCGGCAAGTACATAATGCCACGTTTTTATCTGATCTATAATCCACTTAGTATATTCATCATAACAAAATTTGGAATAGGCGTATTGGATTTATTGGTTGTTGCTTTTCGATAAGTAACAGCTGTTCAGAAGTTCAAATTTATAACTTTGAAAACTAAATTTTTTCGAAATTAGTCAAAATTACTGGACAGATTTCTAACCCCTATTAATTATCTTTCTCATGACACCGATTTAATGAAATTTTGAAAAAAAAGATACTACACATGTCCGCAAACTCCGTTGGCTATATCTCTTTAACACATGGTTTTCCTTACATTATTTATTTACTTAAAACAGAAATCGGTTATGGTGTCCAACTTCTGTCAGATTACCAACTCTCTTTGTATTTAATCTTTATTGAAGTATTTATTTTTTTTGTACTTGTTAAGTTTGAAAAATACACATATATACCTTACAAAGCATTTCTCATATCTACAAATTTACCTTTTTCATTAATATACCTTAAACCTACTTTAACGTACCTTTTTACATAATTCTTACTAAATCCTTACGATACTCTCAGTATAACTTAAAAATCCAGTAATAAACAAAATGCATAAAACCTAATAAAATAAACAACAATAGTTTTGCATGCCAGTTAATGTGTTTTTAAATGTTGACGTCACTCTTAATTTATTAATAAGACTACTAACTACTAAAGTATCACTTAAAATCCACACTGTAACAATTCAAAGTAACAAACGTCAACAATTTCCCTACTAGTTGAATATTTCCTTTATTTTTTTTCGGAATATTCAAAGAAAACAAAACCCAAATAGAATACAATACTCGTATTATCAAACTTTATCAACTTTTCCGACGCTTTTCACTTTTTTGCCTAACCTAACCTCTTTTGAAAGTATAAGCTAAACTTAGAGAAAAAAAAATCATTGATTAGCAATAAAGACGTGAAATATTACTATGTGAGATAAACCATTAAACTTAAAGTTCTAAATTTTAGTCAAACAAAATGAAATTGTAAATGAAATATTTAAAAACAAAAAAGAAACATTGAAATTGTTCTTTAAAATTTTAAAATATTTTTAATTTTTGCGTTCAACAAAAATTTAATTAGAGAGAAGAGAAAAATTATAAAAATATTAAAAAGTAAAAAATTCTATAATTTAAATAAAACAAAAAAAAAGCATTAATATGGAAAAAAGCAAATTAATAAAAAAGAAATATACACAAGTAATTGAATAAAAACAAAAAAAAATGATGTTGATTAAATTATTGTTACTTTGAAAATTAATTAAAAAAAAATTAATAAAAAAATTATATAAACTGAAAACAAATCTAAATGTTTTTTATTTAAATAACAACAGTACATTTGCACAAATACATCTACATTGTATCTTCTATTCATGGCATTTGTTTTAGCTTCTATACATACACATGTACAATACATGCAAAAGGTACAGATATTTCGTTTAATAGCGCATTTTCTACCAACAGCAAATCGAATGCGGATTGAACACGCGTTGCTGTATCATTTCTCTAATATGGATGCGTAAATGCAATATTACTTTTTACTATATCTTACTATCTTGCTGCCCCCGAACTAATTTAATGTCACACTATCTCTATCTACCGCATATTTTACATATCTCAGCATTCGAACGAATTATGCGTTGCTTTCGTTGTCCGTTGGAATGATTTTCATTTTTATTCTTTCTGCAATGGGTCATATTTTTTTACTAAACAATTGCCCGTACAAGTAAAAAATGCTACAATACTAAATAGATTTTCAACTATGAACTATCTTTGTATTTTGTTTTTTACTATTATTATTAATAATAATATACGTTTCTAAAAGGTAAGTGTGTGCGTTTGTATGTGCATATTTTAATTACAGGTTGTGGTTGGCTCTGGAACTTCCTGTGTAATAAGTTGTAAGTTTTGTATAGTAAACTGCGTTGTTTTTAGATAAATAGAATTAGATATTGGTGTAAAAACTCAAAATACTACTACTTTTTAAACAACACATTGGAATGGCGAATGCTTCACAAGTTATTGAAAAAATTAATTATTTTATGTTATCAAATATAAATATTTATATAGTATTTACGTATATGTACTTATATGCAAATATATAAATTAATGTTGTGGCATATTAAAAAAAAAAAAAGTAAGACTTTAGAACTGATCTTAGCATTAAGTTAGCAATACTCTTCTATATGCAAGTACTAAATAGATAAATCCTTAAAATGTAGAAGAAATAAGAATAATTTTTACAGAAATTTATAATTTAAATGTTTTTTTAATTTTGAAAAAAACTACTGCTACAAACAATTGAGGAGTAGGCGATAAAAACGAAACATTTACTTTTTCTAAGTTTTTATTTAACTATTTTTCACTTATATAACTGAATTACATACATTCGCTCTTTTTTCTCAACATCATTATTTCGATGGTGAAAAAATAGCGGAAGTACCTTTTTTCATTTCTCAGTTAACGGCATTGCCAGATTGTACTCTCTTGTTTTACAAAGAATTCTAATGCCAATTCTTGCAAATATGGAATTTATTGGGGATCGAGTGATAACTTTTTTGGTGTATCTATTATTTTGATCAGAGATGTATGTTGACAAATTTGAATCCAAAAAACACATACGTTACAAAATCGACTATTAATTACATAGCTAAGTTCCTCGAAAAAACATCAAAAATAAACATTACCCATAGCATAACAGTTAAAATCTTTCTATTATATGAAATCCCTACAAAAATATATTGAATTCGAAGGCTTTCACAACACTTCGAACGGAACATTTTATAAAAATGCAATACTCTGGAACGCCAATCGACGTGAAGTACTTTTTTAGATTGTTGTCAAAATACAATTTAAAAGGTAATTATTTAGTGTTTATCTTGTCCTGTAAAAAGTGAAAATGTACCGTTTTAAACTCCCACTCCTCAATAAGTATTTATTTGATTTTCACCAACTTCGACTTATACTCAAGCAAATTTATTTAAACACAAATGGTCTACTTGCTTCAAAAAACTTAAATATTTATATTAATCGTAATCAATTTATCAATTCAGTTGAAATATTAATCTCTTGGATACCATAAAAAAGAAATATTTTAAAAATGTAATTACTTTCAGCTATTACTTAATCCTAAAGTTATAGCTTACTTTTCGTCTGAAATTATATTTATTTTTTTTTGCTCGTAAATTGGCAGCACTTTTTTTTGTCAATCTTTCCAACTTTCCAGATTGCCAAGCTTATGCTATTTATCACCAGAGACGCGAACCGGGTGAAAAATTTGGTCGTTTCAGTTCAGCGTTTCAAACCGTTTTTTGCACTTTTGGATTGGTTCATCAAAACGGTTTTGTTTTTCTTTGAACCAGGGTTTTGGTTCTGTTCAACGGTTCGGGAATTAAAAAAAAAACTATGCATTTGCGTTATTTTTATTCAGTAACAATCCAAAATAATATAGAAATATATACATATGTACATATAATTAATGTCATACACTATAAGTACGTAGTAAAATATTCATATTTGATATTTTTTACAATTATCAGTTGAGATTGATGAGAAGAATATCTTTTAACAAGTTCCCGTCAATGTTTCCCCGCAGGTCTGCGAGAGTAATTATTAGGGTGGAAAATGCCCTCTCTACCAAAACCTGGGTTGCTGAAACACCAAAAATAATTTGAGCTAATTCAGATAATTCCTTATATTTTATATATGTATAACTACCCCTTTTCCAAAAGTATTATCAAATGCTTAGATTTTATCTATTAATGATTTACTTTTGAACTCTGTCTCATGCTTCCCTATTTCTTTCAAAATTTCATTAATTTCAATATATAACAAAAAAATAAATAAAAAAGTGGGGAAAATTTGTCCATTGAAAATTTGTCAGAATGAACCCTCAAACCTTTATGAAAAGTGGTTCGGTTTTTGGTTCGGATCAAACATTTGTGGAAAATTGTAAAAAAAAACGGTTTTCCGGTTCAGAACCGGTTCACGTCCCTGTTTATCACACATAAAGCGTTTCTCTTTTTAGCTCAGATATGCTCAGGGCAAGCTAAAAAGCTTTTTTAATTTAATTTTTTTTTTTCGATCACATCATGATTAGATGAATGATGATGAATATGTTCTCAAAATAAATTGAACGATCGAACAAAATATATTCAAAAAATTTAATATTTTGATAGAATACAAGCTAAAAACAAAATTCTAAATAATTTTGCAGAAAGACATTGTTCAATATAAGCAACTGGCCAGTTCATTTCAAAATTGAATTACAGTTTTCAGAGTGTCGAGTATAAAGAGCGTGTTCATGTGCTCTACTCTGCTTCGAAATCTGAGCTAAAAAGAACACCACTTATTGCGAAAATTTCGTGTTCTTACATTTGATTAGATAAATTACACAATAAATAAACTAGGCCCACCCTAAATAGAAAACATTGAAATGTTCCAATGTTCTATTATTCTTCCCAAGGATTTTCGAGATATTTGAGGCAAAGTTGCATATAAAAGTAATATTTATTATAAATCCATTTATTGGGTCCAAAGGGACGACTCTCTCTTCAAAACAGACTCTAAGCTAAATAGATACTTTTTCTTTCTCCAAAATAATGTAGATTGAAATGTATTACTCAAGTCTCTACAGTGATGGTATTTTCAGTACATTTCTGCAATTTCTAAAAAATTACCAATTTTTTAGTAAATTTTGATGAAAAAAAACTAACTTTTCATGTCGACAAAAGTACATTCGGCATTTCAAAGGTACATTTCAACTCTCCATTCTTAAACAACTGGATAATATGTACTTAATTTTAAATTACGATATTTAGGAGAAAAAAGCTATCGACATAATTCAAAGTGTATTTTGAAGATAAAGAGTAGTTCTTCTCGACAACATTTATGGTTTCCATTAAAAAAAAAATACAAAATAACTTGAAAACCGGAACCATAAGAATAATTTTGCCCTCGGATTTGTATTCAGTGCATCAAGAACTTTCGGAAAAGTATAATCGGGGTTCAGAATCAGAGGTTATTATAATGTACACGGTTAGAAAATTTGAAATAAATTTTAATACTTTTGGGCCTACATATACCTATGACTACACCAGAATTGTATTAAAATTCAATACTGTCTAGATATTAAAATTAATTTTTAATACAAATTTGTATTAAAATTTAATACTAGTTTTTATTAAAATTTAATACTAGTTTTTATTAAAATTTAAAAAAAAAATATGTCGTATCCACTTGGATTCGAACCTGGTTCCCTTTCAATACAAGTGTTGCATGAACATTTTAACGACATCAGCCAACGTAGTATCATATTTACGTTGGAATTAGAATTTAATACAAAATGTATTACAAAATTTTGTAATATTTTCAAAAGTATTAAATTTAATCAAAATTGTATTAAAAATCTTTGTAATACTTCACTTGTATTAAAATATATTCCAAGATTTCTAACCGTGTATATAAAAACTATGTTATTAATTTAAAATAAACACTTAATTACAAAAACAAAAAAACTATAACAAAAAATTTGTTTTGATAGCATTTGTAAAAATATGATTCTGTGTTTATCAAAACGTCGATTATCAGATTTTTTTTTTTCAATTAAAATACATTTTCCCTAAAAAGCTTTACAAAAAAAAATTTATTTATTTTATTGGTAAACATTTTTTTTATACATTTTTCTAGGATTAAGTTAAGCCTTGTTGTTTAACATTATATACATTTACATGATGACTGAAACATTGAACTTAATTTTTTTTTTTAAATGCATTGAGTAATATAATTGAAAAAGACTAACAGCTGACGAGATTTATTGATGTTGTGTCCAATTCATCTACTTATGATATGCCATTTAATTCAATAGTCAATGAATTTGTTATTGCTTGAATTTGACTTAGTTTGAGAATCCCCTCTGAGTATATATTTAAAGTGCTATAACTGGAAATGCTGAGCTTTGGCTATCAAAAATCTTTTTTGTAGTACAAAAATTTCTTTAATTTTAAATTGCTTTATACTTTCTACATTTCAGTTTTTGTGAATTATCTCGTCAAATTTCATCCATAAGTCGAAATGAGCTACCGTCAAGTTTGTAGAGCATAAAACTCTGTACAAGATCCAATTAAGAAATGTTCTTATAGTTTACAATCTGAAGGGTTATAAAAATCGAAGTATGCTAGACCGACTTAAGAGTTTCACAAAAACATTCCCAATAATAAAGTACACCACTTGCTTTCACATGTTACAATAGTTAAGAAACCGTTCATAAAACCCTGTGCCTCAAAAGCGATACTGATACTGGCATATTGTAAATTAATATTAGGTTGGTGTCAGCTGTAAAAATTCCATTTGGATTGTTAAAGACATTATATCTGCCACCAAAATAAAAATTCATATATAAGATTTGTTACGTAGTCCAATCGTTAAACTTACGAAACTCTTAGCATAGGATATTTCAAAAAACCTGAGCTAATAGATCAAATTGGAAGTCATATTCGGATTCAGCGGGTCAAAAATCTTCGGAAAAGTAAAGTCTCGTTTCTGGATCTGATGTTAAGGAAAATTTTGTCGGCGTATGAGATTTAATGTTTTACAAGAAATGTTTTGAGTCTTTTAATAACTCCAACCGCCTTTGATATATTTGATAAAGTCGTTTTTTCAAAATCGCCTCACCAGCTGCGCTATTTCAAATTTCTACCAAAAGAGTATCCTAACACTAAGTCCAACTCGAATTGCTTACATCGAAAGCCATGCATTATAGCCCATTCAAAAACTTCCTGAACATTTGACTGATTTTTGATTTCATCATCCAAAATAAGTAAAGTTTAACGGCTACAACAAGCTTGAACAATTTTAATTGTCTTTCCACTCAAAACTTTTCGATTTTCATATATGTATATTTCTCGTTGTTCATTTTAAATGGTAACCTACTTTTTATATGAAGAATCTAAGGATTATATCCATTTTTTCTTTCTGGATAACATTAGAATTATTATTTAGAAGTATAACATTATTATATAGTATATAACAACTTTTTTGAACAGTAATATAAACTAAATTTTATGTTACATTTATATGTTTCTTCATACATAAAATGAAGTTTTTTAATAATTCCATATTTCCATAACTCTTTTTGGATAAAGAAGATTTTTCCATTGTTAAATTACTAAAACTTACATATATTTTCTTATTTCAGCTAAATTTAAAAAACGACTCAGTGATGCTTTCAAAAACTGTTCATTGAGAAATCTTTTTTAAGAACTTTCAAGAATTGGAATATTTCGAGAAACAAAAAATTTCAAACATTATCCGTAAAGTGGTTTCAAAATTATGTAGAAAAATATTAGCAATTTTAAATTTGGTTTTATTGAACAAAAATCTCAAGCATCATCATACAAACAGTCACCATAAAAATATGAAGTGAGGAAAAATTTGTTTCACAAAGTAAAACATAAGACCGAAAGCAATCATTATATTGAAACAAAAAATTAATTTTATTTTCTAGTGGAAAACTATACTCGTAGCATTAAAAAAATAAAAGCAAATTAACTAGAATTGTAAAGTTATTTTTTCAAAACTTCAGATAAAAATTTATGCCTTTAAGTATAATAGTATAATTTACTTAAGTAAAAGTAATTAAGAATGTTGTTTTGCAATCGCCAGTGACGAAAAAAAAGTATTAAAATGTAATCCACATTTGCAGTTTAAAGTTGTTCGTTTCGCGTTAATTTCAATGTAAAAAACTATAAGCTGAAAAATATAAAAAAAAATCAAATGTATCATAAAATAAAATATGGAAAAATCATAGAGTGTTGAAATTACAGCACGTTCAGAAAAAAGCAGAATATCATAAGGAATTAATTTAAAAAACAGCAGTTTAAAAACAACAAAAAAAGAGTATAAAAATTTCATAGAAACTTCAACAAACAACGAGTTTAGTATTTAGAGTTAATAAACCATATATAATCTTGATATTTATACAATCAAGAAAAAAAAATAAAAACATTAAATTGTATTCAATTACCATTATTTTAAATAATACTATGTTGTATTTTTTGAGAATATAAATATATTATTTCGTGTTTCAAAATAATCTTAAATTTCAACTAAGCTACATTTCTTAGCATGACAGTCGGATTTCGGGAAACTTAAAAGATTTTCTACAGTTTTTGATCTCTTTTCAGACCTAAACAGTTTTTAAAACTTATGAAATGGATAGTTAGTGAGAATAAGAAGGAAAGAAAAATGCTTAAAATGCATATTTATTTATGTTAAATACAGTCGAAATGATTTTAAAACATTCATAAAACATTAAAAAGTAAAACGTTGCATGTTAAAAAAGGTTCCGACCTTGTTCTACGTCATTAGATGTGTGTTTTAAATTTTTCACCTTTTTTTCAGTGTATGAGCATGCGGTAATGTTCTCTTATGTTAAACATCACAGTGCTTGCAATATCGCCGACGTATTATTGTAGTGATTTACCTCTTTTTAAACTCATTGTCGAGCTGTATCTGCTACGAACTAGGATAAGTTACCACTTCTGGCCACTTGGAAAATCAAACTCATTTCTTCAGTTGCTAATTAAAAACCATTTGTATTAAAATAACTACTATGCTTATAATAATATTTGCCAGGCCCCTTTTTTTATAGACTTACAAGTTTTCTTTCCGTGTATTGAAGAAAAAATTTCCGAACTCGGAATCAAATTATCTACACGAAACAGTGGTTGTCAACGAGAAATCTCAAAATATCGCCTCTATTTCAGCCAGTTTTTGATGAATGAATATTTTGGGATATAATTACAATTCAATGAGACAAGACTTTGCTTTGAAAAAAGTTGATATAAGTTGACATGTACCGAATGACATCAAACAAGTCGAAAAGAATCGAAAACCATTGATAAAATGAAAAGTATACTTAAAATATCGAATATTAACTGAACTCTATTGATAAAGTGAATAATGCTTGAATAGTATCGAAAAAACTCGAAAAGAATGGACCAGTATCAGAAAACATAAAAAAGTTTCAAGTCTAAGTCAATAAAATTCGAATACCAAAGTCAAATTTTGTCGAAAATTATTGGAAAAAATCGAAAAGGTCGTCATTGTCGAGGAGTAAGAAGAATATTTCAATAGTACAAATAGTATCGGAAAACATCGACAAAGTCGAATTGTATCAAAATAATTGATAAAAGTCTAAATTAGTCGAAAAACATTGAAAGCGTCTATAAAAGTTGGAAGCTATACAAGAAATCTTTTTATCTATTCAGTCCATGGATTTTTTGAAGTGAAATTTTTTTAGCATCGGTGTGATTTGAAATCATGTATACTGAAAAGCAAAAGTGACTCTATTTTTTTAACCGTGCTTTCACTTAGTATAGTTTTTTCCTCGAAGGTAAGGCTTAGTTGACGGGATCCAGAATTGCTACATCTATATAATTATGTACGAGAATTAAATTAAAGTACTCATTGAGCGGTGTTCCCGGAAACTATCAGCTTTGAGATCGGTTAACCAAAAGCTGAGGTATAAGCGTCGAAAAATTTGCTATTTTTATTTAAATTTTTTCAAGCATTGCTTATCAACTGCAAAAGCCTTGTCACAGTGAGGAGAAAAAATTTACATACTTCTTCTCTCTCGAATTGTTATTTTTTTCCCAATTAAAATATCAAAATCAATAGCAACAAATAAGTGTGTGTGCGTGCGTAATGTAAGTAAGTGATTCCGTTCAGTGTAGCTTGAAATTTGATGGAAAAAAAGCAAAGGAAAAACAACTTCGTGTTATATTCTTGTAGTCTGGAAACATTTATTTTAGAATGCACATTTTTTAAAAGATTCGCCATTTTTATTTTTATCATTTTAATAAAACATTTTCGTCTCAAAAAAATTTAGAACTAACGTTTTTTTTTTTTTTTTTCAACGAAAACAAACAAGTTATTTCTAGGAAGCCGAAATTTTGGGAGAATTTTCTTTAGTTCCAATGCTACAACAAAAGCCTATTGTTCACCTTTTCAGCCATACGAAAAATGTGGGCGTGGTTTGACAACATGATGTGGCACCTCCCATGTAACTTAAATACCTAAGCCGCTTTATATGTCACTTTTAATCTTTGAAGTCTGGGCAATGTTTCCAATGTAATAAGTCTGGAAGAAAATGTTTTTTGTGTGGAAAAAGTGATTTTTTTTAGCAATTTCACCATGGGCATATGTCATGCATAAGATTACTCCAATTGGTTCTGCGCTCTGCTTTTTTCTTTAGAACTTCTTCAATAGTTTTTGGTCGGCATTTCTTCTACTACCTAATTTTTTCATATGCAAAATGTAAACAGGAAATTAATGTAGCATGGCCTATTTACGATCGCAGTGGTTGATTCAGGGGCTTGCTAGCCACTTTACTGCATTAGCTCTACAAATTTGGATTTATCGTATCTTTTCACATCTCGAAATCCTGACATCCTAGCGCAATTCTTGTATGGACTATGCACCAAAACTAACGTTGGGAATGATAAAGTGTTAATTTTTTGTAATGCAACAACAAAGAAAACTAGCAAAATTAAAAATATTGCGCTCCTCTAAGCCAAGTACAAATCTGACACCGTTAAAAAGCTAAGCTTGCAGGTGATATAAAAACTTCGTGGTTATAGGCATGTTGTAGAGCAAACAATTTTGATATTAAGATGTAGCCAAAATTTTTCTAACATCATAGCAAAAGTTCATACATTTGTTTGTCTTATTTCAGCTACTTAAAAACTCTTGCAAGTATTTTATAAATTTTAAAAAGTAAACAATTGAAATTTATAATTTAGTTCTTAAATTATAATATAAACAAAAATAAAAAAAACTTACTTAAACATACATATATTAATGTACTTATATTTACTACATATACCTAAATGGTCTAAAGAAATAAATGAAAAATTCAAAAAAATAAAAATTTTGAATTCAACGACCGACTGAAATTATTGTTAAAAATGTTTTATGAATTGTATATTGATAAAATCACATAAAAAATATTTAAAAAAATATATTAAAAATAATTAAACCGTAAAACCTTTTATTATCCTTTTCAACTTTTATTTAAGATTAAAAAAAATATCTTAAGTTTCTAAATTGAAGTAATAAATAAATCAGAAAACAGTTATAATACAAATTAGCATTCAATAAAACTTTTTGAAAACTTTAAGCATATAAAATTTAGAAAAAAAAAATATTACATAGAAAAATAAATTTTACAATTTTAGTGCTAACATAATAAAATTTTATAAGATGCAGATACAGCAATGCAAATATATATTTACATACAAATGTATATTATACATACAGACATATATATAAAAATCTTCAATAAAACCCACATTATAAAAGTATTTTCGTTTTGCAATAATACGCAAATATTGGATAAATAGTACCATTGATATGCAAAAAAAAAATATATTTCTTTAAAAACAATAGTTGATTTATGTCCGAGTTAAAGAAAATTACATGCATATTAAAACAAAAAAAAGTTAAATGACCTTTAAAATAAAATTTAAGGAAAAAAAATGAATGAAATTCAAATAAAAAATACATCAATATTTTAATTAATTAACGTAGTTTAAATACGCAATTTTATGTGTGTATTTACTGTATTAATTGTTGAAAAATCATATTATTATAAAGCGAATGAAAAAAGAAAACAATAAATTGGATAAAAATATTGGTCTGACTTGTTTTATTTCGCTTGAATACTGGATGACATGCCCAAAGCATAACTTCGGGAGCAAGCGACGAATTTTGAGCTTTCAAGTTAGTAAACCTTTTCTAAAGTGTTCAAAACTCACAATTGGCAATTTCTTGTCCAGCTAGTAGTCAGAGCAAATATATCCCAATACTAAATTTTTGGAAATATTTCGCATTCTATATATCGAAGAACTTGAGGATGATGTAGCTGTACTCTAATAAGCTCAAACATATTTTTTACGTAGAACAATTAGTTTTTATAATGATCCGGATCAATGGCCGAAAATCAATTGTCTTAGAAAATCTCAGCACATATTTAACGGTTGCTAATTTAAGCTGAACAAAAATTCGGATGCAATTTATCGGAATAGGGCGTTATCATACTGGATTTTTGCAGATTATTTCTGATCTAATAAGAATTTATCTTATGTCAGAATGCGACAGTGGCATTTGTGTATGATCAAGTCAAGAGGTGAGATTAGTGTACCGTGGAACTTCTTCTCGAGCTCTACAACTTCGGTCTGGGCACATTTTTCTACTTTTACAATTTCTTATTACTTTAGCGTTGAATCATGTTCTGATAATTTTAGTGTAAGCGTTTGGCACTATATGAGCGATTGTGATGCTGCCTGATTTAGGAAAAACTCTACACTTTTAATGTGGAGACGGTTGGAATGTTCCAAGTACATAAATTTTTCACCTTTTTGTTTTAAACGTTCGTCAGTACCCATCCATCGGTATTCGATTAACTTCAAGATATCAAGACTTAAGCACTAAAATTCGAGGTCGGTCTTACCACTGTGGGAGATGGTTTGATTCACCTAGTAAAAGATACGATGAGCTCATTTTTTAACAACTTTGTTATATAAATGAGGCCCTATCTTATGAACTTATAGTTCAAAATTTAATTTAAATGCATCGATTTTCCTTTGGGTATAGGAATAGACCAATGGTTTCAAATAACTCCAAACGAAGAAGTCCAAAGATGTCACATATTCATGTTGCCATTTTTCTTCTCATATGTATTTTTTTGAAATAAATGTCCTATATATATAATCCAAGCCACACAAAACGCTAACTTTTATCAAATGATAAATTAGCAATTTTAGGTCCGATGCCTAAAATTGGGGCTCCTTTTTAGAAATTGTCATAATCATAATAAAAAAGTTCATGACATATAAAATGCATTCAAATGACTGATTGATTAGCAAAAAACTCATTCCGTTGGGGTCTGGGGTCAGGAATCCTGTAGGCCCTTGTCTCAAGAAGAAACTAGCTTCAGGCCAAATCAGTTTGAGTTTATTATAACTTTTTATTTAAGACTTAATTATTAAATTTTTTTTTTAAATACTGTGTAATGGCGAATATCATTAATTTTATTGAGAAAAATTATGCCTCGCAAGAGGTGGCCATTTTCTGCTTCGCATATTCGTGCTCTTTCCAAAACATTTTCCATAACCTTTTGCAAAACTTCAGGTGTTATGTTGTTATTTTTTTTTTTTTTTTTGTCGCGTATATTGTTTTTTAATTGCTGGATGGTTCTACGCTTATTTACATAGACTTTTCCTTCAAATAACCTCAAAGGAAACAGTCTGGAGCGGTTAAGCTCGGTGAACGCGGAGGCCAATCAAAATCGCTTGTACGCGAAATAATTCGTTTACCAAAGATTTCGCGTAAAAGAGCCATTGTGTCCCTTGCAATGTGCGCTGTGGCTCTATCCAGTTGGAAACATACTTTCCAACATTGTCCGATATCAAACACCAGTGATGAAAACGGCGACACCGTGTTCATTTTCAAAAAAATATGAGCCAATTAACCTTTCCGACGAAATGCCTCACCAAACAGTACACTTAAGTGGGTGTAATTGTCTCAGTTGAACTACTCTTGAATTTTCCGTAGCCCATATCCTGCAAAATTCTCTGCAGCGACCTTCGTGAGAGGCAAAGTTCTGTCGAACGTCTCCTGATTGATGTTTCTCCATATTCCTGAATACTCTCCTGTACCTGTTCAATATTGCCATCCGTGTGCACAGGTCATCGTCCTTACTGCCCCTTGTTGTCGAAAATTTGCAACCAGATGGTTTATTGTTGACTCTGCGGGTCAAACCCGCACATTTAAATAACGACGTTGTGCACGCTGAGTTAAAACAATCGACCGTTGATTTGAGAAATAAAGTTCACCGATTTGGGTACGTTGTTCAATTGTGTACTGTTCCATTTCAAATTCCCCAAGTCTTCTTTACAAAATACTGAAAAGAAATAAAAAAAAATTGTAATTAAAAATTTATAAGCAATTCTAACCGCTTCGGTAATTTTGGGCCACCCTGTGTGAAAAACCAAACATACATAATGCTTTGCATTTCAACTGCGGTCTTGTAGGTTTTATAATTAACATATTTATAGTTAACATATGGCGCATTTCAGGCGAAGCGGACAATGCAAAAAAAATGCGATATAGAAATTAGTTCATTTTCGGCCTAATTATACTTCTAGAAGGTGTAAACACTTAATTTTTTTTTTATATAAGGCTTAGTTGTCAAGTTGTGGACTTCCAAAAATTGACGTAATATGAAGAATGGATTTTTCGGAAGCAGTTTTTCGAACTGAACAAAATTTCAATAAAATATGAAACATTAAGTTTTCAATAGGAAATTTACTGCTCTTTTCAATTATGAAATCAGATTGGAAATTTGATTTTTTTTTCTTGTGGAAAACCAGAAGTGAACATTTCATCTCAGAATTGGAATAATTTCGACATATTTTATTTTTTTTATTTTATCTTTACCGGTAATGTGCTAAAAATTTTTTGACGTGATCTACATTAGTTTACGAGATATATACGTATGAATTGATGTGCATAAGTGCCGCACTTTGTATGGGACGTGGCACTTTCTTAAGTACTTTCATTTATATATCTCCTTAACTAATAACGATCACGTTAAAAATTTTTTTGTGAAACATCTCTATACTCAAGGCTGTTTTTTAAAAATAAAATATTAAAAAAATATTATGTTAAGTTACTGAAAATTTGATTTAAAATTTTTACTTCCGCTTTTCCATACATAAAAAATTTTAAAATTCGAATTTGACTAAAAAGTTAAAAAGAGCATCCCTTTTACTAGTTAAATCAGTATTGTTTACATTTTATTATAAATTCCTTGATTCCAATAACAGCGCCAATTCTTCATAGCTCGGTCAAAAAAAATACGAAAAAAAAAATTATGTGTAGGTACACATTTATGTCTACTGGATGAATAGCTTACCGGAATATAAGCAAATTTCACGACCGCACTTTAGTTTCATTGCCCGCTTCGCCAGAAATGCCCCATATTCCACTGACAAAAAAGTTTAGTTAATAAAATTACTATCTTAAAGTTGACGAGCTGGCAAATGATGACGAAGAGACGGAAATGCTCTACATCAATTAAATAAATCTTTAGTTTTTTTTACTGAGGTTTCTGTTTAATAGATACTATGTATAAGTACAAAAAACACAAAAAAAATTACAGCGAAAAATACATTAAGGAAAACAAATTTACCGGAGATATGACAATTTGAATATGACGATAAAACACCATAAAACGTAAAACATTCGAACTTCACAACTCGAAATCTCTCAATATCTTTGATAGCAAATTAATTCCCGATGCACGTGTTCACTCATATAATGCATAGAATAAGTAAAAAAAAAAATATAGAGCGATTCAAAAATATGTCGGTCAAAAACTATTCAGTTTATAAAGGAACGTCTCCTATATCAAATATATAATTTGATAACTATTACAATATTTTGATGTATGCAAATAAAATCAATTTCTTAGAAGAAATGTATGTCTGTAACTAGAAAACTACAGAACCACGAACCATGGTGTCGATAGTTACCCAGCTTGATTTATCCTATCTTCCTACAAATTATCTAATCGTCTCTCATATCAACCTGTATTTTATACACAGTTACATAAACAGCTTTTCTACGATAAATTCAATATTGTCAATATGTCTAGAAGTCAGATATCATACATACTATTTATACGTATATATAAATATATTCATTAAATTTACTTTGAAAGGCTTACTTTTTTCTTGTTAAAATATTTTCGCTTTACGCATTAGTTCACTTATTTAAATTAATCACGAAGAAAAAACTATGAAACATTTTCAAAAGCCACAAATCACGTCATTTGATATTAACACACATACTCGTACGCATGCGAATTAAGGTATACCTTATTTTCTATTTATCAGTTTCCATTTTCTTAAAAACTTATTAATTTAGTTGTTAGATAAATTTCCATATTATTTCTCATTCAATAGGTTATTTGCTATTTTAATTCGCCATATTGGATATGTCACTTTTTAATTTAAAGTTTTGACATCAGATTTATAATTAGCACACTTCAATCAATTTTTAGTTTTCGGTTCACCCTTTTGCGTACGCAATTTTGAATTTTAATATTTTGACATCAGATTCATAATTAGAGATCTCTAAAACCCTCATTCCAATATTTTTTGCAAAAACAACATTGAATGAAAAAAAAAAACATTCCTCAGCTATCATGTTTTCATGATGCACTGATAGCGCTGGCATTACAATAAGTCGCTTTTTTGGGATTTCAACAAGTTTCCCATGAGCCAGTCTTCAGATATTCGGCATTAAATCTGCACGGTACTTAGTTCTCTTATTTTCTACATCTTCTGAAATAACGTTAGTCATTTAGGGTTTTTTGTTCTGTTGGTTAAAGACAATCATGGTCTTACTAGCTGTTATATGTATAAGGTTCGTTTCAAAATCATAAGACACTTTTGAAATAAAACTTTAAGCTTAAAAAAAATCTGTGAAAGCTTTTTGAATAAGCTTTTTTTATAATATATGATCTATTGCACTCCTGTGCACTTCAGAAAAAAAAGAGGACGCCAAAGTCCTCATCATGCTATAGTACCGTTATCTTTTATATGGTGAGTGGTGTTTTGTTGCTCTTTTCGGCGTTTCATAATGATAAAACACTAGTAGCAAATAAGCTTCTTAAGGATTTTTACGTGGTGAACTTTGTTTTTTTTTTTTTAACTGAAATTAAAATCAAAACAATTTTTAGTAAAATGCCACGAGGTACAATATTGACTAATGAAGAAAGAGCGAAAATATTGGCATATAACGAGGACGGACTGTCAATATTGGCTATTTCGAAAAATTTTTTATGCGATCCTGATAATTATAACGCTATAAAGCCAACAGGAAGAAAAATGGCGCTATCTGGTCTGGATCAACGAGCTGTCATCAGAAAAAGTTCAAACTCGAACAGATCTTGCACCATCTTGACCTCTTAAGTGTATAATAAAGTGTCCGAAAGAACATTTTGGCACACCTTACAGAGGTGCAAATACATCAAGCTGTCAAAAATGATCAAAGCACCCCATCTTTTGCCACGACACAAGCAGGGGCTCCTTCAATTCGCAGATCAAAACATTTCAACTGATTGGAACACAGTAAGTTTTAATTAATTGGAATTAAATTTCATCTGTTTGATATTTTTGTTGAAAAGGTTACTTTTATTGGCGAGAAAAATTAAATCTTAATGGTCCCGATGGTTTCAAGTACTACTGGAGAGATTTGCGGAAGCAACCTCTCCATTTTTCGAAACGCATCTTTGGTGGAGGATATATAATGGTGTGGGGGGCATTCACATCGAATTCCACCCTTGACTCAAAGTTCACATCAACAAAAATGAATAGTAGGGGTTACATCCAAGTGGTGGAAACTGGCCTTATTCCTTTCGTTGAGGAAAACAGGGAATTACCGTTTATTTTCCAACTGGATAACGAACGGATTCACTTGGGCAACGGAACTAAACGCTATTTGAGTTATTGCTCTACCCAATCTATGGACTGGCCGGCCTGTTCTCCTGATTTAAACCGATTAGAAAATGTGTGGGAGACGATCGGGAGGACGGAGTCAGACGAGTCTATGCAAATAATCGCCAGTTTGACACCACTGAGGAGCTTAAGACTGCAATTATTGCTGAGTGGGCCAATTTTGATGTCGGTTTTCTAAAAAAAATATGTGAATCAATGAAAAAACGATTATTTCGCGTTGCAAGAGCCAGTGGTGGTCCCATTTATAACTAAAGATTCAAAAATATTTAAAAAAAAATATTACAGAATTCGTGTTTAATCAATAACTTTAAGTGACAGTAAAAAGTGTCTTCTTATTTTGAAACACCTGAAAAAACGTTTTTGTTTTTATTAATAAGCACACCATTGCTATTATTTTTAAAAATTTGTTTATTTTGAAACCACAAATAATTTCACCAAAGATTTCATATTTTGTAATTTGGATTTGTGTTGCTGAGCTTTTTTACTACATATACGTACATTAAGTTTTCGGGAAGATATCCATTCTTGCATTTGTACAGAGCGAGCTTATCTATAACAAATTCACCCCTGTATTATATAAGGCGAAACAAGTAAGTGACTGATTTTCGTCTGCCTATATCTTGAAAGAGTAAGCCTGAATCAATGGCGCTGAGGCATGGGTGGTTTCGACAACAGACGCAGCCGCTCTTGGGGTGTTCGAGAGGAAATTTCTCCGCAAAATCTTTGGTCCTGTTCGAGTTGGCGACGACTATCGCATTCGAATGAACCACGAGCTGTATGAGCTCTACGCCGACATTGACATAGTTAAGCGTATAACAATACAGCGACTACCCTGGCTGGGTCATGTCCATCGCATGGATAAAGAAGCTCCAGCGAAAAAGGTATTCGAAGGGAAGGTCCCCGGTCAACGACGAAGAGGGAGACCATGCCTCCGGTGGATAGACCAAGCTGAGGAAGCCCTAACCGCGCTTGGCATTAACGATTGGAGAAGGCGCGCGAAAAACAGAGGCGCTTGGCGAGAGCTAATGAGGTCGGCCGTAACCTGAAAACGGGTTGTTATGGCCATCTAAGTAAGTAAGTAAGTAAGCCTGAATCAAAAAAAAACTTGAACATATGAATAATGAACATAAAAGTTGGACCAAGTCCTTAATTAAAAGTTTCGAACGCTGTTGTGAGTGTGTCATTATCAACCACTCCTTTGTTTTCGTTATGGGAACATTACAGTTTCAGAAATGTTATCAAATATGGCACTGTAGGCAAAAAATTTTCGTTTGTCAATATATCTGTTTAACATAACGATGTAATTAAAATTAATACGTGAATAGTTCGTCGATGGTCTACCCACTTTTCATAGTTTTAAAATTACTAATAGCTATCTCGATTTTCGAAAAAATACGGTTTTGATTAAAAGATTTAAGTTAACATTTATTGTTAAAAACTAAAAACCGCATTTTTCGCCCAAAACTGAATTATTGAAACTTTAAAAAGGAAAAAAGTGAGTCAAATCTTGTAGCAGATTTTGCGGATCCGAAATCGATACTATGCGATGATATTCATACAACATGTTGGTCTCAAATAAAGCTACATTTCCGTAAACTTTAATAAGCAACTTAAAACTTAGAAGTTTCGTGCTGATTTTCTTGGTGTCCCAACTTATTTATATATACGTTAATCTTAAAACTTTTTGAATTAGATATTAAATATTAATAGCTATACTTTATAACCTAATATAACTTATCAGAAAAATGTTCCACTCTACCATATCACTTAGACTTACGTATGTATATAATTACACAAGAATTTCTGAAGCAGATTCACCAAGACAACAATAAGATTTATTACCGCTAATAACGACAATTACACTTCCATCGAATATGCTAACAACATTTACTTACAACTGACGCCCATTGCACACGGTGGGTTGATGTACACACACATACATATACGGATTAAAATCATAGAGGTAAGAAATTTGATTCGGAAACAATTTTTCTAACAAAAAACATTGATCGCTGCATGCGGAAAATGTTATGAGCTATAAATAATGTTTTCTTTTAATTGTTCCTTAAATTTTCTCTTTCTTCTTCAACAAGATTTTCCTATGAGATAGGACATTTTCCGATTTTCATTGTAATTATCATTGTTAGAGTATGATTGTGAATTTTGTCGTCATATATAGTTAAAGAAAAATTACTTTTCTGAAATAAATTTTTAATTTAAAGGCATTTTTTTATCCGTACTAGATTACACTAATTTCCTTTTAGGTATGAAGTAATTACACTCCGGTTAGTTAAAATGTATAGTTACGAGAATAAACAACATGTTTTTTCTATCAAAACTTATTTTAAATATAGTGATTCAAAAGTAAAAAGAAAATTTCGATTCTACAGAAAAACTTTCTTTTGAAAAAGAAGTTTAAAAATCTAATAATTTCTTAAAGAACAGACGTGAATTGGCCACCAAGATCACACAATTTAACACCATTGGATTTTTTCTTATGGGATTTCTTGCAGAGTAAATTTTCTACGAACAATTCTCAAACTGTTCAACACCATCGAACAAATATTACTAATTGAATTATGCGAAAAAAATTATTCCAAATTTTAATAAAAGACTGACAGCCTGCCAAGCTAGAAGAGGAGATCGCTTGAACGATATTGCTTATCATTATTTTTTTGCAAACTTCATTTGCAGAACTTATTAATAAAACAATAAGGAATATGATTCTTAAAAATCGTACATTAAGCCTTACTCTTATCTTCATTTCAGTAATTGGTCCAATATGGTAAGCGCCAAAAATTATGCAAAGGAAAGTATGGAAATATCATTTCAGCAACGTTCTAGATTAGCGATAGGCAACATATGAAAAATAACCAAATTTTAGCTCTTACAACAAACACTCACCGCTGCTGCGCACATTTTTATTGTTGTGAATTTTTTTATGCGAGCTATGCTCGGGATTCGTATCATTGTTATTGTTGCATCATTTAGGAAAAACCAACAAAAAACAGAAGCAAGCTAAGAAGGAAACAACAATGCGCACATTGAGGACAGCTTCTTTCGTTTCGTTTGATTAATGTACTTTTATGTCTACACTCATGTTGTTTTCGTTTGATTTTTTTAAATTACGCTTTCATTTCTCTTTTTTTAATATATTTTCAAGTTTTCAACATCCTCCAAAACAATATTAGAAATCGATACGCCCACACCATACAAAAAAATTGTATTTTTATCTTGGCGTGTAAATAATAAAAACTTTTTTATAGTCTAAGCACGGTGATGGAAAAGCCTTTTAAATTGGTTTCAACGATGCATCATATGTTTTACATCAAAAAACCACAATTTTATTACTTCTTATTCACCAAAAGCACCGCAGCTTTCGAAAAAGTTTACTTTCCACTGAAATTTGAATGAAACTTTTGTCACATTTCAGTAGCAAAAAATTGTTAATCTGAGGTTTCAAAATTTTTTTTTAAGATTTTTTGCAAATTGGACTTAATTAATGCTTACATCAAATTCATGCATTAAAGTAATTTTTAATCGCAATATAAAAGGTAATTTTAGTGATTATAAAAATTTATTTTCGAAAATTCAACCACTTTCCAACACTTTTTTCCTAAGAAATTTCTCTAATTACAGAGATAAAAAATTTTTTAAAAAATGTATACTTACTTTTATTTCCCATAAATTTTGTGAAATTGTAGCGCATCAATGGTTCGTCGTATGCCAAATAATTTTTTATAATAAATCATCAACTAAGTAGTCAGATAGCACTCACAAATAATATCAACTAAATCGGAAACCTCAAGCTCCAACCATTTTCGTTTTGTCAAAGAATGTCCCATATGTACGTATTCTAATTCCTTGTTCTGCACAAAAGTTTTTGTAATTGATGTCTTTGTGGTTGTCACTGGAGCAACGTGCGGCACATCAACATCATCTTCAACAGTAATATACTTAGTACATACATATGAGCATAAGAATCCTGGATACGAGATGATGGATAAATATGTAAAATTAGGATTAAAAATTCTAGCCACGATTTTAATGGTACAAAATTTATCATTCAACATTTTTGCATGCATTGTAATGATGACTTCGTGATACTGTAAGCAAAGTACCGATGCGCGCACATACGAGTGGTACAACAAAGTGAATACTTTAAATCATTCTCTTTATTCCATAAATTTAGGGAAACTTTTTTCGTTTAAAACCGAGACCGAAATGAATACAGTTTCTTAAAAAAAAAATCGCTGCAGAAGCGTTATTTCATGTATAGTATATCTTTCATTTCATTACTCTAAAAACTCTTTTTTGATCATAAGCTCCGATATTTTTGGTTTTTATGTATTGTTAAGTGGTTATCTTTCGAATATGTTGAACTTCAAAAAAAAATATTTTCAAAATGGCTATGAGTATTTTAAGACTTGACTCAAAAACAACGAGGAATAGATAAAGAAACATTGGCGCTATATGTGAGAAAGTATAACAAATTTTACATTTTGATAACATTAACATAATTTTTGAAGTCTGATTCTAAGAGTACTAACTTCTGGGCAGTCGAAAACTGTACAAATACATAGCATAACAACACATTTAACATTCTTAAGAGAGTATATATGTATATTGAATCGTACATTTTAAAATGAAGCCATTAGCAAATTTTTAAATCTTACAGATAACGCAAAAAACCGTCCTCAGTTTACAATAATTTCAACAATGAGATGAAGTCTCATAAAATAACATCTGCACAATAGCTATTGTTTTTTACTATTTTTGAAAAATATAATTTATGTAGGCCTAGTGGAATCTTCATTTTTCCGAAACATGACCCGTTCTCTAAATAAATGTGTTTTTGACCTGCATTTATTAAAGTGAGAATCATGATGGCAAATACTATATTCGAACCTTTCAAACAAACAGGGTGACATTTTGAGAGGGGCGCCTTGCCTGTAGCTAGATTTTATTTCCTTGTTTTTTTTCGCAAAACAATTTGGAAATTTATGACTTTTTGCGACCATGAAATTGTTTACAATATGATTTTTGGACGTTTCAGGGTTGTTTCTACCTCAAACGCTCGACAGTTTTCCCAGCATTGCTGACCTGCTATTGTTTCTCGACTTTGCTGTTCGAGCGCTTCAAGGTTTGCTGTGAACTACGTCACCTGTATTTGTTTTTCAATTCCGACGCCTAAGCGGGATTGGATACGAAAAACCTTGATCAAATTTTAATGATCAAATCACAATTTCAAAAAAATTAATGATCAGATGCGTGAAACAACAATTTGATTCAAATTTGAGAAAAAGCAACCCGCTATTATATTGGCATTTCTCTACGAAATCTACCTCGCCATGAAGTTCTCAAAAAATATTGCTTTAAGCTTCTAAAAACCTTCACACTCATAGGAAAATCTGATATTTTATTATATTTCGATTTACCTACATATCTAAATTCCTTAAATTCTTATTTATTATATATAATTTGAATCAACGGATGCAACTAAGTATAATCTGAGAAACATTTGAAGAGTAAAGTAGCTTCAAGTGTTCAAGTAATCAATGAATGAATTCGATGAAGCGCAGCTAGTTGTGACTACGTTTTACTGGAATGCTTTGACATCGTTAGCTCTGTGTTGAATGTTGTGATATATAGCGAAGAATTCAATTTAAATTTCATTGGCAATTTGAAAAAATATGAACTTCACAAAATCATTTCTTACAATATGTACTAAATTATTTAGTCCAAACTAACGTGAACACATATTTTTCGGCAAAACGCGCAACAGCATAAAAATTCAATCAAATTTGAGTTAAAATCCAAAAATTTTTCGGGAAAAGTTGATGAATTTTATTTTGTTGGCTCAACAAGATTTATTTCAGTATATATTTGGCTTTATAAAAGTTTAATATTCACTAGACATGAATTAAATGCATGTTTATTATTTAAAAAAAACGCTGAATTCAACATGGCAGCTTAGTGAACTGACAGATACTGTATTTGAAAAACAATGGATCTTTGAAAAAAAAATGTGTCAACATAGTATAAAATCAAAAGTCATGTTTCGGAAAATTCGACACTATTTTTTAAGATGGATTATGGGGATACTAATTTATACCAATTTTGCGAAACTTTCTACATCTTCGTAACTAGTTGCACCTAAAATTTTTTGAATCCATATTGCTTACAAATATATAAAACCGCGAGAGGCTTGCAACATAAATTTCATTGCCTATTTCTGGATCTGATGCAATTATGGCGACTCTTAAATAAATAGCTAGCCCTACCTGAGCATTACCTATCTACCTACAATTACATCAAGATGCATAGAAAGCTAATGGATTAGTCGCAATCTTTACGTTAGGGAGCCGGTGGCATAAATTTATATATGATTCTATCGTGCGGCTGAGGTTGAAAATCATGAAATTTCAATACTAATTATACATATTACACTATTCTATTTTTGTGGTTATTTATAGCCCATATTTATCTTTCAAGTTCTCTTTTTTTATTTTTAATAATTTATTTTTCCGAAATATTATTAATTGAAATTTATGATACAGGCCTTACATACAGATCTACATACATAAGTTCCAGTACAGCAGGATCTCTGGAAAACTTAAATTATTGAAAGGAAAAGGCTAAGCTTTTCAACAATATAATAAAATATATCCGACAAATTTGATGTCCTTTAAATAAATATCTTATTTATAAATGTTAACATGTAGGGGAAACTGGAGTACCTTTGACACTGGGGCACATTTGACTTTGCAAATTTCAGTATGAAAACTAAGGCGCCAAAAATTTTAATTGCAAAAGGAAACCTACTTTGACTTAAAAAAACTTTATGAACTTTGACAGTTCTTCTTCAACTCTCTTTGGAGTATTACGTATTTTTTTATTTTCGCGATCACTGATGCAATTTTTGATACCAAGTACGTAAGCGTTTTGTGAATTATATGTGACTTGTTTTTGCAAATTGAGCGACAAAATATGTTAGCATTACGTTTAAGTAATAACACAAGAAAATAAAACAGTAATAATAAAAAAAAAAAGAAAAAAGCCTCTTGAACGTTTGGGGCACATTTTACTTCTGCCAAAGGGGTACATTTGACAGATGCATATGTTCTTACAATACAATCATTAGATTTTTTCTTAGTATTTTTCAAAGGTATGCTGCGTAACTACATAAAAAAGACAAATCGAGGAGAGATTGATGAAGAATAAGTGAAGTGAGCTATTTCAGATATTAGAAATAAGTACGAAACGGCCACATCAGCCGCTGAAAAATATGGAATGAAAAGGACAAATTTGATATTGCGTATGAAAAAACAGGACTCACTGAAAATCTTCTCGAATTCAGCCTTTTATTTTTTGAATAAAACGGACTTACTTGTAAGACCGAATATGAATTGTAAAAAGTGCACCTTATGAAGTCAAATGTGCCCCTTAAAAAGTCAAATGTGCCCCGTGTCGGGGTACTTTTGACAGAAATGACATTTTTTTGAAAAAGTTTAAAAAAAAGTACGGTGACTAAGTTTTGTTTAAGTCTTTTTATATATTTGATGCCAAATAGTCAATGTATAAGAAACAGTATCAATTTTTAAAATCCATTAATTGCTTAAGAAAATATATGCCTTTGAAAATTAAGTGTCAAAGGTACCCCACGTTCCCCTACATTAGGGTGATTCAAATTTTTTTTTTGCTTCAAACAGGTTCAAAAGTTGCAGGCACACCAAAGGAACATTCTGGTGCAATTATAGCTTATAATATTAATATTTACTGGTGGCTCATCGACTTTTTTTGTTTTCCATACGATATCTTACCAGACATTTCTATCTATATCTTGTGAAAAAAGAATCTTACATAAATGGGACCTAGCCCATTATAAAGATCATAAAACTTTCTATTAAAAAGTTCCTTGCATTTTTTTCGTGAATCAAGCACTTCGGCAATTAATTACGTTCAAGCTCGGCAGTCGACAGTAAGGCGAGCAAAAATGCATCCATGTTGATTTAAAGCTTCGCTTAAGGGGAGGGTAACGTTAATTCGTACAAAAACAGGCACATTTGTGTGATTTTTTTTCAGCAACACAGTTAAAATCTACTTACTAAAGCCAATAAAGATTAACATTTGAAGAATATTTTGAAAAATTTTCAGTTAGAAATATTTAAAATTACGGCAATAGCAGCAATTATTTATAAGCGTCTCAGAAAAAAGTAGAATTGCGGTGCACACGATTAGTCTCTGCTGGATCATTTAAAATCAAAAAAAAAAATTTTTTTCGTTAGATAATCGATTTCTCCAGGTAACGCTGGGGGTTTTTTTTGAAATTTAAATTTTTCAAGTTTTGGGAACACTTTGAAGTGGAAAACGCGATTTTTGGATAATTTGTTACTACAAAATAATAAATATTAACAAATTTGTAAAAAGCTCTTCAGCGTTACCTATTAAATTATGTACAAAAATAGTATCCAAAATTTCAAATCGATGCAGTAGTTTTGAAGTTATGGTGTGCACCGACTTTCAAAACGTGAGTTGTGGGAAAAACGCTTTAAAGTTTTAAACGTGCACTGAGTCATGTATGAGGTACGGTTGCTTAAACTGCTGTATCTTCGTTGTTTTTGCTCCGATCCGTCTAAAATTTTCACACAATATTCTTGAAAAGTTTTTCATATAGATAAAAGAATAAAAAAAAGTGAAAAAAAAATATGTTAAATACGTTACCCTGCCCTTAAAAGTACACGTGCTGTGTTTTTGAGTTTTTTATTAATTTATGTTGATAATTAACTTACGAAGTGTTAAAAAAAATGCAACGAGCTATTTAATAGAAAATTTTATAATCTTTCTAATAGGTTAGGTCCCGTTTATGTAAGATATTTGTCTTGTAAAGCATTTTTTCACATAGAAATCGTATGAAAAACAAAAAAGGTCGATGAGCCATCAGTAAATATTAATCTTATGAGCTTTAACTGCACCAGAATTTTCCCTTCGTGCGCCTGCAACTTTTAAGCCTGTTTGAAGCAAAAAAAAAAATTGAATCACCCCAATGTACATATAACATTTTATATAAGGACGTCTGCCTTTTATATTTGCGTTAACTAAACTACGCCTTCAACACAATATATCAGCCGCTGACCCGATAAAATTAATTTCGTTTTAAAATATATTTCTTTCTCTTACTTTTTAGTAGCTCAGGTTGTTAACGTAAATGGCTCTAAATTTCCAATGAGGCACCTTAAAATATGGATGAACGAAGTTAATTAATAAAAAATTATATTTGCATTTACAACTCTACTTTAAAGGACGTCAGACGAGATTATAGTCCATGAAATAAGTGGATTATTTGACATTTTCGATTTCTTTTATTTCAATGTTCACGTCAGATGAGTGGATTCTAAGCGCTTTACTTTAGGTTAAGTGAACCTAAGACCAAATTTAATTATGTGATTCGGTTACTAAATCGTCATTATACACAGCATATTCACATCCTTTGAATCGACTAGGTAAATTCCTTCGGCATAATCTAGGTCAGCTATGTTACACGTAGTGGTGTCGTTATCAAGACGCTGCTAGATAAGTATTTAAGTAACTTTTTTTTACTGAAACCTATAAGGTCATTTTTTGCTGGTCGACAGGATTTTCATCTAAACCAGCTGACTTAACATTCATCAAAACATTATTCAATGATCTAAAACGATTTATGCTTAACATGGACACAAGACAATTGTTTTTTCAAACGTAAATTTTCAAAATGAGTCAAATTTACAAATCCAAATACAATTCCTTACATCACTAGTACGTTGGTAATCTTCCTTTACTTCCTCATGACCTCTAATGTAAACGTAAGAGAGTGTTATTGAGTGTATTGCCATTGGGGTACATGCTGAGTACTTTCCTGTCATAAGGATCATTTCATGCGCACATGAGAGGATTACGCAGGATATTTGTGATGATGTAATTATTACAGCATCAAATCAACTTTGCAACCATTCAGCACAGCAACAATAAAAACAGCACTGGTACAAGCAACCAAAATGGCAGCTACAACAACGCAGCAGCAGCAACAACAACAACAGCAGCGGTATTAAAAACAATGTTTATTGAGTGGATTATGAAGCTACCATAAGAAGCTTCTTCTACTTCAATTCCCAATTTAATGCAGAACACAAATTGTAGCCAACCTTGTTGGTCTGGCTTTTGGTGTAGCATCGACATCAAAATCAACACATTTGGCAACGATGCACTTATCAGTGGGTTAGCATCCGTATAGGGAAAGCATTTGTCCATGAGTAATTCCCTCAGAAAACTCAAAGTTTTTGTTATCATATGTATGTATGAAGCCATGTAACTTAGTTTAATTTAAGGCCGAAAAAAAAAAAAAACAATGATGTTATGGAATTTGTGCTACCTAGCCCATACACTTTGGAAACGCGTACTATCTTCATTATTTTGTTATGTTTATTTTGTATTTAAAGTGAAATACTTAGACATAAGCTTTAATTTCATTTTGTTAATTAAATTAAAGTCAAAAGTTTTCTTCTTCCTTATTGAACCATATTAAATGCCATTTTATTTATTATTTAGGACCTGCCTAACAGTTGTTCCGGAAAATGTAGATTCCGGAAAACCGATTCCGGAAAAAAAATTTCGGGTTTTTGGTCGTTCCGGAAAACGGATTCCGGAAAAAAAAATTTCGGGTTTTTGGCCGACCCGGAAAATGTCCTTTCCGGAAAACGGAATCCGGAAAGTGGGTGGGAACCGGAACAAAGTATCGAAATAAATAATTTTGCTCGAAAATATTATTATTTTCCATGATAAATTTTTTGTGCGACTTGTAATCAAAATATTTTTAAAGCCCATTAACAAAAAAAAATATTAAAAAATTATTTTTCACTAGTTGTTAGGCCCAAGCGAATTTCTTTCAAAGTTTTTCTTTATTTTCGATGAAAAGTAGTGAAAAAGAACAAAAAAATAGCATAATTTTTTTTTGTTTCCTTTGTAGTTAAAATTGTTTTAAGCAAATCAAATAAAAATTATTTTTCACAAGTTTTTGAGCACAAAAGAACTTTTTTTTATTCATTTCAATTTTTATCCATGAAAAAATTTTTTTAAAACCCACAAAAGAATAATATAAAATTTTTTTTCACTAGTTTTTAGGCCGACAAAAATAATGTTTTTTCATTGATTTTTTTTCCATGAAAAATGATAAATAACACAAACAAATTAAGTATATTGGGCACAAAATTCACCGACTCAAAGTATATTAAAAACAGTAGTCAGTGCGTATTGTAAAAGTAAACAAACATTTTGCTTGATTTAACAAAATTAAAAGATAATAACTTAATGTGCTGTAGAACCGCTGCAGACTAGGGACCTAAGCATTTCAAACAATCGATTTTTTTCTTGTTGGTCTTATTTATATATATAAATTAAGAATCATATAATATCATAGTCAGAATTCTGAAACAAACTTTGAATATTAATTTCGTTTCCGAATCGAATCCGAAACGGAATCAGAACAGGCCAGAATATCACCTGATGATGTTAAAAAGCGAATAAGTTCACGACTAAAAACATATTTATCACTTGTCTATGACAAACGTACCATATTGAAAATACATAGTATGGTACGATGATCCCTCCCGCATTCAAGCTGTAACATACAGAGCGTTTTTTAGGGTACAACTTTATGGTCTCTTGTGGGTTGGTATTATAACATATCCAATCATTTCGTTTTGTGATATAATCGTTTATCCAATAAAAAGATTCATAGCTGTTCATTCACATGATTACCTAAATTTCGGCAGAAATGGTGATCACCATCAGTTCTTGAACTAGTTGATTAAATTAAGGATACAGATAAAAATCTTTTCGCAAGATATTCCAGTTAGTCGAAGTACAGAGCACCAGTTATTCCGAGCTGCGACGGGTCGACAGATTTGAGTCTTCGGTTTCACTTTCGTTAACCTATCACGTAGTGAATAAGTTGTGCTAAATAATTGTTACTCGTGCCATACAGATCTTCTAAAGCCATAAAATTTCCTTAAATTATTTACAGAAGGATGTTAAGTCCATCTACCGATTTTAAAAATTTTTTTGCGGCAAAATTTTCAAAACTAAGTACTTAGATGACTGAATTACTAATTAAAATTATCTTTTATAGTAATTTTTCCTTTTTATAAATTCTCTTGTTGTAATATTTCAGAGGTACAGAGCATTTAGCTTTTGTAAAAGTTAAATACATATTTTTGAAAAGGTCTTTTGATACAAATAAAATTATTTTGGAATAATTTTTTGCAAATTGTTAGATTGACATAATGCAGCTATAATATCACAGTTCAACTTCTTTGAAAGATCTTTAATCAATTAAAATCCTTGTGGCAATATCAAAAATTTCCTATTATTCATTCAAATGAAATGCAAAAAAAATATAATTTCTTGGTATATAAGGAAAACTCTGATAACATTCGAGGGTGATTCCCAAATATACCAACCAATTGGATCTGCGATAGTTGACGGACTTTAACATATATCAGAGTGTATTAGTAAATGCAGAAACTGGCCTTCCAAAGTCCGAGCAAGTTCCTCCAAACAAACGCCTTCATTGCCCATCTAGAAAACATTCTCCGTTCGATTATAGTTCATAATAGTGAGCGTGTACGAGGTGAGTTCTAAATATGAAAGAAAACATATTAGAAACTTTTTGGTTCCGAAAACAAATTTTGGAGAAATTGAATATTATGAATTAATTGACTGATTTGAAACAAAATTTGCTTGACCTCACTTTTGGCAGTCCTTACTTCTAATAACGTTTCACAATTAATATCTTGTAAGGAAAAACTAGCACTAAACATAAATTTTTTAGGTATTCCATGCCACACTCAGATTGTGAAGCATTGAGGGAATTCATGTATTTTTCTCGTAGTGTATCTCAATTTCGTGATACCTACATGAACATGAACTCGACCTTATGTCGTTTACAGCTCCTACGAACTTTTCTGCTTTTCGCCCCGGTCTACTGGGCTATAGCTATTGTTAGCTCTCAGATGATATTTTAAAGTTACGTAGTCCAAAAGACGATGAATCGAAACAGCCGACAGCTTATAAATCTAAATTTGGTGCAAATCTTTCATCATATCAACACCGTGCAGGTTATAAGCTCATTAAAGGCCTTAACAAAGTAATTGAAGTATATTTAACGAGACATCAAAGCAGTCATTTTGTGATATCCATATTAAAACTACATAGTTAGTTAGAATAAAAAGGCTTAAAAAGAAATTAAATTGCAGATATTTTATATGCGGCTCAAACCGGCCAACATTTTTGAGATTTACCCGTTTCTTTCTTGTGGGTTAGTTTATGGTTTTGTCTGCTTTTTGACTTTTGATGTTGCGCAAAATCATTTTGATGTTGACAAATTCATAAGAATCGCATGTAAATGCAACTCACATCAACTGCAACTGCAACTTTAAAGACACGTTCGTTCATTTCGCCTTCACTCTTCAGATATTAATTCAAAAACTTTCTTCAATATTTTACAATTGAATTAAATTTTACTTTAAACTTTCATATGAGATTTTAAATTGGATTTCGTTTTCCTTTAGCAGCTACAACATACATAGCTGCTTCAGCTGTTGTCTCGTTAACCAGCTGAGTTCAATTCAATTATTATGGTTTCTGACAAGTCCTCATCATCTTAATGGGTTGTGTGTCTCTAGCATGATTAACTTCGAGTTCATTGTAACTTCTTCTTAACTTTTGATTTAAAATTTAAGATTAATTGCAATATTTTGAAGTTGATTATTATATTAAAATGGAAGAGAGACTCTATATCGAGGAAGTTGTTTTTCAGTTTAACTTTGAAAACTTTGTTAGTTAACTGAGAGGACAAAGGAAAGTGTTAAGTGAACTATTTAGTATTAAAGTCTCATCTTTAATATTATGTTTCAGTACATACGAAATCCATCAAGCTTATTGGTGCTTTTCTGTGTCTGAGCTAAGGTATAAAAACAATGTTGTGTTTATTTATTAATAAATCAGTATCAACCTGTGTAAATCAATTTACTCGTACTTGCAATAGCATGTATCCTATAGTTTTTAGCTCTTATGTTATAAATAACAAAGCAAATACATAATAGATGTATAATAAAAACATGTAATAACTATAACAGATTTTTTATGTAATGTAAACCACATTTTAAAAACAGCAACTTCAGCAGGTACTTATCGTATTCGTTCGTACACAATGCCGCCATGTTGGAGAACTGCTGTCCTCCATTTGGTTGTGTTACTATGTTACCAAGCGCTATACCAACTACCTCCACAAATAACGACGATGACGACATTTATTCCATGTTTAACAGCCACACTACTTTTATTACATTCTCTTTGTTTTTTTTTTCACTTTGTTTCATTATGTTTTCTTGTTTGTTTCAATATCATGAAAAACAAAGGGTGCACAGGATGGTTACCAGGAAGTGACTGCAGATCATTTAGGTCACTGAGGTTGTCCTGCAGGAAGCTTAGGAAGTGTTGTGTTGTAAAAGTCTTTAGAATCTCGTGTAAATTGTTTTGCACGTTGGTTAATAGAACCAGTCACTTATTTCGGAAATCATGTTGCGGTGCAATATTGTTGCTTATAAAGTGCAAAGGGCAAATTTTGTCGATGTGGAGCAGAATTTATTTAAACTCAATCTTTTAAGTTTTCATTATGTCACTGAATTACATCAGCTTCTGACTGGTAACACTGGTAAAATATGCAACTTGCCCTACTCACCTACTGGCTTAGGTTAAAATATGGTCTTGATGCCGCACACTGGGACTGACTTGAGGTTTGACTGCTTTAAGTTCTCAAAATTTTTTGATGAAAAGTGACTTAGTCTTACTCAAAAATATGTACCTACCTATACCTTCTGGTCAAATGATACTCGGAATGTCTCATTTCGACAAACCACGCTTAAGATATTATCAAAATCATTTTGTTTTCTAGGTTGGCACATATGTCAGTTCCTTACACTGTCACTATCACTTTTAAGTGAAATATATCAGTTGGTTTATGCGTAATACTTGAAGTTTTGTAAAAAAAAAGTTGTTGTTTGATGTTTTCTGTGAATTTCTTTGTGTCGTATTTAGTTGAGCAATGACTCTGCCTGATATTAAGTGTTTCTAACAAAATATCATGTGCAGAAAAATGTTATCGGTAGCCCACGACTACCCCACATCGATGAATATGACATCTAAATTAATCCACAATCATCGAAATTCTGCTTTTCAGACGAGCTAAGATCTAAAAAACCACGACGAAATCGATATAAAATCAAGATTTTGCTGACCGTGTTCTTTGATTGCCAAGGTGTGGTCTATTTTGAATTCCTCGCATCATGCAAACAAGTGAATATGAAGTATTATGTGAGCGTTCTGAAGCGTTTGAGGGAGATTGTAAATCCCAAGAAGCCGGAAGAAGTCGTGGTTACTTCATTACGGCAATGCATTGGTTTACATATCTCATATTGTACTTCACTATTAGACCAAAACAACGTTAATACCGTTTCGCAAGTTCCATTATGTAACGTTATGTTATTCACATAACATTGCCCCGTGTAACTATTTCTTGTTCCCATGACTCAAGTTATCACTTCGCGGAAAGCTTTTTGAGACGATTGAGGCTATAAAGGATAATTCGCAGAAGGAACTGACGGCAACTTCAAAATCGGCCTTTGAAGAGTGTTTGAAGATTGGAAGATGCTTTGGTATATGTAAACTGCTTGCGATGCAGATTACTTTTAAGGGAATATAATAAATAGCAATGAATTATTGAACTGTTTTCGGGTACTTTTTGATCAGAAGGTATTTATGTACATAAACATGATTTGTTTTATGTCCCAACTGGAAGATTATTTTACTAACTTTTAAATGAAATACAATTTTAAAACAAACATTTTATATTATATTAATTGATTATATGGTTGGTCTTTAACGTTATGTACGATACCAACATCGATCATATTGGGCCAAGAGTCCCCAAGTTAAAGCCTAAAAATTGTACGCATTCGTTATATATTCCAGGTCAATATATAATTTTTGTTGCTTTAGCTTGGGGACTCTTGACCCGATCTGATCGACATTCGCACCGTTCGCTCGGTATTTAAGTTTTATCGAAAAGTTATATTTTAAAGAAAAGTGTTTTAAAGAAAAGTGTAAAATGTTAACGATGTAAGCGTAAGATCTGAACGATGTTGGTCCTTATATAGTGTTACAGACTATATAATCAATCAATAAAATATAGATCATAAAATTGTGTTTCGTTAAAAAGATATCATTGGAAAGCTCGACCTGAAATATAATATATATTTATGTCGGACACTCTTAAAATGGATGCACACTTTGCTTTTTATAAATAAATGCAAATTTTTCAAAGCGGAATATATCAAAAACTATATATTATATTATTTCACATACATATATAGAGAGATTAAAAAATTTGGATATCTTTTTTGTTTAAAAATGGTTTGATTTTATAAAAAAGATATGCAATGATTTCAACATTAATGTTTTATGGAAAGAAAAACAACTCTTTTGGTCAAGTTTTTAATTTAATGTTTTATTGTTAAAAAATTTTCTCAAAATATCTTTGATATAAGCCCTTTTTTTTTTTTTTGATTTTAAGTTATTATTCCCAACGTAACTTTGAAAAATATGAATATTTTGTTCAAGTCGCACACCATTCTATTTGCATGAATCATGATAAATTCTATGAATTTATACTTCATAAGCTCCCTTCGAAGGCCTACACTTCTCCTTCCTACTAAGAAGCGGGCATGGGAAGCCTAATTTGGAAGTCCTATTGAACCAAGTCACTTCATGTAAGAAATAAAGTCAGTTTGAAATGAGCTAGGAAAGCATGCAACTTTCCAAGGTAAGCCACCTAACAGCATCTACCTTCTACTTCTGTTTACTGGGACATATTTTATTACAATGTACACAGCTTGGGCTTACTCACACATTAAATGTATTCAAGCAAAATTAAATAAATAAAACGGGGCTTATGCATTAAAGTTACAAATAAAATTTAAACAATTGCACTTGCTACAAATGCAAAGTTGCTACTATTACTATAACAAAAAGTAATGTACTTAGGCTAACAAAAGCAAAACAAAATGTTAGCGAACTTTTCGCATATGTAATCATAATTATGGCAAAAACCAACAAAGTGTACAGAAATTTAAGTTTATTTATGTGCGTAATTGTGTGCGTACATACTACGTGGATATGTGCATGTATGCGTAAATGATACTACGAAACTACGAGTAAATAACAATGTTTTCGTTGTTTATGAACTGGAAATAATTACAATATGCTTACCTTCTCCATAAAGTTTAAGTACATGGCATATAAAAACAAAAAATTAAATTTGAACTAAAAAGTAATAAATATATTTTAACTATTTCTGGTTTTATAAAACAAATTAAAAAATCATACTAAATAAGAATTTTTCCATTTTGCTTTGAATTTTTTAATCCGGCCAAACAATATTTTCTATCCAATCCAAGTATTCCGATATACGCGTATAAACACCAGGTGGTTCACCCGCACAGCCTTGTCCAAACGATGTAACCCCAACCAATTCTGGCCTTATAAAAGCGCCCTTCCAATTATATTGCATTATTAGTGGTCCACCAGAATCACCCTATAATGTGATAAGAGACGGTAGTTGTTGTAATCAAATGTAATATATAGAAATCGAACGTAATAAAAAAATGGTCTTAAAACGGTAAGGAAACAACGCCCAAAAACGTTCCCACCCACTTTCCGGAATCCGTTTTCCGTAATGGATATTTTACGGAATGACCAAAAACCCGAAATTTGTTTCCGGAATCCGTTTTCCGGAATGGAAATTTTCCGGAACGACCAAGAGTCCGAAATTTTTTTTTCGGAATATACATTTTCCGGAACGACTTTTTTCCGGAAATAATAATTCCTAACTTATGCGTCATGAGTAAAATATTTTGTATTTCTATGAAATTTGAATAAATCATCGTACACAAAACTTGAAATTTTCACAGAACTGCGATTTGCATATTCCGCGTAATTTTGAACGAGTGATCTGATTCTACGTTGAAAGTCCAACCATTTCTGTTTTGAGTCATCCTGGTGTAATATCAGCGGTGACAGCTATAGCGAGACATTCCCGTGCTCGATATTGCACACATTCCCAGTAAATTTTGACATTTTCACTTTTGCCCCGAGTGTACAAGTCATTATTTATAGAATGTTTTGTGCCCACTATTTTCGCGTCCATTTTTGCGTAGAATTTTGGAAAATAAAAGACGCTACAATATTAAATAGAAATAGGAAAGTAAAAAACAGATTGCGTTACTATAGCAACATGAGTTGTGGATTTTATGCATACGAATAATTATCATTCCGGAAAATGTACATTCCAGAAAACCGATTCCGGAAAAAGTATTCCGAAAAACCGTCGATCCGGAAAATGTATATTTTGGAAAACCGATTCCGGAAAAAAAATTTCAGATTTTTGGTCGTTCCGGAAAATGTCCATTCTGGAAAACAGTCGTTCCGGTAAATGTACATTCCGGAAAACCGATTCCGGAAAAAAAATTTCGGATTTTTGGTCGTTCCGGAAAATGTCCATTCCGGAAAAAGGATTCCGGAAAGTGTACGGTAATTCCCAAAAAACAACATACAATTGAAAATTTTTTTTCTAATTATGATATAAAATCAACATTTTTATTCTTAATTCCTTTACTATATTTTGAAAAAATTAAGTGGAAATAAAAGAACTTTCATAAGAGGGGAACTAAAAGTTGGGCGTTATTTCCTTGTGAATAGTCAATAAAAATTTGATATTTCATTTACAGTAAATTTGTGCTATATCGCTTACACTAAGTAAGGTGTTGAACGTTATTTTCATTTGATATTTTGGATGTTATTACATTAGAGATTTATATCCTCAATTTTGGGTTTTATTTCGATTTCTATTGACTAATTTAAATTCAAATATGCTCATTACCTGACAAGTGTCACGTAGCTTCTCTGGATCCTTGGCGCATAACATTTTATTGGTAATGCCATTTTGCAAAGCGGAATCGGGTGTGTAGTATTTTGAACATTCCTCATTGGAAACAGCTGAAAGTTTTGCTTTTAGCAATTGATCAGATGATGGACCAGCTATCTCAGTAAGATATATAATTTAATAAAAAAAAGAAATATACGAAAAATACAAAACGTATATTACCAAATCTCGTATCGCCATAACCTAAGACAGTGACATCGTTGTGTGCTAGTTCTGTGATATTCCACAAACAAGCTTTTTTTTCCCTGTAAAATAAGCAAACAATGGATTGAACAAAACGAGTTTTAAAAATTATTATTTTTTTCCTTTTTACATTATTGGTTCTACGGTCTGAATAATCGCTATGTCATTATAATTTGAATCACTTCTATATTCAGGATGGATTATCACTCTTGCAACTTTATACGTTTTTGATGCAGGATCAGTTAAATTATTGCCTCCGGCTAATACAACGGCAGGGGACTGTCTGTAAACAAGAAGTCAAATAGCGATATTAGTAAACTATTCTATAATACAACAGTTGTAAAGATAATGGATAAGGATGAAATGATTTAATTTCAAAATTTGGTCTTATTGTTGAATTTCTTGCCACTTGAAATTTAAATATGAAACGGTATAGCAAAGTGTAGGTTGCCAAATACTTAAAATATTATCGATGCATTTTTTAGGAATTATCTTCCATAACTTTTAATATTAGACTGTTTTACATCTATTTTATGAAAAAACGATGTATGCAAACGCAAAAATTCAATTCGAATTAATTTAAGTACGATATAACTGGCAAACATAGTTCAAAATTAATGTTAAATTATGCAAGCCTCTTTTGTTTATTAAATTTTTTAATAAATACAAAAGTATGATATATATAGAATTATTTAGATTTTTAATGACTCACCCATTTCTCACTGCGCAATGCGCAGCAGTAACGATGAAGTTCATTTCAATTAGCGCACCGCCACATTTAAATTCGTATTTATTATCTTCAAGTGATTCCCAGCCCAAAGCGACCTAATAGTAAAAATTTGTTTTAAATGACGTCATCTCATATCAGATTTCTAATATATTTACAAAAAAAGTACATTTTATTAATTTTAATTAAGTTTAATGCATTACAATAAATTTTAGCAAATTTCTTAGTATAGAGTAGAGTTTTCTCAACTGTGTACAGTAAAACCCAAGTTATTAAACTTAAACTTTTTATTGCATAACTTTGAAGATATATTGATCAATATTAAGACCTTATACTTATTTTTGCAAAATTTGGATTTTTAAAAAGTTATGAGCAAGTGAACTTTTATGTGGGTGTTTTTTTAAATTGCGATTTCTCAGTAAATATTGGGAAAAAGTTAATGAAATTTTCGTGATAGGACAAGACGCGTTTTAAAATTTATATGAAATAAAGTTTTTATAAAAATATTATTTATTATTTATAAAGAATTAAGTTTTTAATAAGCAAATAGAATTTAAACCAACTTCTCATATGTTTAGAAACAAAATTTTTCCACAGAATTGTTCTGTAAAGTCTACACAACTTTCTCCTGAAAAAAAAATTTTAGTACGTTTCATAAATAAAAAAGTTAGGAATGCTTAAGTGTCGCCACCTAGGCAATTTTACTCGCAAAAACCATCCGATAAGAATAATTTTAATTGTGTTTCTTTTATTTGAATTGTATTTGAAATGTAAAATTCAACTTACTAAAATTTTTTTTCAGGAGAAAAAGTTTATAAGCACAGCTTAGGGTATAGGATCTGATGAATGTCATTCGAGAGACAAAGTTTTCGACCAGTTTTACAAGTATTTGTGGCCGTATGTCCTCAATTACAAGAATAATGTTGGCTTCCAATACGTCCATTGTTGTTGGTTTCTCTTCAATTTATTCGGGGATCATGGCTCTTAACACGCTGATTAGCCTCATTTTTAAAAAAATATTTACCAATGACTCCACCAGCTTACAAACTGTACCAGTACCAAACTGTGCATTTTTCGGGATGTAACGGCTTTTGAATTATTTATTGTAGACAATCTTCGCTCCAAATGCGACAATTTTTTTTATTGACTTACATATTGAGCCAAAAATTAGCCTTATCGCTGAATCGAATATCAGTTGATTTTGGTCCATTGACTTAAATTTTGACGCAAACGATAGTCATTCGGCTTCAAATCTTGTACTTGGCTTGATCTTTAAAGCTTTCAAGCCAATGTCTTTGCATAAAATGTGCCATAAATTAGATGGACAAAGACCAAGCTGTTGTGAAAGACGTCAAATCGATACATTTGAATCTTCCTCAACACTCTCTAGAACTATAATTTTGGAACCAAACATTTTGTAACGTTGCTGAAGCGTTGTTACTGGATAAAAATTAAACTGGCAGTTTGCAATTTGACGGTTGGTTTGACAGATATTATTATCTGAAGTTAGTATTGGCTAAAAATAGCACCCTTTGTTATTTACAAATTAATAAGTTGGTCAACTGGTGTCCAATCGTGTAATTGACGCCTATTTAAATCTACTATTATTAAACGAGCTAAAATTGTATATTTATATAATTATTTATATATGGCTGAACTTTATTTCGAAAACGGCAGTAGCGATTTTGATAAAACTTCGGGATTTCGTTCATATGTGAACAAAATTAAGATTGGACTGGGTTTAAAGTTTTTCAAGTTTCTAACAGGGGCGTGGCATAGCCCTAAATTTTAATTTTTATTTCGTGATAACTCGCAAACCATTCAAGGTATTGCAACGAAATTCGGTAGACGGATGCATATCATAAATATCTTAAATGCTATCAAAAGTGGGCGGAATCGGAACAGTGGGCGTGGCATATTTCAATAATTGAAAACTTTGATTCGATATTACTCGAAAACGGCACCCACGATTTTCATAAAAATTTTAGAGGTAATACCGCTGAATGAGGTCATTATAACAGGCTATGCCACTATACTGGCAAAATTCGTTGAAGGGCTTGGCACAGCCCACAATATTTATAAACGTTATAATAAGAGAACTAACAACGCAATCGTTATGAAATTTGACATGTCAAATATACTGGCTATTGGGTATCTTTTAACAAAAAGTGGGCAAAACGGCACCTTTGGGCGTGGCATTTCCTTCCATACAAGCGAAAACAGTTAAAAGCTACATTTATTGTTCCATGAGAGTAATATTTTTAAAATTCGGTATAGAGATGTCGGTTACTATAAGCTTTGAAACTAAATGGATTTCGATGGCGTGGCACCTCCCATACAAACTTATAACGTTGATGCCATATTTAGCAAACTAAAGGAGTGATCCTCCTGTATTGGTCTCAATACATTCAGCCTCATTCAACGAGTTTTTCAACGTCTTTCAACTGCTTCATTAACTTTTCAACCTCTTTCAACTTTTCTCAACGATTTTCTACATTTTTCAAATATTTTCAACGCTTTCAATATTTGATTGACTTTTTCAACCTCATTCAACTTTTTTGAAGTTTTTCAACTTCTTTCAACTGTTTCAACATTTTTCAACCTCTTTCAACTTTTCTCAACATTTTCCATATTTTTTCGAGTTATTCAACCTTTTTCAACTGTTTCAATATTTTTCAACTTCTTTCAACTTTTCTCAACATTTTATATATTTTTTTGAATTTTTCAACCTCATTCATCTTTTTCCGAGACTTTCAAATTTTTTCGAGCTTTTCAATCTCTTTCAACGTTTTCAACATTTTAAGATACTATCGAGTTTATTAAACTTTTTCACCTGCTTCAACCTCTCTCAATGTTTTTCAACATTTTTCATATATAATCAACTTCTTTCAAATTTTTTTAACTTGTTTTCGGCTTTTCAACCATATTCAATATTTTTTAAATATTTCCGACATCTTATTCAATTGCATTACTTTTTTTAGACTTTTTCAACCTGAAATCGAAAAACCGAACTTTGGTCGGTCTCCTGGTACTATTCTTTTAATTGAAATAATGTCTAACTTCAAAAATAATATTAAGAATCTTTCCTACACATGTAGAACCCGTTACAAACAAGTGTCACACTCATCACAAACTCATTAACTTATAATTTAACAAACTGTTTACTTATCTATGTTACAATAAAGTTCATAACTCAAAGTTTTTGGTGGAAAATTTAAGTTTTTTACACCACAGAAACACTTAACAGCTAAATAAGGTAACTAAGTTTTACGAAAATTATTCAAAAAAAAAATTTTAAATTGAATAATTACAACGAAAGTCAAATTCATAGCAATAGACTTATGACCTCTGAACTTAGGAAATTTGAGAAATGAATTTAGGGAGCTGGGGCAATCAAAGTGTTAAAGAACTTTTCGAAACTAGATGGACACTCAATCACGGTTGGAGAAAACAAAGAATGCAAAAATTTCCACCAATAATTACCTTGGCTAAACTAGTTCATCCTAACATTCTTCGGATGGACTAGTTTGGCCTAGGAAAAACTAGTTTGGCCGGTAGCAAGTCGTTCCGACACGAAAAAATTGAAACATGTACATAAAAAGTGCTACATCATTCCAACAATTTTCAAAGCACATCAAGTCAAGCAGAGTTCATATTGGCCGTAACAGATTATCTTTTTCAACGCATAAGATGTCTGAATTTGGAAAAAATGTATCCAACATATATTGGAATATGAACAGAAAATGAATAAGCATAAATCATTCAAAAATTAATTTCAGTTACAATTTAAGTTATATATATACCAAGCGCATTCACATTTCAATCACACTTTTCTGCAGTTTTCAAAGTCTACTTGCGACAAACAACACAAAAGATAGTTCTTACATTCAGAAGATATGTTATTTTTCCTCCCTACAAAAAACTCAACTTCAACAATCAATTGCGTCGGACTCTGCAAACTTTTTATAACAAAATTTGGCACTGTAGTAGCTATAAGAATTCCCTATCATATAAAAGTTATGATTTTTGCAATCAAAAAAGTCAAATCTTGCCACTGTGCGGCATAGGTACACGACTTTAGGGGTCATAGCGGATACACTTAAAGCGTATTAAATATGCATAAATTTATTAAAATATATCAAGTATTTTTCTTAAAAAATCTTTTTAATATTTTTTGTTTTTGAAGACCGCGGACGAATACGCTGGCTAATTTTTTTTTTTTTTTTGCGGTTTTAATTTTCTGAAAGGAAGCCGGGATTCTCCAGTTCAAAACCAACTGGAATTGGAAGATATTCTGGTTATTTTTCGTGAACACTTATGCGTTAGCGTAAGCGATCATAAGAATTGGAATCGTGAGCGGGAGTCAAATTAATTGCACGTGAGCAAGCGTGACCGTGAGTCAAAAAACACTCACGCGCTCAGCTCTATCTACAAATATAAATTGCTCTCCACCAATACGCTAATACATACATAAAACAAATCAAGGTCAATACTAAGAAATTACGTTGCATTCTATTTATCAAAATAAGTTCAAGCACGAAGTTCCCCAACTTACCATAAAAGGAAATTCCTTAGGCTTTGTTGGTGTTCCACTCACAATAAAATAGATTTCAGGATGAAAATATTCACAGGCTAAGATAGAATGAGTTACAAAAAATTACTCTTTCACATAACTAAGTTTTATTTTAATTGTTAATACTTACCTCTAGCCGCTTTACGTATATTTTTATTGGTATAAACATCAATAGCGCTACGTTCACAGCAAACAATTTCTTCAAAACCATCAAAGTAACATCTTTTAGGTGGATTTAATCCTGTCAGAGCTGTGGGGCAAAATTTGATATTTTTACAAACGCCAAATTCTGCGTTCGGTGCAATTTCACAACTATCCGGAAATTCATCGTTTTTGGGATACACAATTTTGGTTGCTAAAATTGAAGTTAAAGTCCATAATAAATATTTTTCAAATGTTTGAGTGAAACCAAAAAAAAAAGTGAATCTTCAGATCAAATCAGATCTAACACAAACCGTACAATGCTATATAAACAAACATCACAAAGACAAGAAATGGAACAATTTAAACTGGTAATTAGATTTTAGTGCAGGGATTTCCGACACTTTAACAAATTCATACTCGCAATTTTTGATGACCATTACTCAACAAATCACAATTTCCGTTCACAAAATTATTCTGGAGAGTATGCCCTACAACATACATACATATGTACGTTTGCATACTAAAACTATTTAAATCGAGCCCTTATTTTTATAAAAATCATAAATTTATTGGAAGGATGAAAGATGACGTAGTCAAAACATAGCGAATTTTGAAGAGGATATATCGGGGAACATTACATCATAGGTGCGCAAAATGGGAAAAATTTGCCAATTTTGGCACCTTACGATAAACACGTCGTTTTACTTAAGAAAAATAAGCAAAACAACAAACACAAGCATTCTAGCCTTGCTATGCAAAAACAGAAGCTAGCGCACAAGCAAACAACAATAATCACATTGACGACAGCTTCTCTCGTTTCGTTTAATCAGTGTACTTTTAGTTTTACTTCTACACTCATGTTGTTCTTGTTTGATTCATGGAATTGGCTATTGCTGAATTTGTCATTCTATCTCTATCTAGATCGAATTTATGGTGGGGTTTTTTTAATGTTGTTGTAGTTTTTGTTGTAAGTAGCTCCTGTTTCCAAAACTTTGCCCACCTATGATTTATAGACACGATAAAAAATTGCTTTGAGATTTTTTCAAAGATTCTCAATTTAATTAAACTGTGGTGACTGCAAGGCTCTCACATAAAATGTATACTTTTTAAACCTGAAGTCGCTTACTTTTGCTATCTCGCTAGAATTTCTTTCACATTTAAAGATTAAAGAGTGTGTGTGCCTATGTGCTCTTTTCAAAATAAATCGGATCGAACGAAATGGAAAAACAGGAAGTTAGAAAGATAAAAATAGGCAGATAAAAAAATATTGAGCCAGGGATGCAGATAAGTACGAAACTGATTCTCAAGAAGATATGAGTAAAGGTACAAACCCCGAGTACGAAGTCGCGAGCAACGCTAGTAATAAATAGAAATAAATGCATGCGCAACACACACTTTTTTATTGAAATTGTTCTTTAAATTCAACTTTCAAGCTCTTATTTTACTGCACCAATTATTTTTGTTTGTATTAAACAGCAGCTTTTTATTATTTAATCCAAATTTAGTGTACATTACTTACCAGTACTTACAATGATTAGAGCTATTATTATTGTGTTTGTTAAGGTTATAACTAAAATGTTTTTCATTTAATATGAGTTTAAAATTCGTTGTTTATCTTTAATTTAATCTGAGTAATTAAAAAAACACTTCTTAGCACATTCACGTTGAATTAAATACTAAGTCAAGAACGCGCTTTGAATTTACCTAACTGGTTTAACTTTGAAATACTCACTGCAGCATTACAAGAGACAAGTTGAGAATTTAACACAAAACAAACATTTCTCGGAATAATACAGCTTCGAAACCAGAATCTGAATCAAAACAAATACATATAATAAGTAGGTTTGTGTTTTCTCATATGTAGATATTTAAATACTCTACATATCGAGAACCAAATATGTGAACATCAGTTTTTTAAGTAAATATACTCGTTCATATTGAGAAATCTGTGATTCAATCTAAGTAAAGTGACCTTATCTTGCCGCAGCAATATTTTCAGAGAAGCGAAAAACGCTATCCGTCGGCTATTTAGATGCCGGAGTCAATTTGAAACGACAAGGTAAATCAAGTTGAAAACTTAAGACTCGATTTTCCAATAAATTAATTTCTTTATTTCCAATCTTTAAAAGTTCATAACACTCTGTCTTCTGTTTTGTTTTGGGCTAGATGAAAGCTTATTTTGCTTCTAATACTAACTTTTGTAAGGGTGTGGCTATATCTCAATTTTCACCTGTGGCAATATTAGCAGCCTTTACGCAGATCGCATCACATATGAAGTTGCAAAAAGGCTTGATATAATTTGACTTATTTAATAAAAAAACTCAAAAACTACATAAATTTTCAAAACTTTCATAATTTCAATGTTTTTCGTAACTCTCTTGGTTTTCAATGCTTTTCGGCTTATATCGAATTTTTTTTTATTTTTTTTAGAAAATTTTCGATATTATTAGACTTTTTCGATGTTAATCGACTTTTCGATATTATTCAGCTTTTATCGCTTTTTCGATGAATTTCATCAGTATTTATTTTAATATATTAGACACTTTCTTACTGCCATCGAATTTTTCGTTATTTTTTTGCCAACTTTTTTCATTGTTTTCGATACTCTTCCATTTTTGTGTTGATATTCGCCAATTTTCTATGTTTCACTGTTACATTGAAAGCTACATGATAATTACAACGTCCCGAATTCAATCGAGAAATATCACGATAATGATAAAATATCGAAAAACATTTGAAAATCTCTTAAAATTATTGAATTTGAAAAATATCGCAAACGTTGAAAAATTCTATGGAAGTTGAATGCTAACGAAAAATATCGATAAAATCAGAGAATGATTGATATAAATCGAAAATATCGAATATGTCCATAAGAAATTATTTAAAAATGTCGATTAAAGTCAATTAGTGTCAAAATATCCAAAAAGATTACATAAGACGGAAAGTATCGAAAAAAAAATCAAAAATGTCAATGGGAGGTATTGAAAAAGCCAATATTAGTCGAAAATTATCGAAAAATATAGGAAAAGACTATATTAATCGAAAGTATTGAAAAAGAATACAAACATCGAAAGCTTTCATTATAGTTGAGTCAATAAATATCAACCAACATCATAAAACTTACTAAAGTCGAAGAGTATCGAAAATTATCATTAAAGCTGAAAGAGTCTATAAAAGCCGAAGAGTATCGAAGAGGTCGATAATTGAGCTGTAAGTTTTGAAAGTGGTATAAGTCCATTCCCCAATAGATAGTAAAAATTTGTGGTCAATTACATTTATGCTTTTATCAGCTGATTAAACAATCCTTAACTACATCAGTGCGAGCTTAATATTGCAATTTTGTCCGGTAGATGGTGTATATATCTTAGCAAAATTACCGTTAACTCTATTTTTTTTTAAAAGTGGACTTGTACCACTTTCAAAAATAACAAATCCATTGTCGAAAAATATCACAACATCAAAAAAGCCGATAATAATTGATAAGTGTAATAACATTGATAAGCTGTATCAATAAATTCGATTATGGTCGAATAATATGAAAAATTATCGAAATTAACATTTCGAAAGGTATCAAAATAAATAAAAGAAATTTATAAAATTCGGAAAGTATCGAAAAATTTACATATTGAAAAAGTCGATAATTCGATAAGTTTCGTTTTCTTCGGTAATAGTCAAAGAGAATCAATAAAGTCGAACAGTACCAACAAATATCAAAACTTCTATTACAGTCGAAAAGTGTTAAAAAAAGAGAGTATTAGAATACACTAAGGAAATGACTTGATTGCATTTAACAAATATATATTTGTCAAATGCTTATTTGAACCAAACATATTATGCTTGAAACAAATAGTGAAAAATCTTGGTCTTTATTGGATAGTAAATGCTTTAATATAATGTCAGTTAAAGTTTAGTAATATCTTTAGTCATAAAAAAACTACGAAATTATTTAAATCGATGCAGAGGCTAAGACGTTTTAAATCTCATACTAATAATAATAGAGTTTAGCTACTACAGCTATTGGCCTTCATAGCTTTTAAGCTTGAAGCATTAAATCAAGTAAAAAGCTTATTCAATAAATAATGAAAATGAAAAAATTGTTATGCACATTAATTTGTTATTTTTTATAATTTTTTCTTAGCTTTTTCACGCTTTCTCAACATACCCACCCATGTGAACAAAAACATAAATGTACATGGGGCGTGGCATAAATGTCAGAAAAACATGTAGCCAGCATGCTGTGGGGCTTGGACAACACAATACAGACCACCACCACAATACAGAGACCCAGTTATAAGTTGATGCAGATGAAATATATCCGCAATATTTCTACGGAAGCTCAAGGACTACATAAGTAATAACTTCAAACGATGCTCATAAGGAGGAAGGTTTTAAGATTCAATCCAATTCAAGCCACTGAGAGCAAAACGAACAAAAATTTTTTTGAATTCTTTCAATTCTATTTATAGGAATATTATAAAATGGTGACCATACTTGGCTGGCGTGAGAACGCACTATTTTACTGTATAGAAAGTCACCATTACTAAAGGGCTATTAAAAATTATTACACATATTGTATTTAGTCACGATGTTCTTTAAGCAAGTTTAAATTAAACGTAAATGGGGACTACTTGAGATGTAATTTATATTTGATTTATGCCAAAAAGAGCAGAAGTTCCCTTATGTTTTTTTTTAACCATACGAGTATTAAACAAGTACAACTTACTCGTACATATGAAATTTAAAAACCATTCAATTTTGCTCAAATTTTGACATGTTCGTGTACCTTGAAAGGTAGCACCTCGGCTCAAATTTCAGTCCCGTAGTTGGGCGGGGTCCCAAGTACTGTTGGAGCAAAGTTAGCAAAAAACGCTATTTTTGAGAAAACAGCCGAATTTGAATGTTCGGCCGTGGTTAAATATTTTAACTGAATGGTAGCACATTTTAAAAGGTGTAAAAAGGCAAACAAAAAAAAACCTGTCTAAGGCATTACGAATAAAACTTCGGTTGGGGCATCATTTTTAAAGTTGTCATATTTTATTGAGACTACTTCACTTAATCAGGTCGAATGGTTCTAAAGTTTATGGGCTTAAAATTGCTTTATATGATTCCTGTCATATAGCATTTAGTCTTTCAGCCGTTAACCTGCATAAATTTGAAAATAAAATTTTTTAAAAGGATATAAAAATAGCAGAAAGTATTTTGATTACACGAGTATTAAAAAGACCATAATCAAAATTTTAAAGAAAATTTGAAAAATAAAATTTATTAAGGAGACCACCAACAATACATTGTACTCCTCCCGACTAAAACAGTGCCATAACACTTATGCTTTAAAAGTTTTTCATACGCTAAATTTAATGAATAAACAGATTTTTCTGTACAACAATAAATTGTTAAGTATGCCTTGGGACTTTCGGAATCTGCTACTTACATACGAAATCATCGAAAAATGTCCAACCATCATAAGAAATGGGGGGCTAACGTGGTACGTGTCCGCAGTGCACACATTTTTAAGCTTACTCAAGCGCGAAATTGAAATATTCTTTTGATTTTGATTACGCATCGTTTAGAGCAATAAAATTTTGTTCATACAAACATAATATTTCAAGCTTAGGATTTACCCCCCAAAATTACTTATATTCCAGGAATTCATTTACACTTCTTAAATTCTAAATATAAATTTATTTCAGTATAATTGTACATACTGGTACTGGTAAGTACTCGCGCATAAGTATATTTTTTAGCATTAACAAAAATTGAATGGTACTTGTAATTTAGGAACACACATAAGAAATTATATCTCTAGGACTCCAAACGAAAATTTTTGTAATAAAAATTCATATACATATATGAAATTAATATTGAAAGTGTGTTGAGTGTTTTAATGAAATAAGTTTAAAGCAGTAACTGCTGCTCTTCTACCAGACAAACGAAACGCAAAAATCTATTTTTGTGGGTGTACCCATACACTTTTAACAGGGCAATAGTTTCGAAGTAAATTTGACTTCAACGAGTGTTCAGAGTTCACTGTTGCTTTTTTTTTGTCTCTTTTTTCTGACAGAGGTGCCGACATTTTAGTTCAGTCGTTTATTTTTTATTTAGCAATGTTTTTGAGATACAAAATTTTCATCACCAAACTAAAGTTTTAGGCCTTAGATTTCAAGTGATAGATGATATCATGAACCGATTTCTTATGGTTTCATATATATTTTTATTAAAAATAATTCCTAATTTTTCATTATTTATGAAAAATTCTAACGCAACAACGGATTCCTCTCATTTCTCATAAAAACAGAAATTATCAGATTCGTAGATCTTAATGTTTGTACAGTGGCGAGCACAAATGTCCTGATCACATTAGACTTCGGATAGCTCTAGAACCCTTAAAAATATAGGAATCGCAACCAGGTTTTTTCTTAGCTTAACTCTTTATTAATATTAAAAATAAAAAATATACAGTGACCGAATAAAGTCTAGATATACCCCAACTTTTTGCGTGATCGGGAATCCGAACACATAATGGAAAAATGTAATGATGAAGTTTTTTTTAAAACTCTTCTGTAATGATATTAAGCAAAAACAAAAAGTTCTTCAATATATAATATGAGTCGTACTCTGGTATAATGTACCTACTTAATTGTGGTTTGTACGTGATATTTGATTGATATATCGACTCAACCAAAAAAAAATCCAAATGATATTGAAGAGAAATTTTGTTGTTAAAGGAAAAGAAAATTAATCCTGTGATGAAATTTTTAAAATATTGGACAAAGGTCGTTCAACTATTCTTACGATCATTAAAAATTATGAGGATATTGATTCCATTGAAAACAAGCCTCATAGTAGCCGCTCAAAAGGACCTACATCGCAGAGATTTCAGCTTGAGTTTAAAAGAAGTGAGTAAAAACCCAACAGTCAGTGTCCCAAAATTGGTCGAACACATAGCTAGTACATAGTGGTGGATCTACATCCATGTCTTCATCCTCTGCGCAATCACTTTCGTGCTCAAAGTCTGGTAGATTCAGCTTCAGAATTTAGAGATAATCTTCTCTTTTCATATTCCCATTAATTTTCGCCAACGGCTCGACGATCTTAGGAATTGAATCGGATTGGATTGATTGAAAATCGGTATTATGGTGGGACGAGACCAAAATTAACAGTTTTCAGTCAGATGATAAACAATACTACTGGCATCGTGATCAGGATGTACACAATAGATCTCACAATTTTGTGAGAAATGTATTTAAAACTAAACCCAAAAAAAAAATCTCGTGGTAGACCACCAAAAACCGCTCCAAGAGTTGATTCTCAGCATCTGGCTGGGTTTTAAAAAAAATATATTTCGAAGTAACATAAATATGAAAAAAAAAAACAGCGTTTGTAGCCGCATAATCTAAGTACAGACGCTAACTGTAGTGATTTTCAGTTACGGAGCACAATGGTGGTCAGACGCTGGCTGGAAAACCGCTCACTTTGGATCAGGTGCAAAAAATAATTTATGTTATAACACTATGTAACAAATCTTGAGCCTTTACAGGGTTAAACTTTCATAAAATAATAGGCATGATATTACAAAAATCATAATATTTGGATTTAAATAATAAAAAAACATAAAGAAGGGTCACTTAGGACCATTGTATCAACTATAATAATAATAATGATAATAATAGAGTTTAGCTACTACAGCTTTTATTCATAGCTATTTAGCTTAAAAAATTAATAAACAGAAAAATAAAATTTTCATATTTGACTAAAAGACTGCACTATATTTTTTTTTTTTTTTTGAAAATTTCGTGCTTTAAAAAACAAATTTGACGGACCCTATGTACAACGGCCAGTCGAGCGGCATCGCGATGCTAGATTGTTTCAGGGACTTCAGTTATTTGTTATTTACTTCACAAAGAATTTACTTTTCCTATGATGCATAATGTCATATGAGCCAATTTCGATATGTTAAGTTCTTGACCGGTTAACTTATCCATGATAACATTTAACATATATAAATTAAGTATGATCAAATCAGTTTCAATGCTTAAAAGTTGGCATCTCTAAAATACAAATTTTCATTCTATGCATTTCGCATAGAAACTTATTTACCTACATACATAGATGGTTATTTGCCTTCGCAGAGATACTAAAAGAGACGTACAGACACGGACACAGGCACAAATACAAATGAACGTATGCTAACATTCCAAAAAAAAAAAAAAGAATTTTTGCTGCAGCAAAGCGAGTATCGTTATAATTTGCAATTACACTGCTGCGCCAGTTGCTTAAAAGCTTTTTAACAGCCAACTAATTGAATTGAGCGAGTGGAATGAGTTTGAAGGGCGTTCTTAGCTGGGCGTGGTAACTTAAGTTGTTGGTGTTGTTGATTTCGTTGCTTCTTGTTATATTGAGCGAAGTGTTAAATAGCTTGCAGGACACAGCTTCCACTGTTGCTGCAGTTATTTTGCTCTAAATTGCTAGCTACTATAATATGTATCAGAGATCCTAAGCACTTGAAACGTTACTCCTCTGAAATACTGCTCTTCTTCTTCTATTACTTTCTCTGCATCTTTTAATTCATTTTTAAACAGGATATTTATATTTGATCCTTGCTGGTACTTTGAGCGCAAACATGAAAATGCACTTCAAAGCTGAAAAATCAAAACACGCACATTTTTACTTAATTGTCAGTGAAATTTAGATAGACATTGAAAGATATTTAATTTCATTTAAATATGCGTTTAATATTGTGTATTCTTTCCAAATTTTAAACGTATACTTTTATAGTTTTGTATAAAAGATATATTAAATACTTTGCAAGATTTTTATTTTCATCGTTGAGTGTCTCACTATATTAAATGGAAAATCTACATTCATTCTCTAACGATTACCATGACATTTGTTACAGTCTTATCCTTTCAATAATATGTCTTTATAAGTACGAATTTTTTCTGTATGACAAATATACAAACAAAATTAATACACCCCATCATGAACAACGTCCGAATACCAAGAGCAGGAAGCGCTTTTATGCATCTCACAGCAAAAGAAGATGCTCTAATATCCCACAGGATATGCATGGCATAAACTGAAATCGCCGCCTTTTGTATGCCAACGCGCGACTTTTGTCACTTAATGCAAAGCGAATCAAGAGCTCCCACAGCGTTATCACATTTTTTGCACTTTACGAATATCAATGGAGTAAGCAGTCAGTGGAATTGTCGACATCAGCACACTTTGAGGAAAACAACTGTTTATACAATACACGCATACATTTTTGTATTTGTCTGTATGTTTCTGTAAAGATGTAGCATTGTCCATGAAAAACGTCTGAATGTTTGGAATGCAAAAAATTCCACTCAACGATTATTTTTGCCATATGTTCATTTTAAATTCTTATTAAAATTTAAGTTATAAATTTTTTTTTATAATTTGAAATTAAAATTTCAAAGTCTCTACGATGGTAAAGGGAAGGAAGTTTCCTCAAAAAATTTCATACTCAAAGTTAAAATTTTTTACCATAATTCATAAATCCTCAAAGATCTCCGAAACTGTGTGCCCACATATATTGGCACTTTTCATGCGCTCTGCCACATATGTAGGTTTGCGTGGTTTCGTCCTGTTGCAGCAAAAAATAAAATCCCAAGAACAATTTCCATGTATTGGAGTTGCAAGACTTTGTGGCCATCTCTTGTGTCGTGTTGAGCAAATTTGTGCTGAACGTAATTTGATGCGCGTTTGGGCGCCACAACGTATGCTATACAAATGAAGAAATTTATGATTTTTTGGTGTTTTTTTTTTCGTTTGATTGTTTTCTGCGTAATATGTACGTATGTGAAATTGAGTCGCTAAAGACTATCAAGTTTTATCTTCAGATAAATATTGGCATCAATGATGTCATCTAGAACTTTCACGAATATACGGAATTTAAAGGCAGAATGTACTTTTTGGAAATCAAAAGTATTTTTTCACAACTTTTCCGAAAAGCAGATCTCATTCTCAACACTAAGTCCAAAAGGTAAGTCTTCAAAAGACTACCATTCAAAAATATTTGTCCAATCGTAAGGATATAGGAATAATTTAAGACAAATCTATTTTCTGTGGGAAATGATTTTTGTGCAGTTCGGTGACCGATCGAAGGAAGTTTTCAGCGATCTTACATATATCATTCGTTGAACAGAAAAGTTTAACAGATAGTCTGGCCACCTTGGTTAACTTCATATAGATCATAATTTTTGATATTTGTTTTTGTAAGAGCTACCATTTTCACACGAGTGTATCATATTCAGTCAGTGAGGGAAACAATGTTTTTTATTTTTACTTAAATAAAGTGAAATATTACATTTCTGTAGATTATTTGAGCAGTCGGTGCCATCTTAAGTGTTAAGTAATTATAGTGTAAGAAAATTAAGGCTAATAATTTTTGCCGCAAAAGTATTTTAAAAATTAACGAAAATGTTTTGAATCTACCAAAAATCAGTTCGCTGTACTTGCGTAGTAAGTTTTCAAAGGGCGAATGTACGCAAAAAAGTACAATTGTACTAAAACTACCATTACCGATTAACATGCTTTTGGGTGTGTGCTGATGGTCGTGTATGAGTTCATGAAAAGTTATTTAGAAATCTAAATAGATGGTTATATTCTATTAACTTAAATTTCAAATTTAATGTTATTATATTTTTGCTCAAGGAGTCATATGGATGACGATTTGTACGATTTAACATGTTATTGAAGGCATTTAGCTTCAAAAAAAGTTTTTGAATTTAAAATAACGTAGATATTAAACCAAACAATTGGTGGTGAACATGTATAACTATATATTTAGTGGAAAAACAGACTTGAGAAAATTATTATAGAGAACTCTAAGCCATCCAAGATATAAAGTACATAACGCGTGCTTTCCGCATCAGTTAAGTTGGATAAAACTTAGAAATAAACTAATTGCGCTAATATTCTAAAGAATATCACATTTAGTGGAGCTATGTTTTTGTATGTATTTGTTTTGAAGAAGAACTTCTTGTTCACAAGCATTTTGAACTATTGTGCTAACCTTTAAGAATAAGTAAGAAATGGTCGTAAATTATTTTAATTTTCTTGACAACTTTAAGGTCGGAATACGATTTTTGTCGAAAGAAAAAAATAAAACTTGATCAGAAAAAGAAAAATAGCTAATTGCAAATTTGGCATGTTAGATGGGTTGAATTTCACTTTAATTAATAATTTGGAAATTTTCAAAAAATGCTTGTGTGTACAAATTTTTTAAATAATTATAGTTATTTTTTTCACGCTCTGTGCCTTTTAAAAATCTGGAAAAAATATCAATATACATTAGACATGTTCTAAATAACCTCATGTTATAGAGTTCTTCAGTAGCGCTTCTAAAATTTTAGAGTATATCCTCAATCAAAAATAAAAAAAAAATCTATGATTGTTACCAGAGCTGTAAAATTTTCAATTTTCGAAATTTGTGTAAAAAAAATGAAGATTATTGCAGTTGTTCTTATTTAAAACTATGTATATTTCTTAATTTTTTTCCGTCTACGTACAACAGGTAAAGAAATATTGCACAAAATTTTTCAAGTAAACCTTTTGTTTTCTTGTTTAATAACTCAAATCCACTATATTCACCTTAATACACTATTATTTGAAATTATCAGCGTTACTACATAAAGATCGCTTGAAAAATTAATTGAGAAAAAAAATAAAAACTTAATTATTGATCGAAAAATTTTCTAACTAGCTTACAAAAAAAAGATCTGGCTTTGTCTTTTTCAAATAGCTGTAACTTTGCAAGAAAACATCGCAGTTTACCACTTGAAAGAGAAAGAAGGGTACTAAATGATGCTATTATTAAAAATAAGCTGAAAGTAAATAATAGTATCACAGATGGCTGGCAAGGTTGAAACAAAAATTTAAATATTTTTTTTGAAAAAAACAGTTCTCCTGACCTCAAATATCTCTAAGCGCGCATTAAACTCAAATCATCTCTTTCTTGTATTATTACAAGTCCAAAATAAAATATTAAGCGAAAAAAAAGGTGGGGTTTTTCAGAAAATTAGCTTTGTTTTTTCTCATAAAAATCGCTATAACTCTGCCAGTTTTCAACCATTTTGAATTGATTCTAACAGAAAATAGGAAGTTCTATAAGAATCAAAAGACAAAAGTTAATTATTTCGATTTGGATGGAAATGCCGCTTTTTTGAAACAATTTTCAGCCTAAAATGGGTATAACTTAAAATGGCCATATCATCATAAAAAAATTTTTTTGATCAAATCGGGGAAATATGGGTCCCCTTATATCCATTGAAAAACAACATATTTAATCGGCAACCAATTCCGTAACTAATCTGCGTGCACGGTTTGAGATGGATTTGGTCTATATGTATATAATTTTGATAATTTTTGGAACTTTGAAGTTTTAAAGCACATCTGTAATTGTTAATGTTTTAACATGTGCCACCTCCCATTATATAATATCAACAGTTCTAAGTAAGTTCTAAGAATACTTTGATGGTCTTATTAATTTATTTTCATGCACGGTATCAGTAAAGTTTGTTACACATAATTACCTACCTATCAATTACTCGCTGGAAATCAATATGCTGTTTAGGAAAACAACATCAAATTAAATGGCATCGAATGTCATTCAACTGATATGTTCTCCTAGATATACACATACGTTGTATGTATTATAGTATTTCAAAATTGTATGGAGATAAAAAGAAGTTGCACAATGTTAATAAGGTGATTTAAATTTTTCTCTTTTGATTAATCCCTTAATTAGTCAGAGAAAAATCTTTTTCATGGAACTCCTTCGATGTCGTTTTAATTGAAAAATTCATAAAATGATTGCATAAACTTTTCAAAAAAAAAAAAATAAAAGTTGTATTCGCTTCGTCAGTTTTGTTGGCCACCAATATTCTGTAATTTTAATATAAGAAATGGTCACCGACTTAATTTTGTATGGTGTATTGAAATCTTTCACCAAATTGCGTATACCATATTGGACAATTGCACTGTGATAAAATTTCCTATTTGTACAAAATTCGCATGTGCTAGAGATAATTAATTTTCAGACACTGATGATACTGCATGCAAGTACTTTTGGAAGAACGAAATAAAACATTTATTTTTTTTGTTCGAAACCTTCGATGATTAGGGAAATGGTTTAATGGAACAAATAAAAAAAGCCCTTTTTATGTTTAATATTTTTTTATTAATAACCACATTATTTACACTTTTTTGATAGCTTAACAGTCGAAGTTAAGCGGATTGATGAAGTACAATTACATAGGGCATAAGACACTTAGGTAATTCACAATGTGTCATAACAAGTGATATTTATGTATAGTATGTCATAATATTTTATAAAAAATTTGTAAAAATTTTGTTGTTGTCTTCCATGAGAAAAAAAATTTAAGAAAGAGAGTGACAAAGAAATTTTTGCTGAGAGAGTCGCATCACACATGCCATAATTTCTTTAAAATAGGACTTACGATTTATGACTGTATGACACTTTGAGAATTACCTTAATATTTATTTTTGCATCAATTATTTTTTTGAAAACTTAAAATTTTTAATATTTGCAAACCTATTTGTTTCCACATGAATTTTTAAACTTTAAAGACATCAAAGGAGTAAATTTTTCGAATTCTTTTGTAACTTTTACTTAACTAATCGTATGAAAAAGGCAAAGAAGACCTTAACATTTATACATTTGAAACACCCTAATATGCATACTATTGTTTGTTGTCGCTCAAAGCCTGAAAGTAATTTACACTTAAGCTATCAAAATTGGGCATTCACTATGATGCTAAGTAGCGAAAGCTACTTTGGCACACGCACGAACCATTAAAATAGTGGCACCATAAAAATCTCATTACGCACACCCAAATGAAAAGTTTACCTCCGGCTAAATGACACACAGCTTATGAATAGGGTTGCCAGTTACTTAACAAAACAATTGCAATAAAATGTTGCTTCGATATGTCTGCACAAGGCTATTGATGCTAAGGACAATGAAAAGGGTAGATTAAATATATCATAAAAAAAGACCGAAGTGTTGCAATTACATTTCAGAGCACAAGAAATCGTCGAAAATAATTTTAACATTTAATAAAAACGGTACACAGCAGTTTGGCTTATAAAATATTTTTTATATAAATAAAAGAAAATGGCAACCCTATTGCAAACAGTCTGATGTTATACGCAGGACGTTAGCGTGGTTTTGTTACAGATTCGAACCCAAGCAAAGCAGAAAAAAATGTCCAACATGAGATTGAATTACCAAATCCTACTTTTTGCTTTGTTACAGGCCATGTTAAACACTGGCCGGATGTCCGTTGGTCATGATTTCGTCGGTCGCTTGCTCATCGAAATGCTGCCAGTGTACATTTAGCTCACTGACTGACTAAGCTGAATGGTATTGAAATAACAAAAAAGGCATGAAAATGAAGGTCCTGTTCTATATACTCACTCGCTGAATAACTAATTAGTCATTTTTGAGTTGATTGAAAGAAGGAGAACCAAATTGAAAATGAATTTTCCTGGTTGCCAAAATGATTATTGATTGGTCATGGTTAAAACCATTCAATGATTAACTTCATTTTAATTGTACCGTCAGAAGCTAAAGAACCTAATCAACAATCTCAAAATATGCAATGGTAAATGGACTTTAATTCTAACACAGTTTGAAAATTTAAATTGCATAGAGAGAATCAATGGGCAGTACTTTGTGGTTTGATCTAGATATTAAGAAGTAGCTCCAAAAATTATACTGAATATTTACAGACTGAATATTATGACCAATATTCTATATTCCATCGTGCAAAAGAGTCAATCACAAAAGCATCATAGCCGTAGAAAATACACGTCCAGTAACGCTCTTCCCATCACTTCCAACACATATTAACCGTCTGTTGGTCAACATGGAATGTATTAATCGTAGAGTTAATTTGAAGCTTTTAGGGTGAATGGACTCATGTGTTCTTTTCTCTTTCATAGCCCGGTTCATCTGGTGTCGGCAATCCCTTGGTCTCTCAAACAAAGGTTTATCATACCTTCTATCTTCGAGTCTGATGGCTGTAAGTTCAAATTTCTCTTAGCTGGAGTGACTTTGGCTTTTTGAAAAACATCTGCAACATTTTTCGGGGACAGGTACAGTGGACCAAGGTTGGGACTAATTTTTTTTTCATACACTCCCCCCCCTTCATTTCCAAATCTAATTTGGTCGCCTAAGCTGTGAGGCTTAAAATAGAAAGATCTACTGACCACTATGGTATAATCTAGAGTGCGGTAAAAGTAGTTGCCATAAACATTCAAGATGTTTTGCAGGCATAATTGGTGTCTGATTGCGAGGGCTGGAATAATACAAAGAAAAACAAATCGAAAACATATTCGAACATCACCGTTAACATCCGTGGACCCTGTTTTGGACCATTTTGAGCATACTTCTCTTATTCACTAGTGTTCGTCTTTTCGTAAAAAATTAGTTTTGACATCAAATTTTTCTCACCAATCGATGTTGAAATACCACCATTTGGTGGAAACTAATTTTGGACCGTTTCTGTACGGACTTCTGCAATTTTTTTTTTTTTTATTCTGAAATCAAGTTCAATATATGTACAATGTACATATTGTAGGTATGTACATGCCCTTTTAATCAATTTCGCCTATTTGTTATGTGTTTTTTGAGTCACTTTTCGTCCATACACTAAATTGTCTATTAAAATTCGATTTGTGGTTACATTACCAACTTATAACCCTTCTCACCTCTTTATTTCTACTTGTTCCACTGTTAAATTTAATCAGATAGTTTGAAACGATGCAAGGTCCTTTATTGACTTTTCCTTTTGAAAAACTTAATTTATCCACATCTCTTAAGTATCCATGATTGAGCTAATGGTAATTGATTAATTTCAGCGTGAGAGATATTGAAAAGGAAATATTTCCATTTGAAAGGTTAAATTATTATGTTAATCAAACGCTTGAATTGAATAACACCAAACATCAAGAACAACAATAAACAATAGAGAAGGGTTACCATTAAATCGAATTTGAGCCCACAAAAACCGCAACATAAATTGTTCAATTAACCACTTTACATGTGTGAGCGTATTTGTGTCTATGTGAGTGTATATATGTATGCATTTTTGAATCATTTTAAATATTTGCTCGGGGCAAAACCGACATTTCAACACTTAAAGTTATCGATGTGTTTATTTGCTTTATTCTATTAACTGATAACATTCTAATCTAATTATCACGCTTTTTGATGAGGTGTGAATTGAGTAGGCAACGCAGATAGCTCTTGTATTAAGTAGTAATTGACAGGTAACTGCAGCTAAAATGAAACACAAATTGATTCCGTTGTTGCCCATCATTTAATATCTTCCATTGTATGCTCAAAGTGGCACAGTTTTCTGAGTTTTTAATAAAAAAAAACAAATTGTATTGTCGAATTTTAATATAATTGCGAAGGTTAACTTCATAAAATTCTTTTCTACGAGATTTTAAATTGAACCCATTTATTTCAAAAAAGTTCACCAATTAATCGAAACAAATCGAAAATACAGCGGACTCGCGGTAATCCGACAAACTTTTTGCAGGGTAGTGTCGAACTATTGAATTTGTCGGATTATAGAGTGCTGCCTAAGACCCCTTATAGTCCGGGATTTTTTTCAAAAGAGTACCTTGTAATCTGACAAATTACAGATCCAATAATAAGTCATACTTTTTATCATAAAATTAACGTCATTAATGCTATAGAACTTACAAAAAATAATAACGCGTACCTGTTCCTGTTTCATTATG